>JASXTE010000016.1:24017500-25217500 GCA_030280995.1 Hemileia vastatrix | reverse complement strand
GAGGCAATTGAGGAGGGGCCTGGGCCTGAATCTGGTTCCTGAGTTCTTGGACCTGATCCCACAATGTGTCTACCTTTGCTTTGTACGTCATATTTTCTGTCTTCAACTCTTTTATATGACTGGATAGGTTGCTGATTTGTTGTGGCAGAGGAAGCTTTTTTATTTTGAAGCCTTTTGGAAGACCTTCTTGAGGCACTAGAGGCTTTACTTCCTTCTGTGGTACTGGGGGAAGGGGGTTTGGTTTGTTTGCATTTCCTGTCATTTCCACATCCTGCAGTATGTGAATTCTTTGTGTTAACATAAGATTTTTTATGACCAACTTTAGAAGAACTTACAGTGTCAGCATCATAGTCAATTTCTATTTCATCCACTTGCATGTTATCCATTTTTTCTGTCAAATTGTTGGACATACTAGTGGGAAGATTAATATTTTACTTTGTACTTTATAAAAAAAATAATCAAAGTTAGTCAATAATTGCTCCAAATAATATAAAAAAATTTTTTAATTAATTAAATTATAGAAAAAATAACTTTCAATATAAAGTAATAATTAAAAAATTAATTTTTTTTTTTAAAAAAATGGATTGCAAGTTTGAATTGGGAATAACAAGTCAGTTAATTCAACCAATTAATTACCAATATTAAATATGGCAATATATTGGGACTAAGCACAATGTACTTTTAAGTCAACCAAAATTAACAATAATTAATAAAAAAAAATTAAATTAATAATTCAATTTGTATTAATAATAATGTCAATTCTTCTAGGACTAAGAGGATTTAACACTCTATAATGGTCAACTAGGAAAAAAAAATTTTTAAAAATTGAACACTTACACTCAGTGAATCAGAAATTAAGCCACAATCACTGTTATTGCAATAAAAATATAGTAATATGAGTGAGAGGCACAAAGGTGAACTTACTATAGTGATCGAAAAATCACTTCAAAATAATATAAAAATTAATATTATATAAACCTAAGATGTCGAACCCAAGTTCGAAACACAGTCGCGGCAAAAGTTTCGTTTTGCTAGGTGGTCCGTGCGTTTTGTCGTTCGTCGCCAGGCTTCGATCGTCGTCGTCGTTTGGAAAGGCCCTCAGTTGTCGGCCGGTCGTCTAGAAGAAGGAGAAGGATAGAAGAAAGAAAGAGAGGAGGAGAAGGAGGAAAGGAGTATGGGTAATAAAACAAATAAAATTTAATAAAATTATTTAATTTATTGAGAGAAAGGCAACGACGAGTGAGCTGAGAAGAGATAACAATTTGGTTTTATAAATATTAATATTATTTAAGTAAGAATTCTGCGCGGCAACCAATATAATTACTATCAGACTTAAAGCAACCTTTAAATTGTTATATAAAATTTTAATTAGAATTTTATTACTAATAAAAAGAATATAAACATAATATAAAAATTGTATTTAATTTGTTGAGTGTATAATAAGTGATGAGGCTACAGGGGATTATCCAAGGCCCTTTTATAGGCAATGGGTCCTCTGAAGCGCTACTCTCTTTGTAAATACAATGATTAGAATGGAATAAAACAAATATATCAAAAGAGTAAATGAAACATAACAATATAGAGAAAAACATGAAACAAATAATTAAAAGCCCAATTAAGAATCCAATTTCCCCGCCATTAATCCCCAAATCAGTAAGTGACAATAGTAAATAACTAAACAAGAGTGGAAACATAGGAACTATGAGAAATATAATTCCCAACAGATGGTACATCCTGATTAGAGGACATTTTAAGTGAAACAAAAAATAATTTGACACAACAAAACAAGCAATTAATCTCAATTTAGTTCAAATTAATTTATTTGTTTTTTCTAACACAAGTAAGGGTCAAAAGAAGCGTCCTTAATAATTGTTTAGTATCATATGAGAGGTATTAGTTAATATATAAATTTAAGTAATTAATTTAAATATATTATAAATCAAATTTACACTTGTAATTATAATATATGTTTTTTAATTAATTTAATATAAATTTATAATTATTAAATATATAAAAATGCGCCATTATTTGTAGAATATATTATATTATGCTCAATTTAATTGTATGTAAAAATATATATAACCAATAAATTTAATGTAACATTTGTATATAATAAAATTCTTATATAATTTCATTATGTAATAAAATATTAAGTTATATTCATTAAATACAAGTCTTACCCACTCTTTAAGGTTTTATAATTTATATATCATTTACTGGACTCCTGGAATAGCCTGGCTGACACATTCCTTCTATGAAAAATTCATTTTAAATATATGTATGAGTCTTATCTGGATAACAGTGAACTTATTAAACTATATTTATTATAATCTTCATTACTAATTCTCAAGGTTTTGTAAAATTTTGAAAATAAGACTCGGAATTAGGGTTAGGTTTTTTTGAATCAAATTTTTTTTTCTGAAGATTTTTCTGAAGGCTACCTTTCATTTCGTACAAACAGATTTGTATTTGGTTCAGCAGTTGATGAGATATTGACCATTAAAGTTGAGCCTTTTTTTCTCAATTTAAGTTTTTATTTCAATTTTTTATGTAAGAAATTAGGGTTAGGATTATTTAAATCACATGTCCTATAACTGAATACTCGACTAAAGCCAATCTTCCATTTTTCACAAACAGGTTTGAATTAGGTTGAGTGGTTGCTGAGATTTTGACCTTTGAAGTTGAGCCTTTTTTTCCAAATTTCACTTAGCTTATTTCACATTTTTATATTGCATAATTAGAGAATATGGATTCTAAAACTCTTATCTGATTGTTATCTAGGCTTTTATCTCTCTCTTTTTTAACTTTTCATCATCACTCTTCAAGTTTTTGTGCAAAGTTGAAAAGAAGAGTCAGAATTAGGGTTAGGTTTATTTGAATCAACTTTCCTTTTAGCTGAAGATACTGTAAGGTTAAATAAAGAAACTAAATTTTGTAAGTTTTATTAGAAATACAAGTCCATAATAATTAGAAAGGAAGAAAATTTTTAATATCTTTGTAACTATATTAGTTTTGGCCCTTTTTTCCCCTGTAAACTTTTTAATAATCCCTTTTGTTGACCCCGCAGGGACCCATCCAGGCTGGACTTGGGGCTAATGAAGGGCTGACAATATGTCAACTTAGTTTTGTTAAAAATTTGCACGAAATTTGGCCCACAAATTTTAATATCTTTATTTCATGACATAATGGATATATTAAGCATATTTGTCACTTTTTTTTTCTTTTTTTCTTCCCTTAATACCCCATAATCATATATTTATTTCATTCAATATTTATGAGGCTCATTTTTACCATTTATTCAGAAATAAGTAAATAAAATCTTTATTTTGGAACAATAGTCACTATACACTTTGAAATTTAAAAAAAATTTCTTAAAAAACCTTATGTCTCAAAGAAAAAAATTATTCTTTGTGCTCTCTTTTGACATGAATTTATTTTTATTTATGAAGCTTTATCTAGGCCAGGTAGTGGTATGGCTCCATTAGGGGGAAAATGTGGAGGTGGTTATTCATACCCTCAAGATTCTTCAAGAGGCACAGTGGTCAAGATGGCAGTTTTTTTTATGCATTTGAATTTATTTATTTTTTTACTTTTTCTTCCTATTTTTTGAATTTTTTTTATGCTAGAAGTTTGATAAAAGTCACATGCTAAAAAGATGCAGTGTCTTTTCTGTTGCATGACTTTATTTCCACTTCTCTGGCTC
Source organism: Hemileia vastatrix (assembly GCA_030280995.1). Lineage (NCBI taxonomy): Eukaryota > Fungi > Basidiomycota > Pucciniomycetes > Pucciniales > Zaghouaniaceae > Hemileia > Hemileia vastatrix. Next base: position 25,213,797 of record JASXTE010000016.1, on the reverse strand, counting down.
AAACTGTCATATGGATTACAGTAAAATAAAATTGTGGTGAAACTAAGTAATGGAAATGTAATACTAACATCACACTTTATTATTTTAAATGATTTTACCAAAATTTTGTTCAATATTCAAGAATAGACACATAAACCTTGAGTTAGCATCTTTAATGGTCAATCAATAAGAAGAAGAAAAAATGTAGTGTTGAGAAAAGATAGGTCACATTGTGGTCTTCCAAAATTGGCAGAGGCCTTTGTTGGTCTGTTTGGTGTTTTTTTGCTATGTCTTAATTGGCATTGGTTGAATAATGGGGTGTTTTTTCTGGTTTTATTCAGTGATTATTGGGACTATGGTGTAGGTAGACTCTTACAGTTGCCTTGCTGTAAGAAGAATCCAAAGGAGTTGGATAATCAGAGAAAACCCTGTCCCTCTAAATGAATTTGTGAGTTTTTTAGATAAATAAGCTTAAAATTCTACTTTATAATAATAAAGAATGAAACCCTATTTAATTAACACTTTTTAGGATGATTGAGCGGTTCTTCTGTGCAAAAAAACTGAAATTCAACAATAAAGTTACACCAGATACAATATTTTAAAAGAATGAAGTTTTAATGTTTTTAGATTTTAATAATTTTTGAAAAAAGCTACTATAAAGTAGTTACTGGAGTTGATACCTTTCTAATGATACCCTATATGTTAATGTTTATGAGTTGTTGAGTAAAATATTTAAAGTGTTATGTAAAATTGTTATTTTATAATGGTATTATAAACAATTAATTATTTTGTTGAAAAAAGAAAAATATGAATAATTGTTGTTGTTGTAATCTGTTATATTATTGTGTTCCACTATTCTCCTTGATTAATAATCAGTCTTCAGCCTTATATGCATAATAATCAGTCATGTGACCTTTTTGCCTTTGAAGCGCGGCCAGAGCTTGGACGGAGTTTGTACGGTGTGGCATTCCAAATCTGGGTAGGCTACTTAGGTGAAAATTTGATTGGACCTTGGTTGGAAGAAAATAATGGTGTTAGCAGGTGTTAATTTTGTTGAAAGGAGTTAACTGGGTTTTTTTTGGGTGGATTTATGGTGATTTTTTGGAGGATTTATGGTTTTTTGGAATAGATATATGTTGATATTCCTATTGTTATTTGATGGTTTCATGGATTGGGTTTTGGTTTTACTGGATTTTCTAGGGCTCTCTTAGTATTTTTGTTGGATGCAGTGTACTCATGGATTAGCCATTTTTTTCCAGTGCGCTCCGGTTTGCTCCAGTGATTTTCCAGTTCAAAAGCAAAGTCACTGTGGCGAAGTTGGTCATTGTGGCAAAGTTTGGTCATTGCTGCAGAAAATTCTAGGCACTTTTGCAAAGTTTGGTCACTGCAGAAAAGTCTGGGTACTGTGGAAAAGTTTGGTCACTGTAGAAAAGTCTGATCACCAGTGCAAAGTTTTGTCACTGCAGAAAAGTCTGGGCACTGTGGCAAAGTTTGGTCACTGTAGAAAAGTCTGATCACCAGTGCCAAGTTTGGTCACTGCAGAAATGTCTGGGAACTGTGGCAAAGTTTGGTCACTGAAGAAAAGTCTGATCACCAGTGCAAAGTTTGGTCACTGTGCCAAAAGTTTGGCTATTGTGGCGAAATTTGGTTAGAAAGTTATTATGCTTACTAGATCAATAGTTTATTGTAGACCATATGCATGTAGGGTATTGTTGGAAATTTCTGGAACAGGAGAATCATATGGGGGGGAGAATCTTAGTCTTCTACATGTTTTTTGTCTTTTAGTTTTGATAATAAGGGTCTTTTTTGATAATTAAAAATATTTAACATATAACAACAATTATAATAAAAAATATCAACATATAGGTTACCATTAGATAGCTCTCATCCTTGGTGACTCAAATTTATTTTATTTTCTTATAAAATTTATAAAATAAAAATATAATAAAGAACACTCTTTAATTTTGGTGGGAAACTGGGTAAATCTGGGGCAGACCCTTAATAAGGCACCTTTGAACAGATCATCCCAAGTGTAGTTTCTGGGGTACTTTACTGTAATTTTCAGTCTCTGGGGCAAGTGTTGCGGCTTTTTCTAAGTATTTGCTGTGACTTTTATCAGTTTAATCTGGTATAAGGTATTTGTTTTGAGGGTGTAATAATTTATTGCACTTATTTTTTTTTCCTATATTATAGGTTTCCAACATTTTCAAAGTCTTTCTCTCAGATTTTCAACTTATCCTACTCTTCAAGCAGATCTTAAAGCATAGTTAATTGAATCTTACATTTAATTAGAGGTACAGGGACTTCTTTTTGTTTTTCCAACTCCCTTGGATTCTGCCTGCAGCAAGGTGACTGTAGGAGTCTACTCTACAATGGAGCTTGTAAGGAGCCCTTTCTGACCTCCGGAATCAATTAAAAGCCTTAAATCTATAATTAAAAATCAAGAAAATAAACACATAATAGATCTACTCATCCTTAATTTTCCTAACTATTTTTCATAGTCTGCCCAGATCTATTCAACCTATAAAAAATTCATCAAAGATTTTTGAAAAACCTTAATAAATTAATAAATCTATAAAAAATAATTATAAATATAAGAAAAATAGTAAAAGTTTGGGAAAAAGTCCCAAAAGTTCTTGAGCTTCTTGACTTTTATTAAATTTTATTTTTTGGCCGTTTAAAAATCATATGACCTGTGAAATTGATAAATCTGACCAAACATTCATATCTTGAATTTTTCAACTTTACTTTCATTTTGAAAAATTTTTTAAATTATATCTGGCTTTTCCAATCACCGTACTATTCCCAATAAAAATTCTGAATAGTCTTTTAGTTTCACACTCTACGTGTCACTCAAGGCAAAAGCATCTCATCACATCAATAATACAGAGGTCTAAATCCATTCTCGAAGCGCAGAAAGCAATTCTCCATAGCAACTGCGACTTTCCTTTGTGTACTCGCTATTCAACCACGTCAGTCTAAACTCTAAATCTAAATTAGTCAATATCTCAATACTGTGTCTCAGTCTTTTCTTCAATAAGCAACACACAGCGCAATAATCAATGAAATGGTGCACTAAAACGTTTATTAAAGGTCTGTGAATTATTAAAAGGGGTAGTGAGCATGGACGGAATGGATAGTGGAGGATTAAGGGGTTGAACGGTTGTTAGTGAGGAGGGTCCAGGTGTAACGGATGTTAGTGAGGAGGGTCAAGGTGTAATGGATGTTAGTGAGGAGGGTCCAGGTGTAATGGATGGATTTTAATCGTCTGTGGTGTGCAGAATAGTGGATGGGTATGAGGTCAATGCAAGGAGGAGTAAAGGATATAAAAGGGGTTGGGTTTTTGGTTCTATATTCTTTAGAATTATATTATAAAACATATTTATAGTTAATAAGTGGTAAAAGCTTTAAGTGAAATCATTATTATTGTATCTTTCTTACTTTTCTCAATAATTATTTCTAAATCCTAAAACCTGGATTGTTGAGTTTCCAACCATTTGTGAGACTATAAGAATTTTTACTTACCTTTAAACTATATTGGAATTCTTCTCAAATATATCTCGAAGTAGTAGTTCTTCCTTTGAGTCATCTTCAAATCACTTCCTTGAACCATCCCTCTGTGCTTCAAAGAAGTATCTAAACTCCTCATCTCACTTACAGGAACATCCTCGACCTTGTGCGTAGGTCTTCCGGTGACAGTATAATTTAATTTTCAGTAGTTCTCATTCTTTGCACTACTACGTCCCTTTTCAGGTGTTTTCTCTAAATTCTTAAAATGGCACCTGTTCAACGTACTCCTCCTACGGGCGCTACTACTAGAGCTCGCACCAGAGACAGGCCAACAGCCACTTGGCCAGTTTCCCGCACTCAATCCTTGGAGCCACTTGACCTTAGGGAACTGCAACATTCAGTCCAATCTGTAGAAGACATCCCACAAGATTTTAATGATTCTAATGATGATGAAGGAGGAGAGTATACAATGCACGAGGCACCATCTGTCCCTGCTAATCACCCTTCTGGTCAACCTTCAGAACCTGGACCATCTAATTCTCTGGAAGATTTCATGAGACTTTTCATGAAGACTCTTTCAAATTCAACGTCTTCAGAGAGATCTAAATTCAAAACACCTTCTATGAAATCTCCTGATGAATTCGATGGAGAACATCCAGACAGATTGCAACCCTTCTTTCAAACCTCCAAGCTCCTGTTCCATAATGACCCTCAAACCTTCAATAACGACCGATCAAAGGTTGTATATGCTTCTTCATTCCTGGCTGGAAAGCAGCAAGATTGTTCAAACCTTATCTTCTCATGCTCACTTCAACTGAAACCCATTTACTTATTAATAATTGGGAAAAGTTTGAAGACCAACTCTTCACGTTGTATGGTGACCCTAATGAAACTGAAAACATGGAAATTGAACTTGATTATTCTTCGCATGAGTGATAATGGTAAAGCCTCTGAATATATCTCGAACTTCAGAGCGCTTCAAACTCCAGTAGGTTGGAATGATGCTTCCCTCAAGTATCATTTCAGAAAAGGACTTCCTTCGAGGATTCTGGATAAATTAAATATTCATGGTCAGAAGATGACTACTTTAACGTATTTAATGGATCAAACCCTCAAACTTGACGGCATCTACCAAGGACAACTTCAACATCGTCGATACACCAACAAATCTCAAGGCCTAAATTTTAAATCGGGACCTTCTTCACACCCACATACAACTCAATCCTCCTTGATTCAATCCAAACCCAATAAGGGAAAGGACAAACCTCAACCAAAAAGCTCAACCCCAGGCAATATCAGTAAAGTACTGGATCTTCCATGGGAAATTAAAGATACTGAGATGAAGAGGCAAGCAGATAATGGGTTATGTATGTATTGTGGGGGTAAGCATAAGCTGGAAGATTGTGTGAAATTGAAGGAAAGAGAAGGTACTAGTTCGAAGTCAAAAAACTAGTAGATAGTTTACTTGTGTGCAAAGCAAACTATCTTATCTCTCCCAGTGCACAGATCCTCCATGTCTTAAGGACTAGGGTTGCCTTAAATTTCTTGAGATTCATTCTTTTTAAGGAGGATATCCCCTTCAGTTTTCTTATAGACTCTGGAGCTTCAATTTCTTTTGTCAGCTTATCTTTTTCCGAGAAGTTACAGCTGACATTTACAGATATCGATCAAACTCTAATTTATTTGGTCGGATCAGAGGAACCCAAATATTTGGTCAGGAAGAAAGTTTTATGGGTTTTCAACTTTCCGAACTTTCCCCCCTTCGAGTGGGAATTATCAGTCTTGGACGCCCCAATATTGGACAATACCATTCTTGGCCATGACTTTTTAATGCATTGGAATCCTGAAATTGATTGGACACGGGGATTGATCACCCCACGTACTAAGTATATTTCTGATTCTTCAATGAAGGTAAATAGGGAGTTATAAAACCCGCCTGACAATGTCCTGCTAGAGGACAAATCTCTGCGAGATGACCTGCAAGCATCTGATCTTTCTTTAAATGAGCAATTGGCTAACCCTTCTAGCTCGATGACTTCACTCGAAGAGCATTTAAATTGCCTCAAAGCAATCAAATTATGCTCTCTCAATTCTGGTCTTCCCTCAACATATTCTCTCAAGATGATGAGGACAACCAAATCGAAGTTGAAACCATTAATTCAACTCTACCAGAAATCTATCATGATTTTCTCGATGTTTTTTCAATCCGCAAGGCTGATAATTTACCACCTCATTGACCCTAGGACCATCAGATAGAGTTAATAGGTCCAGTACCTCCGGCAGGTCCTGTCTATTCTTTATCGAAGGAAAAATCTCAATTTCTTTGAGACTACATTGCAAAGAATGTAGCCAAAGGTTTCATCAGAGCCAGTAAATCTCCAACCGGCTCCCGTGTTCTCTTTGTAAAAAAGAACGATGGAAGTCTTAGGTTGTGTGTTGACTATAGAAAGCTCAACACAGTCACTAAGAAGAATTCATATTCTGTTCCTCCTATGTCATTTCTTCTTACCCTTTTTAATGGTGCTAATTTCTTTTCTAAAATTTATCTTAGAGGCGCTTACAATCTTAATCGCATTGCGGAGGGTCATGAACCACTGACTGCACTGCGCACTAGATTTGGTAGTTTTGAATATTTAGTAATGCCTTTTTGATTATGTAACGCACCATCTACTTTTCAAACTTTCATTAATGACATCTTTCAAGATGTTGTCAAACAATTTGTTGTCGTCTACTTAGACGATATTTTAATTTTCTTGAAGACACTGGATGAACATATTCATCATGTTAGATAGGTTCTTAATTTCCTTCGAGATCATGGTCTCTATGCCAAGCACAATAAATGTGAATTCCATCTTAAATATATTGATTTTTTGGGGTTTACATTATCCACTGATGGTTTAGTAATGGACGACAAAAAGGCCCAAAAAGTCCTGGAATGGCCTGAGCCCGAAACCATTAAATCCATCAAAGGATTTTTGGGTTTTGCCAATTTCTATAGAAGATTTATAAAAGATTACTCTAAAACTATTTCCAATCTTACTTCTCTTCTTAGAAAAGATATTCCTTTTGTTTTTACTTCTACAGCACAAAAGGAATTCGAAGAATTGAAGACTGTGTTTAACACAGCTCCAATTCCTCAACACTTTGATCCTTCTGCTTTGACAATAGTCAAGACAGATGCTAGCGATTATGCTATTGCGGGGCTCATTTCTTAATTAAATCCTCAAACAAAATTGTTTCATCCTGTTACTTTTGAGTCACGCAAACTCATTGCAGCAGAATTGAATTATGAAATTCATGACTAAGAGCTTTTAACTATTATTCATTGTCTTAAAAAATGGTGCTCTTATCTTTTCAGTTTAGATAGTCCTTTTCAAATTTTAACAGACAATAATTCTTTGAAATACTTTATGTCTTCCAAAGTGTTAACCAGGCGTCAAGCCAGGTGGTCTGAATTTCTGTCTGAATTTCCTTTTTCTATTTCCTATTGCCCAGGTAAGAACTGCATTGTCCCAGATATCTTGTCACATCGGGACAACGTTTATCGACAGCGGGGGGACGCATTTGCTTTCAAGAACCAGGCAAATGTGAAATCAATCTTCAACAAATCAATGTTAACGACTCATCAACTTAATTTGATGACAATTCAATTTTTTCAAAATCCACTATCCAACATCCTTGAAGCTCAGTCAAAGGACAATTATTTTTTGGGGTTAAAAGACAAAATACTCTTGAAGAAAGGGGCGGAAAGATTTATTATTGAATCAGGTCTATTAGTTTTTGAGGGTAGAGTAGTCATACCCAACAACAATGAAATTAAATTATGGATTTTCAATAGTCGACATGATTCTCCATTAGCTGGTCATTTTGGGGTTGATAAAACCTACCAGTTAATAGCGAGGGATTTCTTCTGGCCAGGTATGACCAGGGAAATCAAGGCCTATATAAAAGCTTGTTACGAATGTAATAGGAATAAGGCTCCCTGTCACCGGAAGTATGGGTCGCTTCAACCACTTCCTATTCCCTCTAAACCTTGGGAATCTTTATTGATAGATTTTATTTCTCAACTTCCTCTTTCTAATAATTTTGATGCTATATTAGTAATAGTAGATAGATTTTTAAAAATATCTATTTTTATTAAAACAACTACTACTGCTACTGCAGAAGATTTGTCAAAATGGTTTCTAGAATATGTATTTTCCAAACACGGCTTACCTAATGATATTATTTCAGATAGAGGCTCATTGTTTGTATCCACATTCTTGACTCAACTGTGTTGACAACTCAATATCACGAAGAACCTCTCCACAGCTTATCAAACTGAAACCGATGGGCAAACGGAAAGGGTCAACCAAATCCTTGAACCATATCTTCGAATGTATGTCAGTTACCAACAAGACAATTGGACCACATGGTTACCATTGGCCGAATTTGCTTATAATAACTCGACTCAATCTTAGACACAACAATCTCCTTTCGAAACTGTTTATGGAAGACATCCTCGATTCAACTCAATCCATGTAGGAACTAATCATCCTGCGGAAAATTATCTTCGAACCATATCACGACTCCAAGAGGAACTTAAATCAAATTTTGAATTAGCGGTTCGAAGGCACAAGGAACAGGCAGACAAACATCGACAAACTTCTCCTTCTTTTAAACCAGGCGACAAAGTATGGCTCAACGCACAAAACATTCGAAAGACTCGACCATCAATGAAACTGGCTGAAAAAAGCTTGGGGCCATTTGAAATTGACTCTGAAGTCTCTAAAACTGCATTTCGACTCAAGATACCTCCTAAATGGCAGGCTATTCACCTTTTTTTCACGTATCTCTTCTGGAACTGGCTTAAGAAATATACCTGTGCAAGAACCAACCTCCTCCGGAACCGGTCGAATTAGAAGACCATCTAGAGTGGGAAGTAAGCGGTATCCTTGATTCAAGAAACCGCGAGGGGAAACTTCAATACCTCGTGGAATGGGAAGGCTTCCTCAATGACTCAGAAAAAACATCCTGGGAACCAGCCATCAATGTTTCTAACGCCCCTGAACTCCTAAAATCTTATCAACTTAAATATCCTTTAAAACCAAAACCTTAAAACCCTCTTTTATTTTTTCTTTCTCTTTTTTTTCTCTTTCTTCTCTCTTCTTTTCTTCTTTTTAAAATCTAAAATAATAAAATTAAATTGAAATAGAATAAAATGAAATAAAATTCAAATTAAAATAAATAAATAAATAAAATTGAATTAAATTAAAATAAATAAAATAAAATAAAATAAAACCAAATTAAAATAAAATAAAATAAAACAAATAAAATTAAAATCTTTTTCTTTTAAAAATTTACTTCTTTTTCTTTTTTCCTTCTGAATTTTCTAAATACATTCTTTCTTTAAAATTTTCTTTTCCTCAAACTATCAAAATTCTTCTCCAAATTCACTTTAACCACTAAATCTCTTTTTTAAATCCTTCGAAAAAATTACTTCTTTTCTTTCAAAACTCTTTAAAAAAAAATTATTTCTTCTCTTCTTTTCTTTCTTTTCTTTTTTCAAATAACTAAATTCCTCAAATATTCAATTAAAAAACTTTTATAAATAACAAATTGTTTCTTTTCATTAAATTTTATTTTACAACACAATTATTTCAATCAATTATTTCTATTTTCTTTCTTTCTTTCTTCTTACTTAATTCTTTTTCTTTTTGAACTTTGAAACTAAAACTCCTTCAATTAAATATTCAGTCTTTTCCTCTCTCATTTAAACTTCTTCTTTCAAAATTTTAAAACAAAATTCTATTTAAATCTTTTTTCTGTCTTTTCTTTTTTTCTCCCAAAATCTTATAAAAAAATAAAATATTAAAATTTTCATAAAACAACAAAATAAAATTACTAAATACAAATTGTTTTTTACTTTTCTTTTCTTTCTTTTCTTTTCTCTTTTCATTTTAAATTTTCTTCTTTATCTTCTCCCGAACCAATCCCTTCATCTTCTCCAAAATTTCCCTTATCTCCTTTCTACATTTTTCAAAATTCTCCCCCTCTCCTACCGGAATCAATTCTCCAAGTTCCAGTAGCTCCTCAGCTACGTCGAAGGAAGCGGCATCAACAATATTATTGATTTCCCCGCTCAAGTCTTCAATAAATTTTGCTTGTCAAACCTGACGAGGCTTCTTCGACCATACCTGATCGAGGGTTTCTTCTTGTTCCTCCCTTGAGGTAACTGCCGGTAATCTATCTTGGACCAACACTGCCACTTCCTCAGCAGTGGGTTCCACAAGGGTCGCTTCCACATTTGAAGCTTCCGCTGTAGGGACTTCGATGATGATGTCTGAATTCTAAAACAAGACCATCAGTACCTAAATTTCTAAAATATCAGGGAATAGACTTACTTCGAAAATAGGGTCAGCCTCCAAAAATAATTTTGGAGTGACCTCCACCGCCACATCCCTCTCCTCTTTGTCATCTTTGATGACCACCTGTCACTTTTTGGGGTCCTCTTTGAGATGGAAATCTCCTCTTCCTCCTCGACCAACTCGTTGACCTCCTCTTCTACTACTCGCTTCTTGCTCACAGCCCGAGTCACCCAGGTTTCCACATCATCCTCAACCTCCTCCTCACTCTCCCCCACCGATTGATTGTCCCCAATTGAGACGTCCCAAATGTCTTCGACTACTTCCTTTGTCTTAGAGATTACCCAATATTTTGTCTTAGTGAACCGACTCTTGATATCAGCATTCTTCGACAAGGCGTCACACGCCACCCTTCTCCATCGGCAAAATTCGCACTTCTGGTGAGGCCCTTGTGTTGCCGTGCTCTCTATGCAAAAATATTCCAACGACTCACAGGACGTGCAAGTCTTGGAAAACTGTTGTGTAACAATTCCCCCATCTGCTTTAGGGTGTGGAGGCGTGGGAGTTGGAGTAGGGAAATCCATCATAGTAAATTATAGAGTAATTATAAATAAAAGTAAAGGGAAACTAGTGTGGGAAGTATGTCTTACGCTCAACGGAGCTCACGTTCTTATACCCGGGCATCTGTCATGCGCCACGTGACACTCAAGGCAAAAGCAGCTCATCAAATCAATAATACAGAGGTCTAAATCCATACTTGAAGCGTAGAAAGCAATTCTCCATAGCAACTGTGATTTTCCTTTGTGTACTCGCTATGGTAAGGTAAACTCTTACAGTCGCCTTGCTGTAAGCAGAATCCGGAGGAGATATGTGGATTTAGCTGAAAACCCCGTCCTTCGAATAAAAATAACAAAATGGGAATTCTAAATCACTAAGCTAACCAATCTACTTGGATCTGATTGATAAAAATAATGAAACTCTAAAATAATTAACACTTATTGAGATTTAAAGAAAGTGGCTGTTGAGAAAGAAATACTGATAACAACAATTAAGGTGTACCAGTGAAAGATCTGAAAAGATTGACTTTTATGTTTTTATAATAATTTGAATTTTTATGAGACAGCAATAATCAAGTCCCAGCGATGAAGACCTTTCTAAAGATACCCTGTATGAAGTGTGATTTAAATTGTTGAGTAGTATTTCTAAAATGTTATATATAAAATATAAAGTTATAAGGGTATTACAAATTTATTTAATTTGTTGAGTAATAAAAAATGAGACCGTGGTGGTCAATGATTAAGCTGTATGATGTATCCCCCCCCTCAATCTCGAGTTTGAGATGCTCTTAAGTATTCCTAGTCACGTGCCTAAGTTTTCCCCTCCAGAGCTCTCCCAGAGTCAATCCGGAGCCCGTACGGAGTCCATACGGAGTCCGTCCGGACTTCCGGACTCAATTAGAACCTTAAAACTATAATAAAAAATCTAGAAAAATTAAACATAATAGAGCTACTTCCCCTTTACATATAAAACTAATTTTCGTAGTCTGCGCAGCTCTAATTACCCCGTGAAAATTCATCAAAGTTAAGTAATTTCTGAAAATGTAAATATTTCTATAAAACTTTAAAATTCATTTAAAAATATAAGAAAAATAGTAAAAATTCTGGGAAAATTTCCCAAGGTTCTTGAGTGACTCGACTTGATACTTATAAATTTTTCAGACCGTAAAAATAAGTTTTCTCTGTAAAATAAATTGTTTTCATGTAGCCATTCGCTTGTGACAAATTTCTTCATATTTAAAACTCAAATAAATTAAATAAAACCCTTTTATATATAAAAAAATAATAACACCAATCTTGCACACCGTAAAAACTCCATTTACGTACTTAGGTGCCATACTAAACTTTAGGCTACCACATCCTCCCTCCAATTGAGAATGTCCCCATTCTTATAACTTTGCATAAGTGGTTGAGCAATTCCAAAAGAATTATCTTTTCCAATAAAGTAATTTGATAAATTTGTTTTAGCTGGTCTTCTTTTAATTCTTGATAATAAAAACGTTGTTTCTTCTTCTCTGGCTTGATATAACATTAAATAAAATAATATAAATCTTGTGATGATTCCACTACGAGGGCAAGGTTTGAATCCCTTCAGACTCCCATTAACCAGTCTTCCTTCTTGTCACAGCATTGAGAGAGTGGATCTTCCTATGAGCCAAATACTCCTGATTCCAACCTCATAGGGCCACCCACTGAGCCGAATTCTATGATTCCAATCTCGCCATAAGGTCCTCCAAGCTTCACACCAAAAATGGCCTAACACTGAGGCACTAAAAAAAATCATTCCCTAAAATCCAACTACCATCCTAACTTCTGATTCCTTCATCACAATTTTCAAACTTTGCTATGCAGCAAACCCATAAAATACTTTTGCCAGGCTTCAAATAATAATATTAACTTTAGACCATGTTAAAGCGCCACAAATTTCACCTAATTAACCATTATGCTTTCATTAGCATCATCACCACCTAAAATTTCAACCTCCTAAAGCTTATCAGCACCCAATTCCAGAAATAATTGAATAACCAGTTTAGAGTCTTAGTGGACAGTGATAAATTAAAAGACTGAATTGAGTTATCCAAACAAGATTGACATTCCAATTTAAAGTCTTGGTAGACCAAACATATAATCGATTGCCAGTTTATGGTCTTGGTGGACCAAAGATCTTTTAAGTGCATGAATAACTTGAAATATTCCTAAGTAAGGCCTAGGCTTGACCAAAGATTGAATAAACTTGATAATCCAGTTTAATGTCATAGTGGACCAATGAATGTTGAATTATCCTGCAGAAATTAATTTTCCAGTTTAAAGTCATAGTGGACTAAACAATGAATGAAATACCAGTTTAAAGTCATGGTGGACCAAACATTTGATCGATAAGAAATCCATTTTAAGGTCATGGTGGACCCAACAGCTTGATAATAGTCCAGTTTAAGGTCTTGGTGGACCTAACATATGATAAAACTCCAGTTTAAGGTCTTGGTGGACCTATCATTTGATTGATAAAAAAAATCCGTCTCCAAAAATATCCATAAAATCTTGATTATCCTTGAAATTCAGTTTAAAGTCTTGAAGGACTAACAGCTCCAATATAAAATCTTTAATGACAGTCTTGAAAATTAGCCAGTTTAAAGTCTTGGAGGACAAACAGCTCCAAAATTTGTATAAAACCCTTAAGGAAAGTCTTGAACAGTAGCCAGTTTAAAGTCTTGGAGGACTAACAGATCCAAAATACGTATAAAAAACCTTAAAGAACGTTATGAACAGTAGCCAGTTTATAGTCTTGGAGGACTAACAACTGTCTTGAAGTAAAATACCATAGGTATTGAGTTCCCCTAGACCCTGTTTCCTGTCTAAACTAAATGAATAAACTAAAAAGAATGAAAACTAAAAAAAATAAAACTAAGAAATATAATAATAATTTTGATTTAATTGATTAATTTTATTTTTAATTTAATTTTATTTTTTTATTTTATTATTATTATTATTTTTTTTTATTTATTATTTATTTTATTTTTATTTTTATTTTTATTATTATTATTATTTCTTTTTTTAATTTTAATTTTTTTTTTTTTTTTTAAATTTAAAATAAAAGATTTTAGAAAAGATAGTTTTGAAATAAAAGTTAAAATTTAATTTTAAAGAAAGATAAATGAATGTGAAAAGAAAGATAAAAAAAGTACTAAAAAAATTTTAAAATAAAATTTTAAAAGATGCCCCCCGGCCATTTGATGAACCGTACCCTCAACATCATACCCACATCCAAGTGCAACTTGATGTGGTTACACAATTTTAAGAAATTGAAAAGAAAATAAAATAAATGAAAGTTTTTTAGAAGATAATTTTTATAATGATGATCACTGGGTGGGCTCCCTCCAATTTATAAAAATGATTAGAGACCACCAGTGAGCATCACCTTTACAATAATTCATAATATATATTAAAGAAAAGAAATCACAATCTAACATAAAAAAAATCAAAAACAAAATAAAATAAAATAATCTTGAATCCGGCGTTGAGAGCGGTGTCTCTTGATTCGTTCCAGTTTATAGTCTTAGTGGACTTCCTAAAATTAAAAGACAAAGCCAGGATTCAACTAGAAACAGGGAAAATTTTGGAAACGAACATTATGGGGTAATTATGTATAGAGCAGCCAGCCCATCAATTACCCCCACACTTGCCAATATTAAATTAAGAAGGTTCCCCTGTGAACACTTCTTCCAATAAATTTTTAAAAAATTTTTTCCAACACTATCTTCACCCATATTTAAAGAATTTTAAGTTTTTGAAAATTTCAAAGAAGGTCTTCTTGAATTTCGTTAAATTCCATCATAGTTTCGTCGACCATATACAATGTAACGATAGTAAAGTATTTTGATAAAAAAAGAAGATATTTTATCCTCGTTGCGGAGGTCGATAAGATTTTTATAAACATCATATTTTATCCTCATTGCGGAGGAATCCATAAAATTTCGTCGATATCATAGTTTATCCTCATTGCGGAGGTATAAATTTAATAAAAGTCATTAAAATTGTAGTTTATCCTCATTTCGGAGTTAGACTTTGGCACTCCTGGTGCCTCTAGGATAGAACCGTTTCACTTGATTGGCTGCTACCCTCTTCTTCAATACTACTCCATCCAACTCTTCTAGCACATATGAACTGCCGGAAACTTGCTCCTTGATTTTATACGGTCCATTCCACCTATCTGCAAACATCTTTCCCCACTGACTTTCCAAACTCCTATTATACACCAGGACCATATCACCTGGGTTCAAAGGTTTCCTTAATCGATGTGCCAACCGCTCATCCCAATATCTGACTGATTGATTTTGGATCTTCATCATCCGTGAATATGCCTTTTCTAGATATTCTTCTTTCTTTTATAGCTGCATCATTCTTGCACACAATAATTCTTCAGTAGTTTTGACCGTGTCCCAGTCAACTCCAAGATATGATTCAGCTTCTAAATCAACCGGTAAAACTGCTTTCTGTCCAAAAACAAGTTCATAAGGTGAAAATCCGGTCGTCCTTTTGGCAGTGATTCGATCAGCAAATAAAACTAAAGGTAAATAGTGCCTCCACTTTTCGGCACTTGTCCCACACATTTTAACTAAGGCATCCTTAATAACTTGATGCCCTCTTTCAACCATGCCTTCAGCTTCAGGATAATATGGGGTTGCTACCCTAACCTTTGATCCAACTTTCAATACGGCCTCTTTAAACTCTGTCCCAAATTCAGGACCTCCATCTACCGTTACCAACTTCATCACCCGATACCTATATACCCAATTATTCAAAAAAAATTCTGCCACATTTTTGGCAGTTAAATTAATAAGAGGCCCTGCCTCTACCCAACCAGATAAATCATCTCTGGCCACAATTAAATATTTATACCATCCCTCTTTTATATGAACGGCATCTAAACTAACTCTCCCAAAGAGCGTATATTCACCGGTTGCACGTCCAGGTTCTTTTGGCCTTAAATAACTTCGTCTTTGACATTCTTCGCATGACTTAACCCACTGTTTAACAGCCATCTTCATACCAGGCCACCAGAATCGATCAGAATTTCTTCTAAACGTTTCTCCAACGCCTCTATGCCCGAGATCTTCATGCAGTGATTTCAAAACAAATTCTTGCCCCGTCTCTTGAGTTATAACTACTTGAGGATTTGGATACCTTCTCCTCATTAAACGTCGACCAGATAGGTAAAAAGTAGATGACTTCCTCTTGATAGCCACCCATTCATCGTCTTCACAATCTTCTGGCCTCTCTAAAGTCAACAAATATTTGACTAACAAAAAATAAAAACCAGTCTGACCCCAAACTTCATCTTGAAAATCAATTAATATAACATCAATAGGGACTTCTCTATTACCAATATCACCTGCACATGAATGAGCCAATAATTTTTGACCCCTAAATAAATCTTTAATCGAGCTATGTTGACGTTTTTCTTCTGAACCTTTGGATCCTTCGTAAACCGTATTTGAAAATACCTCTTTCTCTTTATCCACCCTTTTATTTAAATTCTCTAATTCTCCAACATATACACCATTCCTTAATTTACTACTATCCCACACTACCAATCCATCTTCCTCTACATACACCACATCTTCTTCTACCTCCTTTCTACCGGATTTATCTACACCTTTTCCAACACCTTTATTAACATAAAAACTATTTTCCAGTTTATCCTCTTGGTGGAGGTCATCAACACCATAATCTAAACACAATAGTCCTGCCAGTTTAACCTCATGGGGGAGGTATGGAAAGTCTTCAGCTCCTTTAGTGCTGGCTTTGATAATAGGTATATCATCATCGAACTCTTCTGAGTCTGAATCTTCTTCAGTGGGTGGTCTCCTTGATAAACCATCTGGCATAGTAAAAGTTTTGCCAGGCTTATGAACTAAATCAAAAGAAAAATGTTGAATAAAAGCTACCCATCTCGTCTTGAGTGCATTCGGTAAACTTGGGGAATTAATCATCTGGATTAACGATTTCGCATCCACTTGCAACTCAAAATGTTGCCCCCACAAAATATGCTGAAGTTTCTTCAGTATTTTCGCCACACCACATAATTCCAATTTTGGTTGTGAATATCTTGATTCGACCTCAGTAAATACTACAGATTCATACCTAACTGGCCTGATGTAACCAGCTTTATCCATCTGAGACAGAACCGCCCCAGCTGCACCCTGACTTGAATCAACTGCTAAATAAATTCTGCCAGCATCTTTTCCATAATCCAACTTGCGCAGGACTAAATCCTTCCCCACAACCTCCTTCAACTTCACAAACGCCTTCTCACACTCTTCATCCCACTCCCAGTCTGAATCCTTTCTCGTTAACCGTCTCAATGGAGCTGCCAATGAAGAAAAGTCCTTGATAAACATTCTAACATATACGCAAACGCCTAAAAACCCTCTGACTTCGGTCGTATTCTTGGGTCTTGGCCAGGACTGAATTTTGTTAAATTTCTTCTTGGACATAATCCTACCCTCTCTACATACCACATGGCCTAATATTTCTAAGGCTGGCACACAACATGAAAATTTTGAACCTGAAATAGTTAAACCAGCCTCTTCAATTCGAAACAAGATTCTTTCTAAAGTAATTGCAAACTCCCAAATGAATTTGCGTATCCCGGGATTCTCTTCCAACACCTGGTTATCATAGTCGGTTGTTGGTCCCTTAATTCCTCCATCATCTATAAAGATTCCAGCATATTGTGGAATTTTGTCTTGAAGGATCCAAGCCATCTGAGCTTGATAAACTGCAACCGAATTTGTTGCTCCTTGAGGTAATCTTGTTAACTGTAAACGTCCAAGTGGCGTATCGAATGTAGTGAGAGGCCTTGAGTCCAGATGTAACTCTCTCTCATCATATCCACCCATAATATCTCCCAATCCATAACACACTCTCCCTGCAAACGCTTCAACAAACTCCTCAGCACTAGGCGGTATCCCAGCATCCTTTATTGTAACCCTATTTAATTCCCTAAGATCATGAACAACTCTAAGCTTGCCATTCGGTTTCTTGATACAAAATACCGGACTAGAATAACTTGACGTTGATTGCTCATACAGTCCAGTGCGTATCCGTTCTCTGACAACTTCGATATAAGCTTCTTTCAATGCAGCCGGAATAGGAATCGGTTTCTGCTGCCACGGTTCATGACATACCACAGGAATCTTGTAAGGCTCCCCATAGGAATGCTTCAACACACCCCTCTCCTCTTCTACAAAAGCAATGGCCTTGTCTCGCTTGTCCATCACATCCAACAACAACTTCTTCTCTTCTCCAGACAACCAACCATCAGGTCCAAAATTAACAACACCCAGTCTCTCAAAAGTGATTCTTGACGTCACAGAAAATTCAGGCAGATTCTTTACCAAGGGACTTTCATAAGGAATTCTTGATAACCTTGGTCTTCTCAAAGGTGGATTTAATTCAGCAGGTAGAGGTTCATTAATAGGTCGAACTTTATTTGCTACTTTCTTATATTTAGCTGCGTCCACATCTAAATAAACTTGAGGTAAAACATTTTCTTTTGTATTGCCATTAAAACTTTCATCAAATGAATCTTCTTGATCGCCAGAATCGGAATAAGAAAAATTAGAAAAATATTTTATTTCATTTTTAAATTTTACCCTTTTCTCCTTTCCCTCTACTAATTTATAAACAGATTTTCCAACACCTTTGCTTCCCTTATCCAACAGTAAATCACCCGTAAATAAAGTCGGCAGTTTAACCTCTTGCTGGGGAACCGGAATTGAATTTTCACAAAAATTATTTTTTTGTGTTTTAATTATACTGAGATTTTTTATTGGATTTTGATAAGATTTTTGCAGTTTACCCTCTTGCTGGAGCTCCATAATAGAAGGAGATAATTGCAGTTTAACCTCTTGCTGGAGGTCCGGAATAACATTTTCACAAAAATTATTTTTTTGTGTTTTACTTATACTGAGATTTTTAATTGGGTTTTGATGTGATTTTTGCAGTTTACCCTCTTGCTGGAGGTCCAGAATAGAAGGAGATACTTGCAGTTTAACCTCTTGCTGGAGGTCATATAACATACCCTTCCAATTTTTATCCAACCTAATTTGGCCCATTTTGCCTTTTTCACCATTTTTAAATTTAATAGAAAAACAGGGTAAATCGAATAAACATATAGAAAAGTCCATAACGTATTTGCACTCCAAAGTTATATTAACAGAAAATAATTGAGAATCCACTTGAATTATCTACAAGTGAGCTGACCTATTGCAATCCGGGATCTCATCCTGAGGAGAGATTACAACATTAGAGTGATCAGCCCCTGCTACCCCAAAAAATGAGGGCCTCCATCCCTTTCCAACAAACATAATTCACCAGAAGCCGTCCGTTTAGTATGCCGCTTCTTGGTGCAAACACAACACTGGCACAGAGTAGTAATCCCTGGCCGTGTTTCCCAACCTTCATCTCCAGGAGGCACTAACCGCATATGTATCCTCCGCATATCTTCACCAGTGATCTCCAAACTAATCCCCATGCCAGCTTGATACCCTATCCTGGCCTCAAAATCCATCAAAGAAGGACCACCAAGAACAGTTTTGACTGCTCCTCTGGCCACATAAAATTGAACCTTACCAACAGATCCACCAATGCCTAACCTGACATGCTCAGCTTTACCCATCAGCTCTGTTGCATGCTCTCCAATGCCTCTGAGGTTTCCCCCAGTTCCACTTTTAATTGGCAAGCCTATACTTGTTGCTTGCTCCAATGAAATTAAATTAATTTGAGACCCTGAATCGACCAAGGCCTTTACTTCTTTACCGTTAAGAGTTACCAACAGGTAACCCAGGGGAGCGGAAATATGTGTATCTACATCTTCCCCAAACTTTTCAGCATTTTCACAAATATATTCCACCTCTCCAGTGGAAACCCGACGCCTCGTCAAATGCTTCTTTTGCTTTTCAGCAAGCGCCGGACTAATCGTAAATAACTCCCCCAAAGATAAGGGAATCTGCAGTTGATTCACCCTATTCAAAACTGCGTCCATCGCATTAGCTTGACCAGAAACTACCGGCCGCTCATACTGGACCTTTGATTTAACAACCTTGGCCCTGGGTACCTCTTGAGGTCCAACCGAGCCATCTTCACCCCCCATAATAACATCTTCACTTTCTATAACCCTAACTCCGTCACCAGCTTCTTGCACTAATCCTGATCCATCGCTAGTCCTTCTTACACCCTCCATTGGGATGGGACTGCTAAAACTTGGTCTGGGTAGAGACGCCAACGGTACGTCCTCCTCAGAATCCGAATCATCCTCTGGCATAGGCTCACCATTTAAATCAAACTTGCCATAACTAGGGGGCCCCATATCAGCAATCCCCTTCTGCATTTTATATAATTCGTCCTTAGAGTAAGGGTTCAATTTGTTGGCGGAAGTTTGAGAACTAGAATTCTTGTCCTTAGAGTAAGGGTTCACTTTGTTATTGGCCTTGCCAGGATTAGCCCTCAATTGGCTTTGAATGCTACTTTTCACCTTAGTAGCAGCTGCTCTTCTAGCAGCATTAACATCATATTCGCCAGCCATACAGCTACCCTCCACCTGGGCAACGGTCGCCAGCTCTAAACCACCAAAAGAAGTAGAAAATGTGGCTTTACTGACCTCTTTCTCCTTGCCCTTGTCAGCTTTACCACCATTACCATTACCATTTTTGCCACTCTTGGCATTAACATCTTCATCCGTCACCTCTTCAAATCTGGCTCTCCTTTCAGCCGTTAAACTTCTTCTGACCAAATCAGAAGGAGACTGTCCATCACTGGGCTTGATGAACGAACCATCAGGAAATTTATAAACTTTACCATAGAATAAAACTTGCCCAGCATCCATATCCTTATCTAGAGAAAAACAAACTGTTGCTCTGTGCCACCTCCTATTACAATAGGAGCACACCTTTGGCTCATCATAGCCACCTCTATATCCATTACCACCATTCCCACCATTTCTCCCATTGCCTGGGAAGCGGTTACCATTGTTATTGCCATTATAATTTCAACGTTCATAACCTCTGGACTGATAAGAAGTCGACGTCCACAAAGAAGCGATTGGGGCCTTGTTGGCCTTCTGAGTCTCTTGAACAAATATTTTTAATTGTTTCGTTAAATCGGCCAAGTGATCGACCATCTTATTATCTACATTAACCTCAACTTTAGCAGCAGGTAATCCCATTTGAGCCTTCTTGGCCTCCTGGGCTTTGACCATAATATGGTTGTTTTTGGCCAAAACTTCGCTAACTTTGCTAACATATTGAGTGCATGACTCTTGATATTTGTCCAATGCTAACAACTTGAGATGGGCCTGAATGTTCTCTTTGATAACCTCCAGATCCGGAAGTTTCTGCTCACCATTAGGCAGTTCCTTCATCAAATCTTTTCTTGAAAGATCCTTCAAGACGTCCATTTGAATATCCCTGCTGCATGCTGTCCAAAACAAATCTTTTGCCTGGTTCTCATGCACTAACTCTTCCACCAATATGAGATATTCCACCACTTCATCAAACTGAACACAGAGCTTTTTGAAGTCAGCCATAGAAGAAACTCCACCTTTTGCTTGCCAGTCTCCAACAATTTTATTGAGGTCCATCATAGTAAACCTAACACCCCATCTATCAACCATAGCTTTAGAAAGCTTAACCCAATCCTTGTCCTTAAATGCCTGCATAGCAATAACCTCTTTTTCCATCTCCCTATCAGCAATAAAAACCTAACTTGCTTCACCATATCCACATGAGAAGCACCATCAACAGCAGCAGCAGCTTCATACCTTCTAATGAACCATTTAACCTCCTCCCCATCAAACTTTGGGCCATCCCAAGAAACAATTCTAACTGAGGGAGTAAGAGGGTTAGAAGATCCAGAAGCAACAGCAGAAGAAGACATCCCAATGAGTAATGAAAAGCGTTAACAATCGATAAAATAACAAGCCTCTTGCAGGCCAATAACAAAAATCCAATTAGAGTTCCAGAAAATATGCCTCTTGCAGGCTAAGAATGTTCTTGATCCAAGTAAGTCTTTAAAGACAGCTGGAGAAATCGAACCCCACGTTGGGCGCCAACTAAGGTAAGGTAAACTCTTACAGTCGCCTTGCTGTAAGCAGAATCCGGAGGAGATATGTGGATTTAGCTGAAAACCCCGTCCTTCCAATAAAAATAACAAAATGGGAATTCTAAATCACTAAGCTAACAAATCTACTTGGATCTGATTGATAAAAATAATGAAACTCTAAAATAATTAACGCTTATTGAGATTTAAAGAAAGTGGCTGTTGAGAAAGAAATACTGATAACAACAATTAAGGTGTACCAGTGAAAGATCTGAAAAGATTGACTTTTATGTTTTTATAATAATTTGAATTTTTATGAGACAGCAATAATCAAGTCCCAGCGATGAAGACCTTTCTAAAGATACCCTGTATGAAGTGTGATTTAAATTGTTGAGTAGTATTTCTAAAATGTTATATATAAAATATAAAGTTATAAGGGTATTACAAATTTATTTAATTTGTTGAGTAATAAAAAATGAGACCATGGTGGTCAATGATTAAGCTGTATGATGTATCCCCCCCCCCTCAATTTTGAGTTTGAGATGCGCTTAAGTATTCCTAGTCACGTGCCTAAGTTTTCCCCTCCAGAGCTCTCCCAGAGTCAATCCGGAGCCCGTACGGAGTCCGTGCGGAGTCCGTCTGGACTTCCGGACTCAATTAGAACCTTAACACTATAATAAAAAAGTCTAGAAAAATTACACCTAATAGAGCTACTTCCCCTTTACATACCAAACTAATTTTCGTAGTCTGCGCAGCTCTAATTACCCCGTGAAAATTCATCGAAGTTAAGTAATTTCTGAAAACGTAAATATTTCTATAAAACTTTAAAATTCATTTAAAAAATTATGAAAAATAGTAAAAATTCTGGGAAAATTTCCCAAGGTTCTTGAGTGACTCGACTTGATACTTTTAAATTTTTCAGACCGTAAAAATAATTTTTCTCCGTAAAATAAATTGTTTTCGTGTAGGCATTTGCTTGTGACAAATTTCTTCATATTTAAAACTCAAATAAATTAAATAAAACCCTTTTATATATAAAAAAATAATAACGCCAATCTTGCACACCGTAATAACTCCATTTACGTACTTAGGTGCCATATTAAACTTTAGGCTACAACATTGCTATTCAACTGCGCTAGTCTAAACTCTAAATCTAAATTAGTCAATATCCCAATAGTGTTTCTCAGTCTTTTCTTCAATAAGCAACACTCAGCGCAATAATCAATGTAATGGTGCACTAAAAGGTTTTTTAAAGGTCTGTGAATTATTAAAACGTGTAGTGAGCATGGACGGAAAGGATAGTGGAGGATTAAGGGGGTGAATGGATGTTAGTGAGGACGGTCCAGGTGTAAGGGATGATAGTGAGTAGGGTCCAGGTGTAACAGATGTTAGTGAGGAGGGTCCAGGTGTAATGGATGGATTTTAATGGTCTGTGGTGTGCGGAATAGTGGATGGGTATGAGGTCAATGCAAGGAGGAGTAAAGGATATAAAAGGGGTTGGGTTTTTGGTTCGATATTCTTTAGAATTAAATTATAAAACATATTTATAGTTAATAAGTGGTAAAAGCTTTAAGTGAAATCATTATTATTGTATCTTTCTTACTTTTCTCAATAATCATTTCTAAATCCTAAAACCTTGATTGTTGAGTTTCTAACCCTTTTTGAGATTATAAGAATTTTAAAATTACCTTTAATCTATATTGGAATTCCTCTTGAATATATCTCAAAGCAGTAGTTCTTCCTTTGAGTCATCTTCGAATCACTTCCTTTAACCATCCCTCTGTGCTTCGAAGAAGTATCTAAACTCCTCATCTCACTTACAGGAATATCCTGGACCTTGTGCATAGGTCGTCCACTGACATTTAGTGCCGTACTAAGATTTGGAATGACACATCCTCCCTCCAATGAAGAATGTCCTCATTCTTCAAATTTTGCATTTTCGATCAATATATAATCCTAGTTTAATCTTCTCCATATTCTTCTTTTCTTTATTTCTTCATCATCCCACTCCAACTACATAATTTTATCTCTACTTTTATAAGTATCATCATAAGTATGAAATATCTTGCCATACCATGCGACCTCTGCAAGAAATATGAATTCCCTTTCTTGATTTCCTTTCCAAATCCTCCTGGGAGAACCACTTGTGATCTCTGTTTCCCCAAAAGGTTAATTGTGTCCGACCAACTTCTAAACCATATTTTAATCCTATTGCTGGCCCATCTACTGCTCCAGCTTCTAACTTATCTAAGAAAAGATTAGCAAAAGTACATGTATTCTGGAAAAGTATCAAGGCTTAAACTAAACCACATCTACAACTTCATCTTTAATCACTCCTTCTCAAGATCCTTCACCCATACTTCCAGTTTCTCCTTTTTCATTTTCCCAGACTTTATTTCCTGGGCGCCAAAGTAAGCCTTTTAAGAATTATTTTTTTATCATGTTAACACCAACCATGCCTTTTCCATACTTTAGCTATTAACATCACCAAATTTGATGATGTAGGTCAAGTCCAAATGGATTATATAAATCATTATCCTAAATTTCATAGATAACTTTTTCTTGGCTTTACTGATGATATAAAGAGAAATATTTTATCCTATTTCTATGACACGCCCACCAATAATCATGAAGATTTAATGAAGAGAAGATTGTTGATGCAGAGTTTTTATGATGATGTAAAAAAATTTCAGCAAAATTATTTGTTTTAATCTTATATTTTGTGCTTTAGTAAACATTAATCCTGATCTTTTCTTCATATTAAACCGTTTTAAATTGATTTCTTCATAATTTTTTATTTTGAAATAAAATCTATTTGCCTCGTGATTCCTCCAACTACTGAGAGTAAGGTTTGAATCCCTTCAGACTCCCCTATACCAGTCTCTACTCATATGCATTAAGAGAGTAGGCTCCACAGCTACTGAGAAAAATACTTGATTCCATTCTCATCAAATTAGCGGAATAATCCTGATTTCATTCTCTTTGATTGAGCCAAATACTTGATCCAATTCTAACCATAAGGCCCTCCAAGCTTCATACCATTTAGCCTTTTCAAGGCACACTACTTTTCCAACTACCATATCCTCTTTCAAAAATTTTATCATCACATTATTCAAATAGACCACCTTTTAATAACTCATCTTTTAAATAATAATAATTATCACCATATTTAAACCATGTTTAGCACCATAATTATCATTCTTTATCCATAATTTCATCATCCATCACCTCCACAATATTAACCACTACATATTCCCAATCAAACATACACCAATTTCAAAATTTGAGTTCCAGTGATAAATTAAATAATTTGTTGATTGTTAATTGAATAGCCTTCATAAAAAATTTGCATTACCAGTTTAGATGTTTTGGTGGACAGTGATAAATTAAAATGAGTGCATAGAGTTGCATAGAATATTCCAGTTTAAGGTCATGGGGGACCCATCTTGTAAATCTTTTTCAAATTGTCCAAATAATGATTGAATTTCCAGTTTAATTTCATAGAGGAAAAATAATGAGTTATTTTACAGTTTAGGGTCATAGTGGACCAAACGTTTGATAAACTTTCCAGTCTATGGTCATGGAGGGCCAAAAATTTAATGAACCACCAGTTTAAGGTCATGGTGGACCAAACCTTTGATCAACATCAACTCAAACTTCTATTCTTAACCTTTCTCCAAAAATATCCATAAAATCTTGAATGTCCATGAAAATAAGCCAGTTTAAAGTCTTGGAGGACTAACAGGATATCTGGAAATAAAATCATAAACAGCCAGTTTAAAGTCTTAGAGGACTAAAGATCCAATAAGGAACAAATTCTTGAAATAAAATTGTAAAAACCTAAAAAAAGTCTTAAAAATTAGCCAGTTTAAAGTCTTGGAGGATTAACAGATCCCAAAATTTGAATAAAACCAGAAAGAAAGACTTGAAAGTTAGCCAGTTTAAAGTCTTGGAAGACTAACAGATCCAATTTTTCTCGAGCTCCTCTTGACCCTTTTTCCTATATGAAATATACTATGAAAATAAACCAAAAGAAAATTGAAAATTAAATTTAACAAAATTTTAAAAAATAAGTGTATGTTTATATATTTATTTCAATTTTAATTTTATTTATTTATTTATTTATTATTTTTTATTAGTTTTTATTTATTTTTTTATTTTATTTTTATTTTTTTAATCATGAAAATAATAAAAGTTTATAAAAGATTGTTATGAAATAAAATTTAAAATTTAATTTGAAAAAAATGATAAACAAATTTGAAATATAAAATTTATGAAATGTAAAATAAAATTTAAAAGATGCCCCTGGCCAATTAATGAGCCAAACCCTTGACATCATACACACATCCTAGTGCAACTTGATGTGGTTACACAATTTTGAGAAATTGAAAATAAAAAATTAATAAATGAAATTTTAGAAAAAAATAATTTTTTTTGATAATGATCACTGGGTGGGCTGCCTCCAATTTGTAAAAATTATTAGAGACCATCAATGAGCATCACTCTTAACAATATTTTATAGTATTATAAAAATTAAAATGAAAGAAAAACATATTTCATTATATAAAAATCTAACACAAAAAAATAACAAAAACAAAAATAAAAAAGAATCTTGAATCTGAAAGTAGGAGCCTTATCTCTTCTTTTGTTCTAGTTTATAGTCTTAGCCGACTTTCTATAGATCAAAAAGAAATCCAGGATTCAAATAGAAACAGGGAAAAGTTAGTAATGAACATTAACCACAGGAAATCAGGGGGTGAAATGCTAGCAGTTCCCTCTTTTTGAAACTTTCAGGAAGAGGTTGGGAAATTGTTAGGGAAATTTTTTGAAAGAATTAGGAAACTGTTTTTAAATTATATGAAAAATTTTTAAAAAAAAAGTTGGCCCTAAATTGAGCCTCAATTTATCCCTTCTTGAGCAGAGCTTTGGATTTAAGTTGAGAATCAGTTGGAACAAATTTGAGCAATGTTTGAGCCACAACACTTAACATACAATAATATTAAATTTTATATATATATCCATTTAATGTTGGGAGGTCAGGTTTGATATTAGTAGAAATATCTTAAATGACACACAGTATTCTAAGGCTGGAATATTATTTCAATTATCAATTTTATTTCCGCAAATATATAAAAAAGAATACTATTTAAGTCCTTTTTAAAAATTTTATTAATAAAAATATAACTCTGTAAAAATATTTGCACATAATTTTAAATTTTCTAGAAAAAAGTTGATATTGAGCCCTTATCAATAGTAATTTCTCATTGTACCTTGGAATAAAAAAGTATACGACAATGTTCTAAAAATCTAATGTAGGAGAAAAAATATATATATATATATATTATAAGGGGAAAAAATAGTAATGTATTTTTTAAAAAATTTACACTATTAAAGAAACTAATCTTAATATATTGGCTCAAAACTTAGGCTCTAAAATAATGCACTTTTTTTAATTATTTATCTGTATTTAGTTATTTTTAAAATTTGAGTCAACATAAATTATTAACATACATGAAAAAATAAATTTTGAATATTCATCCAATATTATATATATTCTCTGCTTTATTCTTTTTCAAAACTTTGCTCTCACCCTCTCTTTCTTTAAACTACCACCATCACCATAAAAATTATTTAATTTAAATGTCAAATTTAGGATGCATTGGACAATTCTCTTTAAATTTTAAACCTATTTTTCCAAAAGAAAGATCTGTATTTGATGAAGTATCCACTCCAGTTATTATGCAACAAGGAAGATATTTAGTTTATGTTTTTGGATTATTCAAAGAAGGAGAAGCAAAACCTATTGGTGATCTTTTCTAACAAACAGAGCAGCCAAAGTGGACAACTACTTGAAGAAATTGGATCTGGATCTCAAATTTTAACTGAGGAAAGGGCTTTAAATCCTCAAATACCTTATTATTTTTGCTCTTACTTGGCTCTACTTTTAAACAGGCAGTATAGAATTTGTGGCCTCCATTTTTGTTTGACTGATTTTATTAGTCAGGCTAAAGAAGTATTTCTAAATGCTCAAATTGATTTGACATCGATTCCACACTACAATCCAACCGTCTTCTTCAATATTCCTCATTATTGTATTCACACAACTTCTGAAATTTCTGGGACAAGGGATAATCAAATGGAAAATCTATCTATATGTGGTATGAAAAAGACTCTGAAAGGCATCAGATTCAAGTTATCAATTTTATGATAGACAATGAAAACAACTTATCCAAAAATTTAAAAAACCAGTGGAGGCATGCAGACAAAAGCTGGCTGAGAGTAGGTTTTAATAATTATTATGAACCATTTCTTGAAGAAGATTTATCCTCTGCAGGAATTGGTTCAATTCTAGCTGATGATATGGGCTTGGGAAAGACCTATTTCAACTCTTGCCCTAATTACTGCAACTGAAAGTGAATCCAGACAATTCCAAATCTTGGGTGGTGGACAAGAGAAAGATAGGAAATCAGAAACTCCCATCATTTTCCCACTTGCAACATTATCAAACTGGGTCAATAAAATAAGAATTCACTTTGAATATAATGCACTACCTTTCAAGGTTCATTATGGTAAGGATTCAAATAAAAATAATTTTGAGGAGCTTCAGAACCAACTAGTTTTTTGACTACCTATGAGACAGAAAGTACATCTTCTTCAAAGAAAACTCCTCAACCTATTAGGCCAGTAACTCATAAACTCATTTGGTAAAAAATAGTTTTAGATGAGGCTCAGTAAGCATCCATTTGAATTATTAAAATTTTTGAACATAATATCATAAAAGCTGATGAAATTTTTAACATAATTTAAAAGTCTAAACAAGAATCCCCAGTTGCACAAGAATCAGAATATATTGGCCTTGGAGGCTGAGTATCAACTATGCTTGACAGGGACACCACTTCAGAGCCAGAAAAATGATCTTCAAAGCCTTTTATCATTCCTCAGAATCGAAAGATGGCAAGAAAACTGTTTGTGTATTAATTCTCTTATAAATGGCTTAAACAGAGGAAGCTCTAGCTCAATAAAATTGATAAATACTCTCATGAATGTCATATTCCTGCGGAGGACTAAAGAAGCAATCCTATCACTCACTCAAAAAATTGAGCAAGGAATATCTTTAGAATTATCAGAACCTTAGAACTCAAAACTTATGAATATTTAAGAAAGTTTTTCTGAGTATTATGTGCCTTCTTGAAACACCAACCTCCCTTGCGACTCAGATGAGTTTCTCCGAGAACTGTCAATTTTACAGAAATTTTGTAACCACCCTGTCTACGAAACCAAGATCAACCTCTGATATTTCCTTTCACATGGAAACATTCAGCAAAGATTATACATCTAATCAGTCATTTAGAAATCTTCTTAAGGGAAGAAAGGGGGATAGTTTGTCCCAAGGCTGTTATATTTTCAGAATATGCGGACTTTTTGGAAATGTAAGGAATTCTATTAATTATCTCAATAACTTATTTTTAGCTTAAACAACATTTCAATATTCTATCAATTGAAACAGTATAAAAAAGGCTTTAGATGACCATGGAATTAGATACACAGAGCTTGTAGGAAAGTAGAGCATGAAAAAAAGGGATTAAAATCTGGACAAATTCAAAAAATGATGAAGGATATCTAGTTTTGCTTGAAATGATCAAGGCTGCAGGAGTTGGAATAGACTTGAGGTGTGCACAAAATGTATATATAATGGTAAGTCAAAGAGTCTTATATTGAAATAAAAAAGGTTGAAAAGACAATTTGTTTAAAATATTGAAACAGGAGCCTAATTGGAATCCAGAAGTTGAACAGCAAGCAGTTGATTGTCTGTATAGAATGGGCCAAAAAAATGAATTTCATGTACTCAAGTATTTTGTAAGCAGAAGTATTGAATTCAGAATTTATAAGATAAAAAGAAAAAAGATTGAGCTATCAATGTATGTGAAATTTTCTTTATATAAAGTTGCATCATAGCTAAAAATATTTATCTGTTCTAATTTTATTAAGGTAAAGTATTCGAAACATTGGAAATAAGGAATATGAGTCTGCTAGATTATTTATTAGGGAATTCATCTATAAATTACATTAGAATTTGAAATTTGTTCAAGTATATAGGAAATGTTTATTGGGGCTTGAAAATTAAGAAGTCTTAATTGTTGAGGATTAAGAGAAGCAAGATATAATGAAGAATAGAAGTCAATTGGCAAACCCCTGGGGACTGGAAAAGAATTAAAGTGAGTCTTGATTGATGATACCAAATTTGATCTATCATATAATGCCAAGTTCTTAAGTATTTCTCCTGAATAAGAGGAATTTTCTCTGACTTGAATGTGTTTCTGGTCAAGATTTTGTGCAAGTCTTGAGAAATATTCAGATCTCCATGGAAATAAAATCCGCTTAAAAGAACCTTCATCATCAATTTCAGTTTCTGAGAAACATTTGAAGTATTTGAAAAGATTCTCATAGGTTTCACCACTTGGAAGTTGTTTAAGAAGGTGAGTTTGGTTAAATTAATTCTGAAAAAGATTGTCAAATCTATATAAGCATGTGTAAAAAAATAAGATAAAAATATTAGTTCTTACTTTCTTCTTTATTTTATATTTATACTTTCTTATTTTAACTATTTCACAGAAACTATCAGAATCTTTTCCAAGTCGTAATTTATCAGCATAACCTATAAACCAGTGGTGAAGAACACCCATTTGATTTAGGTAGGAAATATGACTAGAGTCCATTGAATAAGAAACCAAATAATTATTTTGCAAAGCTTTATCCCAGTGCTTAATGATAATTTCTGCTAAAACTTGATTCCAGTCGTGAAACAAATCAAGATTCAAAGCAAACATTTTTCCAGGAAAGTTGCATTGATGAAGAAAGTGGATAAAAGCATTGTGGAATATAGTTGGGATTTGTTCAGAAACACAGTAATTTTGTTCAGGATATGGCAAATTAATATCAATATTGAGAGAGCTTTTATTGAACAATGAAAACCTATGTAGTTGCTCTTCTGTGGGGTTCAGCTTCCATTAATTAGACTGAGCTGAAATATTTAAAAGCACGCAACAGAAATTGTAAATAGACCTGCCAAAATGAGAAGTTGATCAAGGGAGTATCTCATTGAATCTTCTACTAATACACAGGTATTAGTAGATATTTTTCACTGAGAAAAATAAGAACAACTAAAGCTCATCATATATGTGATGAAAAGCAAAATGAACAAAAATATAAAATTTTGAAAGGATATGGCAACAAAAACACTACTATAATAAATTTTTTATTTTGAAAATACTTAATAATGAAGAGTTGAGTAGACGGAAAGATGAGCTTTCTCATGAATATCTTTATCTATAAAATATGGATATCTATGTATGTTCATAATTAATTCAAAAGGAAATGACTCAGCTGTAATAGAAAATTATTGCATGATAAATCGGTAAAAATATAATTCAGAATCATTTTGATTTTCCAACTTATTTTGAAAATATTTTAATGCAAATTATGACCTTATTTGAGCTTTTTGATTGTTCTGACAAGCTTACTTTAAAAATTTATATTAACAACTTATTAGTATGTATATAGTTTATTTACCAAGTTTACTCGGAAACCATACCAATTTTTCACAGTTTTGAATAAGAAACTTAATGTAAAAATTCTGTTTTTTGGATTCTGGAAGCTTTACTTTGATGACCTCTTAGATTTGAAAAATTTAAAATAATATATTTTGTTGAAAAAACATTTATTTTTCAGACTGTAATTCTATATTGTGAAAAATAAATATTATAAATTTTTTTATATCTTATAGTGATTATTAGTGAAAAACTTTCTGTTACTTGGCAGAATTTTATTAATGTAGGTGAATGCAGAAAAAAAAACGGCAACACTTAAATAAATTTATTATTATAAATAAAATGGTATTATTTTAATTCAAGTTATATAATATTTTCTCCCATATTTAAAAATGCAATAAATTTGTATTCTCTCATAGTATTATGCTTTGTGCAAAATAAGCTGTTTGAAAAACATGTATGCAACATTGAAAAATGTAGCAAGTCTGAAACTTTTTGCTGATGCAAAGTATGGATACCTACTTAATGCATAATTGATCTGCATGAAACAAACATTAAAAGAAATCCATTGTAACCAACTTGTTGATAAACTTCTTGAGACGTAAAAATTAGCTTATTTTAGTAAGTGCTTCACAATAAATAAATAGTTTGTTCGATTGCTACCATCCAGAAACATATTTCTTATATCTAGAATTTTTAAAAATCCACCATTTTTTTGTGTTTGTAAATGTGAAGGGCTTGAAAGTTCATCAAGAAAGAATCATACCTCATTGAGAAACTTTGAAGTTGGTGTAGCCTTCAAAACATCACAGACATACTCCAAACATGAAGAGGGAAGAAATCACAATGCAAAGATGGTTTTTACATCCAGCGCTTCACCTAGCTTAGGATTCAACATCCAAGGTCTTGTAAGACATAAATATTTGGTAAATAATGAGAAATTATGTTTCAATTAATCTCTACCACTGTCAAACAATTTGAATTTGGAAGAGCTTTATAGCCAAAAGATAATGTGGCAAGCAGTGAAACTTTCTCTAATCCATCATTTAAGCAAAGAAGGTTGTGCTGAATTTCTGCATGATGAATTCAACAAAATCAAACTTCTTAGTGACCTAGGTAAACTAGATGCTAGCAGAATCGTCAGCCTGATTCCCCTTTCTATAGAGACAGTTTTTAGTCGATTGAAACTCAATCCATTATTTGTCACCAAGACATGCTGTGCTAAGTTCTTTGCTCTTTATGAGTATATCCCCAAACACCAACCATAAATCTTATCTTTTGCTCAACCTTTTTTTCATCCTCAAAGCGCTATTTGAAAGATTTAGGACAGAGAGAAGAAACTGTCAATTGTGATGAAAGTTTGTATTTGGCTAAGTACAAACAAGAAGAAGCAATCTACCATCCTCGTAAAACAGTTCATCACAACAGTTTGGTTGAATGGCTTTCAGGAAAGCTTAAACTAATCAAATTTGAGACACTGATTGAGAAAAAATGATTTTCTACAAAACATGGAAAGAGATGTCCTGAAAGATGTATATGATGGTTTTGTATGGAAAAATTTTCCAGATATTTCTATGACTTGAAATAGAAGTGTCTATGGATATACAAAAACACAAGGTAATTTAATGTTTAGTTTATATTTTAACTGGTTTAGACCGGGTGGCAATTGTATTGGAGGTCATCAGAAATATGTGGGTAATATCTTGTTGGTGTGTATGAACTTGTCTGCCGAATATTGATACAAAAATGAAAATCTATTTTTGTATGCTATTATTCCCAGTCCAGCTGAGCCAACAAGAGAACAAATAAATCATCTTCTGAAGCCTCTTGTAAATGAACTAAAGACTCTATGGGATGGAATATTTATTGAAAAAACACCTAACTATCCACAAGGCCGAAAAATAAGGGCTGCATTATTCTCTTTAATAGGAGAAATTCCTGAGATGAAAAAGATTGCTGGTTTTGAAAGTCACTCAGCCACTAAGTTCTGCTCTGTCTGTCATATTTCAAAAGATGAAATGGGTGAGCATCAAGTCGAAAAATTTTCCTTACATACTCATGAGGGTCATATGCACTGGGCAGAGAAGTGGAAAAAGTGTCAGTCACATTGGGAGCGGATATCTATTGTTAGGAGTCATGGGGTTCAATGGAGCAAGCTGAATAACCTTGTATATTGGCATCCCATGGAATATTGCTTAATTGACTTGATGCATTCACACATGCTTGGAAATCTTAAAGATCACAGTCAAACTTTTTATCTAATACAAAATGCCACAATCAACATAAAAAAAAAGCTGACAAAGGAAAAAAATTGGCATGTAAGAAGAGACGATGATGATGCATGTTCTGATATATTTCTAAATAAGCAATATAAAAAATGTAGAAGCAGCTTAATCAGCACTGATGCCGATAGTATTGAACCAGAGGGATGGCATAAAAGACTACAATATACAAGTACAACAAGACAGCCACAAACATATCTTAGAATGGATAGTGGAGGAGCTGATTCAGAAGGATCAAAAAGCCAGACAAAGTCATCAAGTTCTGAACATCACTTTCAAACCTTAGAGTTTGGCTCTGAACATGCTTCTGAAAGTGGAAGTGGAAGTTCAACCTATAACTTCAGGCAAAAAAGTATTCATATATCCAATGTAGACAATCCTATAGTACTAGCTATAGGCCTTGACCAAGGGACTTGTAGAAAAACCAGAGAGAAAATCCCCTGTCCCTTTAGAAAAATAAAGTGAGATTTACTTGCTAAAGTAAGTTGGTTCCTGTTTGCTAAGCCCCTTTTTCAACACACTTGACTGCTTTATGAGCCAAGAAAGTAGTCCCCAGACAGACTACCAGACCAAAGAACTGAAATGTAGACCAATGTTCACACCAGAGAAAGCAAAGATACTTGATGTAGGCTTCAAATCCACACCAGAGACAGCAATAATGCTTGATATAGCTTGCAAGACTATACCAGAGAACCTGTTGCTAAAGTTGAGTTAAATGAAGAACTAACCTTGCAACAAACACAGCAAATTGTGACCAAAAAACAGTGAGAACTGCGTGACAAACAAGGATATCACCTTTGGATGGTTGTATGACAATTGAAGTTGCCCCGAACTGTCTTATTCAGTATGTACACACAGATCACTATCTAAGAGCCCATGCACACCAACAAATTTGGCACCTGTACCAGCCAAATTGAATAAAAACCCTCCAGAAGCGCTCCCCAACCTTCTAGAACAGAGGCAGGCGGGCCGTCCAACATTGGAGGTGCCGCCTGAAGCGGCCCGGCCTCCCTGAAGCCAGAAAACCAAAAAAAACATCTAATCTACTTAGAAAAATTCACTACAACTACTAAAACCCTTTAAACACAAAATTACACTATAACAACATTGAGACATGAAATATGGAGCTAAATTAGCCCTATCTAATGGTACTAAGCATTTAACCCTAAGACTTAAGGTTAGCCCATAAAACGCAAAAAACAAAATTAAACAGCTATCTTTTTTAACTGAAAAATGAGGAAATGACCCCTTAAACCTTAGAATATGAAAAATATCATCAAGACATGAAATATAAATAAAAACCGGGGCTATCCAATGATAGTGACCACATACCTGCAGTCCCAATATTCACGGAATAAATCCAGAAAAACACCCAATTCTTAAACAGATGTCAATTAAGACATGCACAAACAGTGCCAAACAACACAACAAAGGCCCCTGACAAATTTGAAAGACCACACCAAAGGTGAAAGATCTAATTCATCCGTTGAGACTATTAGAAGTAAGGAAGATAAAAAGAAGGGCAAAGAGAAAGAAAGTAAAAAAACTAGAAATCCATGATTGTCAGCCACTGAGCTAGAGGCAGTGTGGAATGTGATTGAGCAAACAAAAAAACCTTCCTGGATTTCACGAGTGCCAAAACAAGTAGGATCTAAAAATTCAAGTTCCCTCAAAGCTGCGGAGTTTATTTACTTTATACTGTTTACTTTCCTTTGTCACTTATCCCCCTTTTGGTAGAAAAATTAAATCAAGCCAAGACATCCGTGACGTAAAACCACAAACCTAGAAAATATTATCTTCTCAAATCACTCACCACTTTAAGTTCAATTACCAACTTTTTGACTTCAAAAAATGTGTCTGCCAATGAAGTTGATGAATTATAACAACTGTTATTGGAGTATTGTAACTGCTTGGAAGTGGTTGGAAAAATATCAGCTTTAAGCCAAATCTTCATTTCTATCAATATTTCCAGAAATGATTAAATGTTTTGTTCCACCTGTAGGTATGGCTACTTGGGCTGCTGAAAAAGTTAATGGTATATTATCAGAAATTCCAAACAATCATCATCCAGGTATTTATTTTGGTAATTGGGTGCTTAAAAATTCAAATGAGATAATTTATTTTTAATGAACATAGAAGAAATACCACGGACCATGCTCAAGCACTTGCATTGGAATTCTATGGGATTGGAACTAGGTGAAGCTGAAGATGATGCTCAGTATGGATCTAATATTGAAAAAATTGAGCACGATACAAATAAAAGACATTTCCACTAAACTAAGGAATTATTTACAAAATGGGTAAGGGAACGCTTAAGAAAAGAGACATTTCAATGGGATTTTTTACCATCAGAGAAGGTAGGAGACTGGGTAGTTGAAAATATAGCAAGCATATAGGTCCATGGAAAGCGTTATAAGACTCATGACCAGAATCCTGGGAATTCTACCATTGAATTCCACTTTGGAAAAGATAGTCAGTTTGGGCATATTAATCAGCTTTTTAGTTCAAAGGACAATAATGAAAAAGTCTATCTAATTGTTAGTCCATTTAAAGAGCTTATAACAGAAGATACAAAAAAGGATCCCTACGAGGCGTTTCCACAAGTGCATTGCCGTTTAGTAAGAGTAGAAAAAGTGACACAAATTGTGATAAATCAAAGTTCAATTATTGGACATGCCGCCACTTTACAGCACCAAAGGGGAATGTTTGGAATAAAGTGAAATGTTATCACTGCTGTTGGACTTCAGACACTTGTAAGTAAAAAATTAAACAACATGGACATTTTATTTTTGTTGATATGTTTGAAATTATTTAGGATTGGTAAGAATTTGGAGGATTTGGAAAGTTTGAAATAGATCTTTGGAACAGCTAGATGCAAGATTAATAAATAAAACTTTTTTAGATTTTGCCTAAATGTTTAAGCAAACAATAACAAGGGCATTCTTTAAGGTTTAGAAACCCTGCTATTAATGAGTGACATTTTATTGTAAATGTAATTCCAACTAAAAGGAATTAAATGTACTATACAAAGTCTACCTATACTAGAAAAATATTATAAATAGTTCAGAACCAGGGTTTAAAAATTTAATTACCATATTTTTCAAGCCAATAAAACTGAGTTTCCACTAATTTTTTTGCTTGAATTTTTGATTCATTAAACTCACAATTAAAATGTATAACTAATTTCTCATTAATATTATCTTGTCTATATTCTGAAAGTTAATAATTTTTGTTTTATTTTTTATAAAG
Organism: Hemileia vastatrix; assembly: GCA_030280995.1. NCBI lineage: Eukaryota > Fungi > Basidiomycota > Pucciniomycetes > Pucciniales > Zaghouaniaceae > Hemileia > Hemileia vastatrix. Next base: position 25,177,231 of record JASXTE010000016.1, on the reverse strand, counting down.
CACAGAATGTCTAATACTGGTGATTCCATGCTGGTTGATCCTCCATTAGCAAGTAATGTTGGAGGGAAAAATAATCCTCCCCCTCAAAATCCTAGAATGCTTCCATTGGGTCCTTCTCCTCTTGAAAGACCTTGTGAAAATCTAGGTAAAGCCTAAACTCCTCCTCAGTCTTCATCAGATCCCCAAATTTGATCAACTGATTGCTCTTCTAATATCACAGATACAGATGGTCAATCCACACCTGGTAATTTTCAGAAGCAAGCAGAAAGTGTAGGTAATGCTTGGGCTATTTTGTTGTTGAATCAGTTTCTTGGAAGCGGTGGGGGATCCAATTCTACTAACCAAGCAGCTAGTACCAGTGGACCAGTTGAGTAAACTTTTTCAACATGCTTTTATGTTTTAAAATAGGTTTACCAATTTTTATTTTCAAAAAATTGCAGTTTATCCCTCTCTTATAATTCAAGCTACTGATCAGCACAGAATACTTGATGCTGAGTCACTTCAAAAGGACCGAGACTTGCAAATGGTTAGAAGCATACTTACGAGGTTTGATGTACCAAGGAGCTCTGATTCTATTAACTGAAATATCTATCACTTTTTAATGTTCTGTCTTGGTGGACCCATTATTGTATCTGAGTTTCCTAAAGGCCCAACAAATACAGAACTTACAGATTTAAAAATTGGTATGAGTACAAGCTATTGACAATTGAAACAGCATTAAAACAGGTTCAAAATGCACCACAGGCAACTTCAGCTGCTGATCATCAATTTATTTTAACAAATACTGCTATATTCTTACATTCTAAAGTTCATCTACCAACTTTTATTTCAACACCTGAGCACCAAGGACTAAAGGGAGGAGCTGCTGTACCAATCTCTGTAAAACAAAATTTGGAACGAGAGCTTCAAGAGAAAGGATTTCATCAACTTACATTTTATTGGAACTGTCATAATTTTTCTGAGTCACTATGGAATATAGTAATGGGGAGTGTAGTATCAGACCATTGTACTAAGTGGCTCTCAACATTGAAAAATATTGATTCAGCAAAACTCTGGTTTACACCAATCATCCTCGAGCAATTGGTGGTCAACAAGGGAAAGGAGATTCGAAAGGTGGCTGGTCAAAACTGTGAGGTGATTGAGGCAAGTAGAAAGGAAAAGAGATCAAGAGCACAGATAAAGCATTATCAAACAAAGGTATTTATTCAAAGCATAATAATTAAAGAAAGTCAATTACTAATTTGATTTGATTTTAGATTTCAAAAAACGGCTACGACATTGCAAGAAAAAAGTGCTTTGATCAGCCAGGCTTTGTAGCACTTTTTCATGATACAAGTCTCATGTCTGATTTAGAAGAAGCCCCACCCAATCCAGAAGAGAATCATCCTAAACGAGTAGTTCCTGGATGGAGAAATACAAAACTCGATGAAATTTTAGATAAAATGGACAACTTGACTAAAAAGACGGCCCATTCAAATGTTGAAAAGGCTTCAATGAAGAAACTTTATGATCCCTCAACTAAAAAGACAGCTTCAACAGATGTTATCTTGAATGTGCCCAAATTTTTGCCAAAAAACTGCTATTCACCTGGATATTTAGCAAATTTGTTCGTTAATGAGAGGGAGTTACTTGATGTTTGAGAAGATATAGATTTCGCCAAAGTTAATGAAACACTAGATCAAGCAGCAGCACCTTAAATTTTTTACCCCACTGGTAACAATGTATATAGAGTGATAGTAATCATTTTTTAAATATTACATTATTACTCTTTCTTATAAAAAATTCCAATTGATGTATAAGATAAACGAGAGCAAAAGAATTAAAGATTTTAAAATTATTGAGCATAGAAAAACATATATATATTTTTGTAAAACTTTAAGACATGATAAACGTTTTGATTAAATAAATGTGAAATTTTTTTATGCACAATAAATGAACTTAAAATAAATTAAATTGAATCTCTTCTCAGATACTTACAACAAGATCAAATTAAAGTCTAAAACAAGAATAGAATTAGACTCTAAATTTCAATTTAAAATACCTGTTTTTCAATAATTATAATTGCTTTTTATTGGCTAAACACCACCAATGATAAGTATAAAAATGCACATGTGAAAAAAAAATGAAAGTGAACACCTTCCCTCACCAAAAAAGAAAGATCATTAAAGGCACTCAAAAATCCATTACCATAGTTAATAAACTAAATATATACAAAAAAATAAAGCATTCAAAGGATGGGGATTTGTTTACACAAGGATCTTAAAAAAAATTTATTTTTAAACTTCACTTTTCACAACAATAATTGAAAATTATTAATCATTAAAAACCAAAAAATCATCAATTTATATTTGGTTTTCATGCCTTAAAAAAATAAAAGAGGCTTTAATAAAATGTAATTGATAAACATACTTCAGTAGAATTTAAGTATTGTGCTATGTGTCCAGTATAAGTTCGGCCGAACTTGTGCTGGACACTTTGGCCAAGACCAGTGACTAAAAAGTTCAAAGAAAACCAAAAATCAATAGGCTATAAAAGGAAGTTAATTGATGGCATCAAATTGTTTTTTGGTAAAAGTGTCCAGCACAAGTTCGGCCAAACTTGTGATGGACACTTTTACCAAAAAAAAAAATGATACTATCAAATATGTTCATGTTATAGCCTAATTTTTTTTATTTACTTGAAGTAATAAGTTACTGTCCATGACCAAAGTGTCCAGCACAAGTTCGGCCAAACTTATTCTGGACACTTTTCCAATTTGAAGTTGGTAAGGTGCATTTTTTTTAAGAGAAGTGAGGTTTTCCTTATAAAAGTGTCCAGCACAAGTTCGGCCGAACTTGTGCTGGACACTTTGGCCAAGACCAGTGACTAAAAATTGCAAGGAAAACCAAAAATCAATAGGCTATAAAAGGAAGTTAATTGATGGCATCAAATTGTTTTTTGGTAAAAGTTTCCAGCACAAGTTTGGCTGCACTTATGCTAGACACTTTTCCAATTTGAAGTTGGTGAGGTGTATGTTTTTTTAAGAGAAGTGAGGTGTTCCTCATAAAAGTGTCCAGCACAAGTTCAGCCGAACTTGTGATGGATACTTTTACAAACGAAAAAAAAATTATGCCATCAAATATGTTCATGTTATAGCCCATTTTTTTTATTTACTTGAAGTAATAAGTTACTGTCCATGACCAAAGTGTCCAGAACAAGTTCGGCCGAATTATGCTGGAAACGTTTATAATTTGAAGTTAGTAAGGTGCATGTTTTTTTAAGAGAAGTGAAGTTTTCCTTATAAAAGTGTCCAGCACAAGTTCGGCCGAACTTGTGCTGGACACTTTGGCCAAGACCAGTGACTAAAAATTACAAGGAAAACCAAAAATCAATAGGCTATAAAAGGAAGTTAATTGATGGCATCAAATTGTTTTTTTGTAAAAGTGTCCAGCACAAGTTTGGCGGAACATATTCTGGACACTTTTCCAATTTGAAGTTGGTGAGGTGTATGTTTTTTTAAGAGAAGTGAGGTGTTCCTCATAAAAGTGTCCAGAACAAGTTTGGCCGAACTTGTGATGGACACTTTTACCAAAAAAAAAACAATGATGCTATCAAATATGTTCATGTTATAGCTCAATTTTTTTTTTATTTCCTTGAAGTAATAAGTTACTGTCCATGACCAAAGTGTCCAGCACAAGTTTGGCCAAACTTATGCTGGACACTTTCATAATTTGAAGTTGGTAAGGTGGATGTTTTTTTAAGAGAAGTGAGGTTTTCCTAATAAAAGTGTCCAGCACAAGTTCGGCCGAACTTGTGCTGGACACTTTTACCAAAAAGCAATTTGATGCCATCAATTAACTTCCTTTTATAGCCTATTGATTTTTGGTTTTCCTTGCAATTTTTATTCACTGGTTTTGGCCAAAGTGTCCAGCACAAGTTCGGCCAAACTTATGCTGGACACTTTTATAATTTGAAGTTGGGGAGGTGTATGTTTTTTTTTAGAAAAGTAAGGTGTTACTCATAAAATAGTCCAGCACAAGTTCGGCCGAACTTGTGCTGGACACTTTTACCAAAAAAAAAATAGATGCCATCAAATATTTTCATGTTATAGCCTAATTTTTTTAATTTCTTGAAGTAATAAGTTACTGTCCATGACCAAAGTGTCCAACACAAGTTCGGCCGAATTTATGCTGGACACTTTTATAAGGAAGTCCTCACTTCTCCTAAAAAAACATGCACCTTACCAACTTCAAATTGGAAAAGAGTCCAGCATAAGTTCGGCTGAACTTGTGCTGGACACTTTGGCCAAGAACAGTGACTATAAATTGCAAGGAAAACCAATAAAAATAGCCCATATAATGAAGATAATTGATGCTATCTAATGTCTTTGGTAAAAGTGTCCGGCACAAGTTTGGCCAAACTTGTGCTGGACACTTTTATAAGGAAAATCTCACTTCTCTTAAAAAAAAATGCACCTTACCAACTTCAAATTATAAAAGTGTCCAGCATAAGTTCGGCCAAACTTGTGCTGGACACTTTGGTCATGGACAGTAACTTATTACTTCAAGGAAATAAAAAAAATAGGCTATAACATGAACATATTTGATAGCATAATTTTTTTTTTTTTGGTAATAGTGTCCGTCATAAGTTCGGCCGAACTTGTGCGTGAAACTTTTATGAGGAACACCTCACTTATCTTAAAAAAACATACACCTCACCAACTTCAAATTGGAAAAGTGTCCAGCATAAGTTCGGCTGAACTTGTGCTGGACACTTTGGCCAAGAACATTGACTATAAATTGCAAGGAAAACCAATAAAAATAGCCCATATAATGAAGATAATTGATGCTATCTAATGTCTTTGGTAAAAGTGTCCAGCACAAGTTCGGCCGAACTTGTGCTGGACACTTTTATAAGGAAAACCTCACTTCTCTTAAAAAAACATTCACCTTACCAACTTCAAATTATAAAAGTGTCCAGCATAAGTTCGGCCGAACTTGTGGTGGACACTTTGGTCATGGAAAGTAACTTATTACTTCAAGGAAATAAAAAAAAATTGAGCTATAACATGAACATATTTGATAGCATCATTTTTTTTTTTTGGGAAAAGTGTCCATCACAAGTTCGGCCGAACTTGTGATGGACACTTTAATGAGGAACACCTCACTTCTCTTAAAAAAACATACACCTCACCAACTTCAAATTGGAAAAGTGTCCAGCATAAGTTCGGCCGAACTTGTGCTGGACACTTTTACCAAAAAAAAATTTGATGCCATCAATTAACTTCCTTTTATAGCCTATTGATTTTTGGTTTTCCTTGTAATTTTTAGTCACTGGTCTTGGCCAAAGTGTCCAGCACAAGTTCGGCCAAACTTGTGATGGACACTTTTATAAGGAAAACATCACTTCTCTTAAAAAAACATGCACCTTACCAACTTCAAATTATAAAAGTTTCCAGCATAAGTTCGGCCGAAATTGTGCTGGACACTTTGGTCATGGACAGTAACTTATTACTTCAAGTAATTAAAAAAAATTAGGCTATAACATGAACATATTTGATAGCATCATTTTTTTTTTTTGGTAAAAGTGTCCATCACAAGTTCGGCCAAACTTGTGCTGGACACTTTTATGAGGAACACCTCACTTCTTTTAAAAAAACATACACCTCACTAACTTCAAATTGGAAAAGTGTCCAGCATAAGTTTGGCTGAACTTGTGCTGGACACTTTTACCAAAAAACAATTTGATGCCATCAATTAACTTCCTTTTATAGCCTATTGATTTTTGGTTTTCCTTGCAATTTATAGTCACTGGTCTTGGCCAAAGTGTCCAGAACAAGTTCGGCCGAACTTATGCTGGACACTTTTCCAATTTGAAGTTGGTAAGGTGCATGTTTTTTTAGTAGAAGTGAGGTTTTCCTTATAAAAGTGTTCAGCACAAGTTCAGCCGAACTTGTGCTGGACACTTTACTCAAAACAGTTTGATGGATTTACTTGTCTACATATTCCTTACCATTTTCTTTTGGCAAAAAGGGAAAACTTTAGCTACTGGTAGTTGTATTGAGTATATTATGAGTAGTTGATATTTCCATTTTAAGGTAAAAGTGTACAATATTTTTTGCAATTACCAGTAATTTATTTCCCTCAATATTTCTAAGATATTGGTTATAATTTTTATAACACCTATTTCTAATATTCCTCTTTGATTTGATTATTTTTTTATTCCTGATTTAAAGGTTTTTACTATTTTATCAACCAAGCTCTACATCAATGTAAAAAATACCCTGATTAATCCTGCTATATTTTTTTGACTGTTCCTATTCAATAATAGCTCAAGTTAGAAACATATAACCATTATCTATATTCTTTTTCAACTTAGTTATCTCAGTGGAAAATGTTCATCAATTACTATTGAATGATGTTTACAGTACGTAACCTTGTACAAATCTGTAAACTACTTTAAAAAAATTGTGACTTTGGTAGTTGGTTATTGGATTTTATATGGCAATAATTTCAAATAATTTTATACTTTATTCATATACTAAGATTCTTAAGTGTTTCTATTTCTGATTTATTATATCAATTTAACTTTAACTAAGTTTAGACTAGGTTTGTGCCACGGGGTGTCAGCGCAGCCCAAACGAGATCCTATCATAGAATAAATTATTTTTTTTAATAATTTTATATAATACTATTTAGTGTTATCTTTTTATCCCCTTTTTTTAAATTATCTTCTTCCTTTGTTTTTGTCCCCTATTTTTCATAACACATAAAGATGCCGAAATTTCCAATAATAGATCCCTTTTCATATTTCATGATGTCAATATTTAAAATATAATTTAAATATTTAAATTAGTTAAACTTATATTCTCAACTATTTACCCTTTGCGATTATCAAATTGTAAATTGGACATTTTCTTTGTTTGTCATCCTTTTAAGTTCCCAATGTTTATGTCTAGTTACCTCCCTTTTACTATTAACCCCATTATTATCATCTGACTATTTTACAATATGCTCGCTAGCTTGATGCCATTGTAAAAGAACCCCTATCAAAAACCTGCTTCTGGTAATATATAAACCCTCTTGTTTAGTACCACATTTCTCAATTTGTTTATTTCACTCAATTTTACTAATATTATCTTTTGGTTATCACATTTATCTGTGTTAGTACAGCTTGAAAATACAAATAGCAATATATATTTTTTATCTCTTTATTATCTTGATATAAGAATTTTTTATTTTTTTCAAGTAATAAGTCATTAAAATGCCTCGTGATAAACAGACACCTCCTTTATGTAAGATCTATTTCTTTATCTCTTATATCTTCTTAGACTAACTTTTCTTTTCCATTAATATATTTGATATATTAGCACCAAGTAGTTATTTGACGAAATCTCATCAGCATCCTCAATTCGAATCCTTCAAATTCAAGAAACAACCACCTCTAGGCATGTCTCCAAACCCCCCTTCTCTTGCCAATGAAAGGACTGAAATTACCCGATCTCAATATGGCAAGATACTTGAGTTTGCTAAAGGCAAAACTGAAGAACTACTGTCAACTCTTAGCGAGAAGCCTTTGCCATCTTATATTTCAAATGCCTACAAAAATGTGCTTGAATACATTGATGACCTAAAAAAATGTCAGTAATTATTTTATATAAAATTCTTTAAACTCAGAACAATAAATTATGGACACTTTTTCTTTAAAACTTATTCAAATTCAGCTTATGAAAAAGGTATCATTCCTCCTGATGATGTCATTATCATCAAAGATGATGATGATAATGAAATACCTGATGCTGAAGGCTATGCATCAACATCTTGAGGGGGAGATAAGACTATTCTTTGGCGTTCAAAAAGAATGAGACTTTCTAGGGGCTCTAGTTTTGTCAGTGCTACCAAAACTCCTCCTGCCAAGGATTCCTCTTACTCAGCATCTCAAAAATCCAAACAAACTAGCCAAAATGTGTCGAAAGGGTATGTTATTTCTTTCATGAGTAATATAGAAATCAATTTTATATTAGTGTTTAAAGCTATCTCCAAATTGTTTACTTTCTTATTTATTATTTCTTGTCTTTTTCTTATCTTTTAATCCAGCTCTAAAAACGACAATCACTCCAAAGTGTCATCTAATAGCGAATCTTGCTCTAATAAAGAAGAAGTAGAAGAAGATGATGATGATGAAGTTTCAAAATATGAAGCTTCTCTAACTCAAAAAGATGATGAAGCTACTTCTGCTGATGAGGTTGAGAAAACACCGAATGAAGAAATCGATCCACCTAGCCAGCCACAAAAAAATACTTCAAGTTCAAAGAAACAGCTTATAGTTGCCGTATCTTCAAAATCTAAAATTGAAATTCCCGAACCCTACGGTCTCTATCATCATCAATAAAAATTTCTAATAACTCCCTTCCTTATACTCCAACAATGATTGGAAACTCAAAATTACAGAATCAAATAGCTGAAATTCATCGATTTTTTGAAGGTAGAATCAATGGTCAAAAGGTACTTAGGGCATGGCCAGAAATCGATCAGTTATTTGAAATCCGTTTGTCTGCTTCTCTTGAAAAGCCACACAAAATTTCGCACAAATTCAATTTTTTATGGATGAAATCTGCTCATGAAGAAATGCTTACAAAAATTAATAAACTATGTATGTATCACTTAATTGAAGTTGGATAATTTATTTTATGATAACTAATTGTTGTTATTTTTTTAGCTTTGGATTTTCTTAATGTTGACACTTTGCAGATTTGGGTGGTCAATAATTTGAACTTTGAAAATTTGGAAAATTTTTGTAACTCTGAAGAACCAAACTCAAATAATCTTTCTCCGTTTAAGAAGACTGATCACCCTGAATCATCGATGATACACATGCTATCAAGACTAGTTATCCCAACTGCTCACCAGCGTTCTTTTTGGGAATCCCTCGTCGCATCATCTCTTTATCTTGCTTCTCAAGAGTTTACCCTTCCTGCTGAAGAATCCAACTTCAATCCAGATTGTCCTATTGAACGTGCCCTACATATTCTAGCCCGCCTTACACATCTGAAAAGCAAAGTTCCCGATACATTCGACAGCTCAACATCACAGTTAATTGCTGCAAATTTTTCAATTACTCCCCTATGCCAATTTAGAAAAATAATAATCGACGTCATAATTTCAATAATTATTTTAAAATCTAGAGAGGCTGCTGCAAATATAACTCAAGCTGAAAGCAAGAAACGACAACGTTCAAGGAATAAAAAAAAACAACAGATATGCAGCAATTTAATGAGTCTCATAATGATTCTATTCATAAGATGAGTCAAGAATATGCACACCATAAATATCAATCATTTACTTTTTACTTGGTTGATGGTGTTCGTGGATTATTTCTTTCCTCACAGGACCACCAGCTTGTGTCAGCTTCAGACTGCTTAGAATTCATAACACAACTCGGCCTCCTTAGAAAATACTGTGATAATAATAATCTGGGCGGAGAAAAAATCTGGAAAAACCTTAATTTTTATATCTTTAATATTATCAAACCCTTAATAGATAATTCTGGGCCTATGCCACTTAATTTTAATACTCCCAACATGAGCCATATTGCTAAAGCAATGGCAGCTGATTTTCTTGATTATTGGAATCTTATTAAGCCGAATTCTTTATTTTTCTCTATTGTTGATGTAATTAATACATAATCCTACTTCATGTAAATATATACTTTATCCTATTGCTACATTTTTTTGTGTAACTCAAACTATTTATTTATGTGAGATTTATTACCAATTCTGAATATAGATGCTTAAACTATCAATAAATATTATTGTATAAATTTCTTACACCTTTTTGCCATTCAGTAAATATTATTGAAATAATCATAACTCAAAATCATGATGGATAAAAAATTTGAAGAAAAATTAAGAATACATTATAAGTCATTTTTCTCATAACACTATATATTTCTTTAAGATGGCAATACATCATAGCATTTGTCGCAAATTTTAAGATAATTATTACCAAAAATTGAAACAGTTTTCTATCAATTCTTTTCAGCATGTTAAAAAGTTAAAAATATTAAGTGTAATGAATTTTTGCTTACAATTCATCAAAGCTTTTTGTTAAGTAGACTTTTCTTTATCTAATTTTTATAATTTCTAGGTGCATAATTATTTTAATTATACTAAGTATTCTCTATGAAAACTCCTGGAAATAATATTAAATTCATTTAATAATAGTAACATATATATGTACCATGATAAAATAATATCTAGAAATTTAAACAATGAGAAGCCATCATATTGGTATGGAATCATATTAAAGTTTCTTTGAAAAACTAGTTAAATTTAAAAAATATCTTTTTAAAAGTGTCAATTATTTTGAAAAACAATATTTACTCTACATTTTGATGATCTATAATTTAGCTTGCTGTATTTTGATTCATATTTTATATTGATTATTTTTTACACTTACAGATTCATGTATAGATATCAAATTTTGTTCAATAATTTGGTAAAAAAGATATTTAATTCTTTCTATGAAAGCAAAAAAATAAAAGAAAACAACTAGGGTACTCCTTATTAAGAACTTAAAAATTTTATTTCTATAAATATTAAAACAAACCCTTTTTAGATTTCCATCCTTCTTGTTCATCCTTAAATATTAATAATAAGTTATTGAAATATTATTTTTCAAGTAGAATTTCATATGAATCAAATTCTTCTTATATCTACTTGAATAGATCAAGGTCAACAAAAATATATCTACAATATTTTTCTAGGATTTTAAGATTCATTCAACTCCAAGAAAAAAGAAATATTCATCCCAAACTCTAAAAATTAATTCAATGAATAAATATTCAAACACTTCAAAATAAATTTCAATTTGATTGTGTTATATTTATCTTTAAATATATTGAGGTCCACTCTCTCACAAAAGTAAAAGCCCTTTCATAATTATTAATATTTTATTATAATATAATAAAATTTACTTAAAAATGAACTAGTAGTTTCTATTTTACATACCTTGTTTTATGAATTTAAAAAAAATTCAATTAGATATATAGAAATATCATCATATAATTCAGCTTTTTGAACTCTGCACCTTAATTAAAGATAGATGATAAAGGCTAAGTCAAGATCTACAAGAAATTTAAATTAATATTAATTAAATATTCCTCTTCTACAAGGCAATTTTTAAAATTAGAATTAATTTTATTGGAGATCTAAATTGATTGATAGATTCATTATTCTCAATATATCTCATTTCCTTTTATTGATTATTTCAATTCTACTTTTGCAGTTATATGCTTCAATAAAATATAATTATATGATGAAAAATATTAAATTTATTAAAAAATAAAATCACAAGTCACACTAGTGTACAAATTTCAGTATATTTAAGATTGAGTAATGCAACTAAATTAATTAAAGTTAGATATGAAAGCAAATAATGAATGACTCAAAGGAAAAAATTAATATTTAATTTTCCTTTAATTTATTTTTTATTTTTATTTTTACTTAAATAAAAATAAAATAATACATGGTTTTACTTTATTTATTAATAAGTAAAAACTTATTGCAAAAATTAGCAAATTTTTAATATTTTTAAAAATAATATTAATAGTACAGATCTATTTATGTTGATGCATATGATCTTTTAGGAAGGATTTGTAAGATATTGTTTATTTTTAGTTTCCATTTTCAATAATTAAGCAAGTTACAAAGCTATATTTTGTTTCTTATATTATATTTTATTATATTTTATTTTACTTGTAGCAATGATATTTTTTTATTGTAATATGGTTTTTCAATTTTTACATTCATTTTTTTGATACTTTTTTTGTTTTAGGTTTTTCACCAGATTATACATAATCATCAGCTTTATAAAAAGTTTTTATAGACATGTGCGTAAATATATCATTATACCACTAAACTAAAACTATACCTGTACAATAAAATCACATTTTTACCTATCACTACTTAATGGTCTTTTACTTTTTTTATTAACATGTATATCAGAATCATTTTCTGTATTTAATTTTTTTAATATCTTTAGTAGCATTAAATATATAGTGATTTACTAACTTTCTTTTTTTTTTTGTTAAATCAGTCTTTTCATTGTACTTAGAAAGTTTCATCATAAGAAAATTACATCTTTCTAACTCTTCATTTATATTTAAGTACTCAGAAATATCTATTTCAAACTCTTGGAGTTTTTTAAATGTATTGAAAAGTCTTGTACTAACTTGAATAGAAGAGCCAAGGTGAGTGAATCCACCAATTTCATAACATCGTGAAGTGAAATGTTTAAGAAGGTTTGCTGGCCATAGAATAGCTGTGATGCCATTAGTGGCCTCCATGTCTACTTTGCAAGCTATTTCAGGAAAATGAAGCTCTCCGCCTTTTTGACGTGGTTGATTTGAGTCATAAGATTGATGAAGAGAATTTTTCTCAGTGTCTTTAGGTATGAAAAGTCCAAATGTATACTCGCTATGGTCTGAGTCACAGTGAGAACTATTTGAAAACCCGTTTCCATTTGAGCCTGTTGTCCAAGTAACATTGCCAGCAAATGGTTCAATTTCTTCATTGTTAAAATTTTCTCCAAACCCAGGAATACCAAGCTTTTGACAAAGTTTTACTGCTTCTTGATACTTAACATTAGATATATTTTGATAAAAAATTATAAAGAATAACTCTATTCGCTTCATGCAACAAACATACTCTGCCAAATCTAAGGGCTTAGAAGTATATTTACCCATAAAAGTAATTGAAATAATAATAGATTAAAACTATTCATAAATAAAACTATATAATACTTACGAATTAATAAAGACTTTTTCCTATCTAAACACCGACCACCAACAAACATATTACCAAATCCACCACCATTTTTATGAGCTTTATTTTGCAAAACTCGATGTTCACAATAAGAAAAGTCTTTGATGCACTGAATTTTTGCTTCAAGCATGTTTAATCGAATGAGATCTTCAATAGAAAATGTTTTCACTATAACACTTGGAATTGAGGAGCGGATCGGATGGAAAATATAACAGCTAGAATTTGAAATCAAATACCATTCTGGATTAACTAAATTTTTTACAAAACTCCTAGAAAAATATTTTTCCCTCTTTCCATATGTCTCAACACCATAATTTTCAACCATAAGTAATGCATTCTTGATGTTTTTCACATGCTTGTTGTTTGATTTTTTTCCTCGGTGGTGATTTTTCTTTATAAACAAACTTTGTGAAGCCTGCATCTTTCAGTGTAGTAAATAAGAAATTAATTTAATTCAAAAATAAATAAAAAAAAGTGAAAAATAATGCAATGGTTAAAAATAAGGCCTCCAAAAATAATCATTATATTCTTAATATTAAATAAAAAATCATATCCAACATGCAGGAAGAAAACATCAGTAATAGCTGCATTTAAAATATTAATCAACTATTTCGAATTAAAGCTTCATATTATTGCTTACAAGTATAGTATTCTTCCGTATGCATTTGGCACACGAGATTCAACTATACCCTAAACATAAACAATTAAATGTGAAGCTTAAATCCAATGCCCAATTATTATGATAAATACAGCAATAATACATAAGTATCTGTTGATGCTTTATTTAATTTTTCTCCATATATCAATAATATATCAAACCGCCAGATATCCATAATTTATAATGTTGAAAGGTATAGTTTCCTTAAACAAGAATCAACTATACCTCTACCATTAATAGAATTACAGGAGGCCAATACAATAAATTATTGATATGTAGAAAAAAATTGATCACATACACATGTGGATACTATGATATTTTATTTTATTTAATTATTTAATATATAATGATTGAGAATAATAAAAAGTTTGAAAATGAAATAGTGAAAAAAAGATATTCTTACTTGAAATTTAAAAAAAATCCTTTGGTAGGAGTTGATTGATTGATAAATGGACAACTAATCTGTTAATTATAAATTTTAGGAATAGATTATTGTAGAAAAATAAGTATCATTTTTATTGAATGAAAAAAATAAAAAGAGAAAGACAAACCAAAATAAAATTTGGATGCTAACCAAAAATTAGCTTTTTGATGATACTATGACAAGTTAGAGATCAAGCTGCCAAGAGTTAAAAACAATCATCAGTTCTAATGTTTTTTTAAAGAGATTAAAAAGGAGAGTAAAATACTAAAAATCTAAGTTAGTAATCTGTAAACAAGTTACTTTGGTGGCAAACCTAATGATTGAGAAAAATGGATTCCCTAAAAGTTGTACTTATATTTAAAGTGAAATTAATATTTTTACTTAAGAAACAAGTATAAGGGACAAAACAGAATAAAAAACTCTTAAGTGAAACAGATGGAAAGCTAATAATTATAATAACCTGTCTCTTCTAAGTTGAAGGAGAGAAGTAGAAAATTTGCCACTTGGATGAAAATTCGCTTACAGTTATGCGTATAGAAACATGCAAGTTACTGAAGCCGGTTGCATGGCATGCAGTGACTTGCATAAGGCGTATATGCAACAGGTTTTTACACAGCAATATATTGTACGAATGATGACTAAACATTTTCACATGCTTTTAATTAAAACTTACATATTGTTTTTACAGCTTATTTTTATAGGGTTTCACAAAGTATAAATCAAGGAAACAAAGCCTCGGATAGTTTCACACGGATGCAATTAATATTTACATTCACTTATTTTACGAAATCAATCCACTTATCCATAATATTTCTTCACATAAGGTTGGAAAACTAAGCTTCAGATGTTATGCACCAATTTTTTATCACTTATTATTTTTTTTGCCACTAAGTTGACATTTGGCTACAAAAGAGTTAACAAGTAAGTATGCTTTTCTGAAAAACAATCTACACACAAAATCCTTATTCTTATCTTTCAAACATTTTAAAACTGGGCATATAAGTTTTGGCATTTAAAAATATCCAATACCTCTTTTTTTGGCTTTGATTTTTTACTATGCACATATACATTTCACACTGTCAAAAAACTAATGGCTAATGGCATGTAAAAGAGTAGCGCAAATTTAAATGTATATCAACTTTAATATTATTTCTTATTAATTCAAACCAGCCAGGCTCTCCCTGACTGGTAGTTTATTTTTATAGTAGCCAATTTTACCTTAAGCAACATTGGCTTCTAAAATCTCACCATCAAACCTCCCAGCCAGTGTTATCTGGCTGGGAGATGCGAAAATCAGTTTGCAACCAAAGTCGCTTGTAGCGACTTTGGTTTCTTTAAAAAAAGACTTGCAGCCAGTTTATTACTGGCTGCAAGTCAATAATATAAAAAAAAAGCGAGCGAAGTTGCTGCATGCAACTTCGCTCGCTTTTAAACTCACAATCTTGCAGGCAGTTTTAAACTACCTGCAAGATGTATTATAAAATTGGCCAAAGCCACTATTAGTGGCTTTGGCCAATTTTTTTATATTTTTTATTAAATGCTGCCAGCTTAAAGCTGGCAGCAATTTTTTTTTAATATTTCAATCCCGAGCCACTTCCTGTGGCTTGGGTTCTTTTTTTTATATGTAATTATAAATTACTAAAAGCTAGGCTTCATCTTTCTGGTAGTGTTATCTGACATTTGAAAGCTTGAAAAAAACATTATATGAAATAAAAAAAGCATATTCTTTGATATATTAAGAATTATGAGTGGTAAAGGATTGATGAAGGGATTAATGGCTCAAAAATAAAATTGGCCATTGCTGATAAGGAGAGTTCTAGAACAATAGAGATTATCTATGAAAATTAGATGGGATGGAGTACATTAGGGCTTCTCAAACTTGATCAAATATGCCACATAAACACACCACAAAAAAAGTACCAAACACACCATCAGAAAATGAAATACACCTGCCATGGACAGGTGTATTTTGATGGTGTGTTTCGCCTCAAACAAACCTTCTTTTGGTAAAAAAAGCCATCAAAACACTTTTCTCCTTCATCTTGATTAGTCAGCAATAGGTAAAGACAAGCCATCTCTTTAGATTCTTTTCCGCCTAATTCTTAAGGGCTTATTATTCAACATGTGAAAAACATGACTTCCCATCACTTAAGCAGCCACTTCATCATACACTCACCCTTAGTCTTAATCACCATTCACTAAAATTCCTCTTTCAGTCCATTGTAAACTAGAAATAACTGCTACCACTCTAGCCCTGGATCTATTGGTTAACTCAGATACCAACTCCAATGCTGAAATTGACTTGGCTTACATGTGTGACATGCTGAAGAATCACTACTTATATTCCAGAACACTTTCCATACAACACCAACCACAATTTAATCTTGAGGTTCTTTAAAGCATTCCTTAAATTAGCTTTAAACAGATATTTTGCACAACCTTGCCTGGATTTCTCAGTTACTTGAACTGATAAAATATCACTCAATTTTCAGAAATGATTCTTGTTGTTCATAAAGAGACCCTCATATTCAAATCTGTGTTGCACTTTGTCATTTTAGTTCAAATTGAAATGGTGGCACATTTACCCATCTTGAAAACCTCTTCCAGATCAGAGATGGAAATAAATATTCTGATTGTAAAAAAATGCTTTGAATCTCTCTTATATACATTGCATGCTTCTACTCTTGCTATTTTTTAGGATTCCAGTTAATTAAATGTTTTGTATTTAAATTATAAGTAATGTTTTTCTCCATATCTACTTGACTAAAATTCATTCTGGATTTCTATTAATAATTCGGTTAAATATGGTTTTTAAACAGATTCATTAATCAACACTTATGCACATGATACATAAATTAACAAATTTTATTTTTCTAAATCTAGAAATTTGGCAATACCCTCCCCTGAATTTCACTATATTAGGGGGTGGTGATTGCCATTTTTTTCATGTCAAAAAATTTTTTTATGTCTGGAAAAAAAAATGGCAACACCTCATCCTGAATTTTACTGTGGGAGGGGGTGGAGATTGCCATTTTTTTTCATGTCAAAAAAATATTTATGTAAGAAAAAAAAATTTACAATACCTCCCCCTGCAATTTACTGTGGGAGGGGGTAAAGATTACCAAATTTTCATTTTAATTTCATAAATTCTTATATAAATCAATAAAAAAATATAATCAGCCAAGTAAAAGTAATGGGATTCACAATTCCACCTGCTAATGATTTCAGATGTGACCAAAGCCAAATAAATCATATGACAAGCAATGTATTGACAATTCATCCATTCAATACAAATAAATAATTAAATGAACAAATTAATACAGCAGAAAGGCTCAATTGCACAAACGTTTTATTTCATTGATTATATTTAATAATTGATAATTTAAAAATTTATGAAATAAAAATAAAAAAATGGAAAATCTTCTAATTACCCTATTTGGAACCCCTCCTTTAAGATTTACTATAAGTAGGGCCCTTCCCCCTTGCTTTACTTACCTGGTTTATCAGACTTTGATTGATCTGGAATGAAAAACAAAAATGAGTAAGTGCTTCACAAGATTCCGAAAAAATGAGAAAATTTTTTACAAGATATCAAACCAGGAGTTTCCTTGGTAGTTTGATGATTATCTCTTGGATTTTTGATTGATGATTATGCTGAGAAGAGTTCCAAATAGATTTGATGATACCATCTCCTGAAAAAAAATCAAAACATCAACAAATCAGGGAAAAAATGATTTATAAAGAAGAAAAATTGAGGAAACAAATGATAAAAAACAGTTGAGGAATTGACATACCTTTGGAGTGGTACAATGAAAAGTATCAGAAAAAACATGCATATTACAGAATATCAAAATTCAAAAATTTAAATTAGTTTACATAAAAAGATTCAACTTTAAAAGTAGATATCTCAGAAATTTCTGAGCCAAAATTTATTATGCTTTATGGAAATGAAATTCATGCCTATAGAGAACCTGTAATCAAAATAATGTCGGATTTGATCATTGTTATTGTATCTTTCTTTTATTTTCTCAATATTCATTTCTAAATCCTAAATCTTTAATTATTGAGTTTCCATCCCTTCGTGAGATCTTAAGAATTCCAATTACCTTTGAAACTATTTTATAATTCTTCTCGAATCTACCTCTAACCTGTAGCTCTTACTTCGAGTGACCTTCAAATCACTTCCTCGAATCATTCCTCTGTGCTTCACAGAAGTTTCTAAATCTCTCATCTCACTTTCAGGAAAATCCTGGACCTTGTGCGTAGGTCGTCCGGTGACAGTATAATTTAATTCTTCGTAGTTCTCATTCTTTGCACTACTAAGTCCTTCAATAAGCGACGCACAGGGCTAGGATCAACGTAATAGTACAGTAGTAGTTTTAATTAAAAGTTTTGTTAATTAATTAAAAAGGGGTAAATTGAGCATGGACGGATATTTAGCAAAAAGGGTCTAAGTGTATGTTAGTAATGGTCAATGGTATGGGAATGGTGCGATGAAAGGGAGGTCAATGTGAGAAGGAATAAAGGATATAAAAGGGTTGGGTATTTGGTTAGATATTCCTTAGAATTAAATTATAAAACGTATTTACATTAATAGTGGTAGAATCTTTAAGTTTAATCATTGTTATTGTATCTTTCTTTTATTTTCTCAATATTCATTTCTAAATCCTAAATCCTTGATTATTGAGTTTCCATCCCTTCGTGAGATCTTAAGAATTCCAATTACCTTTGAAACTATTTTATAATTCTTCTCAAATCTACCTCTAACCTGTAGCTCATACTTCGAGTGACCTTTGAATCACTTCCTCGAATCATTCCTCTGTGCTTCACAGAAGTTTCTAAATCTCTCATCTCACTTTCAGGAAAATCCTGGACCTTGTGCGTAGGTCGTCCGGTGACAGTATAATTTAATTCTTCGTAGTTCTCATTCTTTGCACTACTAAGTCCTTTTAGGTGTTTTTAAAGTCTTAAAATGGTACCTGTTCAACGCACTCCTCCTCCGGGCGCTACTACTAGAGCTTGCGTTAGGGGCAGGCCAACAGCCACAAGGTCTGTTTCCCGCACTCACTCTTTGGAACCACTCGACCTTAGGGAATGGCAACATTCAGTTCAATCTGTAGAAGACATCCCACAAGATTTTGAGGATTCTAGTGATGAAGAAGAAGGGGAGGATACAATGCACGAAGCACCATCCGCCTTAGCCAATCACCCTTCTGGTCAATCCTCCGAACCTGGACCATCTAACTCTCTGGAAGATTTCATGAGACTTTTCATGAAAACCCTTTCAAATCCAACGTCTTCAGAGGGATCTAAGTTCAAAACTCCTTCTATGAAATCTCCTGACAAATTTGACAGAGATCACCCCGACAAATTGCGACCCTTCTTGCAAACCTGCAAGCTACTGTTTCATAATGACCCTCGAACCTTTAACAGCAACCGATCAAAGGTTGTTTACGCTTCTACATTCCAAGCCGGGAAAGCAGCAAGATGGTTCGAACCTTATCTGCTCATGCTTTCTTCAACAGAAACCCACTTACTTATCAATAATTAGGAAAAATTTGAAGACCAACTTTTTACGTTGTTTGGGGGCCCTAATGAAACTGACAACGCAGAAATTGAACTTGATTTTCTTCGCATGAGTGATAATGGTAAAGCCTCTGAATATATCTCGAACTTCAGAGCACTTCAAACTCGAGTAGGTTGCAATGATGCTGCCCTTAAGTATCATTTCAAGAAAGGACTTCCTTCGATGATTCTGGATCAATTAAATCTTCACGGTCAGAAGATGACTACTTTAACGGATTTAATGGATCAAACCCTCGAGCTTGAAGGCATCTAAAAAGGACAACTTCAACATCGTCGATATGCCAACAAATCTCAAGGCCTAAATTTTAAATCGGGAACTTCTTCACACCCACATACAACTCAATCCTCCTCGATTCAATCCAAACCCAATAAGGGAAAGGACAAACCTCAACCGAAAAGCTCAACCCCAGGCAATATCAGTAAAGTACTGGATCCTAAAGGGGAAATTAAAGATACTGAGATGAAGAGGCAAGCAGATAATGGGTTATGTATGTATTGTGGGGGTAAGCATAAGCTGGAAGATTGTGTGAAATTGAAGGAAAGAGAAGGTACTAGTTCGAAGTCAAAAAACAAGTAGATAGTTTACTTGTGTGCAAAGCAAACTATCTTATCTCTCCCAGTGCACAGAACCTCCATGTCTTAAGGACTGGAGTTGCCTTAAATTTCTTGAGATTCATTCTTTTTACGGAGGATATCCCCTTCAGTTGTCTTATAGACTCTGGAGCTTCAATTTCTTTTGTCAGCTTATCTTTTTCCAAGAAGTTACAGCTGACATTAACAGATATCGATCAAACTCCAATTTATTTGGTCGAATCAGAGAAACACAAATATTGGGTCAGGAAGAAAGCTTTATGGGTTTTCAACTTTCCGAACTTTCCCCCCTTTGAGTGGGAATTATCAGTCTTGGATGCCCCAATATTGGACAATACCATTCTTGGCCATGACTTTTTAATGCATTGGAATCCTGAAATTGATTGGACACGTGGATTGATCACCCCACGTACTAAGTATATTTCTGATTCTTCAATTCAGGTCAATAGGGAGTTAAAAAACCCGCCTCACAATGTCCTGCTAGAGGACAAATCTCTGCGAGATGACCTGCAAGCATCTGATCTTTCTTTAAATGAGCAATTGGCTAACCCTTCTAGCTCGATGACTTCACTCGAAGAGGATTTTAATTGCCTCGAAGTAATCGAATTCTGCTCTCTCAATACAGGTATCCCCTCGACAGATTCTCTCGAAGATGAAGAGGACAACCAAAGAAACTCTACCAGAAATCTATCACAATTTCCTCGATGTTTTCTCAATCCGCAAGGCCGATAAGTTACCACCTCATCGATCCTACAACCATCAAATAGAGTTAATAGGCCCAGTACCTCCGGCAGGTCCTGTCTATTCCTTGTCAAAGGACAAATCGCAAGTTCTTCGAGACTACATTGCAGAGAATGTATTCAAAGGTTTCATCAGAGCCAGTAAATCTCCAACCGGCTCCCCTGTCCTCTTTGTAAAAAAGAAGGACGGTAGTCTTAGGTTGTGTGTTGACTATAGAAAGCTCAACACAGTCACTAAGAAGAATGCATATCCTGTTCCTCCTATGTCATTACTTTTTACCCTTTTCAATGGTGCTAATTTCTTTTCGGAAATTGATCTTAGAGGCGCTTATAATCTGATTCGCATTGCAGAAGGTCATGAACCACTGACTACAATGTGCACTAGATTTGGTAGTTTTGAATATTTAGTTATGCCTTTTGGATTATGTAACGCACCTTCAACTTTTCAAACTTTTGTTAATGACATCTTTCAAGATGTTGTTGAACAATTTGTAGTCGTCTATTTAGATGATATTTTAATTTTCTCGAAGACACTGGATGAACATATTCATCATGTTGGACAGGTCCTAAATTTTCTTCAAGATAATGGTCTCTACGCCAAGCATAATAAATGCGAATTCCACCTCAAATCAATTGATTTTTTGGGTTTTATGTTTTCCACTGACGGTTTAGTCATGGATAACAAAAAATTCCAGAAAATCCTGGATTGGCCTGAGCCCAAAAACATTAAATCACTCCAAGGATTTTTGGGTTTCGCAAACTTCTATAGAAGATTTATTAAAAATTACTCTAAAACTATTTCCAATCTTACTTCTCTTCTTAGAAAAGACATTCCTTTTGTTTTTAATTCTACAGCACAAAAGGAATTCGAAGCACTAAAAACCGTGTTCACCACAGCCCCAATTTTTTGACATTTTGATCCTTCTGCTTCAACAATAGTTGAGACAGATGCAAGCGATTATGCTATTGCAGGGGTCATCTCCCAATTAAATCCTGAAACAAAATTGTTTCATCCTGTTTCTTTTGAGTCACGCAAACTCATTGCAGCAGAATTAAATTATGAAATTCATGACAAAGAGCTTTTAGCTATTATCCATTGTCTTAAAAAATGGTGTTCTTTTCTTCTCAGCCTAGATAGTCCTTTTCAAATTTTAACAGATAATAATGCTTTAAAATACTTCATGTCTTCCAAAGTGTTAACCAGGCGTCAAGCCAGGTGGGCTGAATTTTTGTCTGAATTTTCCTTCTCTATTTCCTATCGCCCAGGTAAAAACTGCATTGTCCCAGATATCTTGTCACATCGGGAGGACGTTTACCCACAGCGGGGGGACACATTTGCTGACAAGAACCCAGCAAATGTGCAATCAATCTTCAACGAATCAATGTTAACAACTCATCAACTTAATTCGATGACAATTCAGTCTTTTCGAAATCCACTATCCAACATCCTTAAATCTCAGTCGAAGGACAAATATTGTTTAGGGTTAAAAGAGAAAATACTCTCAAAGCAAGGGGCCAAAAGATTTAGTATTGAATCAGGTCTATTAGTCTTTGAAGGTAGAGTAGTCATACCCAACAACAATGAGATAAAATTATGGATATTCAACAGTCAACATGATTCTCCATTAGCTGGTCATTTTGGGGTTGATAAAACCTACAAGTTAATAGCGAGGGATTTTTTCTGGCCAGGTATGACCAGGGAAATCAAGGCCTACATAAAAGCTTGTTACAAATGTAATAGGAATAAGGCTCCCCGTCACCGGAAGCATGGGTTGCTTCAACCACTTCGTATTCCCTCTAAGCCTAGGGAATCTTTATCAATAGATTTCATTTCTCAACTTCCTTTTTCTAATGATTTTGATGCTATATTAGTAATAGTAGATAGATTTTCAAAAATGTCTATTTTCATTAAAACCACTACTACTGCTACAGCAGAAGATTTGTCAAAATTGTTTCTAGAATATGTATTTTCCAAACACAGCTTACCAAATGATATTATTTCAGATAGAGGCTCATTGTTTGTATCCACATTCTGGACACAGCTGTGTCAAAAACTCAATATCACGAGGAACCTCTCCACGGCCTATCACCCTGAAACCGATGGTCAAACAGAAAGAGTTAACCAAATCCTCAAACAATATCTTCGAATGTATTTCAGTTACCAATAAGACAATTGGACCACATGGTTACCATTGGCCGAATTTGCTTATAATAACTCGACTCATTCTTTGACACGAAAATCTCCCTTTGAAACCATTTATGGAAGACATCCTCGATTCAACTCAATCCATGTAGGAACTAATCATCCTGCGGAACATTATCTTTGAACTATATCACGACTCCAAGAAGAACTTAAAACAAATTTGGAATCAGCGATTTGAAGATATAAGGAACAGGCCGACAAACATCGACAATCTTCTCCTTCCTTTAAACCAGGCGACAAAGTATGGCTCGACGCACGAAAAATTCGAACAACACGACCATCAAAGAAACTGGCTGAAAAGCGCTTGGGACCATTCGAAATCGACTCTGAAGTCTCTAAAACTGCATTTTGACTCAAGTTACCTCCTAAATGGCAGGCAATTCACCCTGTTTTCCATGTATCTCTCCTGGAACTAGCTCGAGAAATATACCCGGGCAAGAACCAACCCCCTCCAGAACCGGTCAAAGTAGAAGATCATCTAGAGTGGGAAGTAAGTCGTATCCTTGATTCAAGAATGGGCAAGGGGAAACTTCAATACCTTGTGGAATAAGAAGGCTTCCTCAATGACTCAGACAAAACATCCTGGGAACCAGCCATCAATGTTTCTAACGCCCTTGAACTCCTAAAATCTTTTCATTTGAAATATCCTTTAAAACCAAAACCTTAAAATTTCTTTTATTTTAAATTTTCTTTTTCTTTCTTTCTTTTTCTTGTAAAAAAAAAATCTAAAACAGCTCTTAAATGTCTTAGCCTAGTTTTCTTTTTTCTCTCTCTTCTTTTTCTTTCTTCTCCTTCTATAAAATTTTTCTCCAAAACCAACTAAAAGTAAAATCAAAATTAAAATTAAATAAAATAAAATAAAATAAAATAAAAATAAAATAAAATAAAATAAATAGAATAAACATAAATAATAAAATAAAAAATTAAAACAAAATAAAATAAATAGAATAAACATAAATAATAAAATAGAAATAAAAAAAAAACTCTTAAATCTCTCTAACTATTTTCTTTCTTTTTCAATTCTCTAAATACATTCTTTTCTTAAATTTAAAATTCTCTTTAAAATTTTCTTTCCTAAAAACTTTTTCTCGCTTTAAAACTTTCTTTCCTTCGAATCATCAAATCTTGTACGACACAACCATTTCCTCGAACTTAACTTCAACCTCTAAATCTCCCTATAAAAATTCTTTGAACAAATGATTCTTCTTTTCAAATTCTCTTTAAATTCTAAATTCTGTTTTTTTTCTTTTCTTTTTTCTTCCTCTCTTTTCAACTAAAATTTCCTAAAAAAAAAAAAAAAAAAAAAAAAAATCAATTAACAACTTTTCGCAAAAAAACAAATTCTTCTTTCATTAAATTCTCAATTCAACAAACTCATCTCAATCACCAACCGTTTCTTTTTCTCTCTCTTTTCTTACATAAATTTTTTCTTTTAAAAACTTATAACTTCCTTCAATTAAATAACTTCTTTCTTTCTTATTTAAATTTCTTCTTTCAAATTCTAAAGCAAAATTTTATTTAAAACTTCTTTTTTTCCTCTCTCTCTCCTAAATCTTATAAAAATAATAATATTCACCTACAATAATAAAAAATAAAATAAAATAAAATAAAACTAAAATACAATTCTACTTTTCTATTTCTTTACATCTCTCCTTTTCATTTCAAATTTTTCTCGGACCAATCTTTTCATCTTCTCCAAAACTACCCTTATCTCCTTCCTGCATTTCTCAAATACCTCCTCCTCTTCTACCGGAACCACCTCTCCAATCTCCAGGAGTTCTTTGGCCACGTCGAATGAAGCAGCGTAAATAATTGTGTTGACCTCCCCACACAACTCTTCTGCAAACCTTACTCGTCGACCTTGACGAGGTTTCTTTGACCACACCTGGTCCAGTGTGTCTTCAGGTTCTTCGTTTCCACCCGTGACCGGAGGGTTTGCCTCAGTTGGCAAAAGCAACGCAGGCTCCCCAATCAGGTCTTCGATGATATTCGATGTCTAAACAAAACTCATCAGTAACCTCATCCTTAAAAAAAAAAACAACAACTAAAAGCTTACTTCGAAGATTGTGTCAGGTTCTAAGAATAACCTTGGCGCCACCTCTACCTCTGCTTCTCTTTCCTCCTTGTCATTTTTGATGACCACCTGTTGTTTCTTGGGTGCCCTCCCTGGAACAGGGACTTCATCTTCATCTTCCTCCACCAATTCGTCGACCTCTTCTTCGACACCCAGCTTCGAACTCGTGGCCTGGGTTACCCAGGTTGAGATCTTGTTGTTGAGCTCCTTATCATTCTCCCCCACCGATTGTTCATCTCCAACCGAGACATCCCAAATGTCTTCAACCACCTCTTTTGTTTTAGGGATTACCCAATACTTGGTCTTGGTAAACCGTTGTTCAATCTCTGCGTTCTTTGTCAACGCATCGCACGCCACTCGTCGCCAAAGGCAAAACTCGCATTTTTGGCGAGGGCCTCGAGTCGCCGTACTTTCGACACAGAAGTATTCCATGCTTTCACAAGCCGTGCAAGCTTGGGAAAATTGTCACGTAATCATTTCTCCATCCGCTTTAGGGTGTGGAGGCATAGGTGTGGGAGTAGGGCAATTCATTATAAAAGGGAAATTAATAAATAAGAAAAAAAATATTGAAGATGGCTCAAGTACAACGGAGTTTGAGATTCTTATACCCAGGCATCTGTCACGCGCCACGTGACACTCGAGGAAAAAGTAGCTCATTAAATCAATAATATCGAGTCCTAAATCTATACTCAAAGCGCAGAAAGCAATTCTCCATAGCAACTGCGATTCCCCTTTGTGTACTTACTATTTTACTGCGCTAGCCTAAACTCTAAATCTAAATTAGTCAATCTCCCAATAGGGTGCCTTAGTCTCCTTTTCAATAAGCGACGCACAGGGCTAGGATCAACGTAATAGTACAGTAGTAGTTTTAATTAAAAGTTTTGTTAATTAATTAAAAAGGGGTAAATTGAGCATGGACGGATATTTAGCAAAAAGGGTCTAAGTGTATGTTAGTAATGGTCAATGGTATGGGAATGGTGCGATGAAAGGGAGGTCAATGTGAGAAGGAATAAAGGATATAAAAGGGTTGGGTATTTGGTTAGATATTCCTTAGAATTAAATTATAAAACGTATTTACATTAATAGTGGTAGAATCTTTAAGTTCAATCATTGTTATTGTATCTTTCTTTTATTTTCTCAATATTCATTTCTAAATCCTAAATCTTTGATTATTGAGTTTCCAACCCTTCGTGAGATCTTAAGAATTCCAATTACCTTTGAAACTATTTTATAATTCTTCTCAAATCTACCTCGAACCTGTAGCTCTTACTTTGAGTGACCTTCGAATCACTTCCTCGAATCATTTCTCTGTGCTTCACAGAAGTTTCTAAATCTCTCATCTCACTTTCAGGAACATCCTCGAACTTGTGCGTAGGTTGTCCGGTGACAAATGGCTTCATAGGATTAAAGGCACTTCTTTGGTTTAAATAGTGAGATCCAGACCCAATGTCACCCAATAGTGGTCCAATGTGCTGAAACTGCACTTGAGAAAGATTATGGACAAGGGTTGGTTTTC
The DNA here is from genome assembly GCA_030280995.1 of Hemileia vastatrix. Lineage (NCBI taxonomy): Eukaryota > Fungi > Basidiomycota > Pucciniomycetes > Pucciniales > Zaghouaniaceae > Hemileia > Hemileia vastatrix. Next base: position 25,150,637 of record JASXTE010000016.1, on the reverse strand, counting down.
TTTCTACAGATAGTCAAGAATATGAATATTTAAATGGCCTTGCGGTAAAATCGTGGGGGTCAGTGAGGTTTGAGATCTTGAAATTACATTCATATAAATTTGATAAATTGTTATTGAGAACTGTCCAATGCATCTGAGACTTGACATATTAAGTAAGATTAGTATCTGAAGATAGTGGTTGTTACAAGATGAATTGAAGCAAAAAATGAATAATCAGTTTTGAATAAAACGACAAAATAACTTGTTAGCATATGCTATGCTAAGCTCAAAATTCTTTCACATGTATTATTATTATCTTTTTAAAAAATATTGGAAGTAAATCAATGATAAATGAAATAAATAATATGGCTTAAAAATAAATCTTCAGCCTATAGAGTAAATTTGGGTTTGTGGAAGAAAAAAATTTTTTTTAATAAAAATGTGCTTTATTGCTACATTATAATCACAAAATAGAATTATTTCACTCTTTTTACACTTATTCATGTTTCTGTCTAATAGATAAATGCTTTAGATGGCAATTCAAAATCCAAATTGAAACTACTACCTAGAACAATGTCTTGATACTAACATAGTTTTTGTAAGTCTTTGAACAGACACTTATGGTGATCTCAATAATATTAAAATTGATTTGAATTGTATTTTTTATCAAATATCTATGTGTTCTAATGTAATGATTGAGATACTACAGTTTAACCTTCTGTTACCAACTTGGCAAGAAAATATCTGTAGATTTTTTTAGACCAAATATCAAATTTTGCTTTCCACAAGAAGGGAAAGTGAATATTATGATATATTAAGTGATATGATAAAGCTTTTCTCAATATGTGCTCAGCTGAATATCAAAGTAATCTCCAAGCTCCAAGAGACCTGTGATTGAGTTGGTTTGAACCTAGGTCTAATTGATTACCAAATCTTTGTTTAATTGATTTAAATCTGGTTTCACAATATATTACCCACAGCTTTCCAAAAGCTTTCCAACCACTTCCCAACATTTTTAAATGAGGGGTATTGCTAGCAAATACCCCCAAATTTTCTGTGGTAGTTTATTTTATAATCACTGTTTTAGAAAATAAATAGTTAGATAAGTAAATTGAACATTTTTGATGAGAAATAAAGAATAGTAAATTGAAAAAAAAATAAAAAAACTTTAAGTTAACTTAAGAAGAATTTTTTGCTAATGATTTGAAAGGTTACAGTAAAAAATATATTATAAAAATAAATTCAGAATTAGAATCATTAAATTAACTTTTCAATAGTGTAAAAAGAGTAACAAACCAAAATTATATGAAATGCAATAGCAAGAAAAAATTTCTTACTGTTAATCTGATAAGGTCAAGAAAGTAGTACCAATAATTCAAAATGATAAAGCAAAAAGTGATCAATAATTTTTAAAAAAGGTAAGGGATAATGAGAAAGGAACAATAAATTTTGTGGAAAACAGATGTGGATATCATGAATCTTCACTGATCTCTTTTTCAAAAAAATGTAGCTCTCCCAGGTATATGATAAACTTCATATATTTTCCAAGAATAATGTTGCCAAGGCACTGTACGCAGCATGATCATTTTTTCTATGCATATACTAATTCAAGCTTGAATTCACTTGGCTGCATGTTTCACAGATGAAGGTTTGTGGCACACTGAATTTCACATCTAAAAAAAATTGACGCCACATAATTCTAGCTACCATGTTTCATGTAGCTAAAAAACGTACACTCATCACATTTAAATTTACCTTGCGTCAAAATTATTTCATTTTTGAATTTTTTAAGGGCAATATAATGTCTAAAATATGAAACTCCCCACCATATTAAATTGGTATATTTTAAATTGTGCAATTTTTTTGCTTTGACCTTTTTGCTGATCTTAATTGGCTCGAAATATCAAATAATGACCAATGTTTCTGAAAGCAACATTTGATTTTGTTTCTATGTGAAACAATGGAAGGCCATTTCTAACCATCTGTTGAGCGTTGTATATCCTATTTGAACACATTTTTATTTATTTATGTATTTTAATTAAAAAATATACTTTTTATTGCAGCCAGATTTCTACTGGCTGCTTTATGGAAGCCTTAATTTATGACCCAAGCCATTGAAATTGGCTTGGGTCCCTTTTATTTCAATTTATTACTTCCAGCCAGGGGAAACCTGGCTGGAAGTGTTCCTTTCAGGCTAAAAATGTTGCTAAAAGTGACTTTGGTTTCTCACTCTTACATTCCCCACCCTATCAGCAAATTTACTAGGCTGGGAGGTGGCCAAATCTGTATGCGACACACATTTCTTCTGCAAGCAACGCGCGTTGCACACTTGCTTCAATATTTCATGCAGCTATCTTGAAATAAGTTGCATGGGATATGGGCAGCACATGCAAGCATGCAGCAGCAATACAGGCTGCATGTGCTGCATGAGGTGCATTGCACAGCCAGAAAAAAATTGGCTGTGCAATGCACACAGAGAAACCAAAGTGCCTGCAAGGGACTTTGGTTTCTAAAATGAAAGCGATTTTCCCCACCAGGTGAATCTGGTGGTGAAGTGAGAGACAAGTTAGACCAAAGTTGCTTTCAAGAAACTTCCATCTTAAAAAGATTAAAAATCATAAAAAATGAGAAAGGTAGAAAAAAATTCAAAAAAAAAAACTAAAACATGAGTATAAGAAAAAAAAAAGTGCTAGTGATACCAAAAACCCAAGGCGATTTCACTTGGCTTGGTTATTTAATAATAAGTTTTTAAATACATTGAATTTAAAATTCAAACAATATAAAATATATTAAAAAATTTTATGAGAATATTATAAATTTAATTTACCCCTTTCTCATAATTATATTTATAACATTGTTTTTTAATTCTTGACTTTTGAGTTAATTTTTTGAAAATCCAAAATTTAATTTTCAACTAAATTTTTGAGTAAGGTAAACTAAATTATAAATTTGACATTTTGTAATAAAATAATGAAAAAAAATTTAAATTTATTTAAAAAATATTTTTGTTAAAGGAATATCAATATCTTAATGTTAGAAATACTGTAGAAATTGTAAGTAAAAAACTATATTTTTTTGTGGGAGGTTATTACTATTTTTGTAAATGTTTTTCAAAAACATTCATTAAAAACTGAATTAAATTACTTTTTAACCCAAATTTTTTGTAAAATAATTAAATTGAAATAATAATATTGTTATATTTGATATAAAATTTGAATTGGTAATATTAATGACTCTTTAAGTAAATTTTAAATTCATTAAAAAAGACCATGTTGATGAGTACTTTATTTTTGATATTAAACAGTTATATGTATATCTTATATATATTTCTTCAGTGTTTTTTTATATACACTCACAAGAATTTATAATATACAATGCCATTCAATCATTAATTATTTGTTAAATTAGTTATAACAACATCATATTTAATACCAGCCACTAGTATTTAGTTTTTGATTTAAAACTCCAATATAATATGAGATTATCCTTATTTTGTCTGGATTTAATTAACAACAATAACATACCATAAATGAGTGGGTAATTAATTACAATAAATAGTTGAAGAATAAACAAACAGAAATGATAAGTTTATCAAAAAGAGTACATTAAAAATATACTTTTGAATTTTTTTTGATGTAATTTGGGTAGTTAAATGAAAATTTAAAATTATCAGACTTCAAAATGGAAAAAATCTAAAAGTGGTGTTTATCTAAAAAGCCTTATATAAAAAAAGGATAAAAAATCTACTATGTAACTAAATTGTTAAATATTAAGGTATTATTAATATTATTGAAAAACTTATTTTACAATTTTAATGAAATCTAAATGTGAAATTTTATTTGGGATAATAGTAAGACTATGTGTAAACAATTTAATTTATACATACTTTCAACTATGTTCAGTTAAAAAAATTGGTAAAATTTTATAATGAAATCTAGTTAATAGTGATGCAATTTAATTTAGATAAAGAATAAATTTTTCAGAAAAAAAACTAATTAAATTGAGATATGGCCATCTCCTTTAAAGAGATAGAATAATAATAAAAATTTAAAAAAATTATAATAAGTATTCTTAATCACCATTTTTGAAATGTCTCTAGAAAAATTCATTATATTATATAATTCATTTAAAACATCATATGGAGCTTTAACTTGAAGTAGTGATGGGCAGCTTTGAAATTATTTTCTGAAAAACAAAAAAGTTAAAAAATGTATAGTTATACTAATGAAAAAGCCAAAAATAAAAATACTATTATAAATTAATAAAGTAAAACTACATAAATTTTAATCTGCTCTCAGATGCAAGGGTACTATGTATGAATTTCCACATGTTAAATCTAAACCTTCTTTAAGGCTAGTTTACAGGTAGAGCTATAAAATATCCTTAAATTCTAAAAATAACTTATGAATTTTACTAAATATTTTTTTCTTGTTTTCTTTCCAAAGTTGTTAGAGTTGCATAATTAATACTAATATCTTGATTGTAAGATATATAATTGTTTTTTGAATACATGATTTATTGTTTCAAAATTTATATTATTAATTTAAATCATTTATATCATTTTCTAAAGCTTCATTGTCAAAGACACTACTCAATTTTCTATCACTTAACAAATATATAAAATGTGATAGCAAAATTTTTAGAATTTTTATTTTTGAGAGGGTCAAACTATATTGTGAAGATTTTTATCTAGAAATTCTTGTACCCTAAAAGCAAATAATTTTCTACCTTAAGTAAGCCTTTTCAAAAAAATGAAAATATAAACAAGAATATTAACTTATATTATTTTTTTTTTCTGTACTGAAATTTTTAGTTCAATCATTTTTTTATATGACCTTAGTATAAAACCATACATATATATATATGAAATATTTAGAAGGTTATCCTTTTTTATTTACTTGAATAAATAGATCAATTATAATTCCCAACACTTATTAGTGTTTCCCAAACTAAATAATAATTTTCTCATATGAAATATTGGCTTCTAATATAAGCAGTTTATCTATAGCTGATATTCAACATGAGATTTTCCTTTTTAGATTAAACTAAAATTAAACAAAAGGAGAAATCATGCATTTGTGTATAAATGGTAACCATATGTTACTTAGAGGATTATTAAATTCAACCACAGAGTGGTTTATGTATTAAAATAAATTGAGGTAATTCTTCTCTTGTATTTGATGGTAATTAGGAAATTTTTTTAAAAATATATTTTAATGTGTATCATGTTTAAAAATTTTGAAATATGATTTTTGAAAATTGTGAGTTTCTTATATGTGATACCAAGCTTTAGTTTACATTTTTTCAAGTAGAATAGAATTTTAGTATTAGAAATTGTAAGCAATGTAGCATTATGTTATTTTAATTGTGTTTTAATTATAGAATGATTACATAACATTAAACATTATTTAAATCAAAAAAGTTTAAAAGATATTTAGAATTTTACAAAATTTCAAATTTATTAATCTTTGATTTGAAAACCAGCTATGATGTACACTCACTAGAAATAAGCAATCCCAATTTTAACAAAATTCATTCATCTAAAAAAAATGAGTCAATTAACATAAAAATATATATTATTTCGAAACCAAATCTCTATATTTAAAATATGATGTTTTAATGAAAAATTGATAAACAGCTTCAATGAAATGAAATTTTTTAAAAAATTAAATAATAGAATATCTAAAAAAGTGATTTCTGCAGAAAAAAAACTACTAACTATTGTAGATAAAGCATAAAAAAAGTAATATTTTTTAAAAAAAAGATCTTAAAATATTTATTGTTGTTAAAAAATCAAAAAAATTGTTAAGCTTTTTTGTTATAATAATGTTAAAATCCACTAAACATTATTTAAAGGTGGCAAAATATGTCAAAAATATGTTGAATTTTGTGAGCCAAAAATCAACAATTTTGAATCATTTCCTGTTGTGCTATGACTTTATTCCACCCTGTTTATCTGATAGTTCCAGTATTAATTTACTATGATCACTAGTTCTAATGTTTAAATTTACAAATGTTCATTATTTTTGATAATATGAAAAATAACTTAAACTTTCATAACTACAAAATAAGATTTTGAAGATACTTCTTTCAATCAATTATTGAAGACATTTTCAGTTTAATTGAGTAATGATTTTAAGAATAACAAAAAATTTGAAATTCAAAAGGACTTATTTCCAGGGACTATGATTATTTTCTTGTGTAATTCATGAGCTACTTATCAATGATGAAAAATATCAGAAAGTAAGTTATAGTTATAAATCCACAGATTATACTGTGTGTGGTATATATATCTTCAAAATATCTTTTAAACTTATATTAACCTACATACCACACAATAGAAAATCATTATATTATAAAAGGAAAGTATTCTATGATGATATCATAAAGAATAATAACCATGGATTGATATTCCATAAAAATGTTTCATAAAATTTTAAGAGAACTTAAAACAGTATTCTTTACTAAAAATATATATTTTTTGTCTTTGTAATTGATTCCAAACAAATTTTTTGAAAGTTGAATTAATATATCTAATTCCAAAACCACTATTAAGTTCCCTCTTAGGCATTTAAAGCAATTATATATATATATAATTTATCAAAAATTGAAAAAAAAAAATTACCTTTAATTATTTAAATATAGATTATTTCATAATGCATTGTGGTTACTTGTGAAGGTTAGAAGATTTGAAGTTGGATTTATGAGTTTTTAAAAGGGCAAATATTGTAAAATTCTTTTATAAATATTTATTTCATAGTTTCAAATGTTGAAATCTACAAACTAATTGGATTTAAAATTATATTGAGTTTTAAAATCTGTTTTCTACTCAAGTAAAATAAAATAAAATGATGCTATCAACATTGAAATTAAGTTTAAACTTTTTATATGCTCTATCTTCAATTTTATTGATAGTGCATCAAAAATATAATAATATTTTTTTCCTACATAACTTTTTACATAAAAGATAGTTTTATCATTTTATGCATTAAAGATTGCTTATATAAAATTAACATCTATGTCAACTGTTTATGACTATTAATCTATATAATAAATTTTTTTAGTAGAAAAAATAACATCAGTATATACTGACTTTGAAATTATTTAATTTAAAATAGTTCACAGTTTAATAATGAAGTGTGATTTCATTTTTGAATATGAATTATAGAAGTTTTATTTTGTCAATTTTAATTCTTTTTGAGCTCAAATGTATCCACTACAGCTTATGTAAGAATAATAAGTATTTTTATTGAAATATACATGAGAAATTATGCCTATTATTCAAAATCAAACTTGCTCTAATGGTGTTTTTCAATCATTATTTCTATTCATATCAATAAAAAACATTTTAATTTGCAGATGTTTTAGTTTTTTATATCCGCAAGGTTTATATCTCAGGTGTACTATTTACGAAATTATTAAAGATATAATTTTTGAAATACATGATGAAATTGAAAGTGAGGGGGCATTGAATTTTTAAAAAAAAATTCTAAATTCAGGATGGATAGTATTTTTTCTATTTTCACAAATGAACAGTTTTTTCTTTCAATAAATCCAGAAAAAAAATTTTGTTGTAAGCATATTATATTAGATTTATTTTGATTTTACATAATATATTTTCAAGATTTGTTTATAATATTTCCAGTGAAAGTTAATGTTAATTTGAATTTTAAGTAATCTTAAAGAAATTTTATTTCATAGATATATTAAATATGTAAAATAATATTTTGCTCAAATCTTGAATCAACCTGGGCTAATAATAATCTTGACTTAGGTTTTTGTGGGTCAATTTAGATTTAAGTAAGATTAAGTGAGGTTTAATAAAGGACAGATAAAAGGCTAACTTCATTACTTGTGACTTCTTTCTCAAAATAGTTATCAAATATGTATCATTCTGGAATCAAGCTTCAATAAAGTTGACTTCAAACAGAGATAATTTCTAACAGCACAACACCATATTTACAAAGGTGTACAATACCTTAAATATTACTCATAATATAGCAAGGCAAGGAATCTAAAAAATTCACATTTGAAACAAGGATTTATATTTTGAATTTGAAATTTAGAAATGGAATATTATTTTCCAATTTAAATATCTATTAGTCATTTTATCAAAAGTTTTTAGTAATCAGATTGAATTTTTATGGTATTTTATTGTAGATTAATCATGTTGAGGAGCCATTTACTCAAAACTACTGGTTTTGGTTCTGTTATTCCATGTGAAATTCATTACAAATCTTTTCAAAAGTGAATAGTTGACATATTGGATATGGAAAATCTTATTTTAGATTAAAGTGAGCTCAAATATGGCTTAAATTTAAAGATTGAAACTTCAAGTTTTGGGTTAAATTTATTTTTCAATAAAAAGAGCCACTAAATTTATTTAATATTTTTTCTGAAAAAAATTAATAAAAAAATATGACAGTTTAATAGTGATTTTGAAATAAATAATATTATTTTCAGTGTTTCTAATGATAAAGTTCAACTCAAAATTAATGTAGAGCTGTTTTTTATAAAAAAATAAATTCAATTAATCAGATTCTTAATCTCTCTTTGTTTGAATTTATATTAATTTTTCATTGAAATTTCAAAATTACTTCTACACCAAATCATTCATCCTTGGTTATAGATTCATGATGAGCTCAAAGTAAATTTATTTATCAGCTCATTATAAGTTCAGTCTGAGTTCCATATGAGTTCCATATGACTTCAAATTGTGGACTGTCTATCATGTCCTCCCCAAATATTGCATGGTGACTACAAGTCCATTCCTTCACAACAAATCATCAAGTCAGATGCAGGTCCAAAGAAAATATCACTAGGTAGGCTCCCTCCAATAGGTAAAAATAATGGGAGACCACCAGTGATCCCCCACTATGAAACACCACACAATATGGGGGGCAGACTTACTAGCCAGTCTGAAATCTTGGACCCAAACTGACCACAGATTAAAAACACATTGAGCTGTTGATAAAGGAACCATAGAATCAGGGAAGAACACAACTCAGCAGAACAGTTTTAGGTGGGTTTTCAACTAGAGTGCAGTATGGTTTCAGTATGATTTCAGTCTGAGTTCCACCTGAGTTCAGGTTGAGCACTTGCTAGAAATTCCACTCCCTATATTGTGTAGTGAAAGATTCAAGAACCAAGAATCCAGTCCAATCCAGTTTAAAGTCATCAAGGACTAAAAACCTAAATAAAAATCAGAGAAATAGGATTCAACTAAATAAAAAAAAGGACTTGAAATAGAAATTCTGGGATAAATTTTATACAGAGAAGCCAGCTCTTCAGTTACCCCCACACTTGCTAAAATAAAATCTAGAAGCCCCTCCCATGAATATCTTTTAACAAAATAAAACAAAAATCCACCACAAAACTCAACCAATCGACACAAAACACCTGGAAAGTACCAGCACTCAAAGATCAAAGAAAGCCAGTTTAAAGTCATAGAGGACTAAAAATCTGTAAAAAGAAACCAATACCTGGCTTCAACCAAATTAAGAGAAGAAGTTGGAAACAGTCAATCTGGGGTAACTTTTGATAGAGCAGCCAGCCAATCATTTTCTCCCACATTTGCCAAGATAAAATCTAGATGTCCCCCCTAGGTACCATCTAACAAAAATATTCCAACACAACAGATGCACAACATCATCAACAGAACAATCCAAAAAAAATGATTCATAGTTTGTCCTAATTGTAGAGTTATTCTTCTTCTCTTCTTGTGCCTCTGGGATAAAATCTCTTCACCTGGTCAGCAGCCACTCTTTTCTTCAAGACTTCTCCATCCAACTGTTCTAACTGATATGATTCACCTGATAGTTGAGATCTGACTCTATAAGGACCATTCCACCTTTCAGAGAAAATCTTGCCCCACTGACTCTCCAAACTCCTATTATACACCAATATCAAACACCCAGGCTTTAAAGAATTCCTCAGGATGTGTTCCAACCTCTTATCCAAATACTTAACTGAATTATTCCTAATCTTCATCATTCTTTCATAGGCTTTTTTTGTGAAATTCTTCTTTTCCTTCAAGATGCTTCATTCTGGAACATAATAAGTCTTCAGTTAAAAAAACTTCATCCCAATTAATTCCCAAATAAAAAATTTCCTCCAAGTCTACTGGTAAAACTGCCTTCTTACCAAAAATAAGTTCATAAGTTAAATATCCAGTTTCCCTCTTGAAATAAATTCTGTCAGAAAGAAAAACCAAGGGTAGATAATGCCTTCACATTTCAGCACTGTTCCCACACATCTTGACCAAAAAATCCTTCAAAACTTGATGCCCTCTTTCAACCATTCCATCAGCTTCAAGATAATAAAAAGTAACCATTCTGAATTTGAAACCAAAACCAGTAACAGATTCCTTGAAGTCTGCTGTAAACTCTGGTCCTCCATCAACAGTGACCAAGTTTATTAGCCCATACTGATAAATCCACCCCTTCCACAATAATTCTGTCACATTATTGGAAGTCAAGCTAACTAGAGGCATTGCCTCAACTCAACCAGAAAAATAATCCCTGGCCACAATCCACTATTTAAACCTGTCCTCTTTAATATGGACAGCATCCAAACTGAATCTTCCAAACACAGTTGATTCACCAGTAGCATGAACAATTTCTTTTAGTTTCAAGTGACTCCTTCTTTGACACTCTTCACAAGATTGGAGCCAAAGTTGAACAGATAAATCATACCAGGCCACCAAAATATGTCTGCTATCCTTCTATAAGTCTCCCCAGAGCCTCTATGACTAAGTTCTTCATGCAAACACTTCAACAATACTTCTTGACCATTCTTCTGAGCCATCACAACTTGAGGATTTGGATGCCTCCTTCTCATCAACCTTCTCCTTTACACATACAATCCAGGAATCTTCTTCTTGATAACCAACCAAGTATCATAATCACCGCTATCTGGCCTTTCCAAAGTCAAAAAATATTTCACCATAAAAAAAATAAAACCCAGACTGGCCCCAGGTCTCATCTTGAAAATCCAACAAAATGACATCCAAGGTCACAAAACTTTCATCAAAATCACCGGAATACCATTGAGGCAATTTACCAGCACATCCAAGACATCAATTTTTAAATTTTGGCACATCCTCCTACCTCCATTGTATTTTATGTGAGTTCAGTATACTAACAAAAACACCATTCTCCAAATTTGAGCTATCCCAAACAACAGCCTCATCTTTATCAAAAAAAATATCCTGATCACCAGAATTAAGATCAGATCTAGCCAGTTTAACCTCTTCAGGAAGGTTGGAACCTTCATCAGAAACAGAATTATCATCAGCCAGTTAAACCTCATGGGGGAGGTCTAAACCTTCATCAGAAACACAATTATCACGAGCCATTTTAACCACATAGGGGAGGTAAGAAAAATCTTTAGAACTTCTTGTGCTGGTTCTGACCACTGTATCATCTTCATCAAACTCTTCAGAATAAAAATCTTTATCTTTTGGTGGTCTTAGTGAAAATCCATCTGTCATTGTGGAAGTTTTGCCTGTCCTTTGTACCAAATCAAAGGAGAAGCGCTAAATAAATGCAACCAACCTATTTATAGGAGAATTATAAAGACTAGGAGTGCTGATATTCTGCTCCAATTATTTAACATCTACCTACAGCTCAAAATGCTGCCCCACAAAACAGTCTGAAACTTCTTCAAAATTTTCACCAGCCAAAATCCTCTCCAATGTTACAGCATAATCCCACACAAACCTCCTAATTCCAGGGTTTTCCTTCAATACCTCATTAACATAGTCAGATGTTGGCCCTTTAATTCCACCATAATCAATAAAATTACCAGCATTAGTTGGTAATTCATCCTGAAAAATCCATACCATCTGTGCCTGGTAAACAGAAACAGAACTAGTCACTCCTTGAGGTAACATGGTCAATTAAAAGCTTCCCATAGGAGTCTAAAAACTAGAAATATCCCTAGAGTACACATGGAGTTCCCTCTCATAATAGCCACCCATAATATCTACCAAACCATAACACACCCTTCCAGTAATTCCTCTGAAAAATCCTCTGAAATTGGTGGCATTCCAGAATCCTTGATGGTTACTCTATTCAAGGCTCTGAGATCATGAACCACCCTAAGCTTGCCATTTTTCTTCTTAACACAGAGAACAGGACTAGAATAACTTGAGGTTTACTGCTCATACAACACAGTCCTGACTCTTTCCCTGACAATCTCTGCAAAATCATCCCTAATAGCAGCAAAATTGGGATTGGTTTGATTTTCCAAGGCTCAATACAAACCACCAAAATCAGAGGAAATAACTATAAAAATGTTTAAACACACCTCTTTCCTCCTCCACAAAAACAATTTCTTTTTCTCTCAACACCATCACATACAACAGAAACTTCCTCTATACCTATTATTATCACCCATTAGGACCAAAATTCACCACCTCCAACCTTTCCCCATTAATCCTAGCAGTTTCCACAAAATCTGGTGGATTCTTCACTAAAGTTATCACAGTAGGATCACTTAAAAAAAGAGGTCTCTTCAAAGGTTGGTTCAGCTCAACTGGCATAGGCTCATTGACAGACATAACTTTCACTGCTACCTTCTTGTACTTAGAAGAATCCACTTCCAAATCTTCATCTTGAACAGGTAATTCTTCAATCTTCCTACAAAAACAAAGAGGGGTTTCCCCAATGCTCATGGGTGTGGCCAAGGTAATGTTTTTAAAGGTGTACATGAGACCCTGGTGGTGCACAATTTTGAGGACTTACTTTTAGACCCCAATCTCACCAATGAAAAGCTTTTTCATTCCACACTTTCATTTTCCTCCTCACTATCATCCTCAATTACATCACTTCAAATAAACAGAGACTTGATAAAAATCTTTCAGAATACTTACAGAAAAGAGAAAAATTGTGCAAAGAAAGCTGAGAATTCACTTGGAATATCTCCAAATGAGCTGACCTACTGCAACCTGGGATTCCAAATGACTGGGGAGAAGTTGTAGCATTAGGGTGATCCGCCCCAACTACTCTAAAAAAAAAAGGCTCTCCATCAGAGCCTTAGCCACCTTCCAGAAAACTAGAAGCAGCCCTATATTTCATTTTCCTTTCACAAAATTTGGAGAAATGACACATAGAGGTAAGCCCAGAGCTAGTCTCCCAACCCTCTTCACCAGGTGAAGACAAACTAATGTGCATAGTATTTTTATCATCACCTGTCAACTCCAGTTTGGTAAACGATCCTGAAATGGCACCAGGTCAAAAGTTAGACAACTTTCAGTCAAGTGGTTTTTCAGGTATCTTAAAGTTATATCAGAAGTAACCTTTGAAGTAAATTTTTTGCTTAAAGTAGTTACAAGCCAAACCAAAACTTTTAATGTCACTGTACCAAAAAAAAAAAATTAGAAAAATTATATCTCAATGCTTATTGTTGAAGCTGTCTATCTGATTTTAACTGAAGTAATTTTCAAAAAATTTGCCTTAGTTCTATATTAGCTTCATTTCCCAGGCAGGAAGTCCTTCATATTAAGTTCCTTTACAGCATTTATTACGCAATACCTTTTCATAATTTTCTTTCTGCAGGCTGGAAACATAGACATTACCAGGACAAAATTAAATGAAAGAACATATAAAATTCTCATGCCCTGTTTTTGTGAAGGAAGTGTGGGTTTAATTTAATCATTGAAAATTATACTAAAGGAAATAATATAATATTATTAATTTTACCATATTTTCAAAATGAATTGCAGAAAATAATGTAGATTTTTTTAAATTTTTTGATGAATTTTTTATGGTATAAGAGTTAGAATCTCAATTTAAAAATAGACATATACTTGAAATTTTTTAAATATATATATATATAAAAGAATGCACTCATTCAGATTAATCTGAAACCTGTAATTTTTAAAATTGAATCATAGTTTCAGGAATATACTTTACCATAATCTAAAAAAAAAATAGATGAGTTGATCATTTGAGGTTTTACCCTATAGTGATAAACAAAAGGATTTGAAAAAAAAATATGAAAGAGCAGATAAAAATATTAATAGACGAGAAAAAAGTGTACTTTCACCAAACATAACTAGCTAATCAGGCACCTTATAGTACTCAATCTGATTTTATTTAAACTTTTCAATAATTATTTTAGTTAAAGGGTAATTGTAGAAACTTAGGGAGGGGAAATTTAAAGTATTTAAACAGACTACATGTATGCTCTATGCTATGATGAAATATAAGGATTAAAACTAGAATTCTTTTTTGTTAAAAACAGTACAGCTGCAGTAAGTATAAATAAATGAGACAATTTATCCTTCTGTAAAAACTCAAGCTGTTCTGCTTTCAAACTAGCTTGACTTTTACAATAGTAAAGTTCTATAAAAGTTGATAAATTTTCCAAAATTACCTTTTTCTCAGTATCAAAAATGAACTACTCTGTCACAGACAAATTATAATTGTGTGTTTCTTCTAGAAAGACTTTTGGATGTTTCCCAGTAAAATATTCTTCAACAATATCATCCATAGGAAAACTCCTGGGCCCTGAAAAAGGCTGAACACCTTCCATTTTTGGGGGTTTAGGGACCTTCAATTTTTCATCAACCCTTTCCTGATAGCTTACTTATATGTTTGAGATTGAAAACTTGAAAGAAATTTAGACATTCACCCTTTTTTAAGTTTATTTAAACATCAAGTAAAACAAGCACTCCTCCATAGGATTGGAGTTATGACACTACTACCATCCTGTCTTTCCTCAGAATCAGAGTGAATACAGATATATTTAAAAAATCCAGTAATTTCAGGGACCAAAAAATATGAATAAATTTTGATTATTCCATCACACAACTAAAAAAATGTGATGTTAATTTATAATAACTATTTTAGAGCTATATAAACAATACTATTAATTCTCTTCTTTTAAAAAATTTAACTTCAATTTTTTCAGATTCACCTTTTCTATCTTTTAAGAATAGGTTTATATATAATTAGATATATAAGAAAAGTTATTAGCTTCTCAGGTGCTTCACCTCTGAAGAGATCTGAAAACTGCCTCATCTATAATACTTTCATCTAAAATTGATAAGTTCACCAAACCCTTCCCATAATAGCATTTCATCCATCCAATCACAATATAATTTACTATAAAATATATGTAAAACATGAGGAAACATGCTGCTACATGTTCTCCTACATATGCTAACCAATGTTTCAATCCAACATAGTACCTTAATGATATGTTGGCACACTTTTGTACATACAAAATATCTACCATGTCCTCATGACATGATGCAGCACATTTATTCATATCTCCAGGACATGGTAAATTTGCCTCAAGATGAGGTGGCATGTTGCATCATCTTTTACTTTCTGGCAAATAGTGAAGGTAGTGGGTAGTGTAGTTGATTACATGCATACATGAGGCAACATGTCGCCTCATATATGTATGTGGGAAACTTGCTTTCTCACATTGTAAAAATAAAAATTATACAAAATAAAATTAAATATTTTAATTGCATACATGAGGTGAAATGTTGCCTCATGTATGCAATAACAGCAGCTCAGAAAAATAAACAGGCAAAAGATGAGGCACCATGTTGCCTCATCTTTTTCTTGTTGGTCAAAGGAAGATGCCACATACACTAGGCCATATTTGCATAAAGATGAGGTGGAATGTTGTTTCATGTTTTGCTTTCTGGAAAATTGTTAAGATAATGGGTAGGGTAGTTGTTTACATGCATAAAAAAGGCGACATGTCGCCTCATGTATGCAATTATAATATTATATTTTTTTTTGTATTTTTTTTAAATGTGAGAAAGCAAGTTTCCCACATACATACATGAAGCAACATGTTTCCTCATTTATGCATGTAAACAAATGCCCTACCCATTACCTTCAATATGTGCCAGAAAGAAGAAGATGAGGCAACATTCCACATCATCTTTTTGAGAAAATATGGCCTAGTGTATGTGGAAACTTTGTTTGACCAAAAAAAAAAGATGAGGCAACATGGTGCCTCATCTTTTGCCTGTTTTTTTTCTAAGATGCTGTTATTGCATACATGAGGCGACATGTTGCCTCATGTATGCAATTAAAATATTTAATTTTATTTTGTATAATTTTTATTTTTACAATGTGAGAAAGCAAGTTTCCCACATGCATACATGAGGCGACATGTCGCCTCATGTATGCATGTAAGAAACTACACTACCAACTAACTTCACTATTCACCAGAAAGTAAAAGATGATGTAAAATTCCACCTCATCTTTATGAAAATTCACACTAATGTATGTCACATATGCCTTTGACCAACAAGCAAAATATGAGGCAACATGGAGCATCATCTTTTGCCTCTTTTTCTTCTGGGCTTCTGTTATTGCATACATAAGGTGACATGTCACTGTAGACAATCCTATAGAGCTAGATATAGGCCTTGAACAAGGGAGTTTGAGAAGAACCAGAGAGAAAATTCCCTGTACCTTTAGAAAAATAGAGTGAGATTTAATTGCTAGAGTAAGTTGGTTCCTGTTTTGCTATAGACCCTTTTCAACACACTTGACTGCTTGATGAGCCAAGAAAGTAGTCACCAGACAGACTACCAGACCAAAGAACTGAAATGTAGAACAATGTCCACACCAGAGACAGCAAAGATACTTGATATAGACTGCGAATCCACACCTGAGACAGCAATAATACTTGCTATAGCTTGTAAGACTATAACAGAGAAAACAGTTGCCAAAGTTAAGTTAAATGAAGAACTCACTTGCAAAAAACATAGCCAAATTGTGGCCAGAAAACAGTAAAAACAGAGTGAGGAACAAAGATATCACCTCCGGATGGTTGTATGATAATTAAGGTTGCCCCAAACTGTCTTATTCACTATGTATACACAGACCACTATCTAAGAGCCCATGCACACCCACCAATCTGGCGCCTGTACCCACCAAATTGAATAAAAAACCCTCCTGAAGTGCTCCCCAACCTTCTAAAACAGAGGCGGGCGGGCCCCCCTATGTTGGAGGTGCCGCCTGAAGTGGCCCGGACTCCCTGAAGCCAGAAAACCAATAAAAACAACTAATCTACTTAGAAAAATTAGCTGCAACTACTAAAGCCTTTAAAACATGGAATTTCACTATAACAACTTTGAGACATGAAATATAGAGAAAAATTAGCTCTATCCAATGGTACTAAGAACTTAACTCTAAGACTTAAGGTTAGGCCTTAAAACACGAAAAACAATATTAAACAGATATCTTTTATAAATGAAAAATGAGGAAATGCCCCTTAAAACTTAGAATATGAAAAATTTCTACAAGACATAAAATATAGAGAAAACCCGGGGCTATCCAATGATAGTACCCACATAAGCGCAGACCCAATATCCACGGAATAAAACCAGAAAAATACTCAACTCCTTAACAGATGTCAATTAAGACATCCACAAACAGTGCCAATTTGCACAAAAAAGGCCCCTGCCAGTGTTGGAAGACCACATCCTCCCTCCAATTGAGAATTTCCACATTTTTCTTCATCAAACCACCATCTTCAACCTTCTTCCCAAATTTGCTACTGAAATGGGTCCTTGCCAATACTGCATTGACAATAATATAATCTGCACCATCACGCCTCCTGTCAATCCATACAGAACGTCCTGTGATGTCTGCCAATCAAGAAAGAAGACCTGCTAGAGACCTGGTCTATTATCTTCTGCAACACATTCACCTCCACCTCAACCTGGTCCATCTTCTACCAGCACCAAAAGATTTAGGCCATCCATCCTTATACCCAGATTAATCAAAAAGCTTCACCCTTCACAGAAGAGTACCACAACACATAAAACAACAAGTTCCACCTTCCCTGGTCCATCTGATGGTAAATAACTTTCATTTATTCCTTCAACTTTAAAACTAATGACTTCTCAGTTCCTCCATCTTCTGATAGTGATGATAAAAATGTAGGATTCATTTTACCACCAACACCAAACCACTTGCCCACTATCAAGGCCAAGTTCCAACAACACACATCTCAACAAAAACAACATCTGCTTCACTACTTCCAATCCACTCCTGCTA
Source organism: Hemileia vastatrix (assembly GCA_030280995.1). Classification (NCBI taxonomy): domain Eukaryota; kingdom Fungi; phylum Basidiomycota; class Pucciniomycetes; order Pucciniales; family Zaghouaniaceae; genus Hemileia; species Hemileia vastatrix. The sequence continues at coordinate 25,132,617 of JASXTE010000016.1, read as the reverse complement.
GAGATTCACAGGACATTGAGAACAGAAGACACCTCATTTACCAGTTCAAGACTAATTCTGAACACTTCATTTCATCTCTTGATTCCCTCTGTAATTACACTAGTACTTGAGTTTGATTCAGAAAAGAAAAATTGACCACACCCTCTATAGGATGTAACCACAAACAACCCTCAGTTTTAAGTCTTGGGGGACCATCCTCATTTTATAGTCTTGGGGGACCCAAAAAACCTCAGTTTAAAGTCTTGGGTGACTCAAAAACCTAAATCATAAACCCAGAACCAGAGATCAACCTCATTAGGACACAGAGAAAAAACTAATATCTGGGGTAATTGTGAATAGATCTGCCAGCCCATAATTTACCCCCAAACTTGCCTTTGCTAAATTTTGAGGCTCCCCCTGTGGATACCCTCCACCAATCTTTCAAAACCAACTCCAACAACAAAACCCATTTCTCAGTTTATAGTCTTGGGGGACTCAAAAACCAACAACAATCCTCAGTTTAAAGTCTTGGGGGACTAACACAGTGTTCAGTTTGAAGTCTTGATGGACTAGTCTTGATAAAATCTTGAAACCAGCCAGTTTAAAGTCTTGGAGGACTAACAGAAACCAGATTTCAGTTTAAAGTCTTGATGGACTGGCATAATTTTGCATAAAATAGACGCAGCCAATTTCATACAGACCACCCCTACAGCCAATCTGCTGAACTTCCACCTTCACTTCATCATCTACCCATCACTGACAAAAAATATCTCCTCCTATCCCTTTTTATCATCTTTTCTCACCACAGATCAAGGCTGGATCTCCTGATGTTCACCCTTCTACTCTCCCTTGCTTCACTGCTCCCAAGAACTATGCCTGCAAACAGTGCATCCACATGTGCAGACCTTCCACAATCACTCTTCCAACTCCTGAATCCAAATTCTACAACATGGCTTGTGATTCTTGCTATTCCAAAAAGAAAAAATGTGACAGAGATGCCAACTACCCTATCTTCCTCCTTCACCTTCTCATTAATACATCTCCAGATCCCCTACCAGATCCTCAGAGCCTGGTCCTTCCTCTTCCTCTTTATCTTAAGCACCTTCCAGAAGATCCAGAAGCTCAGCTTCCAGAACTCTTCCCAAAAGACCAGCCTTAGCTTCCCAAGAAACTGCTTTTATCTCTGCTAAATTAGCTCCAAGAGCTTCAAAATCAGCTCCCAGGCTTCTAGACTGCATCCAGACGCCCCGCCCGCCTCACTAGACAGTAAAAATCAGGCTCAAAACCTCCAAAAACAACCGTAAAACAGCCTAATTCAATCAATCAGGGAAAACAACTCTACACAATCACCTCCGACTGCTCCCAGAGCAATGCAGCCAACCCTTCGAAGGTCCAAAAACTCCAAATTTTCCCAAACTTCTAGGAGACCTTCCAGAGGACCCCAAAAAACCCAGAGCACCCAACACTGCACCAAAGCAACAACTTTGTCCCCAGTTAAGACAACAAAACTACACCTCTCCTCTGTCAGCCAACTATTCTTTTGAAAGTTCCATCCCTTCAAAAGCTCCATATAGAAGAGATCAATCCGCTTCCAAATCACCCTCTCCTGCTCCATTTTTTAACAACCCTAGTACTCCATCACCAGCACCTCCTCCAGCTGAATCCAACAGAAATAAAAACCACAAAAAAAAAACAATCCTGCTGCTCCAACTAGGCCCCAGGAAAATCAGCCTCCTAGTTCACCATCTCAAAATCTTTCAGAGGAAGACCAAGAGAATCCATATCTTTCCCTGATTTATCCACCCACTATGGCCATTGCAAAATCTTCAGAGATCCAAATTCCAGCTGCTGACAAATTTGATGAGCTTCCAATCTGTAAGTACCAAATTAATTCATCCCCTTTCTGCAACAAAAATATTTACTGATCCAATACTTCTTGTCTAGTTGGCACCCCTCCTCTTGAATCTACTATTGGAGTTGGCTAACCTCTAGGAACTTCTTTGACACTGGATTATGGAGAGATGAAAAAACACCTAAGCACCAGGTGTTCCAACATGCTAAAAGCCTTTGCCCTCCATGGACCTTTAAATGACTTTGAAAAATCCCTGAGAAAGTGCCTGTTAAATGACCACTGGAAGATGTCTAGGATCATTAAGCACACTTTCCAGCACTCCATTCCTGCCTCTTCTTCTTCCTCCTCTGAACTTCCCTCTAATCCAATTCCTGCCCATTACAATCCATAAAATCTCTCCAGCAGGATGCACTTCAAAGAACACAGTGCTACCCACAATCCCAAAAAAAAAACAAAAAAAATGTCACAATCCGGACCAGCCTCCAGAAGCTTCATCATCCAGACAATGAGCTCCTGAAAAATGATTAAAAAAACATAATAATAAATAAATAATAAAAAACAAATAACTATAAATTTGACTAATAATAATAATTTTTTTTTATGATCTACTAATATACTAAAATTAAAAATTGATAAGTAAAATGAAATAAAAATAAATGAAATAAAATAGAATATAAAAAATAATACAAATGGTATCCCCCAGCCAATTGATGAGCTGATCCCCTGATACCTTGCCCACATCCAAGTGCACCTTGATGTGGATACACCTTAAAAATTTAAAAAATTTGAAATAATAAACCTAAATTAAGGGTAATAATGAGAATATATATATAAAAAATAAACTAAAATGATAAAATAGCATTTCCCGGCCAATTGATGAGCCTTTCCCCACCAATGCTTGCCCACATCTAGGTGACCCTGATGTGGTAACACCCTATATTTTTAATTTTATAATTTTAACAACCCCCATAAAAAATTAAAAGAAAAAAAGAGAAAAAAGAAAATAATCTGAAACTACTATCTAGCAAAAACATAACTACAAAATCAAAGACAGTCCAGCTCCATAGATGGACCAATAAGAGAAACTCCGATCCATAGAAATGATCACTGGGTGGGCTCCCTCCAATAAGTAAAAATGATGGGAGACCACCAGTGATCCACTGCTAATCCGAAAGAACCAAAGATAAAGAAGCCAGTCCCAAACCAGTTTAAAGTCATAGTGGACTTGAAACCTGAATAATAAAAAACAGAACTAGATTTCAACTAGGAAAAACAAATGACTTGAGAAAGACATTCTGGGGTAACTGTTCTACAGAGCAGCCAGCTCATCAGTTACCCCCAAACTTCCAAAATAAAATCTAGAAGCCCCCCCCCTGTACTTTCTAACAAAAACACAACATCCAACACAATAAGCCAAAACCAATAAGAGTGAAGAGTCCAGCACTTGAAAACCAAAGGAAATTCCAGTTTAAAGTCATAGAGTACTAAAACCTGTGAAAAGAAACTAATACTAGGGTTCAACCAAATTAAGAGAAAGGATTGGAAACAGACAATCTGGGGTAACTTTTCTACAGAGCAGCCAGCCCATCAGTTACCCCTACACTTTCCAAGATAAAATATAGAAGCCCCACCCATGGGTACCTTCTAACAAAAAGTTTCCAACACAAAAGTTGCTCTGCAACACCAAAAAAAATCCAAAACACAAAGAACGTTCCATAGTTTATCCTCATTGCGGAGTCAATCTTCTACATGCATAGTGCCTCTAGGATAGATCCTCTTCACCTGGTCTGAAGCCACTCTCTTTTTCAAGACTGCACCATCCAACTCTTCCAAAACATAAGAACCTCCAGACACCTGAGATGTGACTCTGTAAGGTCCATTCTATCTGTCAGCAAACATTTTCCCCACTGACTCTCCAAACTTCTATTATACACCAAAACCAAACAACCAGGTTTCAAGGGATTCCTGAGTCTATGAGCCAACTTCTTGTTCCAGTATCTGACTGATTGATTTCTAATCTTCATCATTCTAGAGTATGCCTTCTCTTGAAATTCCTCTCTGCATTCCAACTGTTGCATCCTGGCACAGAGCAATTTTTCTGTTGAGTGCACCTCATCCCAATCAAATCTAAGATAAGACACAGCTTCCAAGTCCACAGGTAGAACAGCTTTCTGACCAAACATTAGCTCATAAGGAGAATAGCCAGTTGTCCTCTTCACAGTGACCCTATCAGCAAATAACACCAAGGGTAAATAATGCCTCCACTTTTCAGCACTATCTCCACACATCTTCACCAAAGAATTCTTGATAACTTGATGGCCTCTTTCAACCATGCCTTCAGCTTCAAGATAATAAGGTGTAGCCCCTCTAACTTTAGAGCTAACACTAGCCACAGCTTCTTTAAATTCGGCATAAAACTCTGGCCCGCCATCAACAGTCACCAACTTCATCAACTGATACCTATAAATCCTTTCCTTCTTCAAAAATTCTGCCCCATTCTTGGCAGTCAAATTAACCAGAGGCACTGCCTCAACCCAACTAGACAAATCATCCCTAGAAACAATCAAGTATTTATACCTGCCCTCTTTAATATGGACAGAATCCAGACTGAACCTTCCAAAAACAATTGATTCACCAGTAGCACAGACGACCTCTTAAGGTTTCAAGTGACTTCTTCTTTGAAATTCTTCACAATATTGAACCCAACCCTGCACAGCCAACTTCATACCTGGCCACAAAAATTTTTCTGCTACTCTTCTATAAGTCTCCCCAAAGCCTCTATGACCAAGGTCTACATGCAAAGACTTCAATACAACTTCTTGACCCTTCTTCTGAGTCACCACCACTTGAGGATTAGGATGTCTCCTCCTCATCAACCGGCTTCCTGACACATAAAATCCAGGACTCTTCTTCTTGATTGCCAACCAAGTATCATCATCACAACTATCTGGCCTCTCAAAGGTCAACAGATATTCCACCAAAATAAAATAAAACACAGACTGACCCCAAGGTCTCATCTTCAAAATCCAGCAAAACAACATCCAAGGGTACAATTCTATCATCAAAATCACCAGTGTGAACATGAGCCAATTGAGCAGCCCAACCAGAACACCAATCCTTAAATTTTGGCACGTCCTTCTCTTTCCACTGAAACTTGTGAGAATCCAGTTCAGTAACAAAATCACCATTTTCCAAATTTGAGCTGTCCCAAACAACAACTCCATCTTCATCAACAAAAATATCCTGATCACCAGAATCAAGATCAGATCCAGCCAGTTTAGCCTCTTAGGGGAAGTCAAAAAAATCTTCAGCACCCTTTGTGCTGGCCCTAACTACTGGAACATCTTCATCGAACTGTTAAGCCTTAGAATCTTCATCTGTAGGTGGCCTCCTTGATAATCCATCAGGCATTGTAAAAGTTTTGCCTGGTTTGTGTACCAGGTCAAAAGAAAAATGTTGAATAAATGCCACCCACCTAGTCATTGGAGAATTTGAAAGACTAGGCGTATTGATCATCTGAACCAAAGATTTTGCATCCACCTGCAGCTCAAAAGGCTGCCCCCACAAAACCGTCTGTAGCTTCTTTAAAATTTTTGCTACACCACACAAATCCAACTTAGGTTGAGAATACCTAGATTCCACATCATTAAACACCACAGACTCATATCTTACTGGCCTGAACCTCCCAGTCTTATCCTCCTGATACAAAACAGCACCAGCAGCAATATAGCTTGAGTCCACTGCCAGATAAATTTTTCCAGCACCAACACCATAATCCAACTTGTGAAGAACAATATCTTCCCCAAAAACCTTTTTCAACTTCTGAAAAGCCTCTTCACACTCTTCAGTCCAATGCCAATCTGCATCTTTCCTGGTTAACCTCCTTAAAGGTGAAGCCAACAAAGAAAAATACTTAATAAAAATCCTGACATATACACACACACCCAAAAATCCCCTGACTTCATTAGTATTTTTAGGCCTTGACAATGACTGAATTTTATTAATCTTCTTCTTTGCCATAATCCCTCCCTCTTTACATACCACATGACCCAGAATTTCCAAAGCAGGGAGACAACAACAGAATTTCAACCCTGAAATGGTCAATCCAGCCTCTTAAATCCTAAACAACACTCTTTCTAGAGTTATTGCATATTCCCAAACAAACCTCCTTATGCCAGGGTTCTCCGCTAAAACCTCATTACCATAATCAGTGGATGGTCCTTTAATTCCACCATCAATAATAAAAAAAATACCAGCATGAGTAGGAACCTCATCCTGCGAAATCCAAGCCATCTGTGCTTGATAAACTGCCACTGAATTATTTGTTCCCTGAGGCAACGTAGTGAGCTGAAATCTTCCCAAAGGAGTCTCAAAAGTTGTGAGAGGCCTTCAATCCGTATGAAGTTTCCTTTCATCATAACCACCCATAATATCACCCAAACCATAACACACCCTTCCAGAAAAAGCTTCAACAAAATCCTCTGCACTTGGTGGCATACCAGCATCCTTGATAGTGACTCTATTCAAGGCTCTAAGACCATGAACCACCCTCAACTTTCCATTATGCTTCTTTACACAGAAAATCGGACTTGAGTAGCTGGAAGTCGATTGTTTGTATAACCCAGTCCAGACTCTCTCCCTAACAATCTCTACAAAATCCTCTCTAATAGCGGCTGGAATCGGAAAAAGTTTGGTTTGCCAAGGTTCATGGCAAACCACAGGAATAAAGTAAGGTTCCCCATAAGAGTGCTTCAATACACCCCTTTTCTCCTCAACAAACGCCACAGCTTTTTCCCTTAGCACAATAACTTGCAAAAACAACTTCTTTTCTTCTTCAGACAACCACCCATCAGGACCAAAATTAACAAATTTCAACCTTTCCACAGTCACCCTAGCCATCTCTACAAATTCTGGAGGATTCTTCACCAATGGAGTACAGTACGGATCTCTTGAAAAAGTAGGTCTCTTCAAGGGCGGATTCAAACCCACAGGCATAGGCTCATTAACAGGCCTAATCTTCTGCGCTACCTTCTTATACTTTGCCGCTCCACCTTCAACTTGAGGGATCTTCAGGAAATCTTCACCACCAGACCTGGAACAAAAACTAAGGGATTCCCCATTGCTCACATTTGTGGCCAAGGTAAATTTTTTGAAACGTGTAGAAGAAAACCTAGCTGTGCACAATTGGGAGGACTTACTTTAATACCCCAATCTCACCACTCCAAAACTTTTCCCCATATCTTTTGATAAAGATATATAGCCAATCTTCTTCTTGAGCTTGAATTAAAAATAATTAAGAATCTTGAGAGAGAACAGAGACTTGATAAAATATTTGATGAATACTTGCAGAGAAGAGAAACATTAAAAAAAGAAAGTTGAAAATCCACTTGGTATATCTCCAAGGGAGCTGACCTACTACAACCTGGGATTTCCTCATCTTGGGGAGAGGTTGTAGCACTAGGGTGATCAGCCCTTATTACTCTAAAAAAGACAGACACTCAATAGAGCCTAAGCCACACTCCAAAAAACCAGAGGCAACACCCACTTCTTTCCTTCTCCTGCAGCAATCCATTCACTGGCACATTGAAGATAAGCCTGGCCTGGTCTCCCAACCATCCTCTCCAGGGGATGATAACCTCATGTGAAGCCTCCTTTCATATTCACCAGTCAACTCCAAACTGATTCCCAAATCAAATTGATAACCAATTCTTGCCTGAAAATCCATCAAGAATGGCCCACCCAAAACTGCTTTTACATTACCTTTAGCAATGTAAAAATGAACCTTCCCTGAGGATCGGCCAACATTTAACTTCAAAAACTCTGAAGTTCCAACCAATTCAGTGACATGACCACCAATCCCTCTCAAATTCCCACCAATACCATTTTTGATGGGGAGGCCCAAACGAGTTGTCTCAAACAAAGAAATCAGGTTTATATGAGAACCTGAATCCACCAATTCCCTTGCCTATCTGCCATTCAGAGTGACATTAACATATCCCAGAGGAGAACTTACCAAACTTTTCAGCAGAATCACAAATGTATTCTACCTCCCCAGAAGAAACTCTTCTCCTGGTCAACAACTTTTTCTGTCTATCAGCCAACCCTGGACGGATAGCATACAATTACCCATAAGATTGGGAAACCTGACCCTGATTCATCCTTTCCAGGACAGAGTCCATAACATTAACTTGACCAGAAACTACTGGCCTCTCAAAGTGAGCTCTTTACTTCATCACCTTGGTCCTAGAAGATTCTTGAGGACCAACACCACCAACAGATTTACCATCAACAGGAACCAAACCAGATCCCTTGCCTGAACCTCTGACTCCAACAGGCTTTGGCAATGAAGCCAAAGGGACATCCTCCTCAGAGTCAGAATCCACCTCTATTGGCATTGGATCACCATTCATATCCAATGCGCCAAAACTAGGGGGCCCATATCAGCCATACCCTTCTGCATCTTGTACAGCTCCTCTTTGCTTTACCTCTTCCTAGCTGCACTCAGCTTAGGATCAACCTTTGAAGCATTTGGCTTTGGTTGGGCCTGTGAACTGCTCTTAGGCCTTCCCACCTTTCCTGCTTCCACATCATAAACACCAGCCAAGCATTCACCACTTGACTGTCCACCACAAGAATAAAACTCCAAACCACCAAAGGAAGTAGAAAAAGAGACCTTATTGAACTCCTTCCCCTTTCCCTTGCCATCCTCATCCTCCTTACCAGAAGACTTCCCTTGATCAGGAATTTCCTCAAACCTTGGACTCCTTTGATTGAGACCTCCCCTTCTCCTGAACAAACCAACAGGAGCCTGCCCCTCAATGTTCTTCACAAAAGAACCATCAGGGAACTTGAAACCCTGCCATCAAATTACACCTTTCCTTCAGACACATCCCTCTTCAATGCCCAACAATCATTGGAACTGTGCCCCCTCCTGCTGCAATATTAGCAGACCCAAGGATCAATCCTAACAGCCCTCCTATCAAAATCTCTAGGCTGAGAAGGTGCCTTATTGACCTTCTTAGCCCCCTGCACAAAAATATGGAGCTGTTTTTTCAGGTCAGCTAACTGTTCCACCATTGGGTCCCTCTCCTGTTTGGGAAACTGCACCAATTTCTTCTCCTCCTTCTTCACCCTAACTTCCTCTTCAGCCAAAGCCTCACTGACTTTGCTGACATACTTGGTACACCCCTCCTGATAGGTGTCCACAGCCAATAACTTTAAATGGGCCTCAACAGCCTCCTTCACCTTATCCAAGGCAGGCAATTTCTAGTCCCCAATAGAAAGAGTCTTCATCAATTCCTTTCTTGAAAACTCCTTCAACACATCCATTCTGACATCTCTAGCCAGGGCAGACCAAAAAAACATCCTTGGAAGCATTTTCATGTGCCAGCTCCTCCACTTCCACCATATATTCCACCACAGGATCAAACTGTAGCAGAAACTTCCTGTAACCACCAGGTCAAAAGTTAGACGACTTGCAGTCAAGTGGTTGTTTAGTACCTGTTGTCTAACCTGAGTCAAACCTGTGTTGGAACTTTGGTGGGACAATTTTTCATCATGACACATAGCTCATAGCTGAATCATTAGGTCCAATTCGAATTCTTCATATAGTGCTGTTTGCATAATTTCCAACAGGCAATAGATCATACTTTGGTGTCTAAAAGGCATATATTGAATTTATAATGGATATTACAAAGGTGATTAATAGGCACCAACTATACTACTTAATGGAATTATACAGACAGTATCAGATAAAACACCACAACATGCACTAAGATTGACAGTTCTTGAAGTTTGTCCAATAATATCTTTATGAGTAATAATAACATTTTTAGACCATCTATGGTAAGACTCTAAAACTTGTAATCCTTCTTTTAAAAAATAATTTTCAATTTGATTTTTAAAAACATCACACAATTCCACTAAAATAATGATTAGATCTCTGAAATTTAGTGACTCCCACATTTAAAAAACAACTCCAACCTTGTTACCTTTTGATATTATAATCTTATTATTCCCATTACCTTGATGTTTTGAGTATAGTGGACAGTCTTTACCACCAATGTTGTATTATTGAAGATAAGTAATTTTATATTTATAAAATTTTAAAGCACCACTGAATGTATCTTTTTTAAAAATATTGAAAAATGACTTTTTTTTCCATAAATCATATTTAAATATTCCAGCCATGAATAATATTATTCACAGTATAAGTTAACAATTGATTTTGAAGTCTTTTTTTTTCTACATTGAAAATATCTTTCATTTTGTTTGCAAATAAATTTTCATTCAGATTAAGACAAGATTGAAGCTTACCTTTTAGGATAAACATTTTCATAAATATTTTAAAAATTTCATTTAAAATCTAAAAAAATAATTTAAATGATTATGGGTAATATAAGCAATTTAAGAAAAATCCTTTTTTTCTCATTTTGTGAGATATGCCTTCACATTCCATTTATGTGCTGATGAGCCCAAGCTGCTGCTGATGGTTCTGAGAAAATTTTTTACAAAAAATCAGGATAATATTTAGCTAAGTGGAAATAAGGCTCAATGTCAATTTTTTTTGAAAATTATTTAAGAAATCTCATATGCTCCTCCAGATAATTGTGAAGAGATATAATTTTATGTTCATTGATTTTAAAGGAAGGTTAAATTTTTATTATTGATAACAAAAGGGAAAGAAATATATCAACTTCTTCTATTTACTTTCAGAATTTTTGTAATTCCAAACTGGGAAAAAAGCAGCCAAAAAAAAAGGTTTGTTCCATAAAAAGCTATTCTACTGCCCAGAGATCATTTCCAGCCTCTCCTACATGGTGTAGAACATAGATTATCTATGACGGAATGAGTGTATGGGAAATAAAATTTTAAACAATCATTAATTCACTAGGCCTTAATCTTAAATCAGAATTTTAATCATTTGGGGTTTAAGATGATCCCAATTTGATTTTAGTTCTTAAATGGGCAGACAATTTCTGAAAAATGGACTCTAAAAAAGATATATATTAGAGAAAAATTTATCTAATGATGATTAAGCTTAACTTAATTGAAGTATCTAAACCAGTAATTGATTTTTATTTATCTGAGCTGGGTATAATACCCAGTATATTAGCTCTTCTTGATGGCCCAACCATCTTTAGAGCTTCTTCTTCCTTCTCCCAACCAATTTTTTATAAGATAGTTTTTGCTTGAGTTTTTTTCTCAGTGGTTGCATCACTTTACAAAATTTAATTTCTGTTTTTCTTTTTTTACTAAAATTATGAGAAGAAGAATTTGTGGGGAAAGATGGTATTTTTGAATTTTTATTTTTAAATTTTCCTTGCATGTGAATTCTGCATTTGTGTGTGAACCATTTTATTTCCCTGCATTTTTTTAGGAGTTTTTTTTGATATCATGTTGTTTTTTTGTTTTTTGGATGGCATACTTTTCCATATAATCAAGCCTCTGCTTGTTGCTTTCATTTTCCCTATACAAATCCTTGACTCTCTATTATCTTTATCCCTTCCATTTCTACCTCCTTTCCACATCTTCCCTTTTGGAAAAATCTTTCATTCATTGCACTTATTGGGGAGAATTGAGTCTTTAATTTATTTTATTTCCTTTTATTTTCTGTTTTCTTTCTTCTTATTTTTTTAACTTTAACCACAGCAACTCTTAATTAGTCCCTTATAGTTTTAGCACATTCATTGTTGTAGTTACCTGCTCTTGTAAGAGAATTCACACTCGTGCAGGTGTGTAACTTCTGCTTATTGCATATTAGTTCTGAGTTGCACTAATTAATGAGGCCATTCCACACTCATTAGTGAAAATTTTCACTATTCCCGAGTTACACAAAATATTCAACACTCATGTTTTTGCATGAATTCAGTAATTTCTAATTTATTTTCTCACATGTCTATGCATTAGCTCAGTATATTCATCGTTTTTTCACTTAATTGTTTTTTGCCACAATTTTTTTTTCTTAGGCCATTCAAGAATTACTAGACCTAGATGAGGATCACCTTACCTTTACTTAATTTTTAACTACCCTCTGAGTGGAAACTGATTAGGTGACCTTGTTTTCTTACTTTATGTGGTGATAGGACTATTTAGAGGTGTGTACATTGCACAGAACCTGTAGTAAAATAATATAGAGCTGGTTTTTGGTGTGATATGATTATGAGAAGTGTGAAAAGTAGTGTTCAGTAAGATTGAAGTCTTAATGAAGTGGAGGTTTTGAGGTGTTGCAAGTGTGGTCTGTAGAGAAGAATTAATGAAAAAATGGCGGGGCAGAAAATGAGTTACATGAATGGTTCAATAATTCATGTATATTTCCAAAAATTACTGAAAAAATTAGTGATTTGACCCTTTACCAAATGACTAAAACATGATGAGTGTGGAATATTAGGCACTATTTTCAGTAAAATATGCATACCAAAGCTAATGTGACCCGCAAGTGTGGATGCTCTAAGGTGCACAGTTTCTGATTGACCTATGTTTAGGTATGTGTGTTTTTGCAATTATATCCAAATCTTTTTCTCCCCATTATCTTTATTACTTCCATTACTCCTTCTTGTCCACTGCTTCTCCCTTAGATTCATCTGACAGTCATGAGTAGAATATAATCTTTGTTCCAGTTTTATCACATTTTTTTTTTTAGTTGCTTGTATTTGTATCATGCACATTTGCTGATTGACATGTTTTTATCCTTCCTTTGGGTTAGAAACTCTTCATTGAAGTTTTTTTATAAGGTTGTAATTTCTGATAAAAATAAGGAATCAGGGGAGAGAGAAGATAGCTGATTTTTTGATTGAATAAATCTTGTACAGGAGAGTGCAAATAAATTGTTGGGTTATAGAAAGACTGAAGAATAATTACTCTGAAAAGTGATTCAAGTGCTTTGGGAATATTGACTAGGAAATGAGAAAGATATAAAATTAAAATATTAATTATTTGGACACAGTTGTGATCCTGTTGGGGTAAAAATTTAGCTTCTTCCCATATATAGGGCGAATCCTGCCCTCAAAGCCAACCCCTAACAGTAGCAACTAAAAATTTTGTAAAATGGTGGTCCATGTAGGTCATAGAGGATTTTAAAGTTAGTAAGAAACATTTTAACAATGTTAAAATGAAGTGCATTTGCCCTAAAACTGATAGTATGTCTTTTGTGAGAGAGATAAATTGAAAATGGTTGCTCCACCAAACCTGGGGAGCCGCTAAAGTCAGATATGTGAGATTGAAGCAAGGCAATGCAGATGGGGAGAGGTAGAATAAGATTATTCTATCTTGAAAGGAAAAAAAAATTGATGGGAAAGAGGATAATTTAGGAAGAAAAAGGTATTTATACAAGGCTAGAAACATTTCTTGGAAAAGTAAGTCATATGATCTGAATGATGAATGGATTCCCCATAGTGCATATAGCTTTTTTAAACACAGTAAGTCCAGATAAACAATCAGAAAATATTTGAGAAAATAATACTAAGTGAATTAAATTTTTTACATAGTTAGAAGTCACAAGAGGTCTACTTTACCACTGATAATTTAAAAAATTACTGATTGGTTTATTCATGTATAGTATAAAATCCACTTTTTGACAATATGAATAAAGGTTTTCTCCCAAATTCAAAGCATAGATCAGGAAAAATTAGTAAGCAAAAAAAAACTTGTCTTCCATTTTAACAGGAGAAGAAACAGAATTTTGGACTAAGGAAAATTGCTAATTGACATGAAACTACATCCAGTAATTTTTTCATGCTACTATTACCTGGTATGGCCACAAAAAGGCAGTGCCCAGAGGGCTGGAAATATTTCCTTACATTTAAAATCACGTTTGAAAATTCTGCACAAATATGATTCAAAATAATAGTGGATCCCAGCCAAAGTATATAAAAAATAAGGTATGGCGCATGACTTGTAATTTTACTTGATGGCTGCTGAAAAGCCATAGCACAGGTTGAACTGCTTATAGTAAAAATAATTTTACTAAATTTCCTAGCTCAAGTATATCTAATAAAATAATGTATTTTTAATATAAAATATTTAATTATACTTTTCCTCTATATTTTTCTCAAAAAAATTGCAACAAGAAAAAGAAGATTTTAATTAAATGAATTTGATTTCTAGTAAAAGTAACAGATTATATAAAAATATTCAACTATATATATTTAGAAATTACTTCAGCAACTCAAAGAGTTGTACAGTTGTTCCCTAGGTTGCCTCACCCTGACCCTCTGCAGGAAGCCACTGGGCCTTAAACAAACACTTCAAAATACCACTTACTTCATTCAATTGTTTCATTCTTACTTAGAAAATTTTTATCATGGAATCTGAATTTTTGCCTAAAATTAAATCTTATAGTAAATCAGTTGAAATTTTCAAAAACATTTTAATTTAAATTTACTGAACCTCATATTGAAGACATAATTTATTTAATATCAGTGAAGCAAGAACCAGCATTAAGAACAGGCACTTCACTGAATCTTATAAAATGTTAAACCTTATGCTCCTTAAATTATTGGAATGTAGAATAGTCTAATATTTAATCACAACACGAGGAAACATTTAGCCTAGTTTTTAGATATTTTCACACCCACTCTACTCACTCTACTAAGTCAAATAACAAGGAAACATTTCTCTGCATACTATTTAAAAAAATTAAAAATGTAATACCTAATCATTAGGTAAAGTATGGAAAAATGTTGTTATATGACATGCAGACATAATTGCATAAACAAAACTTCTGTATGATCTTAATTTAAAATGAGTATTTGTAATTTTCAATGATGAGGAAAAATTTTAGGATCTGTACATTTTAAAAAGAGGCAAAATCTGTGGAAATAAGGTGTAGATATTTTGAATCTGCAACAGAATTTCATGTGGAAAAATTCTTCCCTGTTCATTGCAAATGTAGTAACTTAATTATAGCAGCTCCAATGCTAAAATATCACACAATGCAGTGGATTACTTGCACTTCATGGCAAAAAGTGCTTCTTATGTATTGTAAAAATTGTGAAATACATGTGGTAATATTTTCTCATTTTATGGATAAAATTATGCCTTATTTCAAATTTGGCATAAAGAAAATCATGAATCAAAATGTTGCCAAATGTTTTTTAAAATATGCCCACTAAAGTATTCAAAGCTAATATAGCATCTTAATGGTGTTTTGGAATGCAAAAGTACATAAAGAATTTTCACCATGTCCTCATGATATGAGGAAACTCAATTCATCATGTCACTAGATGATGGTGCATTTGCATGAAGATGAGGCAACATGTTCCTCATCTCATGCTTTGTGGAAAATTCAATGTAGCATGTATGCATGTAAGAAAGTTGCTTTCTTGCTTACTCAACAGCAAAAAAAGAAAAGTTGATAAAAAATGATATTGCATACATGAGGCGACATGTCGCCTCATGTATGCAATAGCAAGAGTTCTGAAAAGTAAATTATGTGCACTTTTTTATCCAGTGCTCTTGCTATTGCATACATGAGGCGACATGTCACCTCATGTATGCAATATCATTTTTTTCTTGACTTATTTTTTTTGTTCTTGAGTAAGAAGGTAAGAAACTTTCTTACATGCATACATGAGGCAACATGTCGCCTCATGTATGCAATAGCAAGAGAACTGATAAGAAAAGTGCAAAATATTTTTTATCAATACTCTTGTTATTGCATACATGAGGCAACATTTGCCTCATGTATGCATGTAAACAAGTGATTCCGTGAAGTCTCTTTTGAATGGTTGGCCTGCACTAGAGCATTGCTCACCTACAAGTAAGGAAGAGAAACAAAATGATATTGCATACATGAGGCAACATGTTGCCTCATGTATGCAATATCATTTAGCGTGAGAGTTGGAATAAGAAGTACAAATGATATTTTTTTCAAAACTTTTGATATTGCATACATGAGGAGACATGTTGCCTCATGTATGCAATATCAATTTTTAATTTTCTAACTTATTTTTGTTAAGTAAGAGCATCCACACTTGTGTGGGTGTGTAACTTCTGCTTACTTGTATATTAGTTCTGAGTAGCACTAATTAATAAGGTCATTCAACACTCGTTAGTGAAAATTTTCACTATTTGCGAGTTACACAAAATGTTCAACACTCATGTTTTTGCATGAATTCAGTAATTTCTAATTTATTTTCTTACATGTCTATGCATTAACTCAGTATATTTATTGTTTTTTCACTTAATTGTTTTTTGCCACCATATTTTTTTCTTAGGCCATTCAAGAATTACTAGACCTAGATGAGGATCACCTTACCTTTACTTACATGTTAACTACCCTCCGAGCAGACACTGATTAGGTGACCTCGTTCTCTTACTTTATGTGGTGATAGGACTATTTAGAGGTGTTTACATTGCACAGAACCAGTAGTAAAATAATATAGAGCTAGTTTTGGGTGTGATATGATTATGAGAAGTGAGAAAAGTAGTGTTTGGAAAGAGTGATCTCTTAATGAAATGAAGGTTTTGAGGTGTCGCAAGTGTGGTCTGTAGAGAAGAATTACTGAAAAAATGTTGGGACAGAAAATGAGTTACACAAATGGTTCAATAATTTGTGGATATTTCCACAAATTACTGAAAAAATTATTGATTTGAACCTTTACCGAATAAATAAAACATGATGAGTGTGGAATATTAGGCGCTATTTTCAGTAAAATATGCATACCAAAGCTAATTTGCCCTGCGAGTGTGGATGCTCTAATAAGTAAGTAACTTTCTTACATGCATACATGAGGCGACATGTCGCCTCATGTATGCATGTATGCAGCTAACCTTCCCCTACCACCATTTTTTTCCATGAAGCATAAGATGGGGAAAAATTTCACCTCATCTTTATGCAAATGCACCATGTCATGGTGACATGATGCAATTAGTTGCCTCATGTCATGAGGACATGGTGCATATTTTGTATATATTTTTTCATACCAAAACAGTACTAAGATGCTATTTCTACTTTAACAACATTAGTAAAAATATGTGGGAAAAATGTGGCAACCTTTTGCCTCATGTTTTGAATATCTTGTATAATTAATTATATTGTGATTTTATGGATGGAATGCTTTCATGGGAAGGGTTTGGTTACCTTTTAAATTTAAGACTAAAGTGCTACAGATGAGGAATTTTTCAACATTCTTAAGATTTTAAAAACAGGAAAATCTAAGAAATTTTCTTATATAGTTAAAGATAAATAAACCAATTATCAAAATCTAGAAAAGGTAAAGTTGAAAATGTGAAGGTCCAAATGTCCAAAAAAACTATTAAGTTAAGCATGTTAATTTTAAAGCTTCGAAAAAGTTATTTTAAATTAATAAAACATCTTTATAGTTTCCTGATGAAGAAATCAACATGGATTCATCTTTTTTTGTCCCTGAAGTGGCAGCATTATTTAAAGATATTGTTATTCATTCTGATACTGAGGAAATACATGATGAGTTTAGATTCAAGCTCTCAATTTGGTAGGGAATGGTTTTCTTTTTTTGATGTTCAAATGGCCTTTAAAGAGGGTTTATTTCTGCAACTCTTTCAAATTTTTGATCTGAAACATCCGGGGCAGCTATCAGGAAAATTTTTAAATGAAAATTTAAGGTCCCTCACCCCCTAGTAATGAAATTTGTTCAGCATGTTTTAGCCCCCAGAAGTTTCCCTATGGATGATATTTTTGAAGAATTGTTTCCTGGGTAACTTCCATAACCCTTTTTAGACAAAACATTCTATAATAATTTTTCAATGGTAGAGAAGTCCTTTGTTGATACTGAGACAAAAGTAATTTTGGAAGATTTGGCGATTTTTATAGAATTTTACTGTTATAAAATCCAAGCTAGTTTAAATTCAGAAAAGCTTAAATTGTTACAGAAAATAAATTTTCTTATTTATTTATACTAACTAAAGCTATACTGTATTTGGAAAAAGAAAACATTCTAATATTTATCCTTATTTTTTATCATAGAATAGAAGATGCATGTAATCTCTTTTATATACTTTAAATTTACTTTCCATAATTTTCTAAAACTACCATTAAGCTAAATGAAATATTAAAAAGTAGAAATAAAATCAGATTTAGTATTATAATGGTTTTGATTAGCTATTCATTTTTTCTGAAAGTATTATATTTTATCAAATAATTATACCTTTATCTCTTCTGCTACATTATTTTTCAACCTCTTTTTTTATCACAATTGGGTACAACCTCACCTGATAAAATCATCTAATTTATTTATGAATATGGTGAATTATATTCCAGAAACTATGATTAAACTTCATAAATTACAGCTTTGAGTTTAATCTGAGTAAGTGCATTATTTTGTTTATATTTCTTTTTGAAAATTAAAAGTATAATTCTATCTTTACATTGTGATTATAATTCTTCTGCCATCAAAAAGTCACAAAGTCATTTTAAAAATTTCACATTGTCTGTGAGCTTTCACTTTTAAAATATGGTAAAATTAAGAAGATTATATTATTTCATATAAAAATTTTCAATGAGTAAATTCAACCCAAATTTCGTTAATGAAAAAGGGGTATTAGACATCTCAATGTGATTTCATTTATTTTTTTCCTGGTAAATTCAATGATGACAACCTTCAGAAAGAATATTATGAAAATTTATTTCATAAGCGTTGAATAAATGGTTTAAGCATAGCTAAAATGGAGGACTTCTTTCCATGAAAAAAAGCTAATACAGCACTGAGGCACAATTTTCAGAAGTCACTCAAAAGCAAAAAAGATAGAAAGTTCTAACAATAAGCAGTGCAATATACTTTTTCTAATTTTCTTTTTGGTACAGTGACACTCAGAGTTTTGGTATGGATTGTAAGTAATTTAAGCACTAAAATTCCTTCAAAGGTTACTTCTGATGTTACTTTAAGATACCTGAAAAACCACTTGACTGCAAGTCGTCTAGCTTTTGACCTGGTAAACTATGCAAGTTACCAACATCACCATAAGATTGCCATTCACTGACAACCTTGTTCCGATCCACCATAGTTGAACCTGACACCCCATCAATCCACCATCTCCCTACACAACAATTTCCAATCCCTCTACTTGTAGCCAGACATGGCCACAATCTCCTTCTCAACTGCCCTATCACCAATGAAGAAGATTATCTGCTTCACCATGTCCAGGTAGGAAGCACCATTCACTCCAGCAACAGTTTCATACTTCTCTAGAAACCACTTGACATCCTCCCCATTAAACTTGGTACCATCCCAAGTTTTAATCCTTACACACTCCCTAACCATCACAGCAGGAGGACCATCTCCCCCACTGACAGTCACTACAGGAATAGAAGAACCAGAAGCCATTCTTCCAGTCCAAAACACCAAAAAGAGCCAACCAAAGAAAACAGAGATTCCAAAGAACTAGCAAGTTCTACCCCATTTTGGGTGCCAGAAATGTAGACAATCCTATAGTGCTAGATATAGGCCTTGACCAAGGGAGTTGGATAAAAACCAGAGAGAAAATCCCCTGTCCCTTTAGAAAAATAGAGTGAGATTTACTTGCTAGAGTAAGTTGGTTCCTGTTTTGCTAAAGCCCCTTTTCAACAGACTTGACTGCTTGATGAGCCAAGAAAGTAGTCACCAGACAGACTACCAGACCAAAGAACTGAAATGTAGAACAATGTCCACACCAGAGACAGCAAAGATACTTGATGTAGGCTGCAAATCCACACCAGAGACAGAAATGATACTTGCTATAGCTTGCAAGACTATAACAGAGAAAACAGTTGCCAAAGTTAAGTTAAATGAAGAACTCACTTGAAACAAACACAGCCAAATTGTGGCCAGAAAACAGTGAAAACTGAGTGAGGAACAAAGATATCACCTCCAGATGATTGTATGATAATTAAGGTTGCCCCAAACTGTCTTATTCACTATGTACACACAGACCACTATCTAAGAGCCCATGCACACCCACCAATCTGGCGCCTGTACCCGCCAAATTGCATAAAAAACCCTCCAGAAGCGCTCCCCAACCTTCTAAAACAGAGGCTGGCGGGCCGCCCAACATTGGAGGTGCCGCCTGAAGTGGCCCAGCCTCCCTGAAGCCAGAAAACCAATAAAAACAATTAATCTACTTAGAAAATTTAGGTACAACTACTAAAACCTTTAAAACACGGAATTTCACTATAACAACATTGTGACATGAAATATAGAGAAAAATTAGCTCTATCAAATGGTACTAAGAACTTAACCCTAAGACTTAAGGTTAGGCCGTAAAACACAAAAAACAATATTAAACAGCTATCTTGTCAGTATAGTCTAGTATATAAGTATGATATAATAGTGTTATTTTATGGTCCTACTACTTATTGATAAATGATTTAGTGATTAAACCTCAGGGGAAGACTAATAAAATAGTTATACTCAAATAAAACTCACAATACTTGGATTTAAATGCGTGCTAGTGGTGGAAAATAGAAGAATAAAATATAGTTATAGCTTATATAAAGATAATATCAATTTATAATGGCTTTATAATATATTTCTGAATGCTAATAATTGTATTGTAGTGGTTTTTTGAATTTTAGTAATTGAATGATGATAATAAACCGTCAAAATCCCTCCTTACTTATACCCAAATCCACTGGAGTGCACAGACCTTCAATCCAGATGATGTCACTGCTATCCCCGGCAATTACAGCACTGTGAGGGCCCATCACCTCCCCATGGCTTCCACTTCAAGAAGTTTCAACACCCAGACCTCCAGTAAGGACCCTCCATCACTATTAATAATAACACAGATCCATACCATAAATAGAAAACCCAGATAAAAGCGGATACCATAAAGAAACAGGTAAAATAAATAATCAAAAAGAGATTTGATAAAACTAAAAGCATATAAAGGAAACAAATAAACTGTCCAAGCCCCCAATAACATCCCCAAGCATCCACATTAACCCAGAAACATCCTTCCAACCCATAAATCCGTGAATAACCATCCAAGGAAGTAATTTTAGTTGTCCAAACTGGGTGTATGTGCCTGATATAGGTGTCTATGCTTCTGTAGGCGTTGTGAGTCCACTGATTTCGTCCATATGACCTAAAATAAGCAGAAAAACAAAGGTTATAGGCTATTAAGGGGCTAAAACCCACTTATATACCTAAATATACATAATATACTGCATATTTCACTGAATATGAGATTTATGTATACATATAAGCTTATGTATGTCAATAATTACTTCATATCACTTAAGATAAGTATATTATGACTCCATTACCACCTTAATAAGTATTATTAAGCCATGGATAAGCTATTTAAACTATTATAAATTATATAATAGAATAATAATTATATATATATATATATAAATAATATATATTATTATTTTAACCTTACTTTTAAGATATAAGCTTAATCTACTTAAGTTTATCTTATTTTAAGCATAAGAAATACTCAGTTCTAAGGATATTTAGGCTGACCAATCTTTTAAAAATGAAAAATGAGGAAATGACCCCTTAAAACTTAGAATATGAAAAATGTCTACAAAACATAAAATATAGAGAAAAACTGGGGCTATCCAATGATATTACCCACATACCTGGAGACCCAATATCCACAGAGAAAAACCAGAAAAATACCCAATTCCTTAACAGATGTCAATTAAGAAATGCACAAACAGAGCCAATTTGCACAACAAAGGCCCCTGCCAATGTTGGAAGACCACATTGCCTCATTTATGCAATTAGAATATTAAGTTTTTTTTCATTTTTTTTCAATGTGCCAAAGAAAGTTGCCCACATGCATACATGAGGTGAAATGTTGCCTCATCTATGCATGTAAGTAACTACCATACCAGTTAGCTTCACTTTTTTACAGGAAGCAAAAGATGAGGCAAAATTCCACCTCATCTTTATTCCTATGCACCCTAGTGTATTTCACATCTGCCTTTGACAAACAAGCAAAAGATGAGGCAACATTGTGCCTCATCTTTTACCTCTTTTTTTTTCTGAGATTTTGTTATTGCATACATGAGGTGACATGTTGCCTCATGTATGCAAAGTAAATATTCAGTTTTTATTTGTATTTTTTTTTTCAATGTGAGAGAGCAAGTTGCCCACATGCATATATGAGGCGACATGTTGCCTCATGTATGCATTTAAGCAACTAACCTACCCATTACTTTCAATATTTACCAGAAAGCAAACAATAAGGCAGCATGCCACCTCATATTTATGCAGATGAACCCTAGTGTATGTCACATCTGCCTTTGACAAAAGAGTGAAATATGGGGCAACATGGTGCCTCATATTTTGCCTCTTTTTTTTTCTGAGCTGCTGTTATTGAAAACATGTGGCAACTTGTTGCTTTAAACTTTGGTCGAAAAGTTTATCTGATTCATTTTAAAACTTCATTCTATGAAAAAATTCAGAGTATATGATAAAAATATGCTAAGTAAGAATGAAAAAATTGAAGTAAGTGTTATTTTGAGAGGCTTGTGCAAGGTCTTGTGGCTGCCAAAAGGGGGGCAGGGTGGGGCACCCCAGGGTATGACTGTAGAGCACTTCAAGTTGCTGAAGTTTTTTGTAAATATATATTGTTGAGTATCTTTATGAATTTCTTTATTTGTACTGGAACTTGATTTCAGTGAATTAAAATCTGGTTTTACTATTTAAAAATTTTTTAAGAGAATTTAAGAGGAAAAATATAATATAATATTTATTATTAAAAGAAAATTATTTTATTAGATAGACTTAATCTCATAAACTTGCTAACACTTTTTTGACTATAAGAAGTTGAACCTGTGCTATGGATTCTAAACATAAATCAAGTAATATTACAAGGCATGTGCAATAATAGATTTTTCATATACTTTGACTGAGATCCACTTTTATTTCAACTCATTTTTGTGCAGTTTTTTAAAACAAGACTTTAAAGTAAGAGCATATTCCAGGCCCTTCAGATCCTGCATATTTATTTCAATACTAGATAATAGAAACATGAGAAAATTACTGGATGTATTTATGTGTCCATAAGAATTTTTCACAAGTCAAAAATTTGGTTTCTTCTTTTGTAAAAGTGGAAGTTTCAGTAATTTTTTACTTTTCAATTTTTCCTAATCTAATCTTTTAATTTGGGAGAAAACCTTAATTCACATTTTAAACAAGTGGAGTTCAAATTATACATGAAAAAACCAATCATTTATTTTTCAAATTTTCATTGGTCAAGTGGGACCTCTTGTGACTTCAATCTATTTACAAATTATAATTCAGTTAATATTAGCTTCTGATATATTTCCTGATGGTTTATCTCAACATAGAGTGATTGAAAAATCTCTGAAAATTATTGGAAATCTGTTCATCATTCAAATCATGTGACTTACTTTTCCAAGAAATGTTTTTATTCTTTCAAAAATAGTAATTTCTTCCTGAATTATTGTCTTTCCTCTCATAATTAATTTATATTTAAGATGGAATCATTGTATAATTCCTCTCCCATCTGTATTAGCTTACTTTAATTTCACATATCTGACTTCAGAAGCTTCCAAGGTCTTATTGAGAAACCTTTTTCACTTCATCTCTCTCATACATAACATATTATCAGGGCTAGGGCACATTCAACTCATATTAACATTAGTAAAAAGTGCCCTTCTAATTCCCACATCCTCTATGTAATAATTGGCCTTTTAGGATATCAAACCTTATTTTCTCCTGTTGGGGGTTTAGCGTCTAGGTCAGGATTCATCCTCTATATGAGTTTAAGATACATTATTACCCCAAAAAGATACCAACTTCCCCCTACTAATCAATATTTTGAATTTCTATCTTTATAATTTCCTAATAACTATCTCCCAAGGACTTGAGTCACTCCCCAACATAATTAATCTTATTCCTGACTATAACCCATTGATTAATTTGGGCTGTCCTGTGAAAGATATATTCAATTTAAACAATTAAATATCCTCTATCTCCCCTGATTCTTTATCCCTTATCAGACCTTATCATTCTATAAAAGAAATCAATGAAGATTTTTTAGCACAGGGGAAGGTGAAAAACATGTCAATGAGAAACTTTTCACCTTTCAAAAAGAAACTACAACAAAGAATGTGATAAAAATGGAAAGAATACTACATTCTTCTCACATGGAGCAAGTTCTGTCAGATGCAGCCAAGGGGGAAGAAGTTAACAGGAGGGATCAATTCAGGGGATAAAGATAATAGAGGTAAAAATACTTTTATATCATTTCAAAAACAAACATACCTAAAAATAGATCAATCAGCAACTGTGCACCTTACAACAACTACAAAAAAGCATGTGATGAAATAAGAAGGTACAAAAAGATTATTTTCTGTGGTTAGGATTAAAAGAATAAGCAGAAAGTAAAAGGAAAGAACCTGGAAAAAGGACTCTATTATCCCCAAAAAATTAAAGGAATGTAAGTTTCAGCCAAGGGGGAAGCAGTGTACAGGAGGGAGAAATGGAAGTGATAAAGAGAATAGAGAGAAAAAAATTTTGATGGGGAAAATGGAAACAGCATGAAGAGGCTTGATTATATGACAAATTGCACCATATAAAAAAATAGAAAACAACACAATGTTGATTAAGACTACTAAACTACAATACAGAGAAAGAGAAAGGTTCACACTCAAAGACAGAATTCACACAAAAGGAATTTTTTTTCAAAAATACCATCTTTCGCCTCAAATTACTCCTCTCATGACTCAAGTAAAAAAAGAAAAAAGAGAGTACAGTTTGCATAGTGATACCACCACTGAGAACAGACCTCAAGCAAGAATTATCTTATGATGAAATTTGTTGAGAGAAGGTAAAAGAAGCTCTAAAAATTGTTGGGCCATCAGGAAGTTCTAATCCACAAGGTGTTGGACCCAGCTCATATAATGAAAAATATAGTTCTGATGTAAATAGTTCAAGTAATTATAGCTGAGTCATCATTAGATAAAATTTTCCCTAATAAATATCTTCCTTAGAGTCCACATTTCATGAATTTTCTGCCTGTTTTAGACCTTAAATCAAATGGGGATCAGTTGAAACACCAAATGAATTAACTTTTTATTTGGTTAGTTCTAAGGATTTAATGATGGCTCAAAATTTTATTTTTAATACACTCATTACCTCATGGTTCAACTGTGTTCCACACCATTTAGGGAAGACTGGAACAAATCTCAAGGCAGAAGAATGAATTTTTCTTAAAAAAAAAGTAAGATATGGTTTCTTTGTTTCTAGTTGTGAATATAGAAAATTCTGAAAGTAAAGAGAAGAATTTAATTAAGTGTATTTCCATTTTTTTATCAATAAAAAACCTTTTAACTTACTTTTAAATCAATGAAGATGAAATTATATCTCTTCATGATAAGCTGAAGGAGTATAAAAATTCCATGAAAAATTTTGGCCACAAATTTACATCAAGACTAATGTCCACTTAGCCTAAAATTTTCCTGAAGTTCTTTAAATATTTTGACCAGCATCATCTGAGGAAGCTTGGGATCATGAGAGTATGAATCAAATTTTAAGATCTATCCCACACAAAATTAATAAACTCATTTTTTCATAATTCTTTTTATTACCCATAATTTATTATATTATTTTTTTGTTTTTATTTGAAATGGACAAAATGTTAATGGATATGTTTATCATGATAGTAAATATTCAATATCTTCTTGAGATGAATGACAATTGATTTAAAATACAAATTAAAGATTTTTTCAATATAGAAAAAGGAAAGACTTCAAAATAAACCATTATATCGCTCTGTGAAGAATATGATTTATGGACGGAATATTTAAAAAAGATTTATAGAAAAACGTCTTTTTTAAACATTTTTCAAAAAGATAAATTCATTGGTGATTTAAAATTTCTACAATCTAAAATTACTGATCTCCAATACTAAAACATTGGTGGTAAATACTTCTCATTATACTCAAAACAACAAGGTTATGGGAATGTCAAGAGGCAACAAGATTGGAGTTTTTTTTTTTGAGAATGTGGAAGTCACTGAATTTTACCAGATTAAATCTTTATTCTAGTTGAATTGTATGATGCTGTTGAAAAAAAATAGAAAATCCATTCTCAAAAGCAGGATTTAAAACATTTTGGTGCTACAATTGATGGTCTAAAAATGTTATTATTACTCATAAAGATATTATTGGACATGATTCAAGAACTTTCAATCCAAGTGGCTTTGGTGGTGTTTTATCAGGTACTGTCTGTATAATGTCATTAAGTAATATAGCTGGTGCATATTAGTCACCTTTGTAATATCCATTATGAATTCAATATATGTATTTTAGACACCAAAGTATGATCTATTGCCTGTTGGAAATTATGCAAGCAGGACTATATGAAGAATTCAAATTGGTCCTAATGATTCAGCTATGAGCTATGTGTCATGATGAAAAATTGTCCCACCAAAGTTCCAAAACATGTTTGACTCTGGTTAGACCACAGGTACTAAACAACCACTTGACTGCAAGTCGTCTAACTTTTGACCTGGTGATGGGCCACCTAAAACTTCTCTAACAGTGCGTTTTTCAATATAAAAGTGCACCTTCCCAGAAGTTCCACCAACATCCAGCTTCAGGATCTCTGTTGTCTCAACCAGTTCAGTTACATGCCCTCCAATTCCTCTCAAGTTCCCATAAATACCAGTTTTGATGTGGAGGTCCAATTGAGTTTCCTGAGAATGAGAAATAACATTTATCTGTGAACCAGTATCAACCAAAGCTCCAATGGCCTTTGCCATTCAGAGTGACTTTAACAAAACCCAGGGGAGTAGAGAAATGAGTCTAAAAATTCTCCCCAACTTCTAATAAGGATCACAAAATAACTTCACTTCCACAGAAGAGACCGTTCTTCTTGTCAACATCTACTTTTGCTTATTAGCCAAACCAGGACTGATAGAAAAAAACTCCCCATAAGTCAAGGATATAGTTCCTTGATTAATTTTCTCCAAAACAGAGTCAGTCACATCAACTCTACCTGCAACCAATGGCCTCTCAAAATGGGCTTTTGGCTTCACCACCTTAGGCGTTCATGCCTCTTGTTGTCCAAAACCTCCATCCACAGGTTTTCTAACCACTGGAACCAGACCAGATCCATCACCAGTGACCCTTGCTCCACTGTGATTTGAAAAGGAAGCAAAAGAAACATCCGCCTCAGAGTCAGAATCTAAATCCATTTGAATCGGATCCCCACTCAGATCATAAGCCCCAAGGTTAGGTGGGCCCATATATGCAATACCCTTCTGAATCTTGTGCAGATTCTTCCTACTAACTTTCCTTCTGGAATCCATCTTTGGATCAACCATAGTAGCCTTGGGCTTAGGCTGAGCCTAAAAAGTGATCTTGAGCCTTCCCACCCTCTCAGAATCAACATCATAAGCACCAGCTAAAAATTATCTCTTTGACTGTGCTTCACAAGATTACAACTCCAAACCACCATAAGAAGTAGAAAAAAAAGGCCTTATTTACATCTTTCCCCTTTCACTTGACATAAACACCTTCCTTACCAATAGTATTCCCCTGATCAGTAATATCCTCAAATATTGGTCTCCTCTGATTGAGACCATCCCTTCTCCTGAAAAAATCTACAGGAGGCTGCCCCTCACTGGTATTCACAAATAGATAATCAGGGAACTTAAACACCTTTCCATAAAAATTTACCTTTCCCTCTGACACATCTCTGTTAAGAGCACAAAAATCGTTTGAACTGTGCCCCCTCCTACTACAATTGGAGCACACCCAAGGATCACTTCTACCTCCTTCCCTCCTCTCAAAAGGCTTGGCCTGATAAATAGAGGCCCTATTTACCCTCTGAGTTTCCTGCACAAAGATGTGAAACTGCTTAGTCAAGTCCACCAGTTGCTCCATAACTGGGTCTCTCTCTTCTTTGGGAACCTTCACCACCTTCTTCTCCTCCTTCTCCACCTTAGCTTCCTCTTCAGCCAAAGCCTCACTGAATTTTCTGACATATTTGGCACACCCCTATTGATAGTAGTCAACAGCCAATAACTTTAAATGGGCCTCTACAGCCTCCTTCACTTTATCTAAGGCAGGCAACTTCTGGTCCCCATTAGCCAGATTCATTATCATTTACTTCTTAGAAATCTCCTTAAAAATATCCATTCTGATATACCTAGCCAGAGCAGACCAAAAAACATCTTTGGAAGCATTCTCATGTGCCAAATCCTCCACTTCAACCAAATAATTCACCACAGGGTCAAACTGTAACAGAAACTTCCTGTAACTATGCAAATTACCAACATCACCATAAGATTGGCATTGAATTACAACCTTTTTCATATTCTCCATAGTGAACCTGACACCCCATCTATCTCCCATCTCCCTGCACAACAGCTTCCAATACCTCTTCTTGTAGCCATACCTGCCTATAACCTCCTTCTCCACTTTTCTAACACCAATGAAGAAAATAATCTTCTTGACAATTTCCAGGTGGAAGCACCATCAAAGCCTGAAGCAGCTTCATACTTCTCAAGAAACCACTTGACATATTCACCATTAAACTTGGTAACATCCCAAGTTTTGATTGTGACACACTCCCTGACCATCATAGTAGGAGGAACACTCTCCCCACTGACAGTTGCAATAGGAATAGAGGAATAAGTAGCCATACTTCAAAAGCAGAATAACCTAAAAAAATCAAACAAATGACAAAAGAAACTCCAAAAGACTAGAAACTCCTAAAACCCTCACTTTGGGCCCCATAATGAAGAAAATTTTATAGTACTAGCTATAGAACTTGAAAAAGAGTGTTTGAGAAAAACCAGAAAGAAATCCCCTTTCCCTTTAGAAAAATAGAGAGAGATTTACTTGCTAGATTTAATTGAGTCTTGTTTCTTATCTAGCCCCCTTTTCAACACACTTGACTGCTTGATGAGCCAAGAAAGTAGTTTCCAGACAGACTACAAGGCCAAAAAACTGAAATGAAGACTAATGTCAACACCAGAGAAAGAAATGATTCTTTATGCATGTTGAAAATCTACACCAGAGACAGCAATAATACTTGATATAGCTTGCAAGACTATACCAGGAAAAAAAAGACAAGAGTTGAGGTCAAGTAAGAAATAAACTTTTATAACCCAGCTAAACACATAAAAAAGTGAAGCACAGATTTTACAGATATCTCAGATGGTTTATGATAAACTAAAATATTCTCTAACTTGCTTAATATATCTCACAAGCAAACCACCCTGCCAGATCCCCAGCCAAATCCAGCTCTCCCATCTATTTAAATGCATAAAACTGCTTCTAGAGGCTTACATGTGCACAGGCTGGGGTACACTCATTGTAGGAAAAGCCCAGTTGAGGCAGGCAGGCCACCTGGAGGCAGGAAGCCCTTTATAGGTATAAAAACGCTCAAAAACACCAAAAAAACCCTCTAAACAACAGAAAAATAAAATACTCATAGAAACAAGCTATTCACATATCATAAACCAAAATTATGAGAAAAGAAACCAAATTAAGCTGAGAAATAATAAGTAACCCTAAATTAAGCCTAATAAAAAAAACTAAACATCTAAAAACTGAAAAAACACCAATAACAAACACCATAACCACAACTATACCCTTCATACCAAATACCTCCAAATATGCACTCCAAAGGCCTACTCAACTTTGCAACACCACAGCATATGACATTATTTTTAAGCCTTTGATAAAAACAGTCTATTATATTTATCCACTTTTTATCTTCTTCGAATTCTTATGCTTCAGAATCCTCTTCACACAACAGCCTTCTTGATAAAGAGTCTGTAGTTGTGAAAGATTTTCCTGGTTTATGGAGCAAATCAAAAGAAAATAAATGAATCTGGGCCACCCATGTAGTTTTTTGCGCATCTGGTAGACTTAGACTACTAAAAATATGAACTAAAGATAGCGCATCAACCTTCAACTCAAAATTTTCCCCCAAAGGATCCATTGCAAATTTTTCAAAATCTTTTCAACCTGGCACAGTTCTAATTTAGATTATGAATACCTAGACTCCACCTTTGTAAAATTCTTAGACTCATTAAGGACAGTTCTATCATTACCTTCCTCATCTTCTTGAATTAAAACTGAATCTACTGATGAAACACTCAAATCTACTGCTAGAGTAATCTCTCCATCTCCTTTTATATATTCCAACTTCTTTAAAAGAATGTCTTTCCCCACAATTCTTTTTAAAAATTCAAATTATTCTTCACATTTCTCTGTCCAATCCCATACAACATCTCTTTTTGTCAAAAATCTTAAAAGAGAAGATAAAAAGGTAAAATTATGAAAAAAATTCATACATTTGTAAAAATACTTAGAAACTATCTAACTTCTGAAATGTTTCTTGGTCTTGGCCATGTAAGTATCTTATTTTTCTGTTTTTCCACAATGATCCTTCCCTTCCTACATACAACATGACCAATAATTTCTAGCACTGGCACCCAAAAGAAAAATTTTGACCCTGAGACTGTCAAAGCAGCCTCTTCTATCCTAAAAAGTACCCTTTCAAGTGCAGTAGCATATTCATAAATAAAATTTCTAATATTTGACCTCTCCTCCAGAACCTTGCCATCTTAATCTGTTTCTGGTACTTTATACCACCATAATCAATAAAGATTCCTACATATTCTGGAATTTCATCCTGTATGATCCACATCATTGGCACCTGATACACTTCCACTGAGTTTTTAGCACCCTGTGGTAACCTTGTTAACCTGAAGTGCCCCAATGGAGTCTCAAACGCAGTCATGGGTCTTGACAACATAGCTAATTTGCAATCATCATATCCTCCCACTATATCTCCTAATCAACTGCATGCTCTTCTTGCAAAAGATTTGACAGAATCTTTTGGAGTTGGAAGCAATCCTTCATCCTTAACCATAACCTTCTTCATTTCTATTAAATCATGAAACACCCTTAACTTGCTGTTATGTTTGATTACACAAAATACTGGACATGAGTAAATAGACATTGACTTTTCATACAAGCCAGACCTTAGCCTTTCCCTAATTAATTATTTATATTCCTCTCTTATAGCCCCTGGATAGGAAACACTTTCTTTTGCCATGGTGAATGAGGTGTAACTGAAACAATATAAAGTTTCCAATAAGGGTGCTTTAATAAAAATCATTCCTCCTCTGAAAATACAATATCTTTTTCCCTATGTAGAATAGCATATAGAAATAAATTCTTTTTCTTCTGCAACAAACATTTCTCTGGTTCAAAATTAACAATCTGAATTCTTTCTAAAGTTATTCTTTTTTAGGCCAAAAATCAGGCGGAAATTTCTTTAAAGGTTTGACATAAGGATTCCTTGGTAGCACCGGTCTCTGCAAAAGAGGCTTCAAATCATGCATCAGTAAATTTTCTGGTTTAACCTTAACTACTACTGGTTTATATTTTGATGCTAGACATTGCAGCCACTGCCTTCATTACTTAATATTAGAACTTTTCTGATATAAAGTTGAGTTGTACCTAGAAAATTTTATGTCTCTTATTTTTAATATAAGAAGTAATGTCATACCCAATGGTTGAGGTCAAAAAGTAGAGTTAAGATGGGTGCAGTTGAGCTTAAATAGATTGAGTAAGAATAGTAGATAGTGCTGAAATAACTTGTTAAGTGTACCTTATAGTAGATTAAAAAAAAGAGAATAGGATGTGTCACCCATAATCCTAATTTATATTGTCTTCACCACAAAATATGGGGGGCAGACATGCTAGTGAGTCCGCAAACTCAGACCCAAACTTGCCACAGATTGAACACACATTGGGCTATTGATAAAAGAACCATAAAATCAGGAATAAACACCACTCATCAGAACAGTTTTATGTGGGTGTTTAAGTAGAGTTCAGTTTGGGTTCAGTATGAGTTCAGTCTGAGTTCCATCTGCGTTCCATCTTAGTTTAGGTTGAGGA
The DNA here is from genome assembly GCA_030280995.1 of Hemileia vastatrix. Taxonomy (NCBI): domain Eukaryota; kingdom Fungi; phylum Basidiomycota; class Pucciniomycetes; order Pucciniales; family Zaghouaniaceae; genus Hemileia; species Hemileia vastatrix. The sequence goes on along the minus strand of JASXTE010000016.1, from coordinate 25,100,920 downwards.
GTTGCTGGAAAGTCCACCCCCTATATTGTGCGGTGCTTATTTAAAAAATAATTTATTGTTTCTAAATAATCCATTAAAAATGGTGTTCCTAAAACTGGTTTAACAACTCCCATAGGAACATAAAATTGTAAGTCTCTAGATGCTCCTGCAACCCATGTCTTGAAATATACAGCTACTCTTATAACTGGAAATGTCAGCCAGGCTACTAGACCTACTGAGTAAATGTCAGTGTATCTAGTATTTAAATATAATTTAATAGTATTTATTAATGGTCCTACTTCTTTTTAATAAATTATTTAGTGATTAAACCTCAGGGGAAGACTAATAAAAAAGTTATACTGAAAAAAAACTGACAATATTTGGATTTAAATGTGTGCTAGTAGTGGAAAATAGATGAAAATAATATGGTTATAGCTTATATAAAGATAATAGGGGGTGTCAGTTCTGGCAAATCCGCAATTAACTTAAGTGCGGATTTCAAACCAAATCAGCACTTACAAATCAGCACTTAAATTTTGCAAAAAAGTCACTTATTTTAAAAAAGGGTGTCAGTTATGACCTCAAATCAGCACTTTTTTCCCGTTTTTTTTCACAACCACATTTTGGCCACAAAACATCCCTTCTTTTCTTACCCCATCCCTGTCACATGTGACACACTGACCTTCCTCGCTACCTACCCATAAATCCTTGGCACACACCCCTTCCTGACATTTTCAATATTTTGACCAGGCATGTTTACATTCTTTTTTACTTATTTCTTCTACTTCTTAATCTTTTTTCTATGGGTGTCAGTTCTGACCCCAAATCAGCACTTTTTTTGTGATTTTTTTTTCAAAACCACATGTTGGCCACATCATCCCTTTCTTTCCCATACCATTTTTTACTCTCCAAATGTCCTCTTTGTGTACTTCATTCACTTGGGTTGGTATTTTGATTTGTTGCATATTCATTTTTTTTTGGAATTTACAGTGAAATTTTTTTTTTGGATGGGTCATTGGTTTTCTTTCACCAGCTCAACATGAAATCGCATATTTTGTCAGTGATTTTTTTTTTCATTCATCCCTCATATCCTTTTCCTATTCTCCTCCAACATCCCTTAAACAATTTGGTTTCATTAATTTTGTCATCTCATCTCTCCAGGTAAGTCACTTTATTCTTTTTTTTTGATTTTTTGATTACTAATTATAATTTTTTTTGTTTTTTTCTGTTTATTTTATTTTTTTTATCTAAATTTTTTTTGTAAGTGGTTATTTTGGATTTCAATGGTATAATTAACCTTTTTTTTCTCTCCCTCTTTACTTTCTTTTTTAGCTCCATCACGCTACTCTTCATCCCTCCTTGGCATGGTCATTATCCCCCCTTTCCCTTATTTCACTTTCTTTTGGCTCCATTTCATTGAAACACATACATTGCACATTCTTTATGCATTTCACTTACTCCATATTCAATTTCCCCACAATTCCAACATCAATCTTTCTCACTCTATTTTTCCTACTTTTCAATCAAGGTAAAATTCATCTCCTTTTTTTCATGCCTATAAGATATCTCATTCCTTTTAGGAAAAGTTCATACTTAAATATATTTATGACTCTTATCTGGGTAACAGTGAACTTATAAAACTCCTTTTGATCTTATCTTCATTTCCATTTTTCAAGTTTTTGTAAAATTTTGAAAATCAGACTCGGAATTAGGGTTAGGTTTATTCAAATATAATGTTCTTTTTACTGAAGATTCTCCTGAAGGCTACCTTACATTTCCCACAAACAGATTTGAATTTGATTCAGTGGTTGCTGAGATATTGACCATTAAATTTGAGCCTTTTTTTTCCCAATTTAAATTTTTAATTCATTTTTTTATGTAACAAATTAGTTTTAGGTTTATTTAAATCACATGTCCTTTAACTGAAGATTCTACTAAAGCATATATTTCATTTCCCTCAAACAGGTTTGAATTAGGTTCAGTGGTTGCTGAGATTTTAACCTTTGAAGTTGAGCCTTTTTTCCAAATTTCACTTGTCTTATTTCACATTTTTATATTGCATAATTAGAGGATCAGGATTCTGAAACTCTTATATGATTATTATCTAGGCATTTCAATTATATAGGCATATATTTGTTGCTCAAGAATATCACTAAAGCTCAAAAAGATGAAGATTTGTGCTTATGGGACACTCTACCTTCCTGTAACTCTTTTCTTGCTCTTTGACTCAAAAATGAACTTGCAACCAAAGTTGGAATACAAAATTGGTGTGACTCCAAATGAGAAGATATCAGCCACAAATATCTTTTATTTTCTAATGATATTATCAGTCATTCTGGATTTCACAATAAAAATCACACCGATACCAATGACACCAATTTTCTTACTTTTGGTATATTCTCATATATCAAACCGATTACTGGCCAACCAATACCATCTCCAGCTAAGATCAAATGACATGGCTTATATTTTCCAGACCACCGGTGCATCATTGATTTTGGTTTGGGAAATGGTATCATCAAAACTATTTGGAATTCTTCTAAGGATAATCATCAAACGACCAAAGCTCCTCCTGGTTTGGAATCTTGTCAAGATTTAACACATTTTGGTTTCTCATTTCAAATCAATCATAAGTTGATTCAAAGAATCAATAAGGTAATGAAAGAAGGTAAAGTTAATCAATTTAAAAAAACTTTATTTAGATCCAAAAAGTATGGGGATTAGAGTTGTCATTGAAAATTTTATATTTTTTCGTAAATTTTTAATAAATATTTTTTATGTATCAATTTCCTCAACAAAAGTAATGGGAAAACGACCTTGTGTTGTATAAATGGTAATCATGATAACATTTATTTGTTTCATGGGGTTCCTCTAGCCTATACCTGTGGAAAGTCCCTAACTTTTGTTTCTAGACTTGGTCTGCATTTTGGCTTGAGGGATTGTCATTACTTTAAACTAGGGAAATTGATATATATTAGATATTTATTTAATAATTTACGTAATTATATTAAATTTAGATGACTTCCACCACTTACTTCAATAAAATGCAGGGGGGGTATTGCCAAATTTTCAAAGCTGACATGTGAAATTGATGACTTAGAGAAATTTTGGTGATATCCACCCCTTGCTTCAATAAAATGCAGGGGAGAGTATTGCCAATTTTTTAAAACAGATATAGAATTTTTTTGACTTGTAAATATTTTGGTGAAAATTTTTGACGAGAATGTGAAAGTAATTATTTCCACCTTGAGCAGGTTTCTGGCTCAAAGGAATAGCAGTACCATCAACAAAACCAATACATCCTGGGAAGCCCTCTGCTTGCATAACCTGAAATGATTCAAGTCGCTCTTCTTTTGTTGACCAGGTGAGAAGTTGAGATTACAAGGAGTTGATGGCAGTGATACATTGTTTGGTATAAGTGTTAACTGAACCATACCCTAAATCAAAGACATTTTCTAAACGTTTCAAAGCAGCTCCATTACCATTCGAGCCTAAATGACATAGTGTGATGGCCAATTGAATTGAAGGATGTTGTTGTTCTTTTTGAGAATTATTGTGAAATATGGGATGATCCTGAATAAGCTCAAGCAATTTAAGGAAACATTCCTGAGAAGTCCTGAACAGCTGTCTAAAACTGGGTGTAGATAGTTTAAGAAGTGTTTGGATGGTGTACTTGGGGGTATGAAGTACTTGAGTCTTTCTGGGAAGAAGGTAACGTTTCGTGGCCATTTTTGATAAAAAGACAAAATCTTCTTCTAGATCAGAATCAGAATTGCAATCAGAGTCCAAGAGCAGTTCAAGAGCCATGAAAGTCATTGCTTTATGTAATTTATCATGATTTGAAAGTGAGGAAGGCATAACTCTCATATGATATGATATGAAGATGTAAGTGATGTACAATGTTTTGAGTTATGAAGTGTTATGCTGCGGAGTGCTGCGTATGAATGGGATGATGCTGACAAATAAGTGAAATGGGACTTGATGGTGAAATCAGCACTTTTGGTTGAGAAAGTGAAGATTTGAGTGAATAAGTGACTTATTTCATTTTGAAATCCACCAGTATTGGGGCTAGTGTTTTTTGGAAATCCGCACTTATTTAAGTGCGGATTTGGTAAAATTTAAGTGCGTATTTGTAAGTGCGGATTTTCCAGAACTGACACCCCCTAATATAAATTTATAATGGCTTTATAATATATCTTTGAATAATAATAATTTTGTTATAATGTTTGTTTGAATTGTAGTAAGTAAGTGATGTCTAATAACCATAAAATCCTCCCTTATACCAAAATCCACTGGAGTGCACAGACCTTCAATCCATAAGATGTCACTGCTATCCCCAGCAATTAAAGCACTGTGAGAGCCCATAACCTCCCCATAGCGTCCACTTCAAGCAGATTTAACACCCAGACCTCCATTAAGGACCCTCCATCACAATTAATGATAACACAGACTCATACCATAAATACAAAATCCAGATAAAAGCAGATACCATAAAGAAACAGGTAGAATAACTCATACAAAGAGAATATAATGAAACCCAAAGCATATAAAGGAAAAAATGAAATGTCCAAGCCCCCAATAATATCCCCAAGCATCCATATTAACCCAGAAATGACCTCCCAACCCATAAATTTGTGAATATCCATCCAAGGAAGAAGATTAAGTTGTCCAAACTGAGTGTATGCACCTGAAAAAGATGTATATGCTTCTTTCGGCATTGTGAGTCCACTGGATACGTCAATATAACCTAAAATAAGCAGAAAAAGAAAGGTTATAGGCTACTAAGAGGCTAAAACCCCCTTATATACCTAAATATACATAATACACTGCATACTTCACTGAATATGAGATTTATGTAAACATATAAGCTTATGTATGTCAATAATCACTTAATATCACTTAAGATAAGTATATTATGACTCCATTAACTCCCTAATAAGTATTTTTAGGATATGGATAAGCTAATTAAACTACTATAATTTATATAATTGAGTAATAATTATATATATATGTAATATAATCATATATATTATTGTTTTAACCTTATTTTTAAGATATAAGCTTAATGTACTTAAGGTTATCTTATTTTAAGTATAAGAAATACTCAGTCCTAGGGATATTTAGGCTGACAGTAAGTAACTGTAATTTTTAAAAGAGAAGAGATACACTTTTAACTCTTACATTACTAGTTATATTTACCTTATAATTATTTATAATATTTTAATTAGTTAATAATTAAATTTAATTAAATATATAATTATAATTTTTTTCTAATTTTCTTACTCCTTAAAAGGATCCTCATGACAGCTGAAAAGTAGATTGAAATATAATAATACAGAATATTAAATAAAAAGCAAATATTTTATTACCCTTGAAATATACAGGAAATACTTTGTACAGTACATTTTTTATAATAAATTTTTTTTTGAAATTCAATTTTGGGAATATATCTCTGTTATATTCTTGTATTTATTATGTTTTAAAATATTTTCTCTCTCTCCTTTGCCTATATAAGCCCCACAATTTTGTTTTTTCATGCATTCCATTCTTTACTTACATTAAGATTATATATGCAAATTAAATACAATTACTTCTATTACAAGTTTTCTAGTATTTAAAATCAAATATTCTAAGTCCTAAGTTAATAATAAAAATTAAATTCTTTACCCTTTAAATTGAGTATAATATAAAATATTAAATAAATACCCCAAATCTTGAAATCTTGAGTTATCGTAACCTTCACCGCTGTTAGACTGCTGGAATTATCTTCTAGACCCAAAGACATCTCTGACCACTGAGGGCCTTTCAGAATCTTTATCAACCCATAAATACCTTGACGCTTATGAATCCAGAAACTATAACTATTTTTTGACAAACAATTAACAACAAATGTCCAAAGCACATGACTGTATTTTTTTCTGAAACCAAGAATCAAACCTTTCTCCAAATTAGAAGGATTATATAGAAGTAAAGATCCTATACTTTTTTAGTGAATATAAAAGTTACTATGAGTAGGTCTCATTTTTCACATTTCATACTATACATATAACTTTTTATTACTCTACACTCTGTAATTGGCATTAACTTGCTCAAATTACAGGGGGAGGTGTCTGGCATATATATATATATATATTCCTAGAAGACAAAAATAGAGCATAAATCTTTCTTGGTCATAGAGGTAATATAATTTTAATTATTTGATTAAAAATTATATTAATTAATTATTTCAGTTGACTATTGGTGCTGAAAATTAATGAATTATTTCATTATTTCAGTTGACTATTAGTGCTGGTAATAAATTATAACAGTATATTATTTAATTATTTCATTTGAATAATAGTCCTGGTAATTAATACTTATTTCTAATATTTTAATATCTTTTATTTTTTTTAAAAAAGAAGTAATCACTAAAAAAATATTAATACATTTTTCTTTCTGCCCAAGTTATTCAAATAATGGCTGATTTAGATGTTTCTACCACCCCTGAAGAGAAGTTGAATCTAATTGATTATGATAAAAATTCTGTAAGCTCTCCTTTGACTACTAAATTTTCTCAAATGAATCAATTATTGAACCAAACAGGATGTAAAAATTCATGAGGTGGAGATTAAGAAAGAAAAATCTCTCCAGGACTCCAAGCCCCAGGTGCTCCCTCCAGAAGAACTTTCAAAATTTTTCAAGATCAAAAAATTTTCAGTACAATAGCAGGTAAACAACCCTTCAACTCACATCAAGGAGTTTAAAACAGAGAACCTCATATTAAAGGGAAAGGGATAACTATTAGAAGAAAGAGTAAAAAGCATAGAGACTTTTATTCAAGAGAGGAAGAAAACTCAACAATTAGAAAAATCTCTTCCACAAGTGGCTCCTCCTCAGAAACAAGAAATGGTGGAAGTGACAAAACAGAAGTAGAACCTGCTGAAAACCCAATGGGACTCACTTCAAGCCCAGCAGATGCAACAGGCTCTTCAAGTAGGTCCATCCAGGTCAAAAAAAATAAATCCAACCCCTCCTCATTCTTACCTAGGAGGAAGAAGAAGAAAAAACAACTACATCCAACATTTTTTAAAATCATGGTAAGGCCTTCCATTGAATATCAATTTCCTTTTCTTTTAACTGATTTAGTTCCTTCAGATAATTTTGGGATGGTAGATGATACTTTGAGAACGGTAGAAGCTGGTTCTAGAAGACTAAATAATTAATTTTCTACTCATGTAAATACTCCTTTAGTTTCAATTGCTACATCAATGATAAATTCAGATATGGCTATTGTAGATAGATCAATTAATCCTGAAGTATATGAGACTCCTGAGAATCACTCTGTGTCTATGCTGAGAGATGCCCCTGATGTAGCAACTATTGATGACCAATATTTGAGAGACATTATCACCAAACAAAATCTGATAATGAAAAACCTAAAATTAAAAAAAAATTCATAGATTTTTAACTGAGCAAGGTTACTAGGCATTGAAAAGTGAGTTGAATAGGGTTTATCATGAATTGTTTACGTACAGTATAAATTAGGAAAATAGTGATACAAAATTTTCTTTGTGGAAAAATATTAATAATGATCTGTCCAAAAAGCAAAATACTGTGTCTATCTTTTGCCAAGGAATAGAAGATCATAAATCTAACTTGAAAAAAATAAATGATCATTATTCATCTTTACAACATAAGAACCAATTATCTTTTGCTACCATCAACGAGATATTAACTAGTATTCCAAGGATGAAAACTGGGTTAACCAACATTGAAGAACAATTGAACTCGTTATTATATGACCAAAAATACTCTGACACTCCTCTGAAAGAAACTCTTGCACAGGATACTCCAAATGTAGCTGAGCCAAGTTCTTCTGAAGAAAAATTAGTACAAGGGAAACCTGCAGATATTTCTAAGGTTATATTGCTAATTTATGATGCACCCTGTTCATCTAAAAATGTGTTAGATAATTATATTACTGCTCAATTACAAAACTTGCAGCTGCTTATTACACAGAAACAGGTAAGCCAAAAGTAAATAACTTTAAATTAGAGAAATTGGTCTAAACTTGACCAATATCCAACATTTGATGGTCACTCTTCCTCTGATCAGAAGAAATTCATATGCAGAATTGATAATATTCAAAAATCTTATAAAATACCCGATGAAAAGATTGTGTCTAAATTAATTTCTTGGTTTTACAATGTTTCCCTGATGTGGTATGAATATTTCCTTTTTGTTAATAATGATTACTCTTGAGAGGATTGGTAAAAATATAAAAAAAGCACAATTTTGTGGTTCAAAGTTTAAGTTAGCTCAACAAAGGCAGTATGACGAATCTAGATATAGCTCATCTTCTTCAGAAAAACCTATTGATTCCCATATGACACTAGTGAAAATCCTGAGAGAAACGGATCCAAAAATGGATTATGAATTATAGAAAGACAGGATTTTATATAAAATGCCAATGTCTTTCACTACATGAAATAAGGGGGTGAACTTCTGGGAGGTAACTCTCTTTGAAACTTTCAGTAAGAGGTTGGGAAAAAATTGGGGAAATGTTGTAAAAGTGTTAGGAAATAGTTTTTAAATTAGATAAAAAAAGTTTGAAAGAAAATTTGGCCTTAAATTGAGCCTCAATTTATCCCTTCTTGAGAAGAGCTTTGGATTTAAGTTGAGCATCAGTTGGACTAAATTTGAGCAATGGCTGAGCCACAACACTAAACATACCATAATATTCAATTTTATATCTAGATCCATTGAATGTTGGGAGGTAAGGCTCAATATTAGTAGAAATATCTTAAATGACACATAGTATACTAGGTCAAGAATATTATTTCAATTATCATTTTTATTTCAACAAATATATGAAAAAGCATAATATTTAAGTCTTTTGTAAAAATTTTATTAATAAAAATATAGCTCTGTAAAAATATTTGCGCATAATTTTAAATTTTCTAGGCAAAATTTGATACTGAACCCTTTTAATAAAAATTTTTCATTTTTCCTTGGAATAAAAAAATAAAAGACAATGTTTAAAAAATTTAATGTTGGAGAAAAAATATATCTATATTCTATAATGGGAAAAAATAATTATGTATTTTTTTTTAGGTTTACACTATTAAAGTAACTAATTTTAATATAATGGCATGAAACTTAGGCTCTAAAATAATACACTTCTTTCAGCTATATATCTGTAATTGGTTATTATTAATATGCGAGTCAACATTAATTATTAAAATACATGAAGAGTTCAATTTTGAATATTCATCCAATATTTTATATATTCTCTACTTTCATCTCTTTCATCTCTTTTCTCTGACCCTACCTTTCTTTAAACTACAATCATCACCATAAAATTCATTTAATTTAAGTGTTAAATTTAAGGTTCATCAGAAAATTCTCTTTATATTTTAAACCTATTTTTCCAAGAGAAAGATCAGTATTTAAGGAATTATCCACTTCAGCTATTATGCAATGAGAAAGATCTTTAGTTCATGTTTTTGGATTATTCAAAGAAGGAGAAGCAAAACCTATTGGTGATTTTTCTAACAAAAAGAGCTTTCAAATCAGAAAAATACTTGAAGAAATTGGATCTGGATCTCAAATCTGTCTTCTTCCACAATGAAGATATTTGATGTCATCAAACTGTTTTTTGGTAAAGTTTTCCAGCACAAGTTTTCCCAAATTTGTGCTGGACACTTATATGAGGAACACCTCACTTCTCTTAAAAAAACATGCACCTAACCAACTTCATATAGCAAAAGTGTCAAGCACAAGTTCAGCCAAACTTGTGCTGGACAATTTGGTCTTGGACAGTAACTTATTACTTCAGGTGAATTAAAAATAATAGGCTAGAACATGATGATATTTGATGTAATCTAATTGTTTTTTGGTAAAAGTGTCCAGCACAAGTTTGCCCAAGCTTGTGCTGGACATTTTTATGAGGAACACCTCAATTCTCTTTAAAGCATGCACCTAACCAACTTCATATAGAAAAAGTGTCCAGCATGAGCTTGGCCAAACTTGTTCTGGACACTTTTCAAAATTAAAAAAAATGATACTATCAATTATGTTCATTATATGGGATATTTTTTTTGTTTTATTTGCATTTTTTAATCACTGGTCTTGGTAAAAGTTTTCAGCACAATTTTGGATGAACTTGTACAAGACACTTTTCCAATATGAATTTGGTAAGGTGAATTTTTATTTAAGAGCAGTGAGGTGTTCCTCATAAAAGTGTCCATCACAAGTTTGGCCAAACTTGTACTGGACACTTTGGAAAAGACCAGTGACTAAAAATTTCAAGGAAAACCTAAAAAAAGCCCATATAATGAAGATAATTGATAGAATAAATTTTTTTTTGGTAAAAGTGTCCAGAACAAGTTGGGCCAAACTTGTGTTGGACACTTTTATGAGGAACACCTCACTTCATTTATTTCCTTAACAACCTTTCAAGTTATACACTTTATGGACTATTTATATTTTTATTTATATATAAATATTTCATTCAATTTAGTAACTGAAATTTTTTTTCAATAGCCTGTAGGTCTTATATTTTAGGTAAAATAAAAAAAATTGTACAAATTTTTTTTTTACAAAGACTTAATATATTTCAAGTTATAAGTTACTTTATTCTTTTTAAAATATGAAAATAGGAATGGAATTAGTTATTTTAATCCCTATATTTATTAATATTTGTGTTCAAAAAAATTTCTAAATTTATCTATTGTTGTAATTATGTAGTAAAAGATATAATTAATGTAAATTAAATTTACTTTCATAATTTAATGGTTTATCTTTTGGATTCAAATTGATGCTTAGTTATCTTAAAGAATAATTTTCATCCTCTAAATTGATAATCATATTGGATATTTAAAATCTTAATTGGATCAATATGTACTCAATGTCTGCTAAATTAAGGATAGAATTATGGTTATAGTTGATCAACTTATGTATAAAATGAGACCAATTGAGTTTAATTTTTGGACCGATCTTAGAATAAATGTAAATCTAACTCTAATTTACTTATGTTTATAAAGTATTCATAAACCTGGCATAATGAAGGGACACTCTAAAGTTCAGGAGAGGGGATTTCTAGAAGTTTCCTACTAGATTTATGATTGTGTTTTAAAGACTTATCTGTTTCTAGAACTGAATTCTCAAGTGAAACTTCTTTTTTTGTTAATACTTAAAATGGAGTCCTTTGAATAACAGGTATGAATCTAGGAAGTTCATCCATAGATCTTCATATGGGGAACCCTCCAATTACCAAAAAAAACTTCCAGAAAAAATTGTTAAACCTTCTGCTCCTGTTGCACCTAAAAAATATGCAACAAACACTTGCTTTAAATGCAGCTAGCCTTGAAAGAAAGGCCTTTTTTGTGACAAGAAAATAAACCTTTTTGAATAAACAGAGGAAGCTGAAGATGACACAGTTGCACAGGATTATACTTCAAGTGACTGTGCCAGAAAAATTTCTTATGAATCTCACCAGGAAATCTTTATTCTGGAGGAAGATATTAAATATTTAAATAATATTGACAATGATACCAATTATTTAACCACAATTGAAGATAATGAAATCATAAGAAATCTTGAGGAAAAATCAGTAATTATTAAACCTTAAGGCACCAGTCTTGATTAAAAAGAATAGACATTGAGTTTGTTTTGGATTCTGGAGCTGGAGGAAGATTTGTATCTGAAATAAAAGGCTCTTCAGTTGATCAGTATTATAAATCAAAACCTACTCCTATCACTTCTGAAAATTGGAGAGGTTATGGCTCTGTTTTGTCCCCCATTGGCAAATAAAAGGCTACAGTATTTTTAAATATAGCCATGGATTTGTATGAGCTATGTGTGACTTTTTAGTTATAAAAATTATAACTTAAGCAATTGGTTAATTGTGGAAAATGATATATTAACAAAATTTGGAATTAAACTTTATTCTTAAAACAAATGATTTACAGTGGGATCGAATGAGAAGAGGAAATTTAAAATTTCTTCCCCAAAAAAACGTATAACACCAGTATTGAACACATTTAATTTTGTGGTTCATTATAAAGAATATCTACAAAAGAAATGTCTTCTCTCCTGTGTGAAATCAACACAGCTTCTTTTGGAGAACAACTTTCTTGTGAGGAGAAAGATTCCATCATTCAGTTGATAAAATTTTTTCTTATGGCCTTTAATCATGGGTCACATGAACTAGGATTAGTCAAAGAAGATATGAAGATTTCATTATCTTGTCCCTTAACTGAAATACCACCTAGTCTAAAAAAGCCTTATCCAGCTTTCCCCAAAAAGAGAAAAGATATTGAAGACAATATCTCTACCCTTTTCAAAATGAATATTTTTATAATGTAGTCAAAACCCCAAAACATTGTGTTATACACCTGTCTTACTTTATTATAAGAAAGACAAAGCCAGGCAATGTGGTGATTATAGAGCATTGAATACTTATACTGTAGTTAATATCTATCCTTTACCCAGAATTAGCTCTATCCATGCTTTCTTACAAGGCTCTAAATATATCAGCTGTCTAGATCACAATATAGGATATTACCAGGTACCTGTTAAGAAAAATTCCCAGAATTTTCTAATGATTGCTACTCATATGGGTATTTATAAGTATATTAGGATTCCATTGGGCCCCAAAAGTTCTCCTTCAGCTTTTCAAAAAGTTATGGATAACACATTCCATCAAGAAATATTTGAAGGATGGTTGATGCTGTACATTTTTTATCTCATCATATTCTCCAAAACATTTGAGGACCACCTTAACCACCTATTTAAAGTGTTTCATAAAATGGATGAGATAAATATGAAACTTGCTTTGAAAAAATGCAAATTTGGCTTTCATTCTTTTAAAGGGCTTGGTCATGTTGTCTCAGGGTTAGAGATATGTTTTGGCCAGAACAAAGTTTCATCCATACAACAGGTAAAAGATCCTACTAAATTTAGGGAGCTCCAAAGTATTTTGGGAATATGTGGATACTAGAGACAATATATTAACAATTATCACTTGATAGCATTACTCCTAACCCAATTAATTAGGAAGGATGTTGCTTTTTTCTGGAACAGTAAAAGACAAAGAGCTTTTGAAACCATGAAGCATTGTTTGATGTCAGATCTAATTCTTTCCTTACCTTACTTTAATCAAACATTTTTTTAAAAACTGATTCCAGTTTTATTGGCCTTGGTGCTTCTCTCCACCAAAAACAAGTTATGAATGACAAAGTATCAGAAGTGGTAATTTGTTATATTTCAAGAAACTTGATAAATAGTGAATTGAAATATGTTTCCACTCAATTTGAGTGTTTATAAGTTATGTGGGCTCTAGAGAAACTACATTTTTATCTGTATGACCAGAAATTTGAACTTTTCACTGACTGCAGTGCAGTAAAATCCCTCTTGAACTTAAAGACACCCAACAGACACATGTTCAGATGGCAGTTAGCAGTTCAGGAATACAAAGGAAGGATTACAATCATTCATAGGGCTGGTATTGTTTACTTAAATGTATATAAGTTATCAATGTTACCTTTGCCAAATGATTACTCTAGTTTTGCATATTAATCTGAGAATAAAATATTTCACATTAATGGAATATATGTGGTTGATGTGGAGGAAGAGTTATCACAACTTATTCTAGATTCATATGATAAAGACACTGACTTGAGAAAGCTGTGTAATATATTAAATTATCCAAAGAATGCTTCAATACAAGCATTAATCAAAACCCTCCCACCAAAGTACCAAAGTTTTTTGGACAAGGAAAAATTTTCAATTGATGAAGGCTACATCTATTATAGAAGAAAGTTGAGTAATTTTATTTTTTTCCTCCTTCTGTGAAAGAGATCATCTTGAAAATTTTTCATGATGACATATTTTCAGGACATTTTCATCTTGAAAAAATATTGATTTAAATTAAGAGCACTGCTTTGTGGGCTAATATGTCTGAAGACACCAAACTATATGTTGAAACCTGTGATTCTTTTAAGAAATCAAAGATATTAAATAGGAAAAGAGCTGGATTAATGCAACATATTGAATCTCCTGATGTACCATGGCAAATTATAAACATGGACTTTTTAACAGGACTATCCATTTCAGGTAAAGACAGTTGTAACTCTTGCTGGGTTATTGTGAAAAAATTTACAAAGACAAGTAAATTTATTCATACTAATAAAGATGTTTCCACTAAGTAATTAGCCTTCTTGTGATGGTCTTATATGTTTAATACTGCTTATTTCCCAAAGGCCATAATCTCTGACCAAGACTCTAAATTTACTTCTGAATTTTGGATGTCCCTAATGGATGTGCATGGTTGTGATCTAAAGATTTCTACTTTCTATCAACCTCAAACTGATGGATTAGCTGAGAGGATGAATAAGACTTTACAGGACATTATAAGAAGTTATTGTGCCTTTGGCCTTGAGTATAAAGACAATTACAGGTTCACTCATGATTGGGTCACCCTACTTCCTGGCCGGAATTTGTATATAATAGCACTGTTCACTCTGTTACTCAATAAAGCCTTTTGAGCTCTGGCTTGGATATATTTCAAATATTCCTTCCCAGCTTCTCAATAATAAAATACCTAAATTGAATTTAAATCCTGGTGTAAAATCTTTTCAATAAATGCAACATTTTTTCAGAAGTCATGCTCAAAAATGTATTGAAAAATCTTTTGAATATGACAAGATAAGGTGGGACAAATCCCATAAAGAATGCACTTTTAAGAAAGGTGATTGAGTACTTATTTCTACATTCCACTTCAATTTTCAAGGTTATAAAACATTTAAATACCCCTTTGTAGGTCCATTGTTTTCAAAAGATTTATTGGTGATAATGTAGTTGAAGTTATACTGTACCATCCATATAACAGTAAATATCCTGTTTTTCCAATATCTCTTTTGAAAAGTTAAACATCCAATAGTGATGTATTCCCAAAAAGGAGGGTAAGAACAAAGAAAACTCCTAATGGTTTCACTGAGACAGGGGAAATTGATAAGATTCTAAATGACAGAATCATAGCTACTGAAAAAGGTACTGAATGCTTTTTGAGATTCAAGAATAAATCTTCTGAATATGATTCTTGGATACCTGTCACCGGAAAACCTACACAGAAGGTGGAGGGCGTTCCTGGAAGTGAGATGGAGGTAGGATTTTTAGAAACATCTTTGAAGCACAGAGGAAATGTTTAAGGAAGTGATTTGAAGATGACTCAAAGGAAGAGCTACTGCTTTGAGATTTGTTCGATCAGAATTGTAATATAATTTAAAGGTAATATTAATATTCTTAAGATATTACAAAGGGTTGGAAACTTAATAATCAAAGATTTAAGTTTTAGAAATGATTACTGAGAAAAATAAGGAAATGTACAATAATAATGATTTAACCTGAAGCTTTACCACTATTAACTATATATACATTTTATAATTTAATTCTAAAGAAATATCAAACCTAAACCCAACCCCATATATACCCATTACTCCTCCATGCATTGACCTCATACCCATCCATCATTCTGCACAGCACAGACATCCGAAAATACTCCCGTTACACCTGGACTCTCCTCACTAACATCTGTTAACCCTTTAATCCTCCACTAACCATCCTGTCCATTCTCACTACCCCTGTTAATAACAAACAGATACTTAATAAACCTTTTAGTGGAATATTGCATTAACTATTGATCTGTGCCTCGCTTATCAAAGAAAAGAAAAAACACACTCTTGAGAGATTGACTAATTAAGATTTAAAGTTTAAATTAGCGCGGTTGAATAGTGAGTACACAAAGGAAAGTCGCAGTTGCTATGTAAAATTGTTTTCTGCACTCTGAGTATGGATTTAGACCTCTGTATTATTTATTTAATGAGCTGCTTTTGCCTAGAGTGTCACGTGGTGCATGACAGATGCCCAGGTATAAAATGCAAGCTCAGTTGAGCGTGAGACACATTCATCCCACAGTACTTTCTCTTAATCCTTCTTTTATTAATTATTTTTTTTTCTTGTATTATGTCGAACTGCCCTACTCTAACTCCCACACCTCCACACCCCAAATCGGATGGTGGAATTGTTACACAGCAATATTCTAAAGCATGCACAGCCTGAAAATCAATGAAGTATTTTTGTGTCGAAAGCACCGCCACATGAGGTCCTTTCCAGAAATGCGAGTTTTGCCGCTGGAGACGGGTGACGTTGTGGTAGCCTAAAGTTTAGTACGGCACCTAAGTACGTATATGGAGTTATTACGGCGTGCAAGATTGGCGTTATTATTTTTTATATAAGGGTTTTATTTAATTTATTGGAGTTTAAAATATGAAGAAATTGGTCACGAGCGAATGCCTATACAAATACAATTTATTTTATGGAGAAAACTTATTTTTACGGTCTGAAAAATTTATAAGTATCAAGTCAAGTCACTCAAGAAACTTGGGAAATTTTCCCAGAATTTTTACTATTTTTCTTATATTTTTAAATGAATTTTAAAGTTTTATAGAAATATTTACGTTTTCAAAAATTACTTAACTTTGATGAATTTTCACAGGGTATTTAGAGCTGCGCAGACTACGAAAATTAGCTTGGTATGTAAGGGGGAAGTAGCTCTATTATGTGTAATTTTTCTAGATTTTTTATTATAGTTTTAAGGTTCTAATTGAGTTCGGAAGTCTGGACTGACTCCGTTTCGACTCCGCTTTGACTCCGTACGGACTCCGTACGGGCTCCGGATTGACTCTGGAAGAGCTCTTGAGGGGAAAACTTAGGCACGTGACTAGGAATACTTAAGCGCTTCTCAAACTTGAAATTGAGAGAGGGGAACATCATACAGCTTAATCTTTAACTACCACAGTCTCATTTTTTATTACTCAACAAATTAAATAAATTGTAATACCCTTATAACTTTATATTTTATATATAACATTTTAGAAATACAACTCAACAATTTAAATCACACTTCATACAGGGTATCTTTAGAAAGGTCTTCATCGCTGGGACTTGATTATTGCTGTCTCATAAAAATTCAAATTATTATAAAAACATAAAAGTCAATCTTTTCAGATCTTTCACTGGTACACCTTAATTGTTGTTATCAGTATTTCTTTTATCAACAGCCACTTTCTTTAAATCTCAATAAGCGTTAATTATTTTAGAGTTTCATTATTTTCATCAATCAGAACCAAGTAGACTGGTTAGCTTAGTGATTTAGAATTCCCATTTTGTTATTTTTATTGGAAGGACGGGGTTTTCAGCTAAATCCACACATCTCCTCCGGATTCTGCTTACAGCAAGGCGACTGTAAGAGTTTACCTTACCATAGTTGGCGCCCAACGTGGGGTTCGATTTCTCTAGCTTTCTTTAAAGACTTACTTGGATCAAGAACGTTCTTAGCCTGCAAGAGGCTTATTTTCTGGAACTCTAATTGGATTTTTGTTATTGGTCTGCAAGAGGCTTGTTATTTTATCGATTGTTAACGCTTTTCATTACTTATTGGGATGTCTTCTTCTGCTGTTGCTTCTGGATCATCTAACCCTCTTACTCCCTCAGTTAGAATTGTTTCTTGGGATGGCCCAAAGTTTGATGGGGAGGAGGTTAAATGGTTCATTAGCAGGTATGAAGCTGCTGCTGCTGTTGATGGTGCTTCCCATGTGGACATGGTGAAGCAAGTTAGATTTTTTATTGCTGATAGGGAGGTGGAAAAAGAGGTTATTGCTATGCAGGCATTCAAAGACAAGGATTGGGTTAAGCTTTCTAAAGCTATGGTTGATAGATGGGGTGTTAGGTTTACTATGATGGACCTCAATAAAATCGTTGGAGACTGGCAAGCAAAAGGTGGAGTTTCTTCTATGGCAGACTTCAAAAAGCTGTGTGTTCAGTTTGATGAAGTAGTTGAATATCTTATTCTGGTGGACGAGTTAGTGCATGAGAACCAAGCAAAAGATTTGTTCTGGACAGCATGCAGCAGGGATATTCGTATGGACGTCTTGAAGGATCTTTCAAGAAAAGATTTGATGAAGGAACTGCCTAATGGTGAGCAGAAACTGCCGGCTCTGGAGGTTATCAAGGACAACATTCAAGCCCATCTAAAGTTATTGGCATTGGACAAATATCAAGAGTCATGCACTCAATATGTTAGCAAGGTTAGCGAAGTTTTAGCCGAAAACAATGATATTATGGTCAAAGCCCAGGAGGCCAAGAAGGCTCAAATGGGATTACCTGCTGCTAAAGTTGAGGGTAATGTAGATAATAAGATGGTCGATCACCTGGCCGATTTAACGAAACAATTAAAAATATTTGTTCAAGAAACCCAGAAGGCCAATAAGGCCCCAATCACTTCTTCGTCGACGTCAACTTCTTATCAGTCTAGAGGGTATGAACGTTGAAATTATAATGGCAATAATAATGGTAACCGCTTCCCAGGCAATTGGAGAAATGGTGGGAATGGTGGTAGTAGTTATAGAGGTGGCTACGATGAGCCAAAGGTGTGCTCCTATTGTAATAGGAGGGGGCACAGAGCAAAAGTTTGTTTTGCTCTTGATAAGGATATGGATGCTGGGCGAGTTTTATTTGATGGTAAAGTTTATAAATTTCCTGATGGTTCGTTAATCAAGCCCAGTGATGGACAGTCTCCTTCTGATTCGGTCAGGAGAAGTTTAACGGCTGAAAGGAGAGCCAGATTTGAAGAGGTGACGGATGAAGATGTTAATGCCAAGGGTGGCAAAAATGGCAATGGTAATGGTGGTAAAGCTGACAAGGGTAAGGAGAAAGAGGTCAGTAAAGCCACATTTTCTGCTTCTTTTGGAGGTTTAGAGCTGGCGACAGTTGCCCATGTGGAGGGTAGCTGTATGGCTGGCGAATACGATGTTAATGCTGCTAGAAGAGCAGCTGCTACTAAGGCGAAAAGTAGCATTCAAAGCCAATTGAGGGCTAATCCTGGCAAGGCCAATAACAAAGTGAAACCTTACTCTAAGGACAAGAATTCTAGTGCTCAAACTGCCGCCAACAAATTGAACCCTTACTCTAAGGACGAATTATATAAAATGCAGAAGGGGATTGCTGATATGGGGCCCCCTAGTTATGGCAAGTTTGATTTAAATGGTGAGCCTATGCCAGAGGATGATTCGGATTCTGAGGAGGACGTACCGTTGGCGTCTCTACCCAGACCAAGTTTTAGCGGTCCCATCCCAATGGAGGGAGTAAGAAGGACTAGCGATGGATCAGGATTAGTGCAAGAAGCTGGTGACAGAGTTAGGGTTATAGAAAGTGAAGATGGCTCGGTTGGACCTCAAGAGGTACCCAGGGCCAAGGTTGTTAAATCAAAGGTCCAGTATGAGCGGCCAGTAGTTTCTGGTCAAGCTAATGCAATGGACGCAGTTTTGAATAGGGTGAATCAACTGCAGATTCCCTTATCTTTGGGGGAGTTATTTACGATTAGTCCGGCGCTTGCTGAAAAGCAAAAGAAGCATTTGACGAGGCGTCGTGTTTCCACTGGAGAGGTGGAATATATTTGTGAAAATGCTGAAAAGTTTGGGGAAGATGTAGATACACATTTTTCCGCTCCCCTGGGTTACCTGGTGGTAACTCTTAATGGTAAAGAAGTAAAGGCCTTGGTTGATTCAGGGTGTCAAATTAATTTAATTTCATTGGAGCAAGTGACGAGTATAGGCTTGCCAATTAAAAGTGGAACTGGGGGAAACCTCAGAGGCATTTGAGGGCATGCAACCGAGCTGATGGGTACAGCTGAGCATGTCAGGTTAGGCATTGGTGGATCTGTTGGTAAGGTTCACTTTTATGTGGCCAGAGGAGCAGTCAAAACTGTTCTTGGTGGTCCTTTTTTGATGGATTTTGAGGCCAGGATAGGGTATCAAGCTGGCATGGGGATTAGTTTGGAGATCACTGGTGAAGATATGCGGAGGTTACAAATAAGCGGTTAGCGCCTCCTGGAGATGAAGGTTGGGAAACACGGCCAGGGATTACTACTCTGTGCCAGTGTTGTGTTTGCACCAAGAAGCGGCATATAAAACGGACGGCTTCTGGTGAATTATGTTTGTTGGAAAGGGATGGATGCCCTCATTTTTTGGGGTAGCAGGGGCTGATCACTCTAATGTTGTAATCTCTCCTCAGGATGAGATCCCGGATTGCAATAGGTCAGCTCACTTGGAGATAATTCAAGTGGATTCTCAATTATTTTCTGTTAATATTACTTTGGAGTGCAAATATGTTTTGGAATTTTCTATATGTTTATTGGATTTACCCGGTTTTTCTATTAAATTTAAAAACGGTGAAAAAGGCAAAATGGGCCAAATTAGGTTGGATAAAAATTGGAAGGGTATGTTTTATGACCTCCAGCAAGAGGTTAAACTGCAAGTATCTCCGTCTATTATGGACCTCCAGCAAGAGGGTAAACTGCGAAAATCTTATCTAAATCCGATTAAAAATCTCAGTATAATTAAAACTCAAAAAATAATTTTTGTGAAAATTCAATTCCGGTCCTCCAGCAAGAGGTTACACTGCCGACTTTCTTTAAAGGTGATTTAATGTTGGATAAGGGAAGCAAAGGTGTTGGAAAATCTGTTTATAAATTAGACAAGGGAAAGGAGAAAAGGGTAAAATTTAAAAATGAAATAAAATATTTTTCTAATTTTTCTTATTCTGATTCTGACGATGAAGAAGATTTATTTGAAGAAATTTTTAATGGCGAACCAAAAGTAAATGTTTTACCTCAAGTTTATTTAGATGTGGACGCAGCCAAATATAAGAAGGTAGAAAATAAAGTTCGACCTATTAATGAACCACTACCTGCTGAATTGAATCCACCTTTGAGAAGACCAAGGTTATCAAGAGATCCTTATGAAAGTCGCTTGGTAAAGAATCCGCCTGAATTTTCTGAGACGTCAAGAATCACTTTTGAGAGACTGGGTGTGGTTAATTTTGGACCTGATGGTTGGTTGTCTGGAGAAGAGAAGAAGTTGTTGTTGGATGTGATGGTCAAGCGAGAGAAGGCCATTGCTTTTGTAGAAGAGGAGAGGGGTGTGTTGAAGCATTCCTATGGGGAGCCTTACAAGATTCCTGTGGTATGTCATGAACCGTGGCAGCAGAAACCGATTCCTATTCCAGCTGCATTGAAAGAAGCTTATATCGAAGTTGTCAGAGAACGGATACGCACTGGACTGTATGAGCAATCAACGTCAAGTTATTCTAGTCCAGTATTTTGTATCAAGAAACCGAATGGCAAGCTTAGAGTTGTTCATGATCATAGGGAATTAAATAGGGTTACAATAAAGGATGCTGGGATACCGCCTAGTGCTGAAGAGTTTGTTGAAGCGTTTGCAGGGAGAGTGTGTTATGGTTTGGGAGATATTATGGGTGGATATGATGAGAGAGAGTTACATCCGGACTCAAGGCCTCTCACTACATTTGATACGCCACTAGGACGTTTACAGTTAACAAGATTACCTCAAGGAGCGACAAATTCAGTTGCAGTTTATCAAGCTCACATGGCTTGGATCCTTCAAGACGAAATTTCACAATATGCTGGAATCTTTATAGATGATGGAGGAATTAAGGGACCAACAACGGACTATGATAACCAGGTGTTGGAAGAGAATCCCGGGATACGCAAATTCATTTGGGAGTTTGCAATTACATTAGAAAGAGTCTTGTTTCGAATTGAAGAGGCTGGTTTAACTATTTCAGGTTCAAAATTTTCCTGTTGTGTGCCAGCCTTAGAAATATTAGGCCATGTGGTATGTAGAGAGGGTAGAATTATGTCCAAGAAGAAAGTTAACAAAATTCAGTCCTGGCCAAGACCCAAGAATACGACCGAAGTTAAAGGGTTTTTAGGCGTTTGCGTATATGTTAGAATGTTTATCAAGGACTTTTCTTCATTGGCAGCTCCATTGAGACGGTTAACGAGAAAGGATTCAGACTGGGAGTGGGATGAAGAGTGTGAGAAGGCGTTTGTGAAGTTGAATGAGGTTGTGGGGAAGGATTTAGTCCTGCACAAGTTGGATTATGGAAAAGAAGCTGGCAGAATTTATTTAGCAGTTGATTCAAGTCAGGTTGCAGCTGGGGCGGTTTTGTCTCAGATGGATAAAGCTGGTTACATCAGGCCAGTTAGGTATGAATCTGTAGTATTTACTGAGGTCGAATCAAGATATTCACAACCAAAATTGGAATTATGTGGTGTGGCAAAAATACTGAAGAAACTTCAGCATATTTTGTGGGGGCAACATTTTGAGTTGCAAGTGGATGCAAAATCGTTAATCCAGATGATTAATTCCCCAAGTTTACCGAACTCACCCATGACAAGATGGGTAGCTTTTATTCAACTTTTTTTGTTCGATTTAGTTCATAAGCCTGGCAAAACTTTTACTATGCCAGATGGTTTATCAAGGAGACCACCCACTGAAGAAGATTCAGACTCAGAAGAGTTCGATGAAGATATACCTATTATCAAAGCCAGCACTAAAGGAGCTGAAGACTTTCCATACCTCCCCCATGAGGTTAAACTGGCAGGACTATTGTGTTTAGATTATGGTGTTGATGACCTCCACCAAGAGGATAAACTGGAAAATAGTTTTTATGTTAATAAAGGTGTTGGAAAAGGTGTAGATAAATTCGGCAGAGAGGAGGTAGAAGAAGATGTAGTGTATGTAGAGGAAGATGGATTGTTGTGTGGGATAGTAGTAAATTAAGGAATGGTGTATATGTTGGAGAATTAGAGAATTTAAATAAAAGGGTGGATAAAGAGAAAGAGGTATTTTCAAATACGGTTTTCGAAGGATCCAAAGGTTCAGAAGAAAAACGTCGACATAGCTCGATTAAAGATTTATTTAGGGGTCAACGATTATTGGCTCATTCATGTGCAGGTGATATTGGTGATAGAGAAGTCCCTATTGATGTTATATTAATTGATTTTCAAGATGAAGTCTGGGGTCAGACTGGTTTTTATTTTTTGTTAGTCAAATATTTGTTGACTTTAGAGAGGCCAGAAGATTGTGAAGACAATGAATGGGTGGCTATCAAGAGGAAGTCATCTACGTTTTACCTATCTGGTCGACATTTAATGAGGAGAAAGTATCCAAATCCTCAAGTAGTTATAACTCAACAGAAGGGGCAAGAATTAGTTTTGAAATCACTGCATGAAGATCTCGGGCATAGAGGCGTTGGAGAAACGTTTAGAAGAACTTCTGATCGATTTTGGTGGCCTGGAATGAAGATGGCTGTTAAACAGTGGGTTCAGTCATGCAAAGAATGTCAAAGACGAAGTTATTTAAGGCCAAAAGAACCTGGACGCGCGACCGGTGAATATACACTCTTTGGGAGAGTTAGTTTAGATGCCGTTCATATAAAAGAGGGAAGGTATAAATATTTAATAGTGGCCAGAGATGATTTATCTGGTTAGGTAGAGGCAGCGCCTCTTATTAATTTAACTGCCAAAAATGTGGCAGAATTTTTTTTGAATAATTGGGTGTATCGATATGGAGTGATGAAATTGGTGACGGTAGATGGAGGTCCTGAATTTGGGACAGAGTTTAAAGAGGCCGTATTGAAAGTTGGATCAAAGGTTAGGGTAGCAACCCCATATTATCCTGAAGCTGAAGGCATGGTTGAAAGAGGGCATCAAGTTATTAAGGATGCTTTAGTTAAAATGTGTGGGACAAGTGCCGAAAAGTGGAGGCACTATTTACCTTTAGTTTTATTTGCTGATCGAATCACTGCCAAAAGGACTACCGGATTTTCACCTTATGAACTTGTTTTTGGACAGAAAGCAGTTTTACCGGTTGATTTAGAAGCTGAATCATATCTTGGGGTTGACTGGGACACGGTCAAAACTACTGAAGAATTATTGTGTGCAAGAATGATGCAGCTAGAAAAGAAAGAAGAATATTTAGAAAAGGCATATTCGCGGATGATGAAGATCCGAAATCAATCAGTTAGATATTGGGATGAGCGGTTGGCACATCGATTAAGGAAACCTTTGAACCCAGGTGATATGGTCTTGGTGTATAATAGGAGTTTGGAAAGCCAGTGGGGAAAGATGTTTGCAGATAGGTGGAATGGACCGTATAAAATCAAGGAGCAAGTTTCCGGCGGTTCATATGTGCTAGAAGAGTTGGATGGAGTAGTATTAAAGAATAGGGTAGCAGCCGATCAAGTGAAACGGTTCTATCCTAGAGGCACCAGGAGTGCCAAAGTCTAACTCCGAAATGAGGATAAACTACAATTTTAATGACATTTATCAAATTTTATGGATACCTCCGCAACGAGGATAAACTATGATATCTACGAAATTTTATGGATTCCTCTGCAATGAGGATAAACTATGATATTGACAAAATTTTATGACGACCTCCGCAACGAGGATAAACTATCTTCTTTTTTTTATCAAAATACTTTACTATTGTTACACTGTATATGGTCAACAAAACTATGATGAAACTTAATGAAATTCAAGAAGACCTTCTTTGAAATTTTCAAAAACTTAAAATTCTTAAAATATGGGTGAAGATAGTGTTGGGAAATTTTTTTTTTAAAATTTATTGGAAGAAGTGTTCACCGGGGAACCTTATTAATTTAATATTGGCAAGTGTGGGGGTAATTGATGGGCTGGCTGCTCTATACACAATTACCCCATAATGTTTGTTTCCAAAATTTTCCCTGTTTCTAGTTGAATCCTGGCTTTGTCTTTTAATTATAGGAAGTCCACTAAGACTATAAACTGGAACGAATCAAGAGATGCCGCTCTCAACGCCGGATTCAAGATTCTTTTTATTTTATTTTGTTTTTGATTTTTTTATGTTAGATTGTGATTTCTTTTCTTTAATATATATTATGAATTATTGTAAAGGTGATTCTCACTGGTGGTCTCTAATCATTTTTATAAATTGGAGGGAGCCCACCCAGTGATCATCATTATAAAATTTATCTTCTAAAAACTTTCATTTAATTTCTTTTCTTTTCAATTTCTCAAAACTGTGTAACCACATCAAGTTGCACTTGGATGTGGGTATGATGTCGAGGGTATGGCTCATCAAATGGCCGGGGGGCATCTTTTTTAAAAATTTTATTTGGAAATTTTTTTATTATTATTACTTTTTTTATCTTTCTTTTCAAATTCATTTATCTTTCTTTAAAAATTAAAATTTAACTTTTATTTCAAAACTATCTTTTCTAAAATCTTTTATTTTAAATTAAAAACAAAATTAAAATTAAAAATAAAAAAATAAAAAATAAAAATAAAAATAAAAAAAATAAATAAATAAATAAAATAAAAAAATAAAAAAAATAAATAAATAAATAAAAATAAAATAAAAAAAAAATTAATTAATTAATTAAATCAAAAATATTATTATATTTCTTAGTTTTATTTTTTGGTCTTCATTCTATTTTTTTAGTTTTATTCATTTAGTTTAGACAGGAAACAGGGTCTAAAGGAACTCAATACCTATGGGATTTTACTTCAAGACATCTGTTAGTCCTCCAAGACTTTAAACTGGCTACTGTTCAAGACATTCTTTAAGGTTTTTATACATATTTTGGATCTTCTAGTCCTCCAAGACTTTAAACTGGCTACTGTTCAAGACGTTCTTTAAGGTTTTTTATACATATTTTGGATCTTTTAGTCCTCCAAGACTTTAAACTGGCTACTGTTCAAGACATTCCTTAAGGGTTTTATACGAATTTCGGAGCTGTTAGTCCTCCAAGAATTTAAACTGGCTAATTTTCAAGACTGTCATTAAAGATTTTATATTGGAGCTGTTAGTCCTTCAAGACTTTAAACTGAATTTCAAGAATGTTCAAGATTTTATGGTTATTTTTGGGAGACAGATTTTTTTTATTTTTAATTTTATCAATCAAATGTTAGGTCCACCAAGACCTTAAACTGGAGTTTTATCAAATTTTAGGTCCACCAAGACCTTAAACTGGACTGTTATCAAGCTGTTGGGTCCACCATGACCTTAAACTGGATTCCTTATTGATTAAATGTTTGGTCCACCATGACTTTAAACTGGTAGTTCATTCATTGTTTAGTCCACTATGACTTTAAACTGGAAAATTAATATCTGCAGGATAATTCAACATTCATTGGACCACTATGGCCTTATACTGGATTACTTGTCGATCAAATGTTTGGTCCACTATGACATTAAACTGGATTATCAAATTTATTCAATCTTTGGTCAAGCCTAGGCCTTACGTAGGAATTTATCAAGTTATTTATGCACCCAAACGATCTTTGGTCCACCAAGACCATAAACTGGCAATCGATTATATGTTTGGTCCACCAAGACTATAAACTGGAATGTCAATCTTGTTTAGATAACTCAATTCAATCTTTTAATTTATCAATGTCCACTATGACTCTAAACTGGTTATTCAATTATTTCTGGAATTGGGTGCTGATAAGCTTTAGGAGGTTAAAATTTTAGGTGGTGATGATGCCAAGGAAAGCATAATGGTTAATAAGGTGAAATTTGTGGCGCTTTAACATGGTCTAAAGTTAAAATTATTATTGGAAGCCTGGTAAAAGTATTTTATAGGTTTGCTGTATAGCAAAGTTTGAAAATTGTGATGAAGGAATCAGAAGTTAGGATGGTAAATGGATTTTAAGGGAATGATTTTTTTTAGTGCCTCATAGTTAGGCCATTTTTTTGGTGTGAAGCTTGGAGGACCTTATGGCGAGATTGGAATCATAGAATTTGGCTCAGTGGGGGGCCCTATGAGGTTGGAATCAGGAGTATTCGACTCATAGGAAGATCCACTCTCTCAATGCTGTGACAAGAAGGAAGACTGGTTAATGGGAGTCTGAAGGGATTCAAACCTTGCTCTCGTAGTGGAATCATCACAAGATTTATATTATTTTATTTTATGTTATATCAAGCCAGAGAAGAAGAAACAACGTTTTTATTATAAAGAATTAAAAGAAGACCAGCTAAAACAAATTTATCAAATTATTTTATTAGAAAAGATAATTCTTTTGGAATTGTTCAATCACTTATGCAAAGTTTTACGAATGGGGACATTCTCAATTGGAGGGAGGATGTGGTAGCCTAAGGTTTAGTACAGCACCTAAGTACGTAAATGGAGTTATTACGGCGTGCAAGATTGGCGTTATTATTTTTTATATAAGGGTTTTATTTAATTTATTGAAGTTTAAAATATGAAGAAATTGGTCACGAGCGAATGCTTATACAAATACAATTTATTTTACGGAGAAAACTTATTTTTACGGTCTGAAAAATTTATAAGTATCAAGTCAAGTCACTCAAGAACCTTGGGAAATTTTCCCAGAATTTTTACTATTTTTCTTATATTTTTAAATGAATTTTAAAGTTTTATAGAAATATTTATGTTTTCAAAAATTACTTAACTTTGATGAATTTTCACGGGGTAATTAGAGCTGCGCAGACTACGAAAATTAGTTTGGTATGTAAGGCGGAAGTAGCTCTATTATGTGTAATTTTTCTAGATTTTTTATTATAGTTTTAAGGTTCTAATTGAGTCCGGAAGTCCGGACGGACTCCGTACGGACTCCGTACAGACTCCTTACGGGCTCCGGATTGACTCTGGAAGAGCTCTGGAGGGGAAAACTTAGGCACGTGACTAGGAATACTTAAGCGCTTCTCAAACTCGAAATTGAGAGAGGGGAACATCATACAGCTTAATCTTTAACTACCACAGTCTCATTTTTTATTACTCAACAAATTAAATAAATTGTAATACCCTTATAACTTTATATTTTATATATAACATTTTAGAAATACAACTCAACAATTTAAATCACACTTCATACAGGGTATCTTTAGAAAGGTCTTCATTGCTGGGACTTGATTATTGCTGTCTCATAAAAATTCAAATTATTATAAAAACATAAAAGTCAATCTTTTCAGATCTTTCACTGGTACACCTTAATTGTTGTTATCAGTATTTCTTTTATCAACAGCCAATTTCTTTAAATCTCAATATGCGTTAATTATTTTAGAGCTTCATTATTTTCATCAATCAGAACCAAGTAGACTGGTTAGCTTAGTGATTTAGAATTCCCATTTTGTTATTTTTATTGGAAGGACGGGGTTTTCAGCTAAATCCACACATCTCCTCCGGATTCTGCTTACAGCAAGGCGACTGTAAGAGTTTACCTTACCATAACGTTGTAGAGTAGACTCCTACAGTCACCTTGCTGCAGGCAGAATCCAAGGGAGTTAGAAAAACAAAAAGAAATCCCTGTCCCTCTAAGTAAACATAATATTCAATTAACTAAGCTTGAATATCTGCTTGAAGAGTTTGATAAGTTGAAAATCTGAGAGAAAGACTTTGAAAGTGTTGGAAACCTATAATATGGAAAAAAATAAGTGCAATAGATGATTACACCCAAAAAACAAATACCTAATACCAGATTACACTGATACAAGTAACAGCAATTACTTAAAACAAGCCGCAACACTTTCCCCAGAGACTGAAAAGTAAAGTAAAGTACCCCAGAAACTACCCTTGGGACGATCTGTTCAAAGGTGCCTTATTAAAGGTCTGCCCCAGATTTACCCAGTTTCCCACCAAAATTAATGAGTGTTCTTTATTATATTTTAATTTTATAAATTTTATTAGAAAAGAAATAATTTTGAGTCTACAAGGATGAGAGCTATCCAATGGTACCGTATATGTTGATATTTTTTATTATAATTGTTATTATATGTTAAATATTGTTAATTATCAAAACTAAAAGACAAAAAACATGTAGAAGACTAAGATTCTCCCCTCCCCCATTTGATTCTCCCGATCCAGACCTTTCCAACATTATGCTACATGCATATGATCTACAGTAAACTATTGATCTAGTAAGCATAATAACTTTCTAACCAAATTTAGCCACAATAGCCAACCTTTTTGCACATTGACCAAACTTTGCACTGGTGATCAGACTTTTCTACAGTGACCAAACTTTGCCACAGTGCCCAGACTTTTCTGCAGTGAACAAACTTTGCACTGGTGATAAGACTTTTCTACAGTGACCAAACTTTGCCACAGTTCCCAGACTTTTCTGCAGTGACCAAACTTTGCCACAGTGCCTAGACTTTTCTGCAGTGACCAACTTTGCCACAGTGACTTCGCTTTTGCTCTGGAAAATTACCGGAGCAAACCAGAGAGCACCAGAGCGCACCAGAAAAAAAATGGCTACTCTATGAGCACACTGCATCCACCAAAATTACCAAGAGAGCCCTAGAAAATCAAGTAAAACCAATACCCAATCCATGAAACCATCAAATAACAATAGGAATACCAACATATATCCATTCCAAAACACCATAAATCCTCCAAAAAAATCACCATAAATCCTCCAAAAAAAAAAAAAAAAAAAAAAAACCAGTTAAATTCCTTCAACCAAATTAACACCTGCTAACACCATGATTCTCTTCCAACCAAGGTCCAATCAAATTTTCACCTAAGTAGCCTACCCAGATTTGAAATGCCACATCCTCCCTCCAATATGGAATGTCCCCATTCTATTCTGAATCACATAAAAACTTTTCCACCATCATTTCAATAAAAAGTTTGCTTCTAAAGTTGACTCCACTTGATTTTTAATGCTTCAATCCGCTGAGTATGAAAGAGTAGGCTTTAAACCCTTCTGAGATAGAACTGCAATGATCTAGACACTGCCATGAGGTCCTCCAAACTCCTCTACCATTTACCTCCAACAAAAAAAAAATTAAGAGAGTGGGCTTTCATCTCCACTGAGCCAGAACTGCAATGATCTGGACATTGCCATGAGGTCCTCCAATTTCCAAAATCACCAACTACAGAAAATAAAATTTAGAGAGTGGGCTTTCATCTCCACTGAGCCAGAACTGCAATGATCTGGACATTGCCATGAGGTCCTCCAATTTCCAAAAACGACCTTCACTTAAATTTTCTTGAGTCATCAAGCGCAAAAATCACCAGTTTATAGTCTTAAAAGACTTCCACCTGCATCACAAAACCAATTCTAGAGATCAATCTATAAACATTAAAGCATATAAACAAACTTTGTGGTGTAATTGTGTATAGAGTTGCCTACTCATCAATTACCCCAAAACTTTCCAATATTAAATCTAGAGGGTTCCCCAATGAACACTTCTAACTAAAAGAAATCCTCCTCAAATTTTGACCTTTATAATTCTTAGTTTTTTTGACATCTTCAGTTTTCCACAGTCTTGAAGTTTAGGACCAATCATAAATGATGTTGAAAAGAATTTCAGTTTTAAGTCTAAATGGACTAGCAGAATAAATAAAATAAATATATAATAAAAGAAAAAGAGAAATAAAATTAAAGATAAATAAAAAATAATAATAATAAAAGATGTCCCCCAGCCATTTGGATGAGCCAAACCCCTGACATCATACCCACATCCAAGTGCACCTTGATTTTGGATACAGAGGAAATAAAAATAAAAAATATAACATAAAATGAAATTTTTGAAAACAAAATATTTTTGAAATTAATAATTTTTTTTTTGAAAATTAAATTTTGAAAATAATTTTTTTTTTTTTAAAATTAAATTTTGAAAATTTGAAGATTTGAAAAATGATAATTTAATGAAAATCAATAAAACAAACTAATGATCACTGGGTGGGCTCCCTCCAATTTGTAAAAATGATTGGAGACCACAAGTTATCATCCACCCCAATACAAGAAAAAAATTAAACAAAACAAAATTCTTAAATCCAGACTTCCAAAAGATTGTGCTGTTTCAACGTAAGGTTCCAGTTTAAAGTCATAGAGGACTACGTATATAACAAAAAACAAAGCTAGGATTCAACTATAAACATAGAAGGGTTGGAAACGAACATTATGGGGTAATTGTGAATAGAGCTGCCAACTCATCAATTACCCCCAAACTTGCCAATATAAAATCTAGAAGGTTCCCCTGTGAACACTTGTAAAAAAATTTGTTTTCCCCTCATATTTTCACCACATAATAAAATTTTAAAATTGAAGTAACGATTGATTTTTTGAAAGACAGTGAGATTTCCTAAAAGATTGATGTTGTAGTTTATCCTCATTTCGGATTCAAACTTCAGCATTCTTTGTGCCCCTAGGGTCAAACTTCTTCATTTGATCAGCAGTTAACCTCTTATTTAAGATAACACCATCCAATTCTTCCAAAACATATGAACCGCCAGAAACCTGTTCTCTAATCCTATATGGTCCTTTCCATCTATCAGCAAACATTTTCCCCCACTGACTTTCCAAACTCCTATTATACACCAACACCATATCACCAGGCCTCAAAGGCTTCCTGAGTCTATGAGCCAACCTTTGATCCCAATACCTGACACACTGATCCCTGATCTTGATCATCCTATTGTATGCCTTTTCTAAATATTCCTCCTTCTTGTCTAACTGTTGCATTCTAGCACAGAGCAAATCTTCAGTAGTTTTGACTACATCATAGTCAACACCAAGATAAGATTGAGCTTCAAGATCAACTAGTAAAGCAGCTTTCTGACCAAAAACTAATTCATAAGGAGAATAACCAGTTGTCCTCTTGGTGGTAACCCTGTCAGAAAATAAAACAAGGGGTAAATAATGCCTCCACTTTTCAGCACTTTTTCCACACATTTTAACTAAAGCATCCTTAATAACTTGATGCCACCTTTCAACCATTCCATCTGCTTCAGGATAATATGAAGTCACAACCCTAAACTTTGAGACAATTTTTGAAACAGCTTCCTTGAAGTCTGCACCAAACTTGGATCCACCATCAACAGTTACCAACTTCATAACACCATACCTATACACTCATTCCTTCATCAAAAATTCTGCTACATTTTTAGCAGATAAAATAATAAGAGGGACAGCCTCAACCCAACCAGACAAATCATCCCTTGCCACAATCAAGTACTTATATTTACCTTCCTTGATATGAACAGCATCCAAACTAACCCGTCCATAGATAGTATTTTCACCAGTAGCATTTCCAGTTTCTTTTGGCCTTAAATAACTTCTTATCTGACATTCTTCAGATGACTGAACCCAAGATCTAACAGCCATGTTCATTCCAGGCAACCAAAATCTATCAGAAATCCACTTATAAGTTTCTCCAAATCCCCTATGCCCTAAATCTTCATGAAGAGATTCAATCACCAATTCTTGACCTTTTCTTTGAGATACAACAACTTGAGGATTTGGATGTCTTCTTTTCATAAACTTCTACCAGATAAATAAAAACCAGGTGACTTCTTTTTGATAGCCACCCATTCAGCTTCATCACATTCTTCTGGTTTTCCCAGAGTCAACAAATATTTCACCATTTAAAAATAAAACCCAGTCTGGCCCCAAATTTCTTCAGAAAAATCCAATAATATAACATCAAAAGGAACCTCCCTGTCCCCAATATCTCTTACTTGTGAATGAGAAATCATTCTCTGAGCATTTGGCTGTTTGCTGAAATTCACATAATCTACCTCATTCAAACATTTTTCTATGCTACAATATCCTCCTTCAGATCCCAAACATAAACACCATTAACCAACTTACAATTATCCAAAACAACCACACCATGCTCATCAACAAAACCTCATGATCAACAAGATCATCAACTTCATCAAGTTCAACAAAAATATAAACAGCCAGTTTAACCTCATGGGGGAGGTATGGAAAGTCCTCAGCACCCTTGGTACTGGCCTTGATTATAAGTATATCTTCATCAAACTCTTCTAAATTGGAATCATCTACTGTAAGTGGTCTTCTTGACAATACATCAGGCATAGTGAAAGATTTTCCAAGCCTGTGCACTAAATCAAATGAAAAATGTTGAATAAAAGCTACCCACCTAGTCATTGGAGAATGAGGTAAACTAGGTGAATTAATCATCTGAATTAAAGATTTAGCATCCACTTGAAGGTCAAAATTTTGACCCCATAAGAAATTTTGAAGTTTCTTTAAAATTTTTGCCACACCACAGAATTCCAACTTTGGTTATGAATATCTTTATTCCACCTCAGTAAAAACTACAGATTCATACCTAACTGGTCTAATATAACCACCCTTATCCATCTGAGAAAGCACTGCACCAGCAGCCAGCTGACTAGAATCAACAACTAAATAAATCCTACCAGCTCCTTCACCATAATCCAACTTATGAAGAATAACATCTTCACCAACCACCTTCTTCAACTTAACAAAAGCTTCTTCACAAGCTTCATCCCAATCCCAATCAGAATCCTTCCTAGTTAACCTTCTCAATGGAGCAGCCAATAATGATAATTCCCTAATAAACACATACTCCCAAAAATCCTCTAACTTCAGTAGTGTTTCTAGGTCTTGGCCAAGATTGAATTTTGTTGACTTTCTTCTTTGACATAATTCAGCCTTCCCTACACACCACATGACCAAAAATCACTAAAGCTGGAACACAACAAGAAAATTTAGAACCCGAAATAGTTAAACCAGCATCTCCAATCCTAAACAAAATCCTTTCCAAAGTTACTGCATACTCCCAAATAAACATCCTAATACCCAGATTCTCCTCCAACACTTCCTTATCATAATCAGTTGAAGGACCTGTAATTCCACCATCATCAATAAATATACCAGCATACTGTGGAATTTCATCTTGAAGAATCCAAGCCATTTGTGCTTGATAAACAGCAACAGAATTAGTAGCACCTTGAGGAAATCTAGTCAGCTGTAACCGTCCAAGAGGAGTATCAAAAGATGTCAGAGGTCTTGAATCCGGATGTAATTCCCTTTCATCATAGCCCCCCATAATATCACCCAAACCATAACATACCCTTCCAGAAAAAGCATCAACAAATTCCACTGCACTTGGAGGAATATCAGCATCTTTTATAGTCACCCTATTCAATTCCCTAAGATCATGAACCACTCTAAGCTTTCAATTAGGCTTCTTGATACAGAAAACTGGACTTGAATAACTTGATGAAGATTGTTCATAAAGTCCAGTCCTAATCCTTTCTCTAACAACTTCAATATAATCATCTTTAAGAGCAGCAGGAATTGGAATTGGCTTGAGTTGCCAAGGTTCATGACAAACAACTGGAATCTTGTTGTCACCAGACGACCTACGCACAAGGTTGAGGATGTTCCTGCAAGTGAGATAAAAGGTTCAGATACTTCTTCAAAGCACAGAGGGATAGTTCGAGGAAGTGATTTGAAGATGACTCGAAGGAAGAACTACTGCTTCGAGTTATGTTTGAGAAGGATTCTAATATAATTGAATGGTAATATTAAAATTCTTAAGATCTCACGAAGGGTTGGAAACTCAACAATCAAAGATTTAGGATTTAGATATGATAATTGAGAAAATAAAGAAAGATACAATAATAATGTTTTCCACTTAGAGTTTTATCCCTATTAACTATAAATATGTTTTATAATTTAATTCTAAAGAATGTCGAACCAAAAACCCAGCCCCTTTTATATCCTTTACTCCTCCTCTCATTGACCTAATACTCATCCACCATTCTGCACACCACAAACCATTTAAAATATATCCGTTACACTTGGACCCTCCTCACTAACATCCGTCAACCCCCTTAATCCTTCACTAACCATTCCGTCCATGCTCACTACCCCTTAATAACCCACAGAAATTTCATGAACCTTTTAATGTACTATTATATTAACTATTGCACTGTGCGTCACTTATTGGAAAAAAGACTAAGACACACTATTGAGAGATTGACTAGTTTAGATTTAGAGTTTTAGGCTAGCGCACTTGAATAGCAAGTACACAAAGGAAAGTCGCAGTTGCTATGGAGAGTTGCTTTCTGTGCTTCGAGTATGGATTTGAACCCTTTAGTATTAATTTAATGAGCCACTTTTGCCTTGAGTGTCAAGTGGCGCGTGACAGATGCCCAGGTATAAGAACACAAGCTCTGTTGAGCGTAAAACATATTTCCCACACTAATTTCTCTTCCTATTTACTTATTTATTATTTTATTACTTTAATTCATTATGACAGATTTCCCTACACCAACTCCCACACCTCCACACCCTAAAGCGGATGGGGGTGTTGTCACACGGAAATTTTCGAAGACTTGCACGGCTTGAAAGTTGATGGAGTATTTCTGCGTGGAGAGAACGGCAACACAAGGGCCTCACCAGAAGTGCGAGTTTTGCCAATGGAGAAGAGTGGCGTGTGACGCCTTAGCAAAGAATGCTGATATTGAAAGTCGGTTTACTAAGACGAAATATTGGGTGATCCCTAAAACAAAAGAAGTAGTCGAGGACATCTGGTATGTCAGTATAGTCTAGTATATAAGTATGATATAATAGTGTTATTTTATGGTCCTACTACTTATTAATAAATGATTTAGTGATTAAACCTCAGGGGAAGACTAATAGAATAGTTATACTCAAATAAAACTCACAATACTTGGATTTAAATGCGTGCTAGTGGTGGAAAATAGAAGAATAAAATATAGTTATAGCTATTATAAAGATAATATCAATTTATAAGGGCTTTATAATATATTTCTGAATGCTAATAATTGTATTGTAGTGTTTGTTTGAAGTGTAGTAATTGAATGATGATCATAAACCGTCAAAATCCCTCCTTACTTATACCTAAATCCACTGGAGTGCACAGACCTTCAATCCAGATGATGTCACTGCTATCCCCGGCAATTACAGCACTGTGAGGGCTCATCACCTCCCCATGGCGTCCACTTCAAGAAGTTTCAACACCCAGACCTCCAGTAAGGAACCTCCATCACTATTAATAATAACACAGAGTCATACCATAAATAGAAAACCCAGATAAAAGCGGATACCATAAAGAAACAGGTAAAATAAATGATCAAAAAGAGATTTAATGAAACTAAAAGCATATAAAGGAAACAAATAAAATGTCCAAGCCCTCAATAACATCCCCAAGCATCCATATTAACCCAGAAACATCCTTCCAACCCATAAATCCGTGAATAACCATCCAAGGAAGTAATTTCAGTTGTCCAAACTGGGTGTATGCACCTGATATAGGTGTCTATGCTTCTGTAGGCGTTGTGAGTCCACTTATTTCGTCCGTATGACCTAAAATAAGCAGAAAAACAAAGGTTATAGGCTATTAAGGGGCTAAAACCCACTTATATACCTAAATATACATAATATACTGCATATTTCACTGAATATGAGATTTATGTATACATATAAGCTTATGTATGTCAATAATTACTTCATATCACTTAAGATAAGTATATTATGACTCCATTAACACCTTAATAAGTATTATTAGGCCATGGATAATCTATTTAAACTATTATAAATTATATAATAGAATAATAATTATATATATATATAATAAAATAATATATATTATTATTTTAACCTTATTTTTAAGATATAAGCTTAATCTAGTTAAGGTTATCTTATTTTAAGCATAAGAAGTACTCAGTCCTAAGGATATTTAGGCTGACACTCCCTCACCCCAAAAAAACAATAAAAAAAATGTTAAGACATTTTAGTTAAACTTAAGGAGTGAAATAATAAAAAATAAAAAAAATAATTTTTATAATACATATACTGAATGAACAGTATTATTTAGATTTAAATTTTTTCAAGAGATTTTTAAGATCAGAGATTTCATTTTCTGGAATCCACTGGTCATATTCACTTAATTTATTTTTAAATCTTAATAGATACTCAACTCCCTTTTCTTTAGTAAGGTGTCTCTTTTTAAGTATCTTTTCAATTTCTGCCTTTTCCACTATTTCTTCAGGTTGCTGTTTATGCCTTCCTGATCTTCTTGGAAATAGAGCAGTATCATTAGAATGGTATGGTTTTATAAGAGAAATAGGAAATACTGGATGTTTTCTATCATATGGTGCATATAGAATAACCTCAACAGCATTATTACCAACCATCTTTTTAACTACAAATGGTCCAATGAATGGATCCTTCAATTTAACATTACCATTTAAATTGAAATGTAGCGTTGAAATAAGGACTTCATCACCATCTTTGAACATTTGTTCTTTATGGGCTTTATCCCATCTTTTCTTTTCATACTCAAAAGCCTTATTTATACATTTTTGAGCATGTTTTCTGCATAGTTCCTGCATCTGAAGAAAAGATTTAGTACCTGGATGAATATCCAATCTAGGTAACTTATTAAGAGTTTTAGCAGGGGTATTAGGTACATAACCCAACCATAACTCAAATGGCTTTTTGCCAGTGACAGAATGTACTGTACTATTATATGCAAATTCTAAACCAGGGATAAGGGTTACCCAATCATGTGTGAATTTGTCATTGTCTTTAAAATTAAGACCAAAAGCACAGTATCTTCTTATCATATCTTCTAAGGTTTGTATCATTCTTTCTGCTAGCCCATCAGTTTGTGGATGGTGTGCTGTAGAAAGTTTTAATTGACACCCTGAAACATCCATAAGTGACGTCCAGAACTAAGAAGTAAATTTAGGATCTCTGTCAGAAACTATTGCTTTGGGGAAACCTGCTGTATTTAACATATGTGTCCACCATAAAAAAGCTAAGTCCTTTGCAGAAACCTCTTTGTGGGTAGGAATAAATTTACACATCTTTGTAAATCTATCTACAATTACCCAGCAGGAGTTATAACTCTTATGCCCTGATATTGGCAAACCTGTTACAAAGTCCATGTTAATGATTTCCCATGGAGCTTTTGGTTGCTCAATTTGTTGTAATAAACCAGCTCTTTTTCCTGTTAATCTTTTAGATTTTTGACAAGAATCACATGTTTCAACATATTTCTGAACATCCTCAGACATGTTAATCCACCAAGCTGTGTTTTTTACTCTGGTTAATGTTTTATGGTTGTCAAAATGACCTGCTAATATATCATCATGACATATACTTAACATTAACTCCTTCATTGAAGGGGAAATTACAATTACATTACTTAATTTTTTCCTGTAATATATAAAACCATCCTCAATGGAAAATTTTCCTTTTTCTAATGCCTCTTTATACTTAATTGGTAATGTTTTTATTAAAACATTCATTGAAGCATTAGATGGATCATTTAATATTGTAGTTAATTTACTTAAGTCATGATCTGAATTATAATTATCAAGAATCGATTGCATAAATTCATCCTCAAGATCTACAATATAATTGCCATAAATGTTAATAATCTCTGACTCAGGAACATAAGCAGGATTATCATCATTATTAGGCAGAGGTACTCTAGATAACAGATCTACATTAGAGTGCAAGGTTCCTGCTCTATGTGTAATAGTCATCCGTCCTCTGTATTCTTGTACAGCTAATTGCCATCTAAACATGTGTCTATTAGGAGTTTTCATGTTTAAGAGTGACTTAACTGCACTACAGTCAGTTATTAACTCAAATTTTTGGTCTTCAAGGTAATAATGTAGCTTCTCAAGAGCCCATACTACTGCCAAACATTCAAGTTGAGTAGCACCATATTTTAATTCACCACTTCTCAGAGTACGTGAAATATAGCAGATTACTACTTCTGACATTTTTCCTTCAATAAGTTGTTTTTGATGTAAAGCAGCACCCAGTCCAATAAAACTTGCATCTGTATATAACACAAAAGGTAATTGGAAATCTGGTAATCCCAAGATAGGAGCTGTCATTAAACATTCCTTCAACTTATTGAAAGCTTGTTGTCTTTCATTATTCCAAATGAAAGCTTCTGATTTCTTTATCAGTGTGGTCAGTGGTGCAGCAATTGATTGGTAGTTTTTTATATATTGTCTATAATAACCACACATTCCAAGAAAAGATTGTACATCCTTCACATTTTGAGGAATGCCAATATTTTTTATTGCAGCCACTTTATTTTGGTCTACACATATTTTTAAGCCAGATACAATATGACCAAGCACTTTTAAAGATTCAAACCCAAATTTACATTTTTTCAATGCAAGGGTCATTTTTATTTCATCCATTTTCTGAAATACTTTCTTTAAATGGATTAAGTGTTCATCAAAAGATTTAGAGAACACTATGATGTCATCAATGTATACCATTAACCATCCTTCAATCATTTCATTATGGAATGTTATATCCATTAACTTCTGAAATACTGATGGAGCATTTTTTGGTCCAAATGGCATTCTGAAATACTTATAAATTCCCATGTGTGTTTTTATCAACAAAAAGTTCTGTGAATTCTTTTCAACAGGAATTTGATGGTACCCTTTATTTCCATCTAGGCAACTTATATATTTAGCACCTTTAAGGG
Organism: Hemileia vastatrix; assembly: GCA_030280995.1. Taxonomy (NCBI): domain Eukaryota; kingdom Fungi; phylum Basidiomycota; class Pucciniomycetes; order Pucciniales; family Zaghouaniaceae; genus Hemileia; species Hemileia vastatrix. The sequence goes on along the minus strand of JASXTE010000016.1, from coordinate 25,061,750 downwards.
TAGCATGTATAGAGGCAATCCTTGGCAAGGAATAAATATCATCTACTGTAAATGTATTTAATGCTCTATAATCACCGCACAGTCTTGCTTTATCTTGTTCATAAGAAATTAGCACTGGTGATATTACACAATATTTTGGCGTAGTTTCAACCTTCTCAAGCATGTTCATTTTCAATAACATCTTAATATTATCCTCTATGTCTTTCCTCTTCATTGGTGAAGCAGGGTATGGTTTCTTTTTAAGACTAGCAGGAATATTATCCATGTCACAGGTTAAACTAATTTTCATTTCATGATCTTTTATAAGGCCAAGTTCATTTGTACCATGTGCGAAAGCCATTGGAAAAGCTTTAATTAATTCCAAAATATTATCTTTCTCAGTTTCACTTATCTGAGTGCCAAATGATGCTTTTGAAATTTCTGTTTCCAGAAGTTCCATCTCATTGGATTCTCTTCCTTTAGACGGGGAATTTGTTACTGACTCAATGTGTAAGACTGTGTTAAAAGAATTTATTTTAAATTTCCTTTTACCATTCATGCCAATTGTAAAATTGTTATTAGCAGGGTCTAATTTTACACAAAATTTAGTCAGAATATCATTTCCAATGATAAAACAGTTACTACAATTAGTATTATCCATTACTACAAAGTCACAAGTTACCCTTACATAACCATGTTGGTGTTTAAAGAAAACAGCAGCTTTGTATTTACCAATGGGGTGTAGTACTGATCCAAAACCTCTCCAATTTTTATTTTGAAGTGGTTCAAGCTTAAACTTGTATTCACTATCAATTTTCTGTAATGTATTAGTGGAAACAACTGAACCAGCAGCTCCTGTGTCCAATACTATATTAACATTTTCACCAGAAATGAAAGCTGGAACTGTGATAGGTGTCATTCTAAAGTTATCAGCTTGTATATCCTTAATGATTTCAGCATCCTCAAAATTCATTAAAGATTCATTTGAGTCCATATTTAATATTGGATTTTCAAAGATGGACAAATCATCTTCCAACATACAGACTTCATTTTCATCACTATATGAGATATTTCTGTCATAATCACTTGATTCTTTACTTTTTTCAGTTTCAGTTTCAGATTCACGTTGATTTTCAACAATATTTATGTTTTTCTCACATTTGTGACCTTTTACCCAAGGCTTGTTACACTTATAACAAGTATTTGTTTCATAATTTTTAGGTACTACAGGTGCAGTAGGTTTTTTCTGCTTCTCCTGAAGTGTTTTTGAATTCTGAGTTTTTACAGGTTCAAAATTTTGCTTATAAGTGGAATACCTTAATTCATACTTATGGTTCAATAATATTTCATTGCAAATATTAATAAAGTCAGAATATTCAGTAACATTTAATGTTCTAGCTACAACAATGTCTCTGACAGATATAGGTAATTTGTATATTATCTTATCTTTCCATAAGTTAAAATCCATATGAGGCTCAATGGCTTTTAATATTTTGTTTAAATTCATTAAAAATACCATAGGTTTGTCACCATTCAACGGATTATACCCAGTCTTCTCATACAGTCTTTGCTGAGTAAGCCTGAATTTAGAACCTCCAAATTGTTTTTCAATAAGTTGTTTCCATTCAGCCCAAGAGTAGTCTCTACCCTCACTTAAGACAGCTTCAAACCATAATAAAGCAACATCCTTAAATAAAGAAATTAATTTTGATGTTATCTCTTCATCTGGTAACTTATATGAGAATTTCAAGTTGTCAATTCTTTGAATAAAATTTTGCCAATCAGAGCTGGCTTCCCCATCATAAGTTGGGTACTGATCTATCTTAGGCCAGTTCTTCTGATTGGATTTTATCTCACTAATCTTAGGTAAATTCAACAACTCATTCACTTTTGATAAATGGTCTTGTATTTCTTCCTGCACGGATTTGTGACTTACATTTTCAGATTTGACACTACCACCAGATGGTTTTAATTGTGGTGGTACAGGGAAGGAATGAGATTCACTTTTGCCAATGAAAGGATTATTATTATATTGATTATACTTATGATTATCCTGGTTCATTAGTAGATTGGCAGTTTCAATCTCAACTTTAGTTAATCTTTGTAGCAACTCAGAGACACTTTGATTTGTCTGGGCAAAAGATAACTTTGTTCTTGATTCAGTCTTTAATAAATGTGTTTCATATAATTTTTCTAACTCACAAAATTTGTTTGAAAGGTCATTATATTTATTACTCAATTAATCATATTTAAGAGTTAGAGACAAATGTTCTTTCTCTAATTCTTTATTACGTGTTGCTAATTGAGAAATGTTCAATGTTAAGGATGAAGTTGTATCACTAGTGAGCTTAACTGTCTGTTCCTCACAATCAGTCATTCTATTCCACAATGCTGAAACAATTCTATGGACAGTTGGATTATTGTTAAAATATTCCATGTCCTCCTTTTCAATTCTCTCACTCTCCTGTGAACTTCTCATCTCACTAGTAGGTGGTTGCAACTGAGGATTAACTGTATTATCATTGTATATAGTACTGTTATTATGGACAAAAGACAAGTCAGGTGTATCTACTCTAAAACCTAAATTTCTTAAATCCTCCTCTATTTTTTGTACAGATTTAACATCAATAGAATTACCTATATTGTAATTATCAGTATTATGTCTAATCTGAGAGGGTAAGTTACTTACCAAGGGATGGTTGCCAGTCCTGATTTTTGGCGCTTTTTTCCCTTGTAAGGGTGAGCTGAGGAAGTCAGATGAGGGGGTGGATCCCTGTTGCAACTGTGGCTTGTCCACTGTTGGTGAAACCAGTCCCATTTCCATTTGTCTACCAGGATTTTCTCCTGGGAGTAAGTGGACCCTCCTTGGGTAGGGGGTTGCTGATTTGATTGACTGGGCTGGCCTCCCTTTAATTCTGCCATTGCCTGATTCATCTGCTGAAACCCTACCTTGCAATTGTTTTGAAACAGCTCTACTTCTTTGAACATGAGAGATTTTGATTCCTCTAGCTTCAGAACCTGTTTGGCCAGGTGGGACAGTTGATCCTGAAGAGGAGGAGACGTCTTTTAGATATTTATCTTTTTTAAGAGGGCGTCCTTTTCCTCTATACTCATGCTTTCTGGCTGGGGGTACTGTTGTCCCTCCATGGTGATGTCCTGGAAAGTTTTTGTTAGCTTTAGACCTGGTATTATAAGCAGGCTGTTCACTTACACTATCCTGGGGAGCACTCATATTGTTCAGAATAACAATATTTTACGTCTACAAAAGGAAAAAACTCTATGGAATTAGTAGACAAAAGATATTAGCAATTATATTACTAATAAAAAAGCAATGGAGCTTACCCTGAATTTATGTCTTTATTTATTTAAATAAAATATAAGAAAAATTCGAAAAAATCTGTTAAAAATATAATAATAAGTTTAAATAGACCTCTTTAAGGGTGAATAGTTAGCTTACCAAGCTTTAGCCAAATATTAATTTAATTGGGTGTTATATTGGTGTCCAAATACCAATTGAAATCGGGTTTATATTGGGTACAGTTACTACTGTAAATATCTAATTTTTATGATAAAAAATTAGTACAATTATTATAAGGGTTCTTTTCCGCAATCAATGAGTTATGATGACCCACTAATATGCATCAGACCCAAATATTTGGTTAATTTTGAGCTGTACTAAGGTAAAAATCACGTCCCAAGGCTTATACTAAATAATAAGTAAAATATAAGGAAAGACCCCCAATTGTCAGTATAGTCTAGTATATAAGTATGATATAATAGTGTTATTTTATGGTCCTACTACTTATTTATAAATGATTTAGTGATTAAAACTAAGGGGAAGACTAATAGAATAGTTATACTCAAATAAAACTCACAATACTTGGATTTAAATGCGTGCTAGTGGTGGAAAATAGAAGAATAAAATATAGTTATAGCTATTATAAAGATAATATCAATTTATAAGGGCTTTATAATATATTTCTGAATGCTAATAATTGTATTGTAGTGTTTGTTTGAAGTGTAGTAATTGAATGATGATCATAAACCATCAAAATCCCTCCTTACTTATACCTAAATCCACTGGAGTGCACAGACCTTCAATCCAGATGATGTCACTGCTATCCCCGGCAATTACAGCACTGTGAGGGCTCATCACCTCCCCATGGCGTCCACTTCAAGAAGTTTCAACACCCAGACCTCCAGTAAGGACCCTCCATCACTATTAATAATAACACAGAGTCATACCATAAATAGAAAACCCAGATAAAAGCGGATACCATAAAGAAACAGGTAAAATAAATGATCAAAAAGAGATTTAATGAAAATAAAAGCATATAAAGGAAACAAATAAAATGTCCAAGCCCTCAATAACATCCCCAAGCATCCATATTAACCCAGAAACATACTTCCAACCCATAAATCCGTGAATAACCATCCAAGGAAGTAATTTCAGTTGTCCAAACTGGGTGTATGCGCCTGATATAGGTGTCTATGCTTCTGTAGGCGTTGTGAGTCCACTTATTTCGTCCATATGACCTAAACTAAGCAGAAAAACAAAGGTTATAGGCTATTAAGGGGCTAAAACCCACTTATATACCTAAATATACATAATATACTGCATATTTCACTGAATATGAGATTTATGTATACATATAAGCTTATGTATGTCAATAATTACTTCATATCACTTAAGATAAGTATATTATGACTCCATTAACACCTTAATAAGTATTATTAGGCCATGGATAAGCTATTTAAACTATTATAAATTATATAATAGAATAATAATTATATATATATATAATAAAATAATATATATTATTATTTTAACCTTATTTTTAAGATATAAGCTTAATCTAGTTAAGGTTATCTTATTTTAAGCATAAGAAATACTCAGTCCTAAGGATATTTAGGCTGACATGGTATGTGTCCATTGGGGACGATCAATCTGTGGGGGAAAATGAGGAAGAAGTTGAAGATGATGTGAACATCTGGGTGGCTAGGGCTGAGAACAAGAGGGGTGTCGTCAAGGAGGAAGTTGATGAATTGGTTGAAGAGAAGGAAGAAATTCCCATCTCGAGGAAAACCCCGAAGAAATGAAGTTTGATCATTGAAGATGACGAAGAGGAAAGGGAGGTGGCAGAGAAGGTCACTCATAGATTATTTTTGGAGCCTGACCCAATCTTCGAAGTAAGTTCACCCTTTTATAATTTATTAATTTAATTACTAATGATTCTGTTTTTAGAATTCAGACGTCATCATCGAGGCCCCTAAAACAGAAGCTTTAAATGTGGAAGCGACCCTTGTGGGGCCCATTGCGGTGGAAGTGTCAGTGGAAGATAGATTACCAACTGTTACCTCGAGGGAGGAAAACGAAGAAACCCTCGATCAAGTATGGTCGAAAAAACCTCGTCAGGTTCGACCAGCAAGATATATTGAAGAATTGAGTGGCGAGATTGATAACATTGTCGATGCCGCTTCCTTTGACGTAGCCGAGGAGTTACTTGAACTTGGGGAATTGATTCCGGTAGGAGAGGGGGAGATCCTTGAAAAATGTAGAAAGGAGATAAGGGAAATTTTGGAGAAGATGAAGGGATTGGTTCAAAAGAAGAAAAAGAATGTAAAAACAATTTGTATTTAATTATTTTACTTTTTTATTTTATTTAGAATTTTATTTTTATTTTTTTATTTTATTTTATTATTTTTTATATAAGATTTTGAGAGAAAGAAGGAAAAGACAGAAAAAAAGATTTAAATAGAATTTGTTTTAAGATTTTGAAAGAAGAAGTTTAAATGAAGAAAAAAAAAGAAAAAATAGTTGATTGAAGGAGTTTTTAGTTTTAAAGTTCAAAAAAAAAGGATTAAGTAAGAAGAAAGAAATAAGAAAGAAATAATTGATTGAGATAATTTAGGAAAAAAAAATTGTTATTTAAGTTTGTTAATTGAAGATTTGAGGGATTTTAGTTATTTGAAAAAAGAAAAGAAAGAAAAGAAGAGTCGAAATAAAATTTCCGAAGGGGTTTTGAAGAAAGAAGTAATTTTTTTCGAAGAATTTAAAAAGGTGATTTAGAAGTTAAAGTGAAGTTCGAGAAAGATGGTCCTGTAATGTTCGTGAAGAATTTTGATAGTTCAAGGAAAATAAAATTTTAAAGAAAAAATGTATATAGAAAATTGAGAAGAATTTTTTTTTTTTTTGTTTTTTGTTTTATTTTTATTTTGTTTTAATTTTGTTTTTATTTTATTTTACCTTATTTTATTTTACTTTTTTTTTTTTTTTACTTTTATTTTACTTTATTTTATTTTTATTTTAATTTTATTTTATTTTATTTTAAAAGAAGATTGAAACATTTTGAAAAGAGAAAGAATAAAGAAGAAAACAAAAGAATTTTTTAGAAATAAAAATGTTCTAGATTTTTTAAAAAAAAAAAAACAGAGAAAAGAAAAAAAGAGAGTTTTAAGGTTTTGGTAATAAAGGGTATTTAAGATGAAAAGATTTTAGGAGTTCAGGGGTGTTAGAAACATTGATGACTGGTTCCCAGGATGTTTTGTCTGAGTCATCGAGGAAGCCTTCCCATTCCACAAGGTATTGAAGTTTCCCGTTGCGCATTCTTGAATCAAGCATACGGCTTACTTCCCACTCTAGATGGTCTTCTACTTCGACCGGTTCTGGAGGAGATTGGTTCTTGCCCAGGTATGTTTCTCGAGCCAGTTCCAGGAGAGATATGTGAAAAACAGGGTGAATAGTCCGCCATTTAGGAGGTAGCTTGAGCTGAAATGCAGTTTTAGAGACTTCAGAGTCAATTTCGAATGGGGCCAAGCATTTTTCAGCCAGTTTCTTTGATGGCTGAGTTGTTCGAATGTTCCGTTGTGGTAGCCTAAAGTTTAGTATGGCACCTAAGTACGTAAATGGAGTTATTAAGGCATGCAAGATTGGCGTTATTATTTTTAAAAAAAGGTTTTTAATAATTTAATTTGAGTTATAAATATAAAGAAATTTGGTTAAAAGCAAAAGCCTACACGAAATCAATTTATTTTACAGAGAAAACTTGTTTTTATGGTCTGAAACGTTCATAAGTATCAAGTCGAGTCACTCAAGAACCTTGGGAAATTTTTCCAGAATTTTTATTATTTTTCTTATATTTTTAAATGAATTTTAAAGATTTATAGTAATATTTACGTATTCAGAAATTAATTAACTTTGATGAATTTTCACGGGGTAATTAAAGCTGCGCAGACTACGAAAATTTTTTTGGAATGTAAAGAAAAAGTGGCTCCATGATGTATAATTTTTCTAGATTTTTTATTATAGATTTAAAGGTTCTAATTGAGTCCGGAAGTCTGGACGGACTCCGTTTGGACTCCTAATGGACTCCGTACGGACTCTGTACGGGCTCCGGATTGACTCTGGGAGAGCTCTGGAGGGGAAAACTTAGGCACGTGACTAGGAATACTTAAGAGCCTCTCAAACTCGAAATTGAGGGGGGGATACAACATACAGCGTAATCATTAACCACCACAGTCTCATTTTTTATTACTCAACAAATTAAATTAAATTGTAATACCCTTATAACTTTATATTTTATATATAAAATTTTAGAAATACTACTCAACAATTTAAATCACACTTCATACAGGGTATCTTTAGAAAGGTCTTCATCACTGGGACTTGATTATTGCTGTCTCATAAAAATTCAAATTATTATAAAAACATAAAAGTCAATCTTTTCAGATCTTTCACTGGTACACCTTAATTGTTGTATTCAGTATTTCTTTCTCAACAGCCACTTTCTTTAAATCTCAATAAGCATTAATTATTTTAGAGTTTCATTATTTTATCAATCAGATCCAAGTAGACTGGTTAGCTTAGTGATTTAGAATTCTCATTTTGTTATTTTTATTGGAAGGACGGGGTTTCACACTAAATCCACACATCTCCTCCGGATTCTGCTTACAGCAAGGCGACTGTAAGAGTTTACCTTACCATACCGTGTGTCGAGCCATACTTTGTCACCTGGTTTAAAAGGAGGAGCAGTTTGTCAATGTTTGTCAGCCTGTTCCTTGTACCTTCAAACCGCTAATTCCAGATTTGATTTAAGTTCCTCTTGGAGTCGTGATATGGTTTGAAGATAATGTTCCGCAGGATGATTAGTTCCTACATGGATTGAATTGAATTGAGGATGTCTTCCATAAACAGTCTCAAAAGGAGATTGTTGTGTCGAAGAATGAGTCAAGTTATTATAAGCAAATTTGGCCAATGGTAGCCATGTGGTCCAATCTTCTTGTTGGTAACTGACATACATTCAAAGGTATTGTTTGAGGATTTGGTTGACCCTTTCTGTTTGCCCGTCAGTTTCGGGATGATAGGCTGTGGAGAGGTTCCTTGTGATATTGAGTTGTTAACACAGTTGAGTCCAGAATGTGGATACAAACAATGAGCCTCTATCTGAAATAATATCATTAGGTAAGCTGTGTTTGGAAAATACATATTCTAGAACAAATTTTGACAGATCTTCTGCAGTAGCAGTAGTAGTGGTTTTAATGAAAATAGACATTTTTGAAAATCTATCTACTATTACTAATATAGCATCAAAATTATTAGAAAGAGGAAGTTGAGAAATAAAATCCATCGATAAAGATTCCCAAGGTTTAGAGGGAATAGGAAGTGGTTGAAGCAACCCATACTTCCGGTGACGGGGAGCCTTATTCCTATTACATTTGTAACAAGCTTTTATATAGGCCTTGATTTCCCTGGTCATACCTGGCCAAAAAAATCCCTCGCTATTAACTGGTAGGTTTTATCAACACCAAAATAACCAGCTAATGGAGAATCATGTTGACTGTTGAAAATCCATAATTTTATCTCATTGTTGTTGGGTATGACTACTCTAACTTTGAAGACTAATAGACCTGATTCAATACTAAATCTTTTGGCCCCTTGCTTTGAGAGTATTTTGTCTTTTAACCCTAAACAATAATCGTCCTTCAACTGAGCTTCGAGAATGTTGGATAGTGGATTTTGAAACAATTGAATTGTCATTGAATTAAGTTGATGAGTAGTTAAAATTGATTCGTTGAAGATTTATTTCACATTTGCTGGATTTTTGTCAGCAAATGCGTCCCCCCTCTGTGGGTAAACGTCGTCCCGACGTGACAATATATCTGGGACAATGCAGTTCTTACGTGGGAGATATGAAATAGAAAAGGGAAATTCAGACAGAAATTCAGCCCACCTGGCTTGATGCCTGGTTAACACTTTGGAAGACATAAAGTATTTCAAAGCATTATGGTCTGTTAAAATATGAAAAGGACTATCTAGGCTGAGAAGAAAAGAGCGCCATTTTTTAAGACAATGAATAATAGCTAGAAGCTCTTTGTCATGAATTTCAACATTTAACTCTGCTGCAATGAGTTTTCATGACTCAAAAGCAACAGGATGAAACAGTTTCGTTTCCGGATTCAATTGAGAAATGACCCCTGCAATAGCATAATTGCTCGCATCTGTCTTGACTATTGTCATAGCAGTAGGATCAAAGTGTTGAATAATTGGAGCTGTGGTGAACGCCATCTTCAATGCTTCGAATCCCTTTTGCGCTGTAGAAATAAAAACAAAAGGAATATCGTTTCTAAGAAGAGAAGTAAGATTGGAAATATTTTTAGAGTAATCTTTAATAAATCTTCTATAGAAATTTGCAAAACCCAAAAATCCTTGGAAAGATTTAACGGATTTGCGCTCAGGCCATTCCAGGACCTTTTGAACTTTTTTTGTTGTCCATGACTAAACCATCAGTGGATAATGTAAAACCCAAAAAATCATTAGATTTAAGATGGAATTCACATTTATTATTCTTGGCGTAGAGTACATGATCTCGAAGCCGATTTAAAAACTGTCGAACATGATGAATATGTTCATCCAGTGTCTTCGAGAAAATTAAAATATCATCTTAATAGACGACAAAAAATTGTTTGACAACATCTTGAAAGATGTCATTGACAAAAGTTTGAAAAGTAGATGGTGCATTACACAATCCAAAAGGCATAACTAAATATTCAAAACTACCAAATCTAGTGCGCATTGCAGTCAGTGGTTCATGACCTTCCGCAATGCAAATAAGATTTTAAGCGCCTCTAAGATCAATTATAGAAAAGAAATTAGCACCATTAAAAAGGTTAAAAAGCAATGACATAGGAGGAACAGGATATGCATTCTTCTTAGTGACTGTGTTGAGCTTTCGATAGTCAACACACAACCTAAGACTACCATCCTTCTTTTTTTCAAAGAGGACAGGGGAGCCGGTTGGAGATTTACTGGCTTTGATGAAAACTTTGGCTACATTCTCTGCAATGTAGTATCGAAGAACTTGAGATTCGTTCTTCGACAAAGAATAGACAGGACCTGCCAGAGGTACTGGGCCTATTAACTCTATCTGATGGTTGTAGGGTCAATGAGGTGGTAAATTATCAGCCTTGCAGATTGAAAAAACATCGAGTAAATAATGATAGATATCTGGTAGAGTTGATTTAATGGCTTCAACGTCAATTTGGTCGTCCTCATCTTCTTTGAGAGAATCTGTTGAGGGAAGACCAGAATTGAGAGAGCATAATTCGATTACTTTGAGGCAATTTAAATCCTCTTCGAGTGAAGTCATCAAGCTAGAAGGGTTAGCCAATTGCTCATTTAAAGAAAGATCAGATGCTTGCAAGTCATCTGGCAGAGGTTTGTCCTCTAGCAGGACATTGTCAGGCGGGTTGTTCAACTCCCTATTGAAATGCATTGAAGAATTAGAAATATACTTAGTCCGTGGGGTGATCAATCCCCGTGTCCAGTCAATTTCAGGATTCCAATGCATTAAAAAGTCATGGTAAAGAATAGTATCGTCCATGCTTTGGGCGTCCAAGACTGTAAGTTCCCACTCAAAGAAAGGGAAATTCTGAAAGTTGAAAACCCATAAAACTTTCTTACTGACCCAATATTTGGGTTCCTCTGATTTGACCAAATAAATTGGAGTTCGATTGATATCTGTAAATGTCAGCTGTAACTTCTCGGCAAAAGATGAACTGAAAAAAGAAGTTGAAGCTCCAGAGTCTATAAGACAACTGAAGGGGATATCCTCCTTAAAAAGAATGAATCTCAAGCGGTTTAAGGCAACTCCAGTCCTTAAGACATGGAGATTCTGTGTACTGGGAGATATAAGATAGTTTACTTTGCACACAAGTAAACTATCTACTATTTTTTTGGCTTCAAACTAGTACCTTCTCTTTCCTTCAACTTTACACAATCTTCCAGCTTGTGCTTACTTCCACAATACATACATAACCCATTATCTGTTTGCCTCTTCCTCTCAGATTCTTTAAGTTCCCCTTTAGGATCCAGTACTTTACTGATATTGCCTGGGGTCAAGCTTTTTGGTCGAGGTTTGTCCTTTCCCTTAATAGGTTTGGATTGAGTCAAGGAGGATTGAGTTGATCGTTGGTGGGAAGAAGGTCCCAATTTAAAATTTAAGCCTTGAGATTTGTTGGCGTATTGACGATGTTGAAGTCGTCCTTGGTAAACGCCGTCAAGTTCGAGGGTTTGATCCATTAAATCTGTTAAAGTAGTCATCTTCTGACCGTGAAGATTTAACTGATCCAGAATCCTCGAAGGAAGTCCTTTTTTGAAATGATACTTAAGGGCAGCATCATTCCAACCTACTCGAGTTTGAAGCACTCTGAAGCTCAAGATATATTCAGAGGCTTTCCCATTATCACTCATGCAAAGGAAATCAAGTTCAATTTCTGCGTTGTCAGTCTCATTAGGGTCACCAAACAGCATGAAGAGTTGGTCTTTGAACTTTTTCCAGTTATGAATAAGTAAGTGGGTTTCAGTTGAAGAGAGCATGAGAAGATAAGGTTCAAACCATCTTGCTGCTTTTCCGGCCAGGAATGAAGAAGCATAAACAACTTTCGATTGGTCGTTATTGAAGGTTCAAGGGTCATTATGGAAAAGAAGCTTGCAGGTTTGCAAGAAGGGTCACAATCTGTCTGGATGTTCTCCATCCAATTTATCAGGAGATTTCATAGAAGGAGTTTTGAATTTAGATCCCTCTGAAGATGTTGAATTTGAAAAGTTCTCCATGAAAAGTCTCATGAAATCTTCCAGAGAATTGGATGGTCCATGTTCTGAAGGTTGACCAGAAGGGTGGTTAGCAGGGGCGGATGGTGCCTCGTGCATTGTATCCAATCCTTCTTCATCATCACTAGAATCATTGAAATCTTGTGGGATGTCTTCTACCAATTGGACTGAAAGTTGCCGTTCCTGAAGGTCGAGTGGCTCCAAGGAGTGAGTGCGGGAGACAGGCCTAGTGGCTGTTGGCCTGCCTCTGGCGCGAGCTCTAGTAGTAGCGCCTGTAGGTGGAGTGCGTTGAACAGGTGCCATTTTAAGAATTTAGAGAGAAAACCTGAAAAGGGACGTAGTAGTGCAAAGAATGAGAACTACGGAGAATTAAATTATACTGTCACCGGAAGACCTACGCACAAGGTCGAGGATGTTCCTGCAAGTGAGATAAAAGGTTCAGATACTTCTTCGAAGTACAGAGGGATAGTTTGAGGAAGTGATTCAAAGATGACTGGAAGGAAGAACTACTGCTTCGAGTTATGTTCGAGAAGGATTTTAATATAATTGAACGGTAATATTAAAATTCTTAAGATCTCATGAAGGGTTGGAAACTCAACAATCAAAGGCTTTAGGATTTAGGAATGATTACTGAGAAGATAAGGAAAGATACAATAATAATGATTTAACTTAAAACTTTTACCACTATTACCTATAAATATGTTTTATAATTTAATTCTAAAAAGTATCGAACCCAAAACCCAACCCCTTTTATATCCTTTACTCCTCCTCGCATTGACCTCATACTCATCCCCCATTCCGCACACCACAAACCATTTAAAATATATCTGTTACACTTGGACCCTCCTCACTAACATCCGTCAACCCCCTTAATCCTTCACTAACCATTCTGTCCATGCTCACTACCCCTTAATAACCCACAGACATTTCATGAACCTTTTAATGTACCAATATATTAACTATTGCACTGTACCTTGCTTATTGGAAAAAAGACTAAGACACACTATTGAGAGATTGACTAATTTAGATTTAGAGTTTTAGGCTAGCGCAATTGAATAGCGAGTACACAAAGGAAAGTAGCAGTTGCTATGGAGAGTTGCTTTCTGCGCTTCAAGTATGGATTTGAACCCTTTAGTATTGATTTAATGAGCTACTTTTTCCTCGAGTGTCACGTGGTGTGTGACACTTGTAAGGTTCACCATAAGAATGCTTTAAAACACCCCTCTCTTCTTCCACAAATGCAATAGCCTTCTCCCTCAACACCATCACATCCAACAACAAATTCATCTCCTCACCAGATAACCAACCCTCTGGCCAAAATTTACAACACCCATCCTATCAAAAGTAATTCTTGACTTTTCAGGGAATTCAGGTGGATTCTTTCTTAAAGGAGTTTCATATGGATCTCTTGACAAAAGTGGTCTCTTCAACAGCGGATTCAATTCAGTTGGCAGCGCTTCATTGATTGGTTTAACTTTCACAGCAACCTTCTTATATTTTGCCGCTTCCACTTCCACATGTACTTGAGGAATTGAGATTCTTTCATCAACAGAATCTTCATCTTCATCAGAATTAAGAGTAACAGAATTTTTACAAAAAGAATTATTAGAATCAGATAAGAAATTTTATCTGTTTATTTTTATTTTTATTTTTTGAAAAAGAATTATTAAAGTTTTTAGAAACAGAATTATTGGAATTTTCAAAAATATTGTTATCTAGTTTTTCATTATGCAAACAATTTTTAATTTGATTTATATTTTTAGAAATAAGAAAAGAATAATCAAAAGTATGAAAATTTGGCAGTCTATCCTCATGCAGGAGGTTACCAGCATGCCAAGTAGGCTCAGACCTATTGACAATATCTTTACATAAATAATTTTTTTGTTTATTTTTATTTATCTTGAGATTTTTTTCTTGATTTTCGTCCAATTGTTTCTTGCTATTCCTCAAAAAATAACCAGGGGTGTCCCCAATGCTCACATGTTTGGCCATGGTAATGTTTTTGAAATGTGTAGAAGAAACCCTAGCGGTGCACAATTGGGAGGACTTACTTTTAGACCCATTTGCCACCACTCCAAAACCTTTCCGTACCAAATTCTGCTCATCCACTTCACCAGTACCCAAATCACCAACCAAATCAAAAATACCCCTAGGGCAATAAACATCATCATTAGGTTCAGTATTCTCATCACAGAGACTGCCCATGTTACCTTCAGATAGGTCCTGCACTGCAGTTACCGCCCCACCAGAAGCTAGAAAGTCATGCCTTTTATGCTCATGCTGGAGTAACTCTCTTCTGCAACTGGACACAGACACACCAGTGTTGCCAACAAAACCACCAACCAAATCATCACCACACATCACAGAACCCAAATCAACAAACACCTTTTTTTTGCTTTTTGTTATTCAGACAATTTTTTTGCATTTTCAATTTTTCTTGAGAGAAATCAGAATAAGACATTAGTTGAGAATTATTGTGCAGTTTATACTCATGCTGGAGGCCACCAGTAAACCAAGTAGGCTCCTTCCTACTGACAACATCTTTATATAAATATTTTTTTTGCTGATTTTCAGTTATCTTTATTTTTGTCTAATGGTTTCTTGCTATATCTAGAAAAACAACCAGGGGTGTCCCCAATGCTCACATGTGTGGCCATGGTAATGTTTTTGAAAGGTGTAGAAGAAACCCTAGCAGTGCACAATTGTGAGGACTTACTTTTAGACCCATTTGCCACCACTCCAAAACTTTTCCTCTCCAACAAAGTTTTCCCCAAAACATCTTCAGAACTTGAAATAAACATGAGAGAAAAACTTGAAGAAAAACAGAAACCAGACAAATAATTTGACGAAAATTGACATAATAAAGTAAAATTATCTACAAAAGTTGAGATTCCACTTGATATATCTCACTTGAGCTGACCTACTGCAATCCAGGATTTCTTCTTGAGGAGAGATTACACCACTAGACTGATCAGCCCTATCTACCCAAAAAAAGAAGGGTCACCAACAAAATGATCACCACTATCCTCAAATACACCAGAAGAGAACTTCAAATCTTTTCTCTTCCTACTGCAAGTGCAACACTGACAAGATGCAGAAACACCAAGCCTAGTTGCCCAACCTTCATCACCTGGGGGTGCCAACCTCATATGTAACTGCCTCATATCCTTCCCAGTAATCTCCAAACTAATCCCAACACCAGACTGATAACCAATCTTGGCCTCAAAATCCATCAAAAATGGCCCTACTAAAACTGTCTTCACAGCTCCTCTAGCCACATAAAAATGAACTTTTTCAACATCTCCACTTACAGCTAACTTTACATGCTCCGCTGTACCAATCAAGTCAGTAGCATGCCCATCTATCCCTCTGAGATTTCCTCCAACACCAGCTTTAATTGGCAAATCCAGACTAGTTGCTTGATCCAATGAAATTAAATTTATTTGTGAGCCTGAATCAACCAATGCCTTCACATCTTTGCCATTTAAAGAAACCACAAAATATCACAAAGGATCAGAAAAATGAGTTTCCACCTCATTACCAAACTTCTCCACATTTTCACACATATACTCCACCTCACCAGTAGCCACTCTTCTCCTATTCAAATTCTTCTTCTGTTTTTAAGCAAGGGGTGGACTAATAGTGAAAAATTCACCCAAAGATAATGGAATTTGAAGCTTATTCACCCTTCCCAAAACAAAATTCATAGCATTCTCTTGACCAGAAACAACTGGCCTCTCATAATGAGCCTTACTCCTAGCAACCTTTGCCCTAGAAGACTCCTGAGGTCACACATTACCTACAACATCATGCATATCCACATCAGAATTATCCCCATGAACCTTTCCATCCACAGAGACCAAACCAGAACCATCAACAGTAGCTCTAAATCCCTCCATTGGCACACTAGAACTTGGCCTAGGAAAGAAGTCAAAGGCACATCCTCCTCTGTATCTGAACCATCATCCAAAGGCATAGGATCACCATTAAGATCAAAATCACCAAAACTAGGGGAACCCATATCAGCTATCCCCTTCTGCATCTGAAAAATCTCTTAAGGTTTATAAATCTTCTTGGGATCTTAAGCCCTCTTAGAATCTGCCTTTTCACCTCTTGACCTTAACTGATTAGAAATACTGCTTCTAGATTTAGAAGCAGCTACCCTCCTAGCAGCCTCCACATCATATACACCAGCCATACACTCACCATCCGCCTTAACAACCTTTACTAACTTCAAATTACCATATGAAGTAGAAAAATTTGCCTTACTAACCTCTTTTGCCTTCCCCTTATCTCCAGAATTATTTCCAGTACCAGAAGAAGCCTCAGTAGGCAATTCCTCAAACCTAGCTCTCTTTTCACCCATACTATTCCCCCTCACCGAATCCGAAGGAGCCTGACCTTCACTGGGCTTGATAAATAATCAATTAGGAAACCTAAGTACCTTTCAATCAAATATTACTCAACAACATCCTGATCCCTATTCAAAGTCCAACAATCTGAAAACCAAAATCCAGAAGTCCAACCTGTAAGTTTCTTCAGAAGCTAGAGCATTTGAACCCCACGTTGGCCCCAAAAATGTAGAGTAGACTCCTACAGTCACCTTGCTGCAGGCAGAATCCAAGGGAGTTGGAAAAACACAAAGAAATCACTTCCCCTCTAAGTAAATGTAAGATTCAATTAACTAAGCATGAAGATCTGCTTGAAGAGTTGGATAGGTTGAAAATCTGAGAGAAAGACTTTGAAAGTGTTGGAAACCTATAATATAGAAAAAAATAAGTGCAATATATGATTACACCCCGAAAAAATATACCTAATACCAGATTACACTGACACAAGTCACAGAAAAACTTAGAACAAGCCTCAAAACTTGCCCCAGAGACTGAAAAGTACAGTAAAGTACCCCAGAACCTACCCTTGGGATGATCTGTTCAAAGGTGCCTTATTAAAGGTCTGACCCAGATTTACCCAGTTTAACACCAAAATTAAACATTGTTCTTTATTATATTTTTATTTTATAAATTTTATTAGAAAAGAAATAAATTTGAGTCCCAAGGATGAGAGCTATCCAATTGTACCCTATATGTTGATATTTTTTATTATAATTGTTATTATATGTTAAATATTGTTAATTATCAAAAAAAACCCTTATTATCGAAACTAATAGACAAAAAACATGTAGAAGACTAAGATTCTCCCCTCCCCCATTTGATTCTCCTGCTACAGACCTTTCCAACAATACCCTACATGCATATGATCTAGTAAGCATAATAACTTTCTAATCAAATTTTGCCACAATAGCCAAACTTTTTGCACAGTGACCAAACTATGCAATGGTGATCAGACTTTTCTACAGTTACCAAACTTTGCCACAGTTCCCAGACTTTTCTGCAGTGACCAACCTTTGCACTGGTGATCAGACTTTTCTACAGTTACCAAACTTTGCCACAGTGCCCAGACTTTTCTGCAGTGACCAAACTTTGCCACATTGCCTAGACTTTTCTGCAGTGACCAAATTTGCCACAGTGACTTCGCTTTTGCACCAGAAAATCACCGGAGCAAACCAAAGCGCACCGGAGTGCACCAGAAAAAAAATGGCTACTCTATGAGCACACTGCATCCACCAAAAATACCAAGAGACCCCTATAAAATCCAGTAAAACCAATACCCAATCCATGAAACCATCAAATAAAAATAGGAATAACAACATATATCCATTCCAAATCACTAAAAATCCTCCAAAAAAATCACCATAAATCCTCCAAAAATAACCATAAATCCACTAAAAATAAATAAATAAATAAATAAATTAAAAAAATAAAAAAAAACCATTTAACTCCCTTCAACCAAATTAACACCTGCTAACACCATGATTTTCTTCCAACCATGGTCCAATCAAATTTTCACCTAAGTAGCCTACCCAGATTTGGAATGCCACAATGTGTGATTCTTTTTAAAAAAAATTAGGACATATAGCAAAGATTTAGCAAGACTAAGTACTGGGTAATCCCAAAGACCAAAGATGTGGTCAAAGTCAGTTGGGACGTGTTGGTCGGCAACAATGTAGATAGTTCTAAAGTACAAAGCAGTAGACACAATACAATATGGGTTTGTTCTCCTTTTTAATTTCTAAAAAGAAACGCCTTCCACTCTTATTTTTAAAGACAGCCCAATATAGTGTTACACAAATATATGATTAGAAAGATTAAA
The DNA here is from genome assembly GCA_030280995.1 of Hemileia vastatrix. Taxonomy (NCBI): domain Eukaryota; kingdom Fungi; phylum Basidiomycota; class Pucciniomycetes; order Pucciniales; family Zaghouaniaceae; genus Hemileia; species Hemileia vastatrix. The sequence continues at coordinate 25,043,452 of JASXTE010000016.1, read as the reverse complement.
AGTTGAGAGATAAGTAAAAGATCAGGAAAAACAAACATTACTATCTGGATATTTTTATTTTTAAAAAGCGCTAATATCCACAGCTACTCCCTCTTGAAGCTCTCTCTTTGAATATGCCTTATTATAGCAATAAAATAACTCTAAAAATAGTCAATCCTACTGAATCTATCTATTCTCTCTATGCTGCATTTTCCCACTATAATATATGAAATACACACACAGATGCGCAAATGTAAAGGACTCAGAAATATATCTAATATTATTTTCAAACAAATGACCAAAGAAAAATTTATATCTTATACCTGACTTCACAATTATTAACTTATCGTTGTGGTGATCCAAACCTGGTTAGGCCTTTGGAGTGAATATTTTGGGGTATTTGGTATGTAGGATGTTATTGGATTTATGGTGTTATTTGTGGATTTTTTCATATTTAGGAGATAGTTAGTAGTGTTTATGGAGGCTTAAGCTAGGGTCACTTTTTATGTCTCAGCTTAATTTCGTTTATTTTCTCTTCATTTTGGTATCCATTTTGGGTGGTTACCTTGTTTTATAGGGTAGTTATGGTGTTATTATTGGTATTTATCGGATGTTTATTGCTTAGTGGTGCTTGTATCTAGCATCAATTATTATGTTTCAGCTTATTTTCCTTTATTTTCTTTTCATTTTGGTATGTCTTATGTGTGTTTATCTTTTTTATTAGTGAAGTTATGGGTTTTTAGGGTTTTTAGTGTTTTTATGGGTTGTATGGGTGTTTTAGGGCCTAGAAGCGGCCCGCCCGCTTCAGGCGGCACCTCCAATGTCGGGCGGCCTGCCCGCCTGGGCGCTGGGGAGGCGCTAAAATGCACTTTTATGCATGAAAAAGGCTGGGAAAGCTGAATTTCGGGTGGGGAATTGGTCAGGGTGGTCTGTGCACTGGCTGTATGATGCATTGTGGTCTTCCAACATTGGCAGGGGCCTTTGTTGTGTGATTTGACGCTGTTTGTGCATGTCTTAATTGACATCTGTTAAGGAATTAGGTATTTTTTTGGTTTTATTCCGTGGAAATTGGGTCTGCAGGTATGTGGGTACTATCCTTGGATAGCCCTGGTTTTTCCCTATATTTTATGTCTTGTAGACATTTTTCATATTCTGAGTTTTAAGGGGTCATTTTCTCATTTTACATTTATAAAAGATTGCTGTTTAATTTGGTTTTTCGTTTTTAACGGGCTAACCTTAAGTCTTATGGTTAAGTTCTTAGTACCATTGGATAGAGCTAATTTTTCTCTATATTTTATGTCACAATGTTGTTACAGTGAAATTCCGTGTTTTAAAGGTTTTAGTAGTTGTAGCTAATTTTTCTAAGTAGATTAGTTGTTTTTGTTGGTTTTCTGGCTTCAGGGAGGCCGGGCCGTTTCAGGCAGCACCCCCAACGTCAGGCAGCCTGCCCGCCTCTGTTTTAGAAGGTTGGGGAGCACTTCTGGAGGGTTTTTTATTCAATTTGGCAGGTACAGGCAACAGATTTGTGGGTGTGAATGGGCTCTTAGATAGTGGTCTGTGTGTACATAGTCAAGAAGACAGTTTGGGGCAACTTTATTTATCATACAACCATCCAGAGGCAATATCCTTGTTCCTCACTCAGTTTTCACTGTTTCTGGCCACAATTTGGCTGTGATTGTTGCAAGTGAGTTATTCATTTAACTTAACTTTGGCAACAGTTTTCTTTGTTATAGTCTTGCAAGCTATAGCAAGTATTATTTCTGTCTCTGGTGTGGATTTTCAGCCTACATCAAGTATCTTTGCTGTCTCTGGTGTGGACTTTGTTCTACATTTCAGTTCTTTGGTCTGGTAGTCTATCTGGTGACTACTTTCTTGGCTAATCAAGAAGTCAAGTGTGTTAAACAGGAGCTTTAGCAAAAAAGGAACCAACTTACTTTAGAAAGTAAATCTCACTCTATTTTTCCAAAGGGACAGGGGATTTTCTCTCTGGTTTTTCTCTAACTCCCTTGGTCAAGGTCTATAGCTAGTACTAAAGGATTGTCTACATTTCTGGTGCCCAACGTGGGGTGGAACTTGCTAGTTCTTTGAAATCTCTGTTTTCTTTGATTGGCTCTTTTTGGTGTTTTAGACTGGAAAAATGGCTTCTGGTTCTGCTATTCCTGTGGTGACTGTCAGTGGGGGGGATGGTCCTCCTTCTGTGATGGTTAGGGAGTGTGTGAGGATTAAAACTTGGGATGGTACCAAGTTTAATGGGGAGGATGTCAAGTGATTTCTAGAGAAGTATGAAACTGCTTCTGGAGTGGATGGTGCTTCCTACCTGGAAATGGTGAAGAATATTATCTTCTTCATTGGTGATAGGTCAGTGGAGAAGGAGATTGTGGCCATGTCTGGCTACAAGAAGAGGGATTGGAAATTGTTGTGTAGTGAGATGGTGGATAGATGGGGTGTCAGGCTCACTATGGTGGATCTGAAAAAGGTTGTCAGTTAATGGAAATCTTATGGTGGTGTTGGTAACTTACATAGTTACTTGAAGTTTCTGCTACAGTTTGATCCTGTGGTGGAATATTTGGTGGAAGTGGAGGAGCTGGCACATGAAAATGCTGCCAAAGATGTTTTTTGGTCTTCCCTGGCTAGAGATGTCAGGATGGATGTGTTGAAGGAGTTGTCAAGAAAGGAATTGATGAAGACTCTTTCTAATGGGGACCAGAAGTTGCCTGCCTTGGATAAGGTGAAGAAGGCTGTTGAGGCCCATTTGAAGTTATTGGCTGTGGAAACCTATCAGGAGGGGTGTGCCAAGTATGTCAGCAAAGTCAGTGAGGCTTTGGCTGAAGAGGAAGATAAGAAGAAGAAGGAGGAGAAAAATTTGGTGCAGGCTCCCAAACAGGAGAGGGACCCAATGGTGGAGCAGTTGGCTGATCTCACAAAGCAGCTGCACATTTTTGTTCAGGAGGCCAAGAAGGTTAATAAGGCAACTTCTCTGCCTAGAGATTTTGAAAGGAGGGCTGGTAGGAGTGATCCTTGGGTTTGCTCTTATTTCAGTAGGAGGGGGCACAGGTCCAATAATTGTTGGGCACTGAACAGAGATGTGTCTGAAGGAAAAGTGGAGTTTGATGGCAGGGTTTTTAAGTTCCCTGAGGGTTCTTTTTTGAAGCCCAGTGAGGGGCAGGCTCCTGTGGATTTGGTCAGGAGAAGGGGTGGTCTCAATCAAAGGAGGCCAAGGTTTGAGGAGATTCCTGATCAAGGGAAGTCTTCTGTTAAGGTAGATGAGGACGTCAAGGGAAAGGGGAAGGAAGTCAATAAGGTCACTTTTTCTACTTTCTTTGGTGGTTTGGAGTTGTATTCTTGTGGTGGACAGTCAAGTGGTTAATGCTTGGCTGGTGTTTATGATGTGGAAGCAGGAAAGGTGAGAAGGCCTAAGAGCAGTTCTCAGGCCCGACCAAAGCCAAATGCTTCAAAGGTGAATCCTAAGCTGAGTGCAGCTAGGAAGAGGTACAGCAAAGAGGAGCTGTACAAGATGCAGAAGGGTATGGCTGATATGGGCCCCCCTAGTTTTGGTGCATTGGACCTGAATGGTGAGCCAATGCCAATGGAGGTGGATTCTGACTCTGAGGAGGATGTCCCTTTGGCTTCATTGCCAAAGCCTGTTGGAGTCAGAGGTTCTGGTGAGGGATCTGGTTTGGTTCCTGTTAATGGTAAATCTGTTGGTGGTGCTGGTCCTCAAGAATCTTCTAGGACCAAGGTGGTGAAGCAAAGAGCTCACTTTGAGAGGCCAGTAGAGTCTGGTCAAGTTAATTTTATGGACTCTGTCCTGGAAAGGATGAACCAGGGTCAGGTTTCCCTATCTTATGGGGAATTGTATGCTATCAGTCCAGGGTTGGCTGATAGGCAGAAGAAGTTGTTGACCAGGAGAAGAGTTTCTTCTGGTGAGGTATAATACATTTGTGATTCTGCTGAAAAGTTTGGTGAGGGGTTGGAAACTCATTTTTCTGCTCCTCTGGGATATGTCAATGTCACTCTGAATGGCAGGGAGACAAGGGCATTGGTGGATTCAGGTTCTCAGATAAACCTGATTTCTTTGTTTGAGGCAACTCATATGGGCCTCCCCATCAAAACTGGTATTGGTGGGAATTTGAGTGGGATCGGTGGCCATGTCACTGAATTGGTTGGAAATTCAGAGTTTGTGAAGCTAGATGTTGGAGGAGCCTCAGGGAAGGTTCATTTTTACATTGCTAAAGGTAATGTAAAAGCAGTTTTGGGTGAGCCATTCTTGATGGATTTTCACGCAAGAATTGGTTATCAATTAGATTTTGGAATCAGTTTGGAGTTGACTGGTGAAGATGATAGGAGACTTCACATGAGGTTTTCATCCCCTGGAGAGGATGGTTGGGAGACCAGGCCTGGTTTATCTTCAATGTGCCAGTGCATGAACTGTTGCAGGAGAAGGAAGGAAGTGGGTACTGCCTCTGGTTTTTTGGAGTGCGGCTTAGGCTCTATTGAGAGTCTGTCTTTTTTAGAGTAATAAGGGCTGATCACCCTAGTGCTACAACCTCTCCCTAAGATGAGGAAATCCCATGTTGTAGTAGGTTAGCTCCCTTGGAGATATACCAAGTGGATTCCCAACTTTCTCTTTTTAATGTTTCTCTTCTCTGCAAGTATTCATCAAGTTTTTTATCAAGTCTCTGTTCTCTCTCAAGATTCTTAATTATTTATAATTAAAGTTCAAAGAAGAAGATTGGTTATATATCTTTATTGAAAGATATGCGGAAAAGTTTTGGGGAAGTGAGATTGGGGTCTAAAAGTAAGTCCTCCCAATTGTGCACGGCTAGGGTTTCTTCTACACCTTTTAAAAACATTACCTGGGCCACACCTGTGAGAATTGGGGAAACCCCTGGTTATTTTTGTAGGTCAGAAGAAAACTCAAAAAAAAAAAAAGGGAAAAATTTCAAGATAATTCATGAAAATCAAGAAAAAAATCTGAAGATAATGAAGAAATATGATGCAAAATATTTTTGTGAAGATCGTCAAGATCTATTTTTGGGCCTCCAGAATGAGGTTAAGCTGCAGAAAATTTTTAAGAGAGAAGATCATCAAGATCGATTTTTGGGCCTCCAGCATGAGGATAAACTGCATTATTTAAGAAGAGTTGATTCTGACGATGAATCAAGATTAGAAAATTTAGAAGATTGAAGTGAGGATAAAGATGTGGAATTGCGGAAAAGATTTGGAGTGGTGAGATTGGGGTGTAAAAGTAAGTCCTCCCAATTGTGCACCGCTAGGGTCTCTTCTACACATTTCAAAAACATTACCTTGGCCACACATGTGAGCAATGGGGAAACCCTTGTTTTTTGTTCCAGATCTGGTGGTGAAGATTTCCTGAAGATCCCTCAAGTTGAAGGTGGAGCGGCAAAGTATAAGAAGGTAGCGCAGAAGATTAGGCCTGTCAATGAGCCTATGCCTGTGGGTTTGAATCTGCCTTTGAAGAGACCCCATTTGTTGAGAGATCTGTACTGTACTCCTTTGGTGAAGAATCCTCCAGAATATATAGAGACGCCTAGGGTGACCGTGGAAAGGTTAAAAGTTGTTAATTTTGGTCCTGATGGGTGGTTGTCTGAGGAAGAAAAGAAGTTGTTGTTGCACGTTATTGTGCTAAGGGAGAAAGCTATGGCGTTTGTTGAGGAGGAAAGAGGTGTATTGAAGCACTCTAATGGGGAACCTTACTTGATTCCTGTGGTTTGCCATGAACCTTGGAAAATCAAACCTATTCCAATTCCAGCCGCTATTAGAGAGGATTTTGTAGAGATTGTTAGAGAAAGAGTCAGAACTGGGTTATACAAACAATCAACTTCCAGCTACTCAAGTCTGATTTTCTGCGTAAAAAAGCAGAATGGAAAGTTGAGGGTGGTTCATGATCTTAGAGCCTTGAATAGAGTCACTATCAAGGAGGCTGGTATGCCACCAAGTGCAGAGGATTTTGTTGAAGCTTTTGCTGGAAGGGTGTTATGGTTTGGGTGAAATTATGGGTGGTTATGATGAGAGGGAACTCCATACGGATTCAAGGCCTCTAACAACTTTTGAGACTCCTTTGGGAAGATTTAAGCTCACTAGGTTGCCTCAAGGAGCAACTAATTCAGTGGCAGTTTATCAAGCACAGATGGCTTGGATTTTGCAGGATGAGGTTCCTACTCATGCTGGTATTTTTATTGATGATGGTGAAATTAAAGGACCATCCACTGATTATGGTAATGAGGTGTTAGTGGAGAACCCTGTCATGAGGAGGTTTGTGTGGGAATATGCAAAAACTCTAGAGAGAGTGTTGTTTAGGATTGAAGAGGCTTGTTTGACCATTTCAGGGTCAAAATTCTGTTGTTGTGTTCCTTCTTTGGAAATTCTGGGTCATGTGGTATGTAAAGAGTGAAGGATTATGGCAAAGAAGAAGATTAATAAAATCCAGTCATGGCCAAGGCCTAAAAACACTACTGAAGTCAGAGGATTTTTGGGTGTATGTGTATATGTTAGGATTTTTATTAAGGATTTTTCTTTGTTGGCTTCACCTTTAAGGAGGTTGACCAGAAAAGTTGCAGATTGGGAATGGACTGAAGAGTGTGAAGAGGCTTTTCAGAAGTTGAAAAAGGTTGTTGGTGAAGATATTGTTCTTCACAAGTTGGATTATGGTGTTTATGCTGGGAAAATTTATCTGGCAGTGGACTCAAGTTATATTGCTGCTGGTGCTGTTTTGTCTCAGGAGGATAAGACTGGGAGGTTCAGTCCAGTAAGATATGAGTCTGTGATGTTTAATGAGGTGGAATCTAGGTATTCACAACCTAAGTTGAAATTGTGTGGCATAGCTAAAAGTTTAAAGAAGCTACAGACGGTTTTGTGGGGGCAGCATTTTGAGCTACAGGTGGATGCAAAGTCTTTGGTTCAGATGATCAATACACCTAGTCTTCCAAATGCTCCAATGACTAAGGGGGTGGCATTTATTTAACATTTTTCTTTTGACCTGGTACACAAACCAGGTAAAATTTTACTATGCCTGATGGATTATCAAGGAGACCACCTACAGATGAAGATTCTGAGGCTGAAGAGTTTGATGAGGATGTTCCAGTGGTTAGGGCCAGCACAAAGGGTACTGAAGATTTTTCTGACCTCCCCCAAGAGGCTAAACTGGCTGGATGTGATCTTGATTCTGGTGATCAGGATTTTTTTGTTGATGAAGATGGAGTTGTTGTTTGGGACAGCTCAAAATTGGAAAAGAGTGTTTTTTTTAGTGAACTAGATTCTCACAAGGTTTAGTGGAAAGAGAAGGACATGCCAAAATTTAAGGATTGGTGTCCTGGTTGGGCTGCTCAATTGGCTGATGTTCATACTGGTGATTTTGATGACAGAATCGTACCCTTGGATGTGGTGTTGTTGGATTTTGAAGATTTGACCTGGGGTCAGTCTAGGTTTTATTTTATTTTGGTGGAATATCTGTTGACCTTGGAGAGGCCAGATAGTTGTGATGATGATACTTGGTTAGCAATCAAGAAGAAGAGTCCTGGATTCTATGTGTCAGGAAGAAGGTTGATGAGGAGAAGGCATCCTAATCCTCAAGTGGTGGTGACCCAGAAGAAGGGTCAAGAATTGGTTTTGAAGTCTTTGCATAAAGACCTTGGTCATAGAGGCTTTGGGGAGACTTATAGAAGAGTAGCAGACAGATTTCGGTGGCCAGGTATGAAGTTGGCTGTGCAGGGTTGGGTTCAATCTTTCGAAGAATGTCAAAGAAGAAGTCACTTGAAACCTAATAAGGTGAGCCATGCTACTGGTGAATAAACTGTTTTTGCAAGGGTCAGTCTGGATGCTGTCCATATTAAAGAGGGCAGGTATCAATGCTTGATTGTTGCTAGGGATGATTTGTCTGGTTGGGTTGAGGCAGTGCCTCTGATTAATTTGACTTCCAAGAATGTGGCAGACTTTATGAAGAAGGAGTGGATTTATAGGTATGGGTTGATGAAGTTGGTCACTGTTGATGGTGGGCCAGAGTTTGGTGCCAAATTTAAAGAAGCTGTGGCTAGTGTTGGTTCTAAAGTTAGAGTGGATACACCTTATTATCCTGAAGCGGAAGGCATGGTTGAAAGAGGCCATCAAGTTATCAAGAATGCTTTGGTGAAGATGTGTGGAGATAGTGCTGAAAAGTGGAGGCATTATTTACCCTTGGTTTTATTTGCTGATAGGGTCACTGTGAAGAGGACAACTGGCTATTCTCCTTATGAGTTAATGTCTGGTCAGAAAGCCGTTCTACCAGTGGACTTGGAAGCTGTCTCTTATCTTGGAATTGATTGGGATGACCTGCACTCAACAGAAGATTTGCTCTGTACCAGGATGCAACAATTGGAATGTAGAGAGGAATGTCAGGAGAAGGCATACTCTAGAATGATGAAGATTAGGAAACAATCAGTCAGGTACTGGGACAAGAAGTTGGCTCATAGACTCAGGAATCCCTTGAAGCCTGGTTGTTTGGTTTTGGTGTATAATAGAAGTTTGGAGAGTCAGTGGGGGAAAATGTTTGCTGACAGATGGAATGGACCTTACAGAGTCAGATCTCAGGCTTCTGGAGGTTCTTATGTTCTGGAAGAGTTGGATGGTGCAGTCTTGAAAAAGAGATGGCTGAAGACTAAGTGAAGAGGTTCTATCCCAGAGGCACTAGGCAAGAAGAAGATTGACTCCGCAATGAGGATAAACTACGGACCATTCTTTAATTTTTGTTTTTATGTGGTGATGCTATTCATCTGTTTTTTAGAAACTTTTGTTAGAGGGTACCCATGGGTGGGGTCTCTAGATTTTGTCTTGGAAAGTGTGGGGGTGACTGATGGGCTGGCTGCTCTATCAACAGTTACCCCAGATTGTCTGTTTCCAACCCTTTCTCCTGATTTGGTTGAACCCTAGTATTGGTTTCTTTTCACAGGTTTTAGTCCTCTATGACTTTAAACTGGAATTTCCTCTGGTTTTTAAGTGCTGGACTCTTCACTGTTTATTGGTTTTGGTTTTTTTTGTGTTGGATGTTGTGATTTTGTTAGAAGGTACCCAGGGGGGGCTTCTAGATTTTATTTTGGAAAGTGTGGGGGTAACTGATGAACTGGCTGCTCTGTAGAACTGTTACCCCAGAATGTCTGTTTCAAGTCTTTGTCTTTCCGAGTTGAATTCTAGTTCTGTTGTTTATTATTTAGGTTTTAAGTCCACTTTAACTTTAAACTGGTTTGGGACTGGCTTCTTTATCTTTGGTTCTTTTAGATTGGTGGTGGATCACTGGTGGTCTCCCATCATTTTTACTTATTGGAGGGAGCCCACCCAGTGATCATTTCTATGGATTGGACTTTTCATTATTGGACCATCTATGGAGCTGGACTGTCCTTGATTTTTCAGTTATGTTTTTTGCTAGATAGCAGTTTTAGATTATTTTCTTTTTTCTATTTTTTTCTTTTAATTTTTTTATGGGGGTTGTTTAAAATTATAAAATCAAAAATATAGGGTGTTACCACATCAGGTTCACCTGGATGTGGGCAAGCATTGGTGGGGAAAGGCTCATCAATTGGCTGGGAAATGCTATTTTATTTTTTTTATTTATTATTCATTTCATGTGTTTCTGTGTTTCATTATTTTTATTATCTTTTGAATTTCTAAATTTTTTAAATTTTGTTTTCTGTTAATCATTTAAAAGAATTTATTGTGTATCCACATCAAGGTGCACTTGGATGTGGGTAAGGTATTAGGGGATCAGCTCATCAATTGGCTGGGGGATACCATTTCTATTATTTTTTATATTATATTTTATTTCATTTATTTTATTTCATTTTTTTTTATTAATTTTCAATTTTAGTATATTAGTAGATACAAAAAAAAAAAAAAAAAAATCTGGAATCATTTTTATTAATTGTTTTATATTATTATTATGTTTCTCATCCTTTTGCAGGAGCTCATTTTCTGTATGATGAAGCTTCTGGAGGCTGGTCCGGATTGTGATGACGTTTTTGTTTTTTGTTGGGATTGTGGGTAGCACTGTGTTCTTTGAAGTGCATCCTGCTGGAGAGATGATAGAGATTGTAATGATCAGGAATTGGATTAAAGGGAAGTTCAGAGGAGGAAAAAGAAGAGGCAGGAATGGAGTGATGGAGGGTGTGCTTAATGATCCTAGGAATTTTCCAGTGGTCGTCTAACAGGCGCTTTCTCAGGGATTTTTCAAAGTCATTCAAAGGTCCATGGAGGACAAAGGCTTTTATCATGTTGGAACACATGGTGCTTAGGTGTTTCTTCATGTCTCCATAATCCAGGGTCAAAGAAGTTTCAAGAGTTTGGCCAACTCCAATAATAGATTCAGGAGGAGGGGTGCCAACTAGACAAGAAGAATTGGATCAGTAATTATTTCTGTTAAAGAAATGGGATAATTAATTTGGTACTTACAGATTGGAAGCTCATCAAATCTGTAAGCAGCTGGGATTTGGATCTCTGAAGATTTTGTAATGGTCATAGTGGGTGGATCAACTAGGGAAAGATATGGATTCTCATGGTCTTCCTCTGAAGGATCCTGAGAGGGTGAACTGGGATGCTGATGTTCCTGGGGCCTAGTTGGAGAAGTGGGATTGTTGTTGTTGTTGTGGTTGTTATTTCTGTTGGATTCAGCTGGAGGAGGTGCTGGTTATGGAGTACCAGGGTTGTTAAAGGATAAAGCAGGAGAGGGGAATTTGGAAGAAGATTGATCTCTTCTGGATGGAGCTTTTGAAGAGATGGAACTGTCAGAAGAGTAGTTGGATGACAGAGGAGAGGTGTAGTTTCCTTGTCTTAGTTGGGGACAAAGTTGTTGTTTGGGTGCAGTGTGTGGTGTTCTGGTTTCTTCTTGGGGTTCTCTGCCAGGTATCTTATAAATCTGGGAAATTTTGGTGCTTTTGGACCTTGGAAGGGTTGATTGCATTACTCTGGGAGCAGTAGGAGGTAGTTTGGTTGAGTTGTTGTTGTTTTGTGGATGAATTTGGCTGTTTTCTGGCCGTTTTTGGAGGTTTTGGCCCTGATTTTCACTGTTTGGTGAGGAGGGCAGGCCGCCCGATGTCGGCCAGGCTGCCTAAATGCGGTCTAGAAGCCTGGGAGTTGATCTTGAAGCTTTTGGAGCTAATTTGGCAGAGATAAAAGCAGTTTCTTGTGAAGCTAATGCTGGTCTTTTGGGAAGAGTGCGGGAAGCTGAGCTTCTGGATCTTCTGGAAGGAGCAGAAGATAGAGAGGAAGAGGATGGACCAAGTTCTGGAGATGTATTTGTGGGAAGGTGAAGAAGGAGGAATAGGGTAGTTGGAATCTCTGTCACATCTTTTCTTTTTGGAATAGCAAGAATCACAAGCCCTGTTGTAGAATTTGGATTCAGGAGTTGGAAGAGTGAATGTGCAAGGTCTGCACATGTGGATGAACTGTTTCCAGGCATAGTCCTTGGGAGCAGTGAAGCAAGGGAGAGTAGAAGGGTTAACATCAGGAGATCCAGCCATGATCTTTGGTGAGAAAAGATGATGAAAAGGGATAGGAGGAGATTTTTGTCAGTGATAGGTAGATGATGAAGTGAAGGTGATAGTTCAGCAGGTTGGCTGTAGAGGTGTTCTGCATGAAATTGGCTGCGTCTATTTTATGCAAAATTCGGCCAGTCCATCAAGACTCTAAACTGAAAAATCTATGGTATTAAGATCAATCCATCAAGACTCTAAACTGAAAAAGCTATGGTATGAAGTCATCCAAGACTTTAAACTGGCTGGTTTCAAGATTTTATCAAGACTAGTCCGTCAATACTTTAAACTGAACACTGTGTTAGTCCCCCAAGACTTTAAACTGAGGGTTGTAAGTCCCCCAAGACTATAAACTGAGGGAAAAGTTTTTGTGTTGGAGTTGTTTTGAAAGATTGGTGGAGGGTATCCACAGGGGGAGCCTCCGAATTTAGCAAAGGCAAGTTTGGGGGTAATTGATGGGCTGGCTGCTCTATTTACAATTACCCCAGAATGTTAGTTTTTTCTCTGTGTCTTAATGTGGTTGATCTCTGGTTCTGGGTTTATGATTTAGGTTTTTGAGTCCCCCAAGACTTTAAACTGAGGGTTTTTGAGTCCTCCAAGACTATAAAATGAGGATAGTCCCCCAAAACTTAAAACTGAGGGTTGTTTGCGGTTACATCCTATAGAGGGTGTGGTCAATTTCTCTTTTCTGAATCAAACTCAAGTACTAGTGGAATTACAGAGGGAATCAAGAGATGAAATAAAGTGTTCAGAATTAGCCTTGAACTGGTGAATGAGGTGTCTTCTGTTCTCAATGTCCTGTGGATCTCTAGCAGGAGTGGATTGGAAGTAGTGAAGCAGAAGTTGTTTGTGTTGAGATGTGTGTTGTTGGAACTTGGCCTTGATAGTGGGCAAGTGCCTTGGTGTTGGTGGTGCAATGGATCCTACATTGTTATCATCACTATCAGAAGATGGAGGAACTGAGAAGTCATCAGTTTTAAAGTTGAAGGAAGAAAAGAATGTTCTCACCATCAGATGGACCAGGGATGGTGGAACTAGTTGTTTTCTGGGTTGTGACACTCTACTGGGAAGAGTGAAGCTTTTTGATTAATCTGGGTATCAGGATGGATGGCCTAGACCTTTTTGTGCTGGCAGAAGATGGCCCAGGTTGAGGTGGAGGTGAATCTGTTGCAGAAGAAAGTGGACCAGGTCTGTGGCAGGTCTTCTTTCTAGATTGGCATACATTGCAGGATGTTCTGTATGGATGGACAGGTGTTGTCATGGTTCAGATTAAATTATTGTCAATGCAGTATTAGCAGGAACCCATTTCAGAGGCAGATTTGGGAAGAAGGTTAAACATGGTGGTTGGGTGAAGAAAGAATGCAAACATTCTCAATTGGAGGGATGATGTGGTCTTCCAACATTGGCAGGGGCCTTTGTTGTGTGATTTGACACTGTTTGTGCATGTCTTAATTGACATCTGTTAAGGGATTGGGTATTTTTCTTGTTTTATTCCCCAGACATTGGGTCTGCGGTTATTTGGGTACTATCATTTGATATCCCTGGTTTTTCTCTATATTTTATGTCTTGAAGAGATTTTTCATATTCTGAGTTTTAAGGGGTCATTTCCTCATTTTTCATTTATAAAAGATTGCTGTTTAAGATTGTTTTTTGTGTTTTACGGGCTAACCTTAAGTCTTAGGGTTAAGTGCTTAGTACCATTGGATAGAGCTAATTTTTCTCTATATTTCATGTCTCAAAGTTGTTACAGTGAAATTCAGTGTTTTAAAGGTTTTAGTAGTTGTAGCTAATTTTTCTAAGTAGATTAGTTGTTTTTGTTGGTTTTCTGGCTTCAGGGAGGCCGGGCCGCTTCGGGCGGCCCGCCCACCTCTGTTTTAGGAGGTTGGGGAGCACTTCGGAAGGGTTTTTTATGAAATTTGGCGGGTACAGGCGCCAGATTGGTGAATGCGCATGGGCTCTTAGTTAGTGGTCTGTGTGTAAATAGTGAATAAGACAGTTTGGGGCAACTTTAATCATCATACAACCATCCGGAGGTGATCTCATTGTTCCTCACTCAGTTTTCACTGTTTTCTGGCCACAATTGGCTGTGTTTGTTGCAAGTGAGTTCTTCATTTAACTTAACTTTGGAAACTGTTTTCTCTGTTATAGTATTGCAAGCTATAGAAGGAATTATTGCTGTCTCTGGTGTGTATTTGCAGCCTACATCAAGTATTTTTGCTGTCTCTGGTGTGGACTTTGTTCTACATTTCAGTTCTTTGGTCTGGTAGTCTATCTGGTGACTAATTTCTTGGCTCATCAAGCAGTCAAGTGTGTTAAACAGGAGCTTTAGCAAAACAGGAACCAACATACTTTAGCAAGTAAATCTCACTCTATTTTTCTAAAGGGACAGGGGATTTTCCCTCTGTTTTTTCTCCAACTCCCTTTGTCAAGGCCTATAGCTAGTACTATAGGATTGTCTACAGCATGTGTGGGAAGATTTTTAGGGAAGAATCTTATCTCTTTACTCATCGCCTCTCTGTTCCTCACTTTCTCATTGGCTTGTTTTTGTTGGCATATATTACTGTTCATTTCAACTCCTTCTGGTAGTCTGTCTGGGACTATTATCTTCACTTTTAAAGGGGTCAAGTGTGTTTAATTAGAGGGTCTAGAAAACAGATCTCCAATTTGCTGCAACAGGTAAATCTAACTTGTTTTTCTAAAGGGACAGGGGTTATTCTTTATATTTTTTCTCCAACTCCCTTGGTCAAGGCCTATAGCTAGTACTATAGGATTGTCTACATCGTATATTAACTAATTATTTGTCAATTGTTATTATTTTTTCCTACTCAATGTACTTCTTTTATTGTATAGTCCTCCTTTTTTATATTTTTCCAGCGCTCAAGACACAGTTCCTTAGTGAATCTCTGGCGCTGGCTCTAGCGCCACATTAGTAAAACAATAACAATTCTATTAGTAAACTATGTACATTTCTTGTAGAAACTACAGCACCTAATTGCACCCTATGCTTACTAACACTAGTTTTTAACTTGTTTCACTCATACTCCATATAGGCGCTCTTGACTATACCTTAGTTATGTTTCAGTGTTACTTCCAGGTTTGGCCCATTCTAACGTTGATCCTAGTTGCCTTGACTTTTGAGTAGTTTTTTTTGTGATCGAGTCCCCATGCTCCTCGCCTCATTACTAGTCGATAGTCCTGGTAATTTACTTGACTAATTAGACTCTGAAACTTACGTTACTTGTCTCAATAATTATAGCACTTGCCACAGTGCAGTATATTATGCACTTGAGTCTTCCTTAAGCCATAACTCATTCCTTAATGCGTAACACACAATTATTGGAAACCCAAATCCATATTTTTTAGCACTTATGGTCCTAAATTAATAACACACAATTCCCCATTGTGCGGCACATCCCGCTGCAAAGTCCAAGCGCACAGACCATATATCCTTTTTTTTGGTTCTTCTATTTCCCTTTCTTGAAACACACAAATACATATTATATTTTAATACTATCTACGGCGCTAACTCTCCTTCTGTTCTTCCTGGACTACGCGCTGTCGTCTTCCAACATTGGAAGGGGCCTTTGTTGTGTGATTTGGCACTGTTTGTGCATGTCTTAATTGACATCTGTTAAGGAATTGGGTATTTTTCTGGTTTTATTCCGTGGATATTGAGTCTGCCGGTATGTGGGTACTATTATTGGATGGCCCCGGTTTTTCTTTATATTTAATGTCTGGAAGAAATTTTTCATATTCTAAGTCTTAAGGGTTCAATTCCTCATTTTTCATTTATAAAAGATAGCTGTTTAATATTGTTTTTTGTGTTTTACGGGCTAACCTTAACTCTTAGGCTTAAGTGCTTAGTACCATTGGATAGGGCTAATTTTTCTCTATATTTCATGTCACAATGTTGTTATAGTAAAATTCCGCGTTTTAAAGGTTTTAGTAGTTGTAGATAATTTTTCTAAGTAGATTAGTTGTTTTTATTGGTTTTCTGGCTTCAGGGAGGCCGGGCCGTTTCAGGCGGCACCTCTGACGTCAGGCATCCTGCCCACCTCTGTTTTAGAAGGTTGGGGAGCACTTCTGGAGGGTTTTTTATTCAATTTGGCGGGTACAGGCAACAGATTTGTGGGTGTGAATGGGCTCTTA
Organism: Hemileia vastatrix; assembly: GCA_030280995.1. Lineage (NCBI taxonomy): Eukaryota > Fungi > Basidiomycota > Pucciniomycetes > Pucciniales > Zaghouaniaceae > Hemileia > Hemileia vastatrix. Next base: position 25,027,808 of record JASXTE010000016.1, on the reverse strand, counting down.
GATAGTGGTCTGAGTTTACATAGTGAATAGACAGTTTGGGGCAACTTTAATTATCATACAACCATCCGGAGGCAATATCCTTGTTCCTCACTCAGTTTTCACTGTTTCTGGCCACAATTTGGCTTTGATTGTTGCAAGTGAGTTCTTCATTTAACTTAACTTTGGCAACTGTTTTCTCTGTTATAGTCTTGCAAGCTATAGCAAGTATTATTGCTGTCTCTGGTGTGGATTTGCAGCCTACATCAAGTATCTTTGCTGTCTCTGGTGTGGACATTGGTCTACATTTCAGTTCTTTGGTCTGGTAGTCTATCTGGTGACTACTTTCTTGTCTCATGAAGCAGTCAAGTGTGTTGGAAAGGGGGCTTTAGCAAAACAGGAACCAACTTACTTTAGCAAGTAAATCTCACTCTATTTTTCTAAAAGGACAGGGGATTTTCTCTCTGGGTTTTCTCCAACTCCCTTGGTCAAGGCCTATAGCTAGTACTATAGGATTGTCTACAGCATGTTCATTAGTCTAAAACCACGCTTCCTGCGAGGCCTGTACCAAATCCTCCCTCTACTCGCAACTGTTCCCAGGAGCCTATAAGTACCCTGCATCTCGCAGCATTTTCTTCCTCCATCTTCTATCTTCTTCTCCTATTTATTATAATCATCTTCTTTTCCCTCTTATTATTTATTTATTTTTTATATATCTTTCAATGACTACTAGAAGAACCCCTCCTAACACTGAAAATACCTCCAACGTCATGGACACAATTTGACAGTTCATGCGTACTCAGCCCCCTTCTGCTCCCCTAGCAAGGCCAATAACTACACTGATGGGTGGGACAAGATGCACCTGCTGCATCAAGAAAGTCATAACTCCATGTAATTTCTCAAAAGCCTGCTGTGGCAATAATTTTTTTAGTGTAAGTTATCTTCACTTTCCTTTCCTTCTTTATTATAACTAACTTTTCATTTCTTCCTTATGCAGTCATGTGATTACTGCAAGAAACACAAAAAGAAGTATAGTTACAATGGGCCACTCACTGTTGTTCACCTGGACCCCAATGCATCTACAAGCAGTATGATGAGTCAAATGACCATCAATCGCCCAGCACTTGCTCCTACCACCCCACCTGGAAACAAACAAGCCAAGGTTGGTTGCCGCAAACCTACACCCAGTAGCGTCGCTTCTGTCTCAAGATCTCTCTTATCAGAGGAGAGCACAGTAAGTTTTTTTTTTCTCTCTTCTTATGCTAACATTTTTCTTTTTTTTTCTTTTAGAATGCGCCAGGCACACCTTACGCTGAAACGCCTCCACCTCCTAACATCCCTTTATTCCTTCCTGCCTTGAAAGAAGATCCCATCTGAGATACTGAACTTAATCCAGAGTGTACTCCTTGTATACCCTCAACTTACTGGACAACAATGCATCCGGTCTTTGATGCCATCATCCTTGACAAATGGCCCACCAAAACTTTCTTGGATGTCAATGATGAGGAGCCCTCCATGGCTCAAAACTGGGAATTTGCAGATAAAATTGCCTGCACTTCATACAATAAAATTATGTGTTGTATGAACAACATGCTAACTGCCATCAAAGAATTCCTCAAGGCGGTCCCGGCTTATACTAGCGCCAAGTATAATAAAAAAAACAGCTATTAACCACCTTGCAAAAAACATGCAAGAGGCTGTCAACAACTCGGCTTTCTGCCTCCCTATCCTTGATGAAGCAGAATACTAAAAAAAAAAATCTTCTTTTGTATTTATTCCTTGTAATGTGTATATAGCCTTGTAAAAAAATGTAATATATTTATTTTTATTTTTACTTGAATTTCCTTTGAGAATTCTGCCACTGCGAGATGAGTTGCCCCCAAGAAAATATTATCCTTTTTCTAAGCAGCACACCCTTCTATTAAGTGCCTATGAAAAATAAAACAACAACAATAATAATAAAAAATAACAACTTAAGGTTGTCGCTACTTTTTATAGCAGCAAATACTTCCCCTGCATCATATATGAATGCTCTCTTTTGAAATCTTATGATCTTCACAATATATGACTTTCCCTTGACTGCGACATATTTGCCTTTCCTTGGGTCCTTCATTATGACAAAAATCTTTCACTTTCTTCTTAGAAACCATCCAGCGCTCAAGCCATACATGGCCCAACTGGTAACTCATCTATAATGCTATTTTTATCTTATAAACAGCTCAACTAATATCCTAGATCTCCTTCATCCAAATATCATGACTCAATACTATACTGTTCCCAAAGATCAAGTGTGCTTGTTTTGTAAAAGCCACAACTTTCATTGTACATTTTCTAAACCTTGGGGGTATGCCTCCTTTAGACCTTCCTGTGACAATTGCTTTAGATACCACAAAACTTGCAATATCTCTCTAAACCAGAATACTCCTCAGCCTACTGGTTATATTTGCTTTCCACCTAGCTCTACTGGTAGCGCTCCCATAGTTACCACAATTAGTCCCACTATTTCCACTAATAATAATGTTTATTAAGAATCACCATTGCTTCCTAGTTTTCCCAGGAGCAAAATTTTTATACAGCCAAGCGCTACACCTTCTTCCACTCCGAGCTCTAATACTTCTATGTGCTCATGCTCCACTACAGCTTCTCCTGACACAGTTACCATTACTTTGCCATCAGGGTGTCCCCAAAACTTATTAGAAAGTAAGTATCCTTCATTATACATACGTTATCCTTGCCCACTGACTCCTTGTCAGGATTCAATGAATCCATCTCCCTGGGATGGGTTCCTATTCATTTACCCTTTGTTCATTCCATGCAAATGTTTTACAGACTTTGTCTTATATATGATGCTATGTCTCTATCCTATTATAACGCACCAGCTTTTTCTGAAGCTGAACTTGGAGCTCGCTGTAGAATTTTCTAAAGTACTAAGCAGTAGACACAATGCAAGATGGGTTGGTTCTCCTCTACAATTTCTAAAAAGAAGTGCATTCCACTCTTATTTTTAAAGACAGCCAAATAATGTGTAACACTAATATTTGATTAGAAAATCTATAAGTTTAGAGATGAGTTTTAGAGATCAGGAAAAACAAGTATTACTATCTGGATATTTCTATTCTTAACAATCACTTATATCCACAGCTACTCCCTCTTGAAGTTCTGTCTTTGAATATGCCTTATTATAGCAATAAACTAACTCTAATAATAGTCAATCCTGCTAAATCTATATATTATTTCTATGTTGCGCTCTTTTCACTATACTATATGAAATATACACACAGACGCAGGAATGACAAAAAACTCAAAAAATATCTCTAATTCAATTATTCTATTCCTCTTATATTCTACTTACAAAAAGACTCTCCTATCTCTATCAAATAGTCCTCCTTTTATATTTTTCCAGTACTCAAGACACAGCTCCCTAGTGGATCTCCAGCGCTGGCTCTAGAACCACATTAGTAAAACAATAACTAATATATTAGTCAACTACGTACACTTCTTGTTGCATTTACAGAACCTAAAACATACCCTATGATTACTAACACTAGTATTAACTTGTTTTACTCATACTCCACATATGCGCTTTTGACTATACCTTTGTTATGTTTCAGCGCTACTTTCAGGTTTGACCCATTCTAACTCTTATACTAGTTGCCTTGACTCTTGTGTAGTTTTGTGATTGAGTCCCCACTCTCCTTTCTTTAATACTAAGTTCATAGTTCTGATGATTCACTTAACTAGTTAGCCTCCTTTATTACCTGTTTCAGTAAGTTTACCCAACTAGCCGCTGAGCAGTATACTATGCACTTGAGTTGTCCTTAAGACATAACTCCTTCCTTAATTTGTAACACATAGTTATTGGAAAGTCCAAATCCATATTTTTTAGCGCTTTACAGTCCTAAATCGATAACACACAATTCCCCATTGTGCGGCACATATTGGTGAAAAATCTGAGCGCACTGACCCTTAATCCTTGTCTCCGCTTCCATTTTCTTTGTTCTTTGAAACACACAAATACATATTATATTTTAGCACTAAATACTGCGCTAACTCCCTTTGTCCTTCCTGGACTACGTGCGCTGATTGGTCTAAAATTATGCTACCTGCAAGGCACGTACCACATCCTTCCTCTACTAGCGACTGTCCCCAGGAGCCCATAAATACCTTCATCTTGCAGCGTTTCCTTCCTCCATCTTCTATCTTCTTATCTTATTTTCCTTTATATCTTTCAATGAATACTGGAAAAACTAATCCTAACACTGAAAATACCGCCAAAGTTGTCAAAGCAATTTGACAGTTTGTGTGCACTAAGCCCCCTTCTGCTGTACCATTAACGCCCATAACTACACTGATGGGTGGGACAAGATGAACCCACTGTATTGAGAATGGCATAATTCCCTGTCATTTCTCAAAAGCCTTCCATGGCAATAATTTCTTTACTGTAAGTTATCTTCACTTTCCATCCTTATTGTTACTAACCTTTCATTTCTTTCCCCTTTTTTTTAGTCATGCAATTACTGCAAGAAATGCAAAAATAAGTGTAGTTACAATGGGCTGCCCACTGTTGCATTCCTGGAACCTAACACTTCCACAACTAATATGATAAGTCAAATGACCATCAAGCGCCCAGCACCTGCTCCTACTACCCCACCTGGCAACAAACGAGCCAAGGTTGGTTACCGCAAACCTAAACCCAGTGGCCTCGCTTTTATCCCAAGATCTCTCTTTTCAGAGGAGAGTACAGTAAGTCTTCTTTTCCTACTTCTTCCTTTTCTAATTCTAAAATTCTCTTTTTTTCCTCTTTTAGAATGCGCCAGGCACACCTTATGCTGAAATGCCTCCGCCTCCTAACGTTCCTCTATTCCTTCCAGCCTTGGAAGAAGATCCCATCTGGCATACCAAACCTTTTCTGGAGTGTACTCCTTGTATACCCACTCCTGACTGGACAATTATGCAGCCAGTCTTTGATACCATAAACCTGGACAAATGGCCCATCAAAACATTTCCGGAAGTCATTGAAGAACAGCCCGCCATGGCTCAAAACTGGGAATTTACAGAGCAAATTGCCTAGGCTCCATACGATGCTACCATGCGTTGTATGAACAACATGTTAACTGCCGTCGAAGGATTCCTCGAGGCGGTCCCAGTTTATACTTGCGCCAAGTATAATAAACGAAAACAGCTAATAACCACCTTGCAACAAAACATGCAAGAGGCTGTTTACGACTGGGCTTTCTGTGTTCCAATCTTTGATGACACAGAATAATAAAAATCTTCCTTCTATATATTCCCTGTAAATTGTATATAACCTTGTAAAAAAATGTAATTTTACTTTCCCTTAATTTTCCTGTGAAAATTCTACAACTGCAAGATTAGTTGCCTTCAAAAAAAATATCATTCTTTTTCTAACCCCGCACCCTTCTACTAAGTGCCTATGGATGATGAAACGAAAAAGTAACAACTTGAGATCGTTTCTACTTTCTATAGCATCAAATACTTCCCCTGCGTTGTATATGCATGCGCTCTCTTGTAATCTTCAGATCTTTGCAATATATGACTTTCCCTCGACTGCTAAAGATTTTCCTTTCCTTGGGTCCTTCATCATGACGAAAAAATTTTCACTATCTTCTTAGAAACCATCCAGTGCTCAAGTCAGACATAGTGCAACTGATGACTTCTCTATAATTCCATTGTTATATTATAAATAGCCCTTCTAATAACCTAGATCTTTTTCATCCAAATATCATGACTCAATATCGTACGGTTCCCAAAGATCAAGCGTGCTTTTTTTGTAAGTGCCCCAACTTTCATTGTAAATTTTCTAAACCTTGGGGGTATGCCCCCTTTAGACCTGCCTGTGACAATTGCATTAGATACCACAAAACTTGCAATATCTCTCTAAACCAGAAAACTCCTCAGACTACTGGTTATATTTGCTTTCCACCTAGCTCTACTAGTAGCGCTCCCATATTTACCACCATTAGTCCCACTATTTCCACTAATAATAATGTTCCTTATGAATCATCATTGCTTCCTAGTTTTCCCAGGTGCAAAATATCTATTTGGCCTAGCGCTACACCTTCTTCCACTCCAAGTTCTAATGCTTCTATCTGCTCAGGCTCCACTGCAGCTGCTCCTGAGGCAGTTACTATTACTTCACCATCAGCGCGCACACAAAACTTATTAGCAAGTAAGTATCCTTCATTATACTTATGCTCCCCTTTCCCACTGACTACTTTTCAGGCTTCAATGAATCTATCGCCCTCGGATGAGTTCCTATTCCTTTACACTTTGTCCATTCCATGCAAATATTTTCCAGACTTTGTCTTATATATGACGCTATGTCTCTATCCTCTTCTAATGCACCAGCTTTTTCTGATGCTGAACTTGAAGCTCGCTATACCCATATAGAAATTATAGGTCAACTAATAATAGAAATCAGCTCATCAACTATTCTTGGATTCCCCACCTATCCCTGTAGCTTTGTCATGCCTGAAGACTGGAAAGCATATCCTATTAGCTTTCACCCTGATACTGAATATCCCACTAGCGCTTCTCTTTATGAGCCTCCTCTGTCCATTCTCCCTGTACATAGTCTTAATATATTTTTCACACTATGCCTTTAAATAATCATTTTAGACATAGCGCTATTTACTACACCTGTCTTCCATAATACTTTTCTTCTAAATTTAGAGCGCCTAACTTTGCTCCTCTACTTTCTTTAAAAGACTGTAAAGCCTAAAAATCATAAATAAACCTTTTAAATCATAAAACTTCACCCCCCTTACTGCAATACAGAAATATGAAATGTAAAATTGAACTGTAGAGCACCCCATCTACAATTCACTATATCACTCCTTTAGTTAACGCATTAGCTAAATTCCCAGCCTCTTTTACTTTTACATGGTACACATCTCCTTTAATCCAATTTCCTATCTCGTCATGTCCCCTCGAACAATGAAAATATAAGATTTCATTTTCCTCTACACCCTCATCTAAGCGCTTATGCCAGTTTCCTGCTCAGCCATAGTCCGCCTAACTTCCTGTTAGCGCCCTCTATCTGTCACAACTGTGTCAAAGCCTCCTGTGATTCCTCTAAGAAAAACAAAACTTAACATAACTTGTTAGTTTAACCTCTTCCCGGAGGTAACATAAAAACATAAAAAATTATTGATAGTTTAGCCTTTTCCCGGAGGTATTATTCTGGTAGTTTTTTCTCATTCCGGAGGTAATATTGTATCACTGGAACACCCCTTGGGTAGAATCTTTTGATCTGATCTGCAGCCACACGTCGCTTCCACTCAGTACCATCTAATTCCTCCATTAAGTAAGACCCTTCAGTTATCTGCTTTCTTATCCTATAAGGACCATTCAATCTGTCAAAAAACATCTTTCCCTATTGGCTTTCTAAACTTCTATTATAAACCAAAATCAAATCTCCTGGGTTCAATGGCTTTCTTAACCTATGCTCTTAGCGCTCATCCCAATATTTAACTGACTTTTCCTGGATCTGCATCATTTTTTCATACTCCTTCTCCACAAACTTTTCTTTCCTTTCAAGCTGCGCTAACCTTTCTATAATCAAATCTTCAGTTGAGCGCGCTTGATCCCAGTCACATCCTAGAAAAGATCCAGCCTCCATATCAATAGGTAATACCGCCCTTTGACCAAACATCATTTCATATGGTGAAAAGCCTGTTGTCCTTTTAACTGAAATCCTGTCCACAAACAAAACTAATGGAAAGTAGTTCTTCCACTTTGCCCCATTATTTCAACATAGTTTAACTAGCGCATCTTTTATAACTTGATTCCCTCTTTCTATCATTCCCTCTACTTCAGGATAATATGGTGTTGCAACTCGTAACTTTGCACCAATACCATTTACTACCTCATGGAATTCTCCAGAAACTTCAGCGCCACCATCTAGGGTTACCATCTTCATTACCCCATACCTGTAAATCCATTCTTTCTTCAAAAATTCAGCTACATTACTCTCCTTAAGATTTACCAATGGCACTGCTTCAACCCATCCTGATAGATCATCCCTGGCCACTACCAAGTATTTAAAGTGTCCTTCTTTTATATGAACTGCATCTAAACTGACCCTACCAATAACAGTATCTTCGCCCATAGCTCTACTTTTCTCTTTTGGCTTTCTGTAACTCCTGCGCTGACATTCAGGACAAGATTTAACCCAATTTCTTACTTCATTCTTCATATTGGGCCATCAAAATCTTTCCCTAACTCTGTGATAAGTCTCATCTTGACCTCTATGTCCTAAATTCTCATGCAACTCCCTGAGTATCTTCTCCTTCCATTCCCAGGTTTGAACAACTAACTGAGGAGACAAAGCTTGATTCTTCCATAACTTCTCATTTTTAATAAAGTAACCCTTAGCGCGCTTCTTAATATTGCACCAAACTTTTTTTTTGCAAAAATCTGGTTGACTACTACCTTCCAAATGTAACCTTAACATTACTACACCCTCATCAGTAGATGCGTTGTCTTCAAAATACTCCCCCTCTTCAAGATGAGTACTACTGTCATGACTTACCCTTGAATCATCTTCATCATCTGACTCTTCCACTACCTCGCCCTGCACACTTCTAGTCACTTGGTTAGCTTCAGCGTCCCCTAAATCCATTTGCAGACTACCCTTGCTACAAACATCCTTTTCATTGTCAATATCTAGTTTTTGATTTTTACGGACATTTCACGTTACTAGTTTATTGTAATCGCAGACAATACTGCCTGCTAGTTTATTGTCATTGCGGATGTCACTATCAAATCTTTCATAACAATAATCTATCCCATTCACCCATCTCTTATCTTCTTCAAATTCTTCTGCTTTCAAGTCCTCTTAACACAACGGTCTTCATGACAATTAATCTGGCATAGTGAACGATTTTACTGGCTTATGGACTAAATCATAAGAAAAAAAATTAATCTGCGCTACCAATCTCATCATGGGAACATCTGGTAAACTCAGGCTACTAATCATTTGCACCAACAATAGCGCATCAACCTGCAGCTCAAAATGTTGCCCCCAAACCATTCTTTGAAGCTTCTTAAGAATTTTCACTACTCCGCATAACTCCAGCTTGGACTGAGAGTACCTGGACTCCACTTTAGTAAAAGTCTTAGACTCATAAATGACAGGTCTATCATTACCTTCCTCATCCTCCTGCATCAAAACAGCGCCCACCGCAGACACACTAGAATCCAACTCTAGGGTTATTTTCCCAGCACCTTGTCCATACTACAATTTCTTCAAAAGAATATCTTTCCCTAAAATCCTTTTCAATAACTTTAATGACTCCTCGCATTCCTCTGTCCAATCCCATACAACATCTTTTCTCATTAAGCGCCGTAAAGGTGAAGACAACAAAGCAAAATCTTGAATAAAAATTCTTACATATGTACAGATGCCTAAAAACCCTCTAACTTCCTTAGTATTTCTTGGTCTTGGCCATGTAAGTACCTTATTCCCCTGTTTTTTAGTAACAATTCTCCCTTCCTTGCATACCACATGTCCCACTATATCAAGCGCTGGAACACAACAGGCAAATTTGGTCCCAGAAATTGTTAATCCTGCCTCCTCTATCCTAAATAGCAATCTTTCCAGAGTAATCTCATATTCCCAAACGAACTTTCTAATATACAGATTCTCTTCTAACACTTCCCCATCATAATCACTGGCTGGTCGTTTTATACCTCCATCATCAATGAAAATTCCCACATGTTCTGGAATTTCATCCTGCAATATCCACATCATCTGTGCTTGATCTACCTCCACAGATTTTGTTGCGCCTTGCGGTAACCTTGTCAACCTGAAGGGCCTCAGTGGTGTTTCAAACGTCATCATGGGTCTGGATGACACATCCAATTTGTGCTCATTGTAACCTCCCATAATATCACCTAATCCATAACATGTACCTCCCGCAAAAGAATCCATGAACTCCTCTGGAGTTGGTGGCATTCCTGCGTCCTTCACCATAACCTTGTTCATATCCCTAAGATCATGAACAACCCTTAATTTACCATTATTTTTAACAACACAAGACACTGGACTTGAATAAATAGACATAGACTGTTCATACAAGCCAGACTTTAACCTTCCCCTAATTAATTCTGTATACTCTTCTCTTATAGCCGCTGGTATTAAAAAAGCCTTCTTCTGCCACAGCTCATGAGGTATAACTGGAACAATATAAGGTTGAACATAAGAGTGTTTCAACAAACCTCTTTCCTCTTCTGAAAACGCAATAGCATTTTGCCTAAAAACCATAACATGTAACAAAGACTTCCTTTCTTCCTGTGATAACCAATCCTCTGCTCCAAAATCTGAAGACTTTCCATCGTAATCTTATTAGTAGGTACAAAATCAGGCGGAAACTTTGTTAAAGGAGTATCATAAGTATTTCTGGACAGCGCCGGCCTCTGCAAAGGAGGATTCAAATCAGGCATCACTACACTAACTGGTTTAACTTTAATGGCTACTGGTTTATACTTTGTTGAAAAACAACTCTTGCTGCTTTATTCATAAATTAAAATCCAACCCTTTCTAATATAACTACGGGTTGCACCTAAATCCTGTTTTGGTATTTTCTTTTTAATATAAGCATAACATTATCAATAATCAAAGAAATTAAAAATCTTAGGTATAATACATTCTACAGTAGTATTCCCAAGACACTTTGAAGTACCGCTTTACGTATCCCATCTTGTTGGACTGACTGGTCACTATCCGAGTTCCTCTCATCCTGGGAGATAGTAACACCTAAAATCCCAGTCCCTAATGAAAATATTGGCGTCTTCCTGGCTGTTTCCCTATCTTGTCATCTGAGACTTCCTCATAAAATTCTCTTTCTTTCTCTAACCGCGCAGCTCCAGAGTACTTATTTTCCCAGCCACCATCCTAGAGCACTACTAAGACTTCTGTTACTGGAACACCATAATCACCCATAATCCATATTCCAATAGTCTTATTCAAACAATAATATATAGTTGCAGAATAATCCATTAAAAATGGCATGCCTAAAACTGGTTTAACTACACCCATTGGAACATAAAAATGTATATCCCTTGTTGCTCCCACAACTCTAGTGCATACATACTCTGCTACACCTACAACAGGTAACCTACCTCCACCAATTCCTGCAACAGTACCCTAACCATCTTTAACAGGAAGACCTAACTCCCCAGCATCACCCACTGACACCACATTGATTTGTGAACCTGTATCCACTAACGCTTTAATTTGCTTACCATTTACAGTAATTGTTAAATACCCTAAGGGTCCTGCATAATGTGGCGCCCTAGTTAATGCCATAACTGGCTGAAATGACTGCTTTTCAACATCAAACTCAGTTCAATTAGCAATCCTTTGCTTCCTGCAATTATCCACAATTCCATTTGCTACATCTGGCACTACTGCTGTCAGCATCCCCAATGGAACAGAGACTGTAGTCTTCAAACATTGCACAAGAAAATCCTTGGCCGCTTTAGGAAAATCAGAGTGAACCAGGCGCTGAATTCTCCATTTAGGTTGAGTAGCCTTCACACCAGCTTTCGCTCATCCAGGTGGGTTCTTTGGAGTTTTATGCCTTGCTCCTGGCATTCCTTCAGCAGGTACCGCTCTTTGCTGTACTACCTCTGACTCCTCCAACATTTCCATTTGATCTTCTACCTGATAATCCACATCATAACCACCTGGTTCCATACCATCAATTTCAAAAGCCTCGATAGGTGCAGGTGTATTCTCTCTAGTAGTATACCCTAATTCCTCCATATCCTCTGGATTCACATCCCTGGCGCCAGTCCTTCTTGGCATAGTAATTGTAGCTGGGGCTATTTTCTTGTGCTTTGCTTCAAACATCTCCAAACGTGCTGCAACTGCTCCCTCTTTTAATTTAAAGTCCAGCACTGCGCAAGTAACTTCAAAGTTGACTGACTTTGCATCCTTGCCTTTCTCTTTAATTTCAGGCTCTTTGCACTTGCTAGACCTGCCTTCCATAGACTTTCTATTAATATGATTGATGACAATGGCTCGCATCCCTCAATCCTTGTATTTAACAAGCTTAGTGCTGTCTTCCAACATAAGCGTAGTCCCGTCCTCGTAAAATACCTTTTCCTCTTTATCTTACTGAAGCACATTAAACCTCATCCTATTATGACCCCGGTTATTACAATAATAGCACACCATAGCAGAAAAACACAAAGGTTGAGGCAAACTCTTGGGCCTAAACAATTCTTTTGCCTTTGCCGCTTCAATTACTTTTTTCTCCAACTCATCAATTCTTGCCATAACTGAATCTGGCTCCTTAGTGAAAACTTTGACTTTAGGAGACAACATCTGAGGAGGCAATTGTACACCAGACGCATCTTCATTCATCTCCTCATTATCCAAAGCAACCCTAGCTGGGCGACGCTCAACTTGAGGCAACTCCATTTCAGCTTCCACTGCCATTTCTACTTCTTCTAATCCAGGGTACTTATAATTTCCATCCATTTTTTAAACCAGCTTTCCTTTGTTATCCAAGCTCCTTTTTTCCCAGTCTTCAAGGTTTGGTGCTAACACTTCACAAAACCAAGGTAAAGACGCATTAGCATCACTAAAATCTTCATTCCTAACTAAATATTCCACTATTCGTTTGAAGTCTTCCCTAAAACTTTTAAATTCCTTTGGGTCTCAAAAACCCCCTTTAGCTTTGACCCTATTTACCAAGATATCCAGGTCCTTCATTGTATACCTAGTTTCCTCAGGAACCTTTGGCCATCTCTTGAGAATCTGTTCTTTTGTATGAACAAATAGGTGTTTTACTATTTTCTATCTTATAATTCTATTTTTATTTTTTTTATATATGAGTAGATGTTATTATCACATGTGTAGTGACATGCCCACATTTGAGTGGCGTTCTTGCGTGTTGCTGTTCAATGATGCTTATTCATGTTGAGCGAGATATACAAATATATATGTTCTGGGTTATCTAATGTTTTCCCAACTTTTTCTCTCACTCAAATATTATTATTTTATTTTTTAGGTCAGGATTAATTTTTATCCCGACTATTGATCATTTTATTAATTCTATCAAAACTTATAGCTAATGTATATAGGTAACAGCAGCAAAGATCAACTTAAGGGAAGACCAATTATATTAACGTCTGCTTCATATTTATTTGTAAAAGGTTAGGATTTGTCTTTAGCTATTACCTACTTATTATCTTTTTATCTCTCTCAAATATTATTATTTTCTTTGTTAAGTAACAGTGGCAAAGATCAACTTAAGGGCAGACCAATTATATTAATGTCTGCTTCATATTTATTTGTAAAAGGTAACAGCAGCAAAGATCAACTTAAGGGAAGACCAATTAAATTAATGTCTGCTTCACATTTATTTGTAAAAGGTCTTTTAATCTTTTAGCGCTGAAAAATTTTGCTCTTCATGCCCCTTTAGATCCTCTAAATCATCTTTGCATTCATTAGTTACAAAGAATAGTACTTGACGCACCATATCATATTCAGTTGCTTGTTCAAACCTGCATCAAAACTTCTTGGTATTAATGCCTTCAAAACGCAATCTTTCATCTATAAAACTAATAATCATTGTTACCATCTTTGGAAACAATGCCAAAGAATTGGGCAATTTAACCCTCTCCTGACATTCCCTAGATGTAGTCGCAGTAGGATCCATTCCCGAAATATAAAATCGAAACAGAGATCACAAAAACACACACTTGGTAATTAAACCTGACTATATTAACAATAAAGCTCTACGCTATCATCTGATAATGGCTATTGATTCACTCGTTGTAGATCCTACAACTCTTCCTCTGAAGCACCAGCTTGATTACATCCTCTTGACGAAGCCCTGAAAAACAAAACAATCTAATCAAAAAATACTAGTTACAATTATGCCACTGTTGGGACACCAATGGTAGACTGTTCTAAAGTACTAAGCAGTAGACACAATGCAAGATGGGTTGTTTCTCCTCTTCAATTTCTTAAAAGAAGTGCCTACCACTCTTATTTTTAAAGACAGCCAAATAATGTGTAACACTAATATTTGATTAGAAAATCTATAAGTTTAGAGATGAGTTTTAGAGATCAGGAAAAACAAGTATTACTATCTGGATATTTCTATTCTTAACAATCACTAATATCCACAGCTACTCCCTCTTGAAGCACTGTCTTTGAATATGCCTTATTATAGCAATAAAATAACTCTAATAATAGTCAATCCTGCTAAATCTATATATTATTTCTATGTTGCGCTCTTTTCACTATACTATATGAAATATACACACAGACGCAGGAATGATAAAAGACTCAGAAAATATCTCTAATTCACTTATTCTATTCCTCTTATATTCTACTTACAAAAAGACTCTCCTATCTCTATCAAATAGTCCTCCTTTTATATTTTTCCAGTACTCAAGACACAGCTCCCTAGTGGCTCTCCAGCGCTGGCTCTAGAACCACATTAGTAAAACAATAACTAATATATTAGTCAACTACGTACACTTCTTGTTGCATTTACAGCGCCTAAAACATACCCTATGATTACTAACACTAGTATTAACTTGTTTTACTCATACTCCACATATGCACTTTTGACTATACCTTTGTTATGTTTCAGCATTACTTTCAGGTTTGACCCATTCTAACGCTGATCCTAGTCACCTTGACTCTTGGGTAGTTTTGTGATTGAGTCCCCACTCTCCTTTTTTTAATACTAAGTTCATATTTCTGACAATTCACATAACTAGTTAGCCTCCTTTATTACCTGTTTCATTAAGCTTACCCAACTAGCCGCAGTGCAGTATACTAAGCACTTGAGTCGTCCTTGAGCCATAACTCGTTCCTACATGTGTAACAAACAATTATTGGAAAATACAAATACATATAGTTCAGCGCTTGCAGTCCTAAATCAATTACACACTATTCCCCATTGTGCCGCATATCTCGCTGCAAAATATGAGCTCACCAACCCAGTTCTGACAATTCACTTTACTAGTTAGACTCCTTTATTACCTGTTTCAGTAAGTCTACCCAACTAGCTGCGGTGCAGTATATTATGCACTTGAGTCATCCTTAAGCCATAACTCCTTCCTTAATGCATAAAACATAGTTATTGGAAAGTCCAAATCCATATTGTTTAGCGTTTTACAGTACTAAATCAATAACACACAATTCCCCATTGTGCGGCACATCTCGCTGTAAAATCCAAGCGCACTGACTTTTAATCCTTTTCCGTGCTTCCATTTCCTTTGTTCTTTGAAACACACAAATACATATTATATTTTAGCACTACCTACTCCGCTAACTCCCTTTGTCCTTCCTGGACTACATGCACTGATTGTTCTAAAATTATGCTACCTGAAAGGCCTGTACCACATTGCTATATCCATATAGAAATGATAGGTCAACTAATGAACAAAATCAGCTCATCAACTATTCTTGGATTTCCCTCCAATCCTCGCGTTTCCTCTTGCCTGAAGACTGGAAAGGATATCCTAATAGCTTTCACCCCAAAACTGAATAGTCCACTAGTGCTCTCCTTATGAGCCTCCTCTGTCCATTCTCCTTGTATATAGTCTTCATATATTTTCCACACTATGCCTTTAAATAATCATTTTAGACATGGCACTATTTACTACACCTGTCTTCCATAATACTTTTCTTCTAAGTTTAGAGCACCTAAATTTGCTCCCTCTACTTTCTTTAAAAGACTTTAAACCCTAAAAAATCATAAATAAACATTTTAAATCATAAAACTAAACCGCCTTTACTGTGATACAGAAATATGAAATGTCAAATAAGAATTGAACTGTAGAGTGCCCCATCTATAAATTGTTATTCTACTCCTGGTTAGTTAACTCATTAGCTAAATTCCCAGTGTCTTTTGCATTTATATGGTATGCCTCTCCTTTAATCCAATTGCCTATCTTGTCATGTCCCATCGAACAATAAAAAGATAAGATTTCATTTTCCTCTACATCCTCATCTGAGTGCTTATGCCAGTTTCCTGTTCAGCCATAGTCCACCTAATTTTAAGTTAGCGCCCTCTATCCGTCACAACTGTGTCAAGCATCCTGTGAGTCTTTATAGAAAAACAAAGCTTATCATAACTTTTTAGTTTAACCTCTTCCTAAAGGTATTATTTTGGTATTTTTTCCTCATTCCGGAGGTATTATTGTATCACTGGAACACCCCTTGGGTAGAATCTTTTGATCTGATCTGCAGCCACACATTGCTTCCACTCAGTACAATCCAGTTCCTCCAGTAAGTAAGACCCTCCACTTATCTGCTTTCTTATCCTATAAGGACCATTCCATCTGTCAGAAAAAATCATCCCTTATTGGCTTTCTAAACTTCTATCATAAAACAAAACCAAATCTCCTGGGTTAAATGGCTTTCTCAACCTATGCGGTAAATTCTTATCCCAATATTTAACTGACTTGTCCCAGATCTGCCTCATTCTTTCATAGTCCTTCTCCACAAACTGGTATTTCCTTTCAAGCTGCGCTACCCTTGCTATAATCAAATCTTCAGTTGAGCGCGCTTGATCCCAGTCACATCCTAGAAAAGATCCAGCCTCCAGACCAATAGGTAATACTGCCCTTTGACCAAACATCAGTTCATACAGTGAAAATTCTGCTGTCATATTAACTGAAATCCTGTCCGCAAAAAAAACTAATGGCAAGTAGTTCTTCCACTTTTCCCCATTATTTCCACATAATTTAACTAACACATCCTTTATAACTTGATGCCCTCTTTCTACCATTCCCTCTGCTTCAGGATAATATGTTGTTTCAACTCGTAACTTTGTGCCAATACCTTTTAATACCTCTTGGAAATCTCCATAAAATTCATCACCACCATCTACGGTTACCATCTTCATTACCCCATATATATAAACCCATGCTTTCTTCAAAAATTCAGCTACATTACTTTCCCTAAGATTTATACCAATGGTTCTGCTTCAACCCATTCTGATAGATCATCCCTGGCTACTACAAAGTATTTAAAGCGTCCTTCTTTTATATGAACTGAATCTAAACTGACCCTACCAAAAACAGTATCTTCGCCCATAGCTCTACTTTTCTCTTTTGGCTTTCTGTAACTCCTGCGCTGACATTCAGGACAATATTTAACCCAATTTCTTACTTCATTCTTCATATTGGGCCACCAGAATCTTTCCCTAACTCTGCAATACGTCTTATCTTGACCTCTATGTCCTAAATTCTCATGTAACTCCCTGATTATCTTCTCCTTCCCTTCCCTAGTTTGAACAACTAACTGAGGAGATGAAGCTTGATTCTTCAATAAATTCCCATTTTTAATAAAATAGCCTTTAGCGCACTTCTCAATATTGTGCCAAACCTTTTTATTGCAAAAATATGGACAAATATTACCTTCCAAATATAACCTTACTCTACTCCCTCATCAGTAGATTCATTTTCTTTAGAATACTCCCCCTCTTCAAGATGAGTACTACTGTCTTGACTTCCCCTTGAATCATCTTCATCATCTGACTCTTCCACTACTTTTTCTAGCTTCAGCCTCCCGTCAATCAAGTTTCAGACTACCCTTGCTACAAACATCCTTTGCATCGTCAATATGTACTTTAAAGTCTTTACTAAAATTCCACGTTACTAGTTCATTGTCATCGCGGAAGTACCTGCCTGCTAGTTTATTGTCATTGCGGACGTTCCTTCCAAATCTTTCAAAAAAATAATCTATCCTATTTACCCATCTCTTATCTTCTTCAAATTCTTTGGCTTCTGAGTCTTCTTCACACAACGGTCTTCTAGATAATGAATCCAGAATAGGGAATGATTTTCCCAGCTTATGGACTAAAGCAAAAGAAAACAAATTAATCTGCGCTACTCAGAAAGTCATGGCGCATCTGGTAAACTTGGGCTACTAATCATTTGCACCAACGATAGCGCATCAACCTGCAGCTCAAAATGTTTCCCACAAAGAATCCATTGTAGCTTCTTAAGAATTTTCACTACTCCCCATAACTCCAGCTTGGACTGAGAGTACCTGGACTCCACTTTGGTAAAAGTTTTAGATTCATAAAGGACAGGTCTATCATTACCTTCCTCATTCTCCTGCATCAAAACTGAGCCCACTGAAAACACACTAGAATCCACTGCTAGAGTAATTTTCCCAGTGCCTGGTCCACACTCCAATTTCTTCAAAAGAATATCTTTCCCTACAATCCTTTTTAATAACTCAAATGACTCCTTGCATTTCTCCATCCAATCCCATACAACATCTTTTCTCATTAAGCACTGTAAAGGTGAAGACAACAAAGCAAAATCTTAAATAAACATTCTTACATATGTACAAATGCCTAAAAACCCTCTAACTTCTGTAGTATTTCTTGGTCTTGGCCATGTAAGTACCTTATTCCTCTGTTTTTCAGCAATGATTCTCCCTTCGTTGAATACCACATGTCACACTATATCAAGTGCTGGAACACAACAAGCAAATTTGGACCAAGAGATTGTTAATCCTGAATCCTCTATCCTAAATAGAACTCATTCCAGGGTATTTGCATATTTTTAAAGAAACCTTCTAATATATTGATTCTCTTCTAACACCTCCCATCATAATCATTGGCTGTTCCTTTTATATCGCCATCATCAATGAAAATTCCCACATGTTCTGGAATTTACTCCTGCAATATCCATATCATCTGTGGTTGATATACCACCACAGAATTTGTTGCGCCTTGAAGTAATCTTGTCAACATGAAGGGCCTCAGTGGTTTTTCAAATGTCTTCATGGGTCTGGATGATTCATCCAATTCGCGCTCATCATATCCTCCCATAATATCACTTACTCCGTAACATGCATGTCCTGCAAAAGAATACACAAACTCCTCTGGTGTTGGTAGCATCCCTGAGTCTTTTAATGTAACCTAGTTCATCTCCCTAAGATCATGAACAACCCTTAATTTACCATTATGTTTAACAAAACAAAAAACTGGAGTTGAATAACTAGACTTAGACTGTTCATACAAGCCAGACTTTAACCTTCCCATAATTAATTCTGTATACTCTTCTCTTATAGAGGCTGGTATTGGAAAAGCCTTCTTCTTCCATGGAGCATGAGGTATAACTGGAACAATATAAGGTTTACCATAAAAGTGTTTCAACAAACCTCTTTCCTCTTCTAAAAAAGCAATAGCGTTTTCCCTAAGAATCATAACATGCAGCAACAACTTCTTTTCTTCCTGAGACAACCAATCCTCTAGTCCAAAATTAACAATCTGAAGCCTTTCAATTGTAATCTTACTAGTAGGCCCAAAATCAGGCGGAAACTTTGTTAAAGGAGTATCATAAGGATTCCTAGACAGCGCCGGCCTCTGAAAAGGAGGATTCGAATTTGGAAAGGCTACATTCACTGGTTTAACCTTAACAGCTACTGGTTTATATTTGATGCAAAACAGCTCTTGCTGCTTCCATTATTAAGTAAAATCAAACCCTTTCTAATATAACTACAGGTTGCACCTAAATCCTATTTTTTTCTTTTCTATTTAATATGAGTATAACAATATCAATAATCAAAGAAATTAAAAAGCTTAGGCATAATACATTCTACAGTAGTATTCCCAAGACACCTATGAAGTACCGCTTTACGTATCCCTTCTTGTTGGACTGACTGGTCACTGTCCGGGTTCCTCTCATCCTTGGAGATAGTAACACCTAAAATGCCAGTCCCTAATGGAAATATTGGCACCTTCTTGGCAGTCTCCCTATCTCATGATCTGAAACTTCCTTATAATACTCTCTTTCTTTCTCTAACCGCACAGCTCCAGAGTACTTAGTTTCCCAGCCACCATCCTTGTGCACTACTAAGACTGCTGTTACTGGAACACCATCATCACCAAAAATACTTTTTCCAATATTCTTATTCAAACAATAATCTATAGTTGCAGAATAGTCCATTAAAAATAGAGTGCCTAAAACTGGTTTAACTACACCCATTGGGACATAAAAATGTATATCCCTCCTTGCTCCCACAACTCTAGTGCGTACATACTCTGCTACACCTATAACAGGCAACCTACCTCCAAAAATTCCTGTGACAGTGCCTTCATTGTCTTTAACAGAAAGACCTAACTCCACAGCATCATCCACTGACACCACATTAATTTGTGAACCTGTATCCACTAACGCTTTAATTTGCTTACCATTTACAGTAATTTTTAAATACCCTAAGGTTCCTGTATAAGGTGGCGCCCTAGGTAATCCAACAACCGGCTAAAATGACTGCTCTCCAACATCAAACTCAGTGCAATTAGCAATTCTTTGCTTCCTGCACTTATCCACAATTCCATTTGCTACATCTGGCACTACTGCTGTCAGCATCCCCAATGGAACAGAGACTGTAGTCTTCAAACATTGCACAAGAAAATCCTTGGCCGCTTTAGGAAAATCAGAGTGAACCAGGCACTGAATTCTCCATTTAGGTTGAGTAGCCTTCGCACCAGCTTTCGCTCATCCAGGTGGGTTCTTTGGAGTTTTATGCCTTGCTCCTGGCATTCCTTCAGCAGGTACCGCTCTTTGCTGTACTAACTCTGACTCCTCCAACATTTCCATTTGATCTTCTACCTGATAATCCACATCATAACCACCTGGTTCCATACCATCCATTTCAAAATCCTCAATAGGTGCAGGTGTATTCTCTCTAGTAGTATAGCCTACTTCCTCCATATCCTCTGGATTCACATCCCTGGCGCCAGTCCTTCTTGGCCTAGTAATTGTAGCTGGGGCTATTTTCTTGTGCTTTGCTTCAAACATCTCCAAACGTGCTGCAACATCTCCCTCTTTTAATTTAAAGTCCAGCACTGCGCAAGTAACTTCAAAGTTGACTGACTTTGCATCCTTGCCTTTCTCTTTAATTTCAGGCTCTTTGCCCTTGCTTGACCTGCTTTCCATAGACTTTCTATTAATATGATTGATGACAATGGCTCGCATCCCTCAATCCTTGTATTTAACAAGCTTAGTGCTGTCTTCCAACATAAGCGTAGTCCCGTCCTCATAAACTACCTTTTCCTCTTTATCTTACTGAAGCACATTAACCCTCATCCTATTATGCCCCCGGTTATTACAATAATAGCACACCATAGCAGAAAAACACAAAGGTTGAGGCAAACTCTTGGGCCTAAACAATTCTTTTGCCTTTGCCGCTTCAATTACTTTTTTCTCCAACTCATCAATTCTTGCCATAACTGAATCTGGCTCCTTAGTGAAAACTTTGACTTTAGGAGACAACATCTGAGGAGGCAATTGTACACCAGACGCATCTTCATTCATCTCCTCATTATCCAAAGCAACCCTAGCTGGGCGACGCTCAACTTGACGCAACTCCATTTCAGCTTCCACTGCCATTTCTACTTCTTCTAATCCAGGGTACTTATAATTACCGTCTTTCTTCTTTACTAGCTTTCCTTCATTATCCAAGCGCCTCTTTTCCCAGTCTTCAACTTCTGGCGCTAATGCTTCACAAAACCAAGGTAAAGAGACATTAGCTAGATTCACTAAAATCTTCATTACTAACTAAATATTCCACTTTTTGATCAAAGTCTTCCCTAAAACTTTTAAATTCCTTTGGGTCTCAAACACCCCCTTTTTCTTTAATCCTTTTTACCAGGATATCCAGGTCCTTCATTGTATACTTATTTTCCTTGGTAACCTTTGGCCATCTCTTAAGCATCTTTTCTTTTAACTCTGACCAATTGCGCTCTTCATGCCCCTTTAAATCTTCTAAATTTTCTTTGCACTCATTAGCTACAAAAAATAGTACTTGGCGCACCTTATCATATTCAGTTGCTCCATGAACTTCAGCTGCTTGTTCAAACATGCATAAAAACTTCATGGTATTAATGCTGCAAAACGCAAGCTTTCATCTTTACAACTAATGATTGTAGTTACTGTCTGTGTCAAAAATGCCAAAGAATTGGGTGATTTAACCCTTCCTGACATCCCTTAGATTTAGTCACAGAAGGATCCATTCCCAAAATATAAAATCAAAACAAAGATCACAAAAACACACACTTGGTAATTAAACCTAACTATATTCATGATAAAGCCCTACACTATCCCCTGATAATGGATAATGATCCACTTGTTTTAGACCCTACAACTCTTCCGCTGAAGCGCCGGCTTAATCATGTCCTCTTGACAAAACCCTGAAAATCAAACAATATAATCAAAAACACTAGTTACAATTATCCCACTGTTGGGACACCAATTGTAGAGATTTCTAAAGTACCAGATAGGTTGGTTCTCCTTTTTAGTTTCTAAAAAGAAGCGCCTGCCACTCTTATTTTTAAAGACAGCGCAATAATGTATAACACAAATATCTGATTAGAAAGTTTATAAGTTGAGAGATAAGTTAAAGATCAGGAAAAAAAAATATTACTATCTAGATATTTTTATTCTTAAAAAGCGCTAATATCCACAGCTACTCCCTCTTGAAGCTCTCTCTTTGAATATGCCTTATTGTAGCAATAAAATAACTCTAATAATAGTCAATCCTACTAAACATATCTATTCTCTCTATGCTGCGTTTTTCAACTATACTATATGAAATACACACACAGATGCGCAAATGACAAAGACTCAGGGTTATCTCTAATATTATTCTCAAAAAAATGACTATGGAAAAATCAATATCTTATACTTGACTTCACAATTATTAACTTATCGTATGTTAACTAATTATTTGTCAATTGTTATTATTTTTTCCTACTCAATGTCCTTCTTTTATTGTATAGTCCTCCTTTTTTATATTTTTCCAGCGCTCAAGACACAGTTCCCTAGTGAATCTCCATATCTGGCTCTAGCGCCAAATTAGTAAAACAATTACTATTCTATCAGTAAAGAACGTACATCGCTTGTAGCAACTACAGCACCTAATTGCACCCTATGCTTACTAACACTAGTTTTTAACTTGTTTTACTCATACTCCATATACGCGCTATTGACTATACCTTTGTTTTGTTTCAGTGCTACTATCATGTTTGGCCCATTCTAACACTGATCCTAGTCGCCTTGACTCTTGGGAAGTTTTCTTTTGTGATCAAGTCCCCATGCTCCTCGCCTCATTACTAGTCAATATTCCTGGTAATTTACTTGACTAGTTAGACTCTGCAACTTACGTTACTTGTCTCAATAATTATAGCACTTGCGGGGTGCAGTATATTATTCACTTGAGTCTTCCTTAATCCATAACTCCTTCCTTAATGTGTAACACACAATTATTTGAAAACCCAAATCCATATTGTTTATCGCTTCTGGTCCTAAATTGATAACACACAATTCCCCATTGTGTGGCACATCCCTCTGCAAAATCCAAGCACACAGACCCTAAATACTTTTTTTTTGTTATTCTATTTCCATTTCTTGAAACACACAAATACATATTATATTTTAATAATATCTACGGCGTTAACTCCCCTTTTGTTCTTCCTGGACAATGCACATTGATTGGTCCAAAACCACGCTTCCTGCAAGTCGCGTACCACAAAAATATTTCGGTAGAAGAAGTTGAGGAAGAGGTCGAGGATACTGTGGCAACTTGGGTAACGCAGGCCACAGCTTAGAAATGAGGGTTGGAAGAGGAGGTGGATGAACTGGTTAAAGAGGATGAGGATGAAGTTCCCATCTCAAACCCAACTCTGAAGAAGTGGCGGATGATCATCAAAGATGATGAAGAGGAGAAGGAAGTGACAGTAGAGGTCACCTTGAGGCTATTTTTAGATCCTGGCCCATTTTTTGAAGTAAGTCTGCCTTTTCTTGTTTCAAAATTTTGTTACTGATGACTGTATGTTTTTAGAATTCAGATGTCATTGCGGAAGCTCAAATTGTGGAGGCTTTGCCATTGCTTCCAGTTGAGGCAAGTCATCTGGCTGTTGATTTGAGGGAGGATAACGAGGAAAATCTTGACCAGGTATGGTCAAAGAAACCTCAGCAGGGTCAACAAGCTTGATTCATCAAAAATTTAAGTGATGAGATCAACAAGATTGTTGATGCCGCCTCCTTCGATGTGGCTGAAAAATTGATGGAGATTGGAGAAGTGGTAATGGTAGGAGAGAAGGAGGTATTTGAAAAATGCAGAAAGGAAATAAGGGTGGTATTGGAAAAAATGAAGAAATTGGTTCAGGAGAAAATACAGGAGAAAATTTAAAATGGAAAGAGAAAAAAGAAAGAAAGAGGGAAGGAAAAAAGTAGAAAGCAATTTGTGTATTTTTATTTATTTATTTTATTTTGTTGTTTTAATTGAAATTTTAATATATATTTTATAAGATTTTGAAAAAGAAAAAGAAAAAAAATATTTGAATAAAATTTTGTTTTTAATTTTGAAAAATGAAAATTTGAATGAAAGAAGAAAAGAAAAAATATTTTACTGAGAAAATTTTAGTTAAAGTTTTGAAAAGAAAAAATTTAAGTAAGAAGAAGAAAAAAAAATAGTTGATTGAAACAATTTTATTTGAAAATTAAAATTTAATGAGAGAAAAATTTTTTATTCGTGAAAGTTTATTTATTGAAGTTTTGGAGGAATTTTGGTTATTTGAAAAGAAAGAGAAAAATAGTTTTGAAAAAAGAATTTGAAAGAAAGGAGTAATTTGTTTGAAGAATTTTAAAAGAGAGATTTAAAGGTTGAAGTGAAGTTTGAGAAAGCTTGTTGTATTGGGTTCGTGAAAAATTTTGATAGTTTGAAGAAAAAGAAATAAGGAAATAAAAATTGTTTTTTTTTAAAAAAAGTTTGAAAGGAGAAAAGAGAGAAAATTAAAGGAATTATTGATTTTTAAGATATTATTTTAATGAATTTTTTAAGAGTTTGATTTTTTATTATTTTATTTTATTTTATTTTTTTAATTTCACTTTTTAGTTTAATTTATTTTATTTTATTTTATTTATTTTTAAAGAAGGTTGAAAAAAGCTTTTGAAAAGAAGAAAGAAGAAAGGTGAAAAAAGAGTAAGGGTTTTTAGAAGAAAAGTTTTAGAATTTTAAGAAAAGAAAGAAAAGAGAAAGAAAAGAAAAAAAAGAGAAGAGAGGAGAAAAATAAAAGAGAGTTCTAAGATTTTGGATTGAAAGGATATTTAAGATGAAAAGATTTTAGGAGTTCAGGGGCGTTAAAAACATTGATGGCTGGTTCCCAGGATGTTTTTTCTGATTCATCAAGGAAGCCTTCTCATTCAACGAGGTATTAAAGTTTCCCATTGCACATTCCTGAATCAAGGATACGGCTTACTTCCCACTCTAGATGGTCCTCTACTTTGACCAGTTCTGGAGGAGGTTGGTTCCTGCCTGGGTATGTTTCTCAAGCCAGTTCCAGGAGAGATACATGAAAAACAGGTTGAATAGCCTGCCATTTAGGAGGTAGCTTAAGTCAAAATGCAGTTTTAGAGACCTTGGAGTCGATTTCAAATGGTCCCAAGCGTTTTTCGGCCAGTTTTATTGATGGTCAAGTCTTTGAATTTTTTGTGTGTCAAGCCATACTTTGTTGCCTGGTTTAAAGGAAGGAGCAGATTGTTGATGTTTGTCAGCCTGTTCCTTGTACCTTTGAATTGCTAATTCCAAGTTTGATTTAAATTCTTCTTTGAGTCGTGATATGATTCTAAGATAATGTTCCGCAGGATGACTAGTTCCTACATGGATTGAGTTGAATCGAGGATGTCTTCCATAAACAGTTTCAAAGGGAAATTTTCATGTCAAAGAATAAGTTGAGTTATTATAAGCAAATTCGGCCAATGGTAACCATGTAGTCCAATTGTCTTGTTGAAAACTTAAATACATTCAAAGGTATTTTTTGAGGATTTGGTTGACCCTTTCTGTTTTTCCATTGGTTTCAGGATGATAGGCCATGGAGAGATTCCTTGTGATATTGAGTTGTCGACACAATTGAGTCCAAAATGTGGATACAAAAAATGAGCCTCTATCTGAAATAATATCATTAGGTAAGCCATGATTGGAAAATACATATTTAAGAAAATGTTTTGACAAATCTTCCGCTGTAGCAGTAGTAGTGGTTTTAATGAAAATAGAAATTTTTGAGAATCTATCTACTATTACTAATATAGCATCAAAATTATTAGAAAGAGGAAGTTGAGAAATAAAATCCATTGATAAAGATTCCAAAGGTTTAGAGGGAATAGGAAGTGGTTGAAGGAACCCATGCTTCCAGTGACGGGGAGCCTTATTCCTATTACATCAGTAACAATTTCTTAGATAGGCATTGATTTCTCTGGTCATTCCTGGCCAGAATAAATCCCTTTCTATTAACTGGTAGGTTTTTTCAGCCCCAGAATGACAATCTAATGGAGAATCATGTTGACTTTTGAAAATCTATAATTTTATTTCATTGTTGTTGGGTATGACTAATCTACCTTTAAAAACTAAT
The DNA here is from genome assembly GCA_030280995.1 of Hemileia vastatrix. Taxonomy (NCBI): domain Eukaryota; kingdom Fungi; phylum Basidiomycota; class Pucciniomycetes; order Pucciniales; family Zaghouaniaceae; genus Hemileia; species Hemileia vastatrix. The sequence continues at coordinate 25,001,403 of JASXTE010000016.1, read as the reverse complement.
AGACCTGATTCAATACAAAAATCTTATGGCTCCTTGCATCGAGAGTAATTTGTCTTTTAACCCTAAACAATAATTGTCCTTCGACTGAGCTTCAATGATGTTGGATAGTGGATTTTAAAAAGATTTAACTTTCATCAAATTAAGTTGATGAGACATTAACATTTATTTGTTGAAGATTGATTTCACATTTTCTGGATTCTTGTCAGCGAATGTGTCTCCCAGCTGTGGGTAAATGTAATCCCAATGTGACAGGATATCTGGGACGATACAGTTCTTACCTGGGCGATAGGAAATAGAAAAAGGAAATTCAGACAGAAATTCAGCCCACCTGGCTTGATGCCTGTTTAACACTTTGGAAGACATAAAGTATTTCAAAGCATTATGGTCAGTCAGGATTTGAAAAGGACTATCTAGGCTGAGAAGAAAAGAGCGCCATTTTTTAAGACAATGAATAATAGCTAAAAGCTCTTTGTCATGAATTTCATAATTTAATTCTGCTACAATTAGTTTTAGTGACTCAAAAGAAACAGGATGAAACAATTTTGTTTCAGGATTAAATTGAGAAATGAGCCCTGCAATAGCGTAATCGCTAGCGTCTGTCTCAACTATTGTTGAAGCAGAAGGATCAAAGTGTCAAAGAATTGGAGCTGTGGTGAATGCAGTCTTCAATGCTTCGAATTCCTTTTGTGCTGTAAAAGTAAAAACAAAAGGAATATCTTTTCTAAAAAGAGAAGTAAGATTGGAAATACTTTTAGAGTAATCTTCAATAATTCTTCTATAGAAATTGGCAAACCCCAAAAATCCTTGGAGGGATTTAACGGTTTTGGGCTCAGGCCATTCCTGGACTTTTTAGACCTTTTTGTTGTCCATGACTAAACCATCAGTGGACAACGTAAACCCCAAAAAATCAATAGATTTGAGATGGAATTTGCATTTATTGTGCTTGGCGTAGAGACCGTGATCTCAAAGGCAATTTAGAGCCTGTCAAACATGATGAAAAAGTTCATCTAGTGTCTTTGAGAAAATTAAAATATCATCTAAGTAGATGACAACAAATTGTTAAATAACATCTTGAAAGATGTCATTAAAAAAGTTTGAAAAGTAGATGGTGCATTACATAATCCAAAAGGCATGACTAAATATTCAAAACTACCAAATCTAGTGCGCATTGCAGTCAGTGGTTCATGACCTTCTGTAATACCAATAAGATTATAGGTGCCTCTTAGATCAATTTTAGAAAAGAAGTTAGAACCATTAAAAAGGGTAAGGAGCAATGACATAGGAGGAATGGGATATGAATTCTTCTTTGTGACTGTGTTGAGCTTTCTATAGTCAACACACAACCTAAGGCTACTGTCTTTTTTCTTTACAAAAAGAAGAGGGAAGCTGGCTGGAGATTTACTGGCTCTGAATGAAACCTTTGGCTACATTCTCTGAAATGTAGTCTTGAAGAATTTGATATTTGTCCTTGGAAAAATAATAGACAGGACCTATTAACTCTATTTGATGGTTGTAGGGTCAATGAGGTGGTAAATTATTGGCCTCACAGATTGAGAAAACATCGAGGAAATTGTGATAGATTTCAGGTAGAGTTGATTTAATGGCTTCAACTTTGATTTTGTCATCCTCATCATCTTCAAGAGAATCTGTAGAGGGAAGACTAGAATTGAGAGAGCATAATTCAACTTCATCGAGGCAATTTAAATCCTCTTCGAGTGAAGTTATTGATCTAGAAGGGTTAGCCAATTTCTCATTTAGTGAAATATCAGATGCTTGCAAGTCATCTGGCAGAGATTTGTCCTCTAGCAGGACATTGTCAGGCAGGTTGTTTAACTCACTATTGACCTGCATTGAAGAATTAGAAATATACTTAGCGGGTGGGGTGATCAATCCCCGTGAACAATCAATTTCAGGATTCCAATGTGTTAAAAAGTCATGGCCAAGGATGGTATCTTCCATTCTTTGGGAATCCAAGACTGATAATTCCCACTTGAAGGGGGGAAAAATTGGAAAGTTGAAAACCCATAAAACTTTCTTACATACCAAATATTTGGGTTCCTCTGATTTGACCAAATAAATTGGAGTTCAATTGATATCTGTGAATTTCAGCTTTAACTTCTTAGAAAAAGATAAACTGACAAAAGAAATTGAAGCTCCAGAGTCTATCACCACAGAAAATTTGGGGGGCATTGCTAGCAATACCCCTCATTTAAAAATGTTGGGAAGTGGTTGGAAATCTGTTGGAAGGCTGTTGGGAGTTCATTGTGAAACCAGATTTAAATTAATTGCACAAAGATTTGGTAATCAGTTAGACCTAGGTAAACAAAACTCAATCACAGGTTTCTTGGAGCTTGGTGATTACTTTGATTCTGAGCTGAGCACATATTGAGAAAAGCTTGAACATATCACTTAACATATCATAATATTCACTTTCCAATCTTGTGGAAAGCAAAATTTGATATTCGTTCTAAGAATATCTACATATATTCTCTTGCCAACTTGGTAACAGAAGGTTAAACTTTAGTATCTCATTTGTTACACTAGACTACATAGATATTTGATAAAACATACAATTCAAATCAATTTTAATATTTTTGAGATCACCATAAGTGTCTGTCCAAAGACTTACAAAAAGTAAGTTAGTATCAAGACATCGTTCAAGGTAGTAGTTTCAATTTGGATTTTGAACTGACATCTAAAGCATTTTACTATTAGACAGAAACATAAATAAGTGTAATAAAAGTGAAATTCTCTATTTTGTGATTATAATGTAACAATAAAGCACATTTATATTGAGAAAACTTTTCTTCCTCCACAAACCAAAATTTACTCTATAGGCTCAAGATTTATTTTTAAGCCATATTATTCATTTCAGTTATCATTAATTTACTTACAATATTTGTTAAAAAGATAATAATAATACATGTGAAAGAATTATGAGCTTAGCATAGCATATGCTAAAAAGTTATTTTGTCGTTTTATTCAAAACTGATTATTCATTTTTTGCTTCAATTCATCTTTTAACAACCACTATCTTCAGATACTATTCTTACTTAATATGTCAAGTCTCAGATGTGTTGGACAGTTCTCAATAACGATTGATCAAATTTATTTGAATTTAATTTCAAGATTTTAAAACTCACCAACCCCCACAATTTTACAGCGAGGACATTTGAATGTTCATATTTTTGTACTATTTGAAGAAAGAAAACCAAAACTTGTTGTTAATATTTCTCAAGTTCAGAGTAAGCACATTTGACCACTGTTGGTTGACATTGGGCCTAGATCTCACCATTTAAACCAAAGAAGTGCTTTGAATCCTATGAAGCCTTTCTATTTTCATGCTTACTTGGTTCCAGTTTTTGGTAATTAGTATCAACTTTTGGGATGCCTCTTTTCTTCAAGTACACTTATCAGTCTTGCTAAAGAAGCATTTTCTTTGGCTCAAATTGATTTATGTCCGTTCCTGAACTACGACTCCACTATCTTTTTTTAATATCCCGCATGTTATTTTTGAAGGATCTTTCCAAATATCTCAGAGTACTCAAGATTGGAAAGCTGATCAACTTATCTGAGGAATCAAAACAGTTCTCAAAACACATCAACTTCAAGCAATAAGTTTATGATTGACAATGAACAAATGTTAAAGAAAAAGTTGGATATCATGTAGAGGCACAAGGACAACCATTGGCTTAGAACTGGATTGGATGACTATAAAGATCAGTTTCCTAACAATCAATTAACCCCTGAAGGAAACAAACAAATACTTGCTGATGATATGGGTTTGGGAAAGACGCTTTCAACTCTTTCTCTTATAAGTGCAACTCAAAGTGAAGCAAGACAATTCCAGGTATAGGAAAATCAAGAAGGTATTAATCAGTGTTCAGCCACACTGATTATATGCACCCTGGCAACACTATCAATTGGATCAATGAAATAATTGTGCACTTTGAAGATAATGCGCTTCCTTTCAATTTTCTTTATGGGAAGGATTGTCAAAATACTAATGTCAATGAGCTACAGGACACTGCTATTGTTTTAACAACCTATGAAACAGCTAGCCTAACAATGTCAAAAAATCAAAGCCAAAAAAAGATACCAGTGACTCAAAAGCTCATTTGGTATAGAGTTGTTTTAAATGAAGCTTAGTTAGTGCCCATTTCTATATCTAAAATTTAAAACTTAATTTTTATAATCAATTTTTATAAATATTCTTTTAGTTACATTAAAAATCCTTACTCGCAGAGGGCTCAAACAATTTTTGACTTGGAATACCAACACCAACTATGCTTGACTGGAACTCCACTTCAGAACAGGCCCACTGACCTTCAAAGTCTCATATTTTTTCTTAGAATCGAAAAGTGGCAAGAAGACTGGTTATGGAAGAATTTCCTTTTTTAAGGTTTGCAAAAAGGAAAGGCTAATTCTATTAAATCAATCAATCACTTAATGAAAGTCATAAGCCTACGTAGAACAAAGGATGCAATTTTGTCTCTTCCAAAAAAGATTCAAAGGGGGATATTGGTTCAATTATCAGATCCATGGAAGTCTAAACTTGATGTGCTTCAAGAAGGATTCACTGAGCGGTATGGGCCCTTCAGAAGCACTGACATCCCTTGGGACTCATCTGAGTTTCTAAGAGAGCTGATGATTTTAAGAAAATTCTGCAACCATCTAATCTCCAAAATACTGGATGAAACTCCAACTTTTGATTTCACCTGGCAGAATTCCACAAAGATTTGTCATCTTATAGGCCACTTAAAAAACTTTTTGTCTGGTGAAAGGGGTATAATTTTTCCAAAAGCTGTTATATTCTCCAACTTTGCAGACTTTTTGCAGATGTAAGTGATTCTATAATGAATTGTTTTACAAAATTGTGTTGGCTTATTAAAAACAATTTTCTAATATTTCAAAATAGAATAAAATGGCTTTAGATGACCACAATATTAGGTATACCCAGCTTATGGGTCAACTCAGCAGGACAAAGCAAGACAAAAATATGCATGAATTCCATTTTAATAAAAATTGCCAAGTTTTGGTTGGAACAATTCAGGCTGCAGTAGTGGGTATAGATCTCAGGTGTGCTCAAAATGTATATATAATGGTGAGCTCAATGTCTTTTATTTCATATTAAGAACAAAAATATTCAATTTTTTATATGTTCAATGTTGAAATAGAAGCCAAATTGGAATCCAGCAGTTGAGCAGCAGGCTGTTGATCGGCTGTATAGAATGGGGCAGCAAAATGAAGTGAATCTTTTGAATTATTCTGTACAAGGAAGTATATAATTCAGCATGTATAAGATTCAAAGGAAAAAAATGGAGCTAATAATGTAAGCCAAATTTCATTTCTATAAATTTTAATGATAATAGTAATCATTAAAATTATGTTTTTGTTTTCAAGGCTAAGTGTCCCAAACAGTGGAAATGAGGAGTATGAGTGTGCAAACCTATTATTAAGGGAGTTTGCCAATCACTCACATTAGAGGAAGAAAGAATTTCAAGGAGATCAGGTAAATTTATGGGATTTTGAGGATTTAAAAGTCTGAGTTGTTGAGGATTTAGAGATGCAAGATATAATGGAGAATAACAGTCATTCGGCAAACCCCAGAAGAAATCAGAAGGATTAAGGTTAGGGGATAATGTTGAAACCAAACTGATTCTTTTGTACAAGGCCAAGTCCTTTAGCACACTTCCAGAGTAGGTTGATTTATCTCGAATATCAAAGTGTTGTTGGTCAAGATATTGTGCAACTTTAGAAAAATCTTGAGACCTCCATCGCATTAAGATACATCTTAACAATCCATCATTATCAATTTTGATGTCTGAATAACACTTGATGTTTGTGAAAAGGTTGTGATAAGTTTCACAATGTGGAAGTTGTTTAAGAAGTTTAGTTTGGTTAACTGAATTCTAAGAATCTTTGTTAATTGAAATAAAGGGGTTGAAAAAAAGGGGATTTTCATACTTTTTTTATTCTATATTTATTCTTTCTAACTTTGATTATTTATTGAGAGCTATGAGAATACTTCCCAAGTCTTAATTTATCAGCATGACCTAAAAACCAATGGTGAAGAACTCCCATTTGATTTGAGAAGCTAATTGGAGTTGAGTCAATTGGATATGCAATCAAATTATTGGTTTTTAATGCATTGTCCCAGTGTTTAATGAGAATATTTTCCAAGACCTGGTTCCATTTGTCAAACCAATCTAGGTTCCAAGCAAAATTTGACCCTGGGAAACCGCACATGCAAAGGTGGTTAATAAAAGATTCACGGAAAATTGGTGGAAACTTTTCCAAAACCGCTGAATTTGATTCTGGATGGAGTACTTCAAAGGCAATGTTGCAAGAATTCATGTCAAATGATGAAAATCTGTCTGATTGCTCTTCAGTAGGGTTTTGTTTCCATCCATTTGATTCTGGTGACATATCCAAAAGTGAACAACAAAAATTGTGTATAAATTTACAAAAGTGAGAATTGAATGGAGGTAAAGTCTCATTAAAAATTCTATTAAGTGTTTTTGTGTATGTAGGCAGGTTTCCATGAGGAAAGTAAGAGCTACTAAGGTTCATAAAGAATTAGATTAAGAAAGTGTTCAATAAAATTAAACAAAGAGGAAGGATAAATTGTTGAGCTCCAAAACTTTACGATAAAAGTTGATTTAAGGAGAAATATCACAAAAATTAAGAATAAGAAATATTTCAACTTTATGGCATTATAATATGCATAAATTATATTTTTATATGCAATTTGAACTCAAAAGGAATGGTATAAAATTAAGAGAATGATTATGTGATAAAAGCAGACTCATTTGAGAAACGGATTTTTTTGTCTTTTCAAAAAATTCTACCACAAAAATAATTTGATAAATGTGAGGCTATGTTCATTTTTTGATTACCAAAAATTATTTTTGGTCCAAAATGATAGTAACACATATTCCATTGAGTAATTTTTTTTCAACCTGAATAAATAGACTAGAGTGTCACTTCATCACATAAATGTATAAAAATTTATACAAGGTTTCAGATTTGTTGTAATGCTTTAAGGTTTACACTTTTGTAGAATCTATTATTTGAGTATTTTTGATTTTTTATTTATGGAAAATTCTACCTAGTACAGACCAATTTTCAAAGTGAAATAAATATGTTTGTGATGATTTTTTACAAAATATTAACCTTATTTTTGGATTTAACTTTGATTTTTGGGGTAATTTTTAAAATAATTCTGTTAAAAATATGGATTAATTTTCTTATAGTCCATAACTAAGAATTTTTATCAAAATCAAATAATTAAAGGGTAGTTAGATATAACTCAGAAGACATTTGATAGAAAAATAATTAAGATGCTTGTGCGTACAATAGAATTTTTTCTATGATATAAAATATTCTGATAAAAATGCATGCATTGTTGTACAAATGCAGAGAGTATACAGAATACAAATAAAGTAGACTGCATAACTTTTAATTAATATATAATTTATCTGATTAAAAATTAAACATTTAAAATTAAATAATTTCAACACATATTCCATCATATTTGTTTGATAAAAAAATGTTGCTTATATTTTCTAGTGCCTTTCAAAAAAAGGAATACCTTCAATCGGTAACTTCTAATGGCTAACTTATTCCTACAATTATCACGATTACAATGCCTCCATTTTTTCATGTATGTCAATTTCAAGATCTTGGATGTGTCAATAAAAAGTATCAAACTTCTTCTGGGTCCTTTGAAGTTGGTATGGATTTCAAAAGCTCTAATTCTTACGTAAAACATCAAGAGGAAAGAAATAGGAAGTCCCAGATGGTTATTTCTTCCAACAATCCACTTAACATTGGAAGTTCCAGCTCCACAGAAACAGTAAGCTGTATATCTATAGTTCAATGTGAGAATAAAAGTCTTTATGATGTTTCAATGATTTATTACATAGGGGCAGTTGCTATTGGGGGCAGAAGTATCTTCAACAGTCTCTAGAAACTCAAATCTTGGGGAACGGTATAGCCAAATAATTATGTGGCAGGCAGCAAAGCTTTCTCTGATTCATCATTTGAGCAAAGAAGGTTGTACTCAATTTTTGGATGAAGAAATTAAGAAGCTCAAACTTCTAGGTGATAGTGGAATACTATATTCTGATAGCATTGTCCGCCTGATCCCACACTCGATAGATACAGTTTTTAGTCGATTAAAGATCAATCAATCATTTTTCACTAAAACATGCTGTCCTAAAAGCTTTGCTCTTTATGAGTGTAACTCTTAATCTCAACCATCTATACTATGTTGCAATAAAACGTTTCTTTCATCATCAAATCTCTATTTAAAAATGTTTTGAGCAGGACAAATTGCAGTTAAATGTGATTAAAGGCTGTATTTGATGGAGGAACATCAAGAATATGTAAAATACTTATCTCTTAAAAAATTTCATCACCATTCTTTTATTTACTGGCTTAAGGAAAAGATCAAACTGTTCCAATTTGAGCTTATGATTGAGAAGAAAACCCCTGTGGCAGAACATGTAGAGTGTGATTTGATGAAGGATGATTGCGATGGTTCAATTTGGAAAAACTTTCCTATTACCACTCCAGATCTGGATAGCAATGATGATAAATATATGATCACTTCAGGCAACTTAATGTTTAATTTATATGTCAACTGGTTGAGGCCTGGTGGAAATAGGATTAGAGGTCATCAGAAGTCTGTAGGAAATATTATGATGGTGTGTATGAACCTACCTCAAGAAGATAGATACAAAATGGAAAATCTTTTTTGGTAGGCTATTATACCTGGACCAACAGAACCCACAAGTGAACAGCTTAATCACCTTCTAAAACTAATGGTTAATGATCTAAAAATTCTATGGGATGGTATATTGATTGAAAAGACACATATTTATCCACAAGGCCAGAAATTAAGAGTTGCATTGTTCTCTTTGATAGGTGACATTCCTGCAATACAAAAATTGGCTGGCTTTTTGAGTCACTCTGCAAAAATTTTCTTCTCTTCTTGTAATATCTCTAAAGATGAAATTAGTGAAAAGAATGTGGGAAATTTTTCATTACAGAATCATGAGGATCATATGTGCTGGGCAACAAAGTGGAAAAATTCCAAGTCACATTGGGAGCGTGTATCAATTGTTCAGAATCATGGGGTACGATGGAGTGAGCTGAAATACCTTGAATATTTGCGTCCAACTGAATATTGCTCAATTGATTTTATGCATTCACATATGCTTGGAAACCTAAAAGATCACAGTCTAAGCTATTTTCAAATCCGAAATTCAGCAAAAGATCTAGAAAGAGAGCTGGAAAAGGATAAAAATTGGCATGTAAGAGAAGAAGATGACAATTTCTTTTCTGATACTTCACTGCACAAACATTTGAAAAAACGTAGTAGTAGCTTAAGCACCACAAATAATGATGATGATGATACAGGACACACGAGACAGCACAAGGGGCAAATACTTATGAGTTCAAGACAGTCATCAAGTCATCATTGACTAGATAATGAAGGATTGGGAACAAATTTATCAAGAAGCCAGAGTAGGTCATCCAGCTCCAAATTTATTCCTCCATATAGCGATTTGGCCTCAATACAGTCTCAAAGCAGTGAAAGTAGGAATTTATTGTATAATTTAAGGCAAATGAGTATTAGCATATCACAGAGTGAAGGATCTCACTCATCAAATGAGACAGCTAGAGATGAAGAAAATAAAAGGAGAGGTAAGGAGAAAGAAAATGAGGGTAGAAGTAATCCACAAATCACGGCGTCAGAGCTACAGGTTGTATGGAAATGATTTATCAAGTAAGAGGACCTTCCTGGCTAACACGAGTTCTAAAATCAGTAGGATCTAAAAAGGCAGGATCCCTCAAGGCAGCAGAATGGCACATGCTGTATACTCTCTACTTCCCTTTGTCACTTATACCCCTTTGGTTTGAAAAATTTAAAGAATCTGAATCTTCAGCTTCCTCAGCTTAAAAACCAAGAGAATATTATCTTCTCAATTCACTTGTAACATTATTCTCAATCACCAATTTTTTGACATTAAAAAATATACAGACTAATGAGCTTACAGATCTAGATCAATTTCTGTTAGAGTATGGTGACTGCCTGGAAGAGGGTTGGAAGAATATTAATGCAAAGCCAAATCTGCATATTACTAAACATTATCCTGAAATGATAAAGCATCTTGGTCCACCATCAGGTACAGATACTTGGTCTGGAGAGTGGGTGAATCATATATTATCTGAAATTCCAAACAATCACCATACATGTATGTAATTTTTGTAAGCAATGATTTAAAAACTCAGCTGTGCTAATTTATTAATATTTACCACAGGAGAGATACCACTAACAATGCTCAAACATTGGTATCAGAAGTCTAGGGTATTAGATCTTTGTGAAGCTGAAGATAATGATCAATGTGAGACTAAAAAAATCCATATTGATCTCAATAAACAAAACAAATGTATCCATCTAAGTATGGAATTATTTAATAAATGGGTAAGGGCACAAATGGGAAAAGAAACTTCAAGATGGGCTTTGACACCATCGGAGAAAAGTGGGGATTGGGTAGTTGAAAATGTAGCAAGCATATTGATACATGGAAAGAGGTTTACTAGTTACCATCAACAAATTGCTAATTCAACAATTGAATTCTAATATGGAAAAGATAGCCAATTTGGGAAAATTGATGATCTTTTCAAGTCAAAGGAAGAGAATGATCAAATATATTTAATAGTAAGTCCTTTCAAGGAGCTCCGTCCAGAAGAAACATTAAAGTATCCCTATGAGCTTTTCCCACAAGTGCATTTTCGGTTAGTAAGAGTAGCCAAAGCAACTCAAATTGTGATTAAGAAAGATGCAATAATTGGACATGCAGCTACTGTCCAGCACAAAAAAGGAATTTTTGGAATCAAAGACAAGGCTGTCACTTCCATTGGACTGCAGACAGTAGTGAGTAAAAATTAATCAAATTTATTTTCTGTTGACTAACATCTTTGTGTTAAAATGGGATTGGGGAAATTTGTAGGATTAGTGATGTTTTTAAATGGTGAAAGAAATAATTCAATGCTTGATTAAAAATGCAATGCATCCAACTTACCTTATCATAAATCAGTGAACAATTACTTTGGTTGCTTTTATTCATGAGAACCAATGCTTTCAATGAGTCATTTTTATCTTAAATGTAAGAATGAAAGAAAGAAAATCATGATAATGAGAAATATGATAAAATTGTTACTTAATGAATAATATTCTTGCTCATTCATATACTATAAATAGTTTGACCTTCCAACTTTATCTGATAGCTATATATTATTCACATTATTTTTTGACAAGAGAACATACACGTTAACAAGACTATATACATAGTATCTTTTTTACTTTAGCTTTGTTAGGTATAAATTTTAACAACTGATTATTTTATTTTATTTTATTTTATTACAGTTCATTATGGATGATAATTTTGAAGGGATGTCTGTTGACCCAAACGATTCTGATTGTTTTCCACCTCAACATACTAATACTGGAAATACTCCTCCACCACCCGCTGCTGATCCACCTCCAGATGCATCTCAATCTGTACCACCTAATCCTAATCTAGGCCAAGAGTCTCATGCAGAACCAAGAAATTTTAATACCAATCATCCTTCTGCTCCTGAAAGTGCTGATCAGCATGCGGATCAGCTAGGAAAAGATTGGGCTAGTGAAGTATTGAGGGAATTTTTTGGAGACCAATCATCATCTGCTCAGCCTAACCAAGGAGCAAGCAAAAGTGGAGCTAGTAAGTCAAATTTGTAGTGTATTCTTTTATTGAAAAAAAACCAACTTAATTAACTTATTTGAATTGTTAGTAAATTTTCTCAATCATTATGTGTATCAGTGATTACCACAGACTCAATTCAGCAGAGTCTCATGAACGAGAACGGGGGTTAAGGGCTGTAAGAGGCTTAGTTAGAAGGAATGATGTTCCCAGGAGCTCAGCCAGTCTAAATATAAATATTTACCACTTTCTGAAGTATTTTCTTGGGGGACAAACACAAACAACAAAATATCCTGACAGCCCAACATCTTCGGAAATTGAAAATTGGAAAGCTTGGAACCAATTCAATCTGAAAACCATTCAAACTGTCCTAACCCAAGTTCAATCTTCTAACTGTGCCAATTCTGCAGCTGATTGACAATTTCTGATAACCAATTCTATAGCCTTCTTGAAATCCAAAATTTGACTACCAGAATTTTTTCCAGCACCTGAGCCTCAAGGACTAAAAGGAGGAGCACCGATCCGACTTTCTGTCAAAAGAAACTTAGAGCGTGAATAGCAAGAAAAAGGTTTTTGGAAATTTGCCTTTGATCGGACTTTCTGTGATTTTTCGGAATCAACTTAGAATCAAGTCATGGGAAGCATAGTATGCGACCACTGTACCAGGTGGCTCACCACCTTGAATACAATCGATCAGAAAAAGCTTCAGTACACTCAATGTGTTGTTGAGAAATGGGTAGTTAATAAGTGGAAGGAGATGATAAGGTTATTTGGGCAAGAAGAGGAAAGTGTAGCAAGAGAAAAGATTGAAAAGAGGGTAGGGGCACAAGTAAAACATTATTGGACCAAGGTAAGTTTTTTATTTTACTTTGGTTTTTGTTATTATGAAGCTGATTTAGTTGGAATTAAGATTTCTAGTGCACGCTACAAGTTAGAAAGAGATCTCTGCAGTGATGTGCCAGGTTTTGTTGTGCTTTTTCATGATACTAGGTGCATCTCTGATATTGAGAAAGGCCCAGCACCAGCCCCAACTGCACCTATCTGAGCTATTCCTGGATGGTGAAATCCTGAACTCAATGATTTGTTTAAAAAAATGGATAAGATGACAAAGGACTTAGCCCATAGACCAGCTCAAAGAATATAAGCATTAAAAACATATTCACGGTCATTAGAAAGGACAGTTGCACAAAATGGTGTATTCAATGTTCCCAAATACCTCCCCAAGAATTGCTATTCAGCAACATTATTGCAAGGATTATCTGTGAATGAATGTGATTCACTTGGTTTTGGAGCTGATATTGATCTGGTAAAGATTTGGGAATCAATTAATAGAGCATCAACATCATCATAACTTAGGTATAATGGTGATCTTCTGTGTAATATAGCTATCTTATATTGAATTTTATGTATTCTGTTTTTTTTCAAAGCAGCTTGGTAAATGTAATAAGGTGATATTGAGAGATAGAAACATTTTTTTAAGAAAAACAAATAATGTATGAGATGTAAAAATGTATTTTAAACAAATTGATGGTCCATACCTCTTTATGTCACATTTATGTATCCATATTAATTTCAATCGAATTTAATGTTGACAAATACATAGTGAATACACGCTATGCCACTTACACTTGCCAGGCATAGCTACCATTAAATATGCCAGTATCAAAATTATTTTTGATCAAAATCAATGAGCATTTTAATCATGAATTACAGGAGTCAACTGCATATTTTAATGCATGGTGCCCTTCCAACATTACTTTTGATTGAAGTTTATTTTGATACTGGCATATTGAATGGTGTCTATTCCTGGAAAGTGTAAGTGGCATAGTGTGTATTCATTATGTATTGGTCAACATTAATTTCAATAGAATTTAATATTGAAATTTGCATATTGAACCCGAACCAGCAAACAACCCAAAAAATTCTTCATAAAAGTGTTCATTAATTTCAATAAAAATTAGGGTTGACCATATACATATTGAATGGTAGTTATATCTGGTGTGTGTAAGTTGTAAAGCTTGTGTTCAATGTGTATTTGCAACATTAATTTCGATTGAAATTATTATTAATGTGTAAATGATATATACATGCTCAATATGCATTGTAATGTGTTTACTTTAGAATAGAGGGCCCTAATTTTCATCTTACAGATTTATGCTTGGTGGCATGTCAAATTAAATTTTTATTAAAATTAATGTTGACATGCTACCATGTATAAAAGTAAGCAACTGACTGCATAAATTGATGATAATCATGAATCTTAATTTTGATCAAAATTAATGTTGCCAAGTGCAGATTGAAAAAAGGCTATGCCACTTACACTAACCAGGCATATTTACTATTTATTATGTATTGGTCAACATTAATTTTTATAGAAATTAATATGGATATGTAAATTTTATATTTACCCTCCACATGTATAGTAAATTTCAATACTTAAAAATACTTGCTGTACTTTACATGTCATGCAAAAAACATTATATCATTTCAACATTAATTTTGATCAAAATTAATGTTGGCATGTAATTATGCATTGAAACAACTAACAAACTAAAAAAGTTCATGATCAAAATGCTCATTAATTTTTATTAAAATTAATGTTGACCAATACATATTGAATATAAGTAATCTTTGCTTACTCAGACAAGATATAACTACCATTCAATATGTATATGGTCAGCCTTAATTTTGATCGAAATTAATGGGCAGTTTTATGAAGAATCTTTTAGGTTGTTTGCTGGCCTGGGGTCAATATGCAAATGTCAATATTAAATTTTATCGAAATTAATGTTGAGAAATACATAATTAATACACACTATGGCACTTACACTTTCCAGGCATAGCTTCATGAAATATGCCAGTATCAAAAGCAATTTTGATCTAAATTAATGTTGGCAAGGCACCATGCATAAAAAAAAGCAGTTGACTCCAGAAATTCATGATTATCATGCTCATTAATTTTGATTGAAATTAATTTTTGATACTGGCATATTTAATGGTAGCTATGCCTGGCAAGTGTAAATGGCATAGCATGTATTCATTATGTATAATTCAACATTAATTTCAATCAAAATTAATATGGACATGGACTATGCATAAAATTCCAATAAGTATAGGTAAGCTAACCAGTGAGATTAACTGGTTTGATCAAGTACACCTTATAAAAATTGATTTTTTAATGCTTTGGTTAATTTCGATCAAAATTAATTTTAAGCCATGCATGTTGAATTTTATCTATGTCTGTGTAGTCCATGTGAAATGGCTTGTATTCAATATGCAGGGGTCTACATTAATTTCGATTGAAATTATGAGGTTCATTGCCTCATAAATTTGGTGTTTTCTGTCAGGGTTTCATGCATGGTGACATATGATACTTGTTAATTCCTATCAAAATTAATTTCAATACCAATATATTGAATACAAACCATGGAACTTACAGTACTTGGTCATAGCTAAAATTAAATATGCCAGTCTCAAAATTAATTTCAATAGAAATTAATCAGGATCCATGAAATTTATTAATAGTGTATGAGTTAAGTTTCAAGTCCAATGTTTCATCATTTTCTTGCACCCATTTCTAGGTTATCTAAACAATTTTTTTCAAGTTTTATTATATTAATCAAAACTGTGGTAAGTAGTGAAAAATTAGCTAATCCAAATCTCAAATTGAATATTAATATTTTAATAATTTTGAATGTTGCATAAGGTATTTCATTGGGTGATTCATAATAATATTTTATCAACTTAGTAGTCCTATAACTTTTGAAAAGTAACAATATTGGTATAGTTAGGGACAACAATGCAATATCTTGTGCAGACTAAGATATATTGTAAAATAAAACTATTCAATTTTTTTCCCTTAGTTGTATCCAAGTTTATCAATGGTTTGGTCACAGTGCCCACACCCTATCCTGACACTCCTCCTGTCACTTAAAATCAAGTTCTTATCTTAAATTCTTATTTTACCAATTTTATAATTTTAATTCATTTCTTGTTTGATGAGGCATATCAGTATATTTGTGAATCTGGCATAGTCATCTGAAAGTAAATTTAACAAATATTTATAAAGCATTATCCTTTTTTTTCATATAATATACTAATTAAGAATATCTCCATTGTTTAGGAGTAAATTATAATTTAAAAAAATTTGTATTTACCTGTGGCAATTTGCATATGGGACATACATTTGTTATTATTTTTTTTCACACTAAAAGTCCCTAAAGAATTCCTAGTATTTTCTGTTAGCTACATCAAATTTCGCTTCAATATAAACAGATTTTGATTAAGCATGTTACTCAGTTTACCCCACTATGAATAATACATGTTAAAAAAAGCTCAAATAATATAAAATCCCCCTCTTCATGTTTTCTGTTTCTTTCATCCTCACTTTAATTTTAATCTTATTCAATTTTTTATCCTATTAAATTATCAACTTCAATTTTCTAGAATAGAGTTTCTTATAATTATTCATTATATTACATCATAATTTCTTGATATTGAATACTTTTTTTTTAATATTCATTAATCAATATGTCTAGTATTCAAAATCCTACACCTCCACTTTGTATGTATATCATGTTCCTCTCTCTTAATTTATATATTTCACTTATTTTCTATATCTTTTTTTTTCAAAAAATTGATTTTCCAGCGCCTAAATGTGTTTCATACCACTCTCTGATTGTTACTTGCTTTGAAGCTTTTGAGCTTGCACCATGTCTGCCACATGGCATGGCACCTAACCCTCCTGTACTTAGCAATGAGAGGCAGGAAATAACAAGAGTTCAGTATTGCAATTTACTTGAATTGGCTAGAGATAAAACAGAAGAACTTGTCAAGATCCTTAACAATAATCCTTCTCCTTCATATTTATCTAACCCTTGTAATGACTTACTCCAATATGTGAAAAGTCTTGAAAAATGTATGTTCTTCACTTTTTTTGTCTCCTTTTAAATTAGTAGATAAGATTATTAACTTCTTTTTTCTTCATATGTATTTGTAGCTTATGAGGAGGGGATTATTCCTCCTGATGAAATCATTGTCATTAGGGATAATGATGAGACAGATGAACAATCAGCTTTAACTCATGCTTCATCTTCTAAGGAAAATCATGAAACACCTGTTATCCGCTCCAAGAAAAAGAAATTATCCCAAGGCTCCTCTTTTGTTTGATGTATTAAACCGGCTTCTTCTAATGAATTTTCTGATGTATCAAATAATAAATCTCAAAAAAAAAGCAAAGGCTTTGATAATGAGTATATTCTTGTTTCCTTTTTATTTTATTGTTATTCTTTTATCTTTAAAATTCTATCATATATCTCTTTTATTGCTTACATATTGTACTTTTTATCTTTCTTTTGATATTTTGTACCAGAAACTCACCCACTGTAGATTGTTCCATCCATAAACGCCCTCTCCCTGATGAAGATGATGAAAAGAGTGATGAAAATAGCGATGATGAACTGTCAGAATATGAAGCAATACTTGCTAATTAAAACAAGCAAATTTTAAAATCATCTTCAAGACATGACAATATGTTTGATAAAGATGATGATTCAAACCGCTCATCACCAAATTCCATCATTTCTAAGAAGCAATACCCATCACCTCCTAAATTACCTACTTTGACCACTTTGAAAGCTTCTCTACCAATGAAATCAACTCCAATCAAGATATCAAAAAAACCTCTAACTTATTCACCCTCAGTTCTAAAAGACTCTAATTTGCTGGAGGAATTCTGAAAAATTTATAATTTTTATAAAGGTAGAATCAGCACGGAAAAGTTCCTCAGTTTGTGGTTGGAAATTGTTACTCTCCTCGAATTAAGCTCTTCTACTTCTTCCCAAGAACCCATGTTAAATATTCCAATGTTTACTTTTCATTGGGAAAAATCTTGTGGAGAAGATTGGCTTTCAAAACTTACTGAGTTATGTAAGTTACCATAATTTTTAGTCTTGACTTTGTTCTTTTACTTATTTTTTTTTCCTCTTGTAGCAAATATTTTTTATAGATTGATAGCTCACAGCTATGGGTACTCAATAATATTGATTTCAAAAAAATGGAAGATTTATGTGATCCTGATGGTTTAAATACTGAAATTCTTTCCTCAACGAAGAAAACGGATCACCCTGAATCCAATATTATCTAAATGCTCATAAGATTAATGATCCCAAGTGACCACTGCCATTCTTTATGGGTATCTCTTATATCATCTTCACTTTATCTGAAAGCACATGAATTCAGCCAGCTTCCATCACATCAAAAAATTAACTCAGATTGTCCAATTGAACGTGGTCTTCAGCTTCTAGCTCACCTTTCAAATCTGAAGAGTCCGATTCCTGATGTCTTAGAAGTTGGTCCAACTGCACTTCAAACCCATGATATATCAATGTCAACTCTTCATCAAATTAGTAATATTATCATTGATATAATTATGTCAATTATCATTCTTAAATCAAAATATTGTGCTGCAACAATATCAAGTGGAAAGACTAGCAAAGCTCAACAATCAAGTCAGAAAAACAAAAATACTGAAATGACTATAATGAGACAGAAACAAAAGGCTGCACTAAACAAGAAAAATTCTGAATACTCCCACCACCGATATCAATCTTTCACATTCTATATAATTGATGGTGTCCGTGGTTTATTTCTGAGCTCTCAAGATCATAGATTGGCTTCAGCAGCTGATTGCTTGGAGGTAATATCAGAAATTAAGTTTCTTAATTCACATGGAAAAAAAAATCATTTTATGGAAGAAATAATTTGGAAAAATTTAAATAACTATATTTTAATATTAATAAAACCTTTTATAGGCAAGTGTGATCCATTTCATTTAAAATTTGATACCCCAAGTCCTCCGGGAATAGCTAGGGAAATTTCTGCAGATTTTCTTAATCACTGGAGCTCCATTCAGCCAGTATCACCTTTTTTGCTAAACATAGCCTTTCAATAAATTAATATTCCAACATTTAAATAGATAAAGTCAGTGTATATGATTTATCTTGTATAATTCAAGTTATTTTCCTTCAAATACGTCAAACATGTGACCATCTTTGAAATTTATTAAGAAACCTTTGACATGATCTTCTAAATTAGTTATTAAAAAAATTATTGTAAGTCCAGTAATAACAAAGATTTTAAAATATACTTATATGATTTCAAATACTTGTATTAAATTCTTAAATATTTTATTTTTTATTTAAAAATATGATAACTGATCTAGTTTTGTTACTTTGCCTTTAATATTAAATAATCTATTAATTATTACAAATTTTTTCATTGATTGTAACATTTTTAATCAGAAGTAGAACAATTAAAAATAATTAAATGTGTGTATTCTTAAAAAAATCAATTTAATCTATTTTTGATTCAAAATTCTTTAATCAACTCTTTATTATTAATTTTTTTATTAATAAGCTTGTTTGACCTAAAATACTATAAAGTTAATTTGGTATCATTAAAAGCACATTTTTATGGCTAATATATTTCAAATTCTTCATTATAGTTTTTGTATTTTAGAACCTTTGCTACCAATTTAATAAAAATGACGTTTAAAGATTTCACAACTTATATATTTCCTCAAAAGTAAATCAAATTTTCTTATAATATTATGAAAAAGAATTATTCTATTTCACAAATAAAAAAAATAGATAATACTTTAATCATCACAACTGAAAATGTTACAGCTACTCCCAGTATTTATCATGTTTAATTTCACATTAAATTGTGTAAATATGATATAAATTTTTAATATTTAATTATCAAAATTTTTTAGATTTGTCTTAACATTAGATAAATAATACTTTGCTGATTTTATTTCTTCCTCTATTAAGTCATCTCTCTTCAAAAAAACTCTCAAAGCACTAATCAAATATTTATACCTATCTTTTTCTTCTTTCATTTCCAAGTACTCTGAAATATCAATATCAAAAACATTAAGCTTTTCTCTAGCATGAAAAATTCTATTGCTGTTTTGAATAGAAGTACATATCCTTGTGAAGCCATGAATTTATGACATCTTGAGGTAAAATGCCTCAGTTGATTGGCAGGACATAACTTCACTGTTATTCCATTAGTTGCTTCAAAGTTGATTTTACTTCTAATTTCGGGAAACATAAGTTCTCCACCTGTTTGTCCTGGTTGGGTCTTATCGTACTTCATATGAATGGTATTGTTTTCTGTATCTTTAGGAAAAAATATTCCTAAAGTATACTCACTTGCATCCTTATCACAATGAACCTTATTGAATAACCCATTACCGTTTGCTCCAGATGTCCAAGTTAAATTGCTAGCAAACTGTACACCCTCTTCTTCACTATGAACTTTTGAAAATCCAGGAATACCAAGTTTTGCACAAATATTAGTTGCCTTGTTGTACTTTACATATGATATTTTTTTAAAAAAATATTCAAAGTACATTGCAATCCTCTTCATTCGTTTTTTATATTCATCCATGCGTACAATATTATAAGTGAATTCATCTGCAAGTAAAAGCATTCAAAAATTCAGTATTTAAATTAAAAAAAGTGATACTTACGAATATATAAAGATTTCTTCCTATCTAAAATAAAGCCACCACCAAACATTTTTCCGAAACCACCAGCCCTTTGATGATAACCATTATTTGTAATTTCATGTTTGCAGTAAGAAAGATCCTTAATGCATTGCACCATAGCTTCTAACATATCTAGTTCTTTGAGCTCATGAATTTCAAAAGTCTGCACAACAACATTAGGTATTAAGACACCTTTTGGTTAATAAATACTACAACCAGGAAAAAAATTGTAATAATTATTGCAATCTGTCATATTATTTGCATAAGATCATGCGTAGAAATGTGGCTTCTTCCCATTTGTATCCATTCCAAGAGCATTTACAAGTTTCATTCCAGTAGCAATGTCTTTTGCCCACCTATTGTTAGAGTTCTTCCCTGGCCGTTTTTTTTTCAAATTGTTACTCATTGATGGTTCAATACTAAGAGAATTCAATTTTGATTTAAAATAGAAAAAAATCAAAAATTAGAAAATAGTAACAGAATTTCAATTATCGGTCAATGATACCTTTAACTTTATCATATCTTCAATATTAGAAATACAAAAGTTAGCATATCTACATATTAGTAAATTTATATACTTTTTCTTCATTTCAAGTATTAAGAAAGTGTTTCAAAGGTATACTTCATTAAATTATAAATATAAAGAGTATAGCTTTATCCCGTATGCATTCAGCAAGTACGAGATTTGGCTCTACACTTAATATTAATAATATAATGAAATTATAACTCCAATAAACTAGTAATATTAAAAAATTTACAGAATTATCATATCCACATATATTGAGAAAGTATTAAAGAAATATAGAGAAATGATAAGCAAAACATGAACTTACGTGTCTATAAAATCTTCTTCCATTTGTATCTGATTGATCGAAATTAATTATAAAGTTTATTTTATAATTATTGTTTTAAAAAATAAATGGTTAGATAAATAAATTGAACATTTTTGATAAGGAATAAAGAAAAGTAAATTGACAAACAAATAAAAAAACTTTAAGTTAACTGAAAAAGAATTTTTCTATAATGAATCAAAAGGGTGCAGTAAAAGATACCATAAAAAAAATTCAGAATTAGAATCATTAGATTAACTTGTCAAAAGTGTAAAAAAGAGTAGCAAGCCAAAATGATATGAAATGAAATAGAAAGAAAAATTTGCTTACTGGTAATCAGATAAGGTCAAGAAAATAGTACCAATAATTCAAAATGATAAAGCAAAAATATGATTGATAATTTTTGAAAAAGGTAAGTGAGAAAGAGAAAGGAAAAATAAATTTGGTGGCAAACAGATGTAGATATCATGAATTTTCACTGATCTCATTTTCAAAAAAATGCAGCTCTCCAAGTCATATGATAAACTTCATCTAAATTCCAAGAATATTGTTGCCAACATACTGTACACAGCATGATCATTTTTTCCTATGCATATACTAATTCGAGCTAGAATTTACTTGGCTGCATGTTGTACAGATGAAGGTTTGTGGAACGCTGAATTTTACATCTAAAAAAATTGACGCCACATAATTCTAGCTACCATGTTTCATGTAGCTAAAAAAAAAAACTCATCACAATTAAATTTACATTGCTTCAAAATTAATTCATTTTCAAATTTTTTTAAAGGGAACTATAATGTGCACCACCTATATCTAAAATATGAACCTCCCCATTATATTAAATTGGTAGATATTTAATTGTGCAATTTTTATGTCTTAGCCTTTTTCCTTATCATACTTGGCTCAAAATATCAAAACATGGCCAATGTTGCTGAAAGCATCATTTGGTTTTGTTTCTATGTGTATCAATGGAAGGCTGTTTATAACCGGCTGCAGAGCGTTGTATATCTTTTTGAACAAATTTTTATTTATTTATGTATTTTAATTAGATAATTTACATTTTATTTCAATCAGATTTATACTGGCTGCTTTTTGGAAAGCTTAATTTATGACCCAAGCCTTTGAAATTGGCTTGGGTCCCTTACATTGCAATTTAGTACTTCCAGCCAGGTCTCCCCTGGCTGGAAGTGTCTCTTTTGGGCAATCAAAGTCGCTAAAAGCGACTTTGATTGCTTGCTGTAACATTTGCCACCCTCCCAGCCAATTTACTAGGCTGGGAGGTGGCCAAAGCTGTGTGCAACGCGCGTTGAACAATTGCTTCCATATCTTTGAAGCTGATATCAAGTCAGCTGCATGAGATATAGGCAGCACATGCAACGCGCATTACTTGCAGCAGCAATGTGCGTTGCATGTGCTGCATGCAGTTCATTGCACACAGAGAAACTGTCAGGGTAGTCTAGTATATAAGTATGATATAATAGTGTTTATTTATGGTCCTACAACTTATTAATAAATTATTTAGTGATTAAACCTCAGGTGAATACTAATAGAATAGTTATACTCAAATAAAACTCACAATACTTGGATTTTAATGCGTGCTAGTGGTGGAAAATAGATGAATAAAATATAGTTATAGCTTTATATAAAGATAAAATCAATTTATAGTGGCTTTATATAATATTTCTAAATGTTAATAATTGTATATAAGTGTTTGTTGGAGTTGTAGTAATTGAATGATGATAAATAACCGTCAAAATCCCTCCTTACTTATACCCAAATCCACTGGAGTGCACAGACCTTCAATCCAGATGATGTCACTGCTATCCCCAACAATTACAGCACTGTGAGGGCCCATCACCTCCTTATGGCGTCCACTTCAAGCAGTCCCAACACCTAGACCTCCAGTAAGGTTCCTCCATCACTATTAATAATAACACTGTTCCATACCATAAATAGAAAATCCAGATAAAAGCGGATACCATAAAGAAACAGGTAAAATAAATAATCAAAAAGAGATTTAATGAAACTAAAAGCATATAAAGGAAACAAATAAAATGTCCAAGACCCCAATAACATCCCCAAGCATCCACATTAACCCAGAAACATCCTTCCAACCCATAAATCCGTGAATAACCATCCAAGGAAGTAATTTTAGTTGTCCAAACTGGGTGTATGCGCCTGATATAGGTGTCTATGCTTCTGTAGGTGTTGTGATTCCACTGATTTCGTCCATATGACCTAAAATAAGCAGAAAAACAAAGGTTATAGGCTATTAAGGGGCTAACACCCACTTATATACCTAAATATACATAATATACTGCATATTTCACTGAATAGCAGATTTTTGTATACATATAAGCTTATTTATGTCAATAATTACTTCATATCACTTAAGATAAGTATATTATGACTCCATTAACACCTTAATAAAGATTATTAGGACATGAATAAGCTATTTAAACTATTATAAGTTATATAATAGAATAATAATTATATATATATATAATAAAAAAATATATATTATTATTTTAACCTTATTTTTAAGATATAAGCTTAATCTACTTAAGGTTATCTTATTTTAAGCATAAGAAATACTCATTCCTTAGGATATTTAGGCTGAAAGAAACCAAAGTCCCTGCAAGGGACTTTGGTCTCTAAAATGGAAGCGACTTTCCCTACCAGGTGCAAACTGGTGAGAAAGTGAGAGACAAGTTAGAGTGAAGTTGTTTGGAAGAAACTTCAGTCTTAAAAACATTAAAAATCATAAAAAAAATATTAAAAAATTAAAATGTGAGTATAAGAAAAAAAAGTGCTAGTGATACCAAAAACCGAAGCCGATTTCATTTGGCTTGGTTATTTAATCATTCTTTTTTAATACATTAAATTTAAAATTTAAACACCATGAAATATATGAAATTTTTTTATATGAAAATTATAAATTTGATTTACCTCTTTCTCATAATTATATTTATAATTTTGTTTTTTTAATTTTTGACTTTTAAGTTGATTTTTTGGAAATACAAAATTAAATTTTCAACTAAATTTTTTAGTAAGGTAAAAATAATTATAAATTTGGCATTTTGTAATTGAATAATGAAAAAAAATTTAAATCTATTTAAAAAATATTTTTGTTTGAAGAATACCAATATTTTAAGGGTATAAATATAGTGCAAATTGTAAGTAAAAAAAGTATATTTTTTTTTGTGAGGGGTTATTTCTATTTTTTTAAATATTTTTCAAAAACATTCATTAAATACTGAATTTAATTACTTTGTAACTCAAATTTTTTTTTAAATAAATAAAATTGAAATAATAATATTGATATATTTGATATAAAATTAGAATTGGTAATATTAATGTCTCTTTAAGTAAATTTGAAAATCGTTAAAAAAGACCATGTTGATAAGTACTTCATTTTTGATATACAATGGTTATATGTATATCTTATATATATTTCTTGAGTGTTATTTTTATATACATTCAATAAAATTTGTAATATACAATGCCATTTAATAATTAATTATTGTTCAACTTAGTTATAACAACTTCATATTTAATACCAGCCACTAGTATTTAATTTTTAATTTAAAACTCCAATATAATATGAGAGTATACTTATTTTGTCTGTATGTAATTAACAACAATAACAGACCATAAATGAGTGGGTAATTAATTACAATAAATAGTTGAAGAATAACCTATAAGAAATTATAAGTTTATCAAAAAGAGTACATTAAAAAAATATACTTTTGAATTTTTTTTGATATAATTTGGGTAGTTAAATGAAAATTTAAATTATCAGACTTCAAAATGGAAAAATATAAAAGTGGTGTCTATATAATAAGCCTCATATAAAAAAAAGGATAAAAAATCTACTATGTAACTAAATTATTAAATATTAAGGTATTATTAAAATTATTGAAAAACTTATTTTACAGTTATAATGAAATCTAAATGTGAAAATAATGGTGAGATAATAGTAAGACTATGTGGAAACACTTTAATTTATACATACTTTCAACTATGTTCAGATAAAAAAATTGGTAAAATTGTAAAATAAAATCTAGTTAATAGTGATGCAATTTCATTTAGATCAAGAATAAATTTTTCTGAGGAAAAACTAATTAAATTGAGATATGGCCATCTCCTTTCAAGAGATAGAATAATAATAAAAATTTAAAAAATTTATAATAGGTATTCTTAATCAACATTTTTGAAAAGTCTCTAGTAAAATTCATTATAATATATCATTCATTTATTACATTATATGAAGTTTCATCTTGAATTAGTGATGGGCAGCTTTAAACTTATGTTATGAAAAACAAAAAAGTTAAAAAATATATAGTTAATGTCAAGGTGTCCTTTTGGTCTAGAAGATTGGTATGACAAAAAAGATTGTTTTAAACTCCATCCACATTTACATAAAAAGAAAGCAGAAACCGCCAAAGCCAATATCGCAATTGATCTTTCCCAGGTTCAACCATCTATCCCCAGATGCCTATCTACGTTCACAAACTCCACCAAGGACACCTATATTTTATACAGTGGAGAAACTAAACATATGTTCAACTCCATGGAACATTTCTGCTCTCTTAATAACGTTCAATCAAAAATTGCATTTGGTGATGACTCCACATCTCCATCCAAAGGAAGCGGCTCTGTAATTCTAGCCTCAGATAACCAACGAATAATACTCAACAACTGTCTCTTTGTTCCTTCACTAAAAATCAATCTTATCAGTCTAGGTGCTTTAAGAAAGAAACATAGTAGTATGGAGCTCTCCATCACTGGGAATTCATTCCTTCTCAACACTAACTCTGGTTTCAGATTAGTAGGAGATTTTGTGGACGATTTATTTGTACTCAAAAATGTATTCACTGGTAAGTCTCCTTCTACTAATGTTTCTCTTCTTTCAGTTGCTAACAGTTCTGCCATTTGGCATAACAGACTAGGTCACCCGGGAAAAGTTGTCATGGATCATTTAAGAGCACATCACTATATTAGACCCTCAGACTCACTTGATCCCTTTTGCGAGAGCTGTGTAGACACCAAACATCATGCCCTTCCTTTTCCTGGAACTTTACCCAAAGCAACAAGAACTCTGGAATACATTCATTCTGATTTGAGCGGAAAAATATTCCCACCTTCCTTAGGAGATTGTCTATACTATTTTCAATTAACAGATTATTATACCTCCTATCGCTTTATCTATATTATAAAAAATAAAAATGATACTTTTTCTACCTTTCTACACTTTAAAAAACCATTGAACTAGCGCTTAACACTAAAATTTGTAACCTTGTTAATGATGGTGGTGGAGAATACTGTAATAAAGAGTTTAAAGATTACTTATATAAAGAGGGGATACAAATGCAAATCACTGCACCCTATACTCCAAAGCAAAACCCAGTTTCTGAAAGAGCTAACTTGACCACAACAGAAAAAGCCAAAGCTCTCTTATTTCAGGCCAACCTTCCTCCAGAACTTTGGGCCGAAGCAGTCACTACAGCTGTTTACCTTTACAACAGGACATCAACCAAAAGTCAACAAATGATTTCACCTTATAAAAAATTATTCGGTTCCCCACCTAAACTTACCCATCTTCGGACTTTTGGTTGTAGCGCTTACTCATTAATTCCAAAGAAACTAAGAAAAGGAAAACTTGATTCCTCAGCTAAACATTTAATATTAGTTGGGTATGATGAAAAACTGAGTTTCTATAGACTACTTGACCCAACCAATCACTCCATCTCTTACTCTCATGATGTTGTATTCAATGAGGAAAGCTTCCCTTACCTAAAGCTGAGACAGGTTCTGTTAACTGAGAATCTTTCTCCTTTTCCAACGCTAATAGAAGAGTGTATGGACACTAATCCTACGGACTCACAAATTCCCCCGAGTGAATCAGAAGAAAATTCCAACCTACCTTTTCCTGCCTCACCTGAACCAGACTCCTCAACCTCAGTATCAGATTCTTCTGAATCCAATGACCATGAAGATGAAGAAGTACAAGACTTAATTGGTCCCAAAACTATACCAGTAGCTGAGCGGTTTACCTACGTCCCATTTTATCAACCTCCACCAAAAGAAATCAATTCTGATATAAATCCCAATAACATCATTAATCATCCAGGACAAAGACGACAACCTAATCAACTTCTCCATATCAATTCTCTCCCATTAGCATCCGAAGTACCCGTACCACCTACTTACCAACAAGCAGTGTCTGGAGAAAATGCAGATGCTTGGTCAGAAGCTATTACCACTGAACTAAACAACATGGCAAAACACCAAGTCTGGGATATTGTAGATAAACCCAATGATTTAAAGGCTATTGGTAACAAATGGGTATTCACCGTAAAAGAAGACAAATAAGGAGGCATCTCAAAGTGTAAGGCACAACTATGCGCTCAGGGGTTCCATCAAAAAGAAGGAATTGATTACTTCAAAATCTTTGCCCCCACTGGCCGCCTTACCACCTTCAGGATCCTTCTGGCACTTGCGGCTCAACATCAATATGAGATGAAGCACATGGATTTTAAGGGAGCATTCCTTCATGGTTCCCTCGAAGAAGATGTTTACATGAAAATCCCTCCTGGTGTGAAGGTTACTGAAAAACTCAACTATCCCGTCCTTAAACTCAAACGCTCCATCTATGGTCTTAAAAAATCTCCTTGCTGTTGGTCAAATGAAATTTTTGATTTTTTTCAATCTATAAATCTATCTCCATCTCCAGCAGATCCCTGCCTATTCACCTCAATAGACAAGGAAAAACCTCTCTTTGTTTACCTACATGTAGACGACTTAGCACTGTTTGGGAATGACTTATCTGATTTCAAACGTAAAAGAAAGACTAGATTCAACATGGAATTCTTGGGACCTCTTAAATATTTCCTGTGAATGAAGATTGATAATGACCCATCAACAAATTCTGTTCAACTGTCACAGCCAACTTATATATCCAACCTCATGACCGAATACCATATGTTGTCCTGCAAAACTGTTTTCACGCCTCTAGTACCACACTGCCAGTTGCTTCCAGCCACTCCAATCGAAATTGAAGATTTCAATAGCTTGAAAATAAATTACTGAAGTGCTGTTGGGTCCCTCAACTATCTGGTCCAATGTTCTCGACCAGACCTGGAATTTTCTGTCAGTCAACTATCCCAATATCTAGAAAACCCTGGGATCGCTCACTGGATAGCCTAGAAACATATTCTTTGGTATTTGTCAGGTACAGTCCATTTAGCGTTAAGATTCTAAAAAAAACCCAACAATTCAGCAACCACTAGGACATCATTCTTGGTCACTTCCTGTTGGTTATGTTGACGCAGATTGGGCAGGATGTCCCAGCACTAGGCGATCTACAACAGGGTATGTTTTCTTTCTCAATGGTGGAGCTATCTCCTGGAAAGCAAAGAAACAACACACAGTGTAGACAATCCTATAGTACTAGCTATAGGCCTTGACCAAGGGAGTTGGAGAAAAACCAGAGATAAAATCCACTGTCCCATTAGAAAAATAAGTGAGATTTACTTGCTAAAGTAAGTTGGTTCCTGTTTTGCTAAAGACCCCTTTTAAACACACTTGACTGCTTGATGAGCCAGGAAAGTAGTCACCAGATAGACTACCAGACCAAAGAACTGAAATGTAGAACAAAGTCCACACCAGAGACAGAAAATATACTTGATGTAGGCTGCAAATCCACACCAGAGACAGCATTAATACTTGCTATAGTTTGCAAGACTATAACAGAGAAAACAGTTGCCAAAGTTAAGTTAAATGAAGAACTCACTTGCAACAAACACAGCCAATTGTGGCCAGAAAACAGTGAAAACTGAGTGAGGAACAATGAGATCACCTCCGGATGGTTGTATGATGATTAAGGTTGCCCCAAACTGTCTTATTCACTATGTACACACAGACCACTAACTAAGAGCCCATGCGCACCCACCAATCTGGCGCCTGTACCTGCCAAATTGCATAAAAAACCCTCCTGGAGCGCTCCCCAACCTCCTAAAACAGAGGCGGGCGGGCAGCCTGACGTCGGAGATGCTGCCTGAAGCAGCCCGGCCTCCCCAAAGCCAGAAAACCAATAAAAACTGCTAATCTACTTTGAAAAATTAGCTACAACTACTAAAACCTTTAAAACACGGAATTTCACTATAACAACATTGTGACATGAAATATAGAGAAAAATTAGCTCTATAAAATGGTACTAAGCACTTAACCCTAAGACTTAAGGTTAGCCCGTAAAACACAAAAAACAAAATTAAACAGCAATCTTTTATAAATGAAAAATGAGGAAATGACCCCTTAAAACTCAGAATATGAAAAATGTCTCCAAGACATAAAATATAGAGAAAAACCAGGGCTATCCAATGATAGTACCCACATACCAGCAGACCCAATATCCATGGAATAAAACCAGAAAAATACTCAATTCTTTAACAGATGTCAATTAAGACATGCACAAACCGTGCCAAATCACACAACAAAGGCCCCTGCCAATGTTGGAAGACCACATCCTCCCTCAAATTGAGAATTTCCGCATTCTTTCTTCATCCAACCACCATGTTTAACCTCCTTTCCAAATCTGCCTCTGAAATGGGCCCCTGCCAATACTGCATCAACAATAATTTAATCTGCGCCATAACACCACCTGTTCATCCATACAGAAGGTCCTGCAATGTCTGCCACTCCAGAAAGAAGACCTGCCACAGACCTGGTCCACTTTCTTCTACAACAGATTCACCTTCGCCTCAACCTGGTCCTTCTTCTGCCAGCACCAAAAGATCTACAACATCCATCCTGATACCCAGATTAATAAAAAAGCTCCACCCTTCCCAGAAGAGTGCCACAACCTATAAAGCAACTAGTTCCCCCATCCCTGGTCCCTCTGATGGTAAAGAACATTCATTTCTTCCTTAAACTTTAAAACTGATAACTTCTCAGTTCCTTCCTTTTCTGATAGTGACAATAACAATGTAGGATCCATTGCACCACCAACACCAAGCCACTTGCCCACTATCAAGGCCAAGTTCCAACAACACACATCTCAACACAAACAACTTCTGCTTCACTACTTCCAATCCACTCCTGCTAGAGATCCACAGGACATTGAGAACAGAAGACACCTCATTCACCAGTTCAAGGCTAATTCTGAACACTTCATTTCATCTCTTGATTCCCTCTGTAATTCCACTAGTACTTGAGTTTGATTCAGAAAAGAGAAATTGACCACACCCTCTATAGGATGTAACCAAAAACAACCCTCAGTTTTAAGTCTTGGGGGACCATCCTCATTTTATAGTCTTGGGGGACTCAAAAACCCTCAGTTTAAAGTCTTGGGGGACTCAAAAACCTAAATCATAAACCCAGAACCAGAGATCAACCACATTAAGACACAGAGAAAAAACTAACATTCTGGGGTAATTGTGAATAGAGCTGCCAGCCCATCAATTACCCCCAAACTTGCCTTTGCTAAATTTGGAGGCTCCCCCTGTGGATACCCTCCACCAATCTTTCAAAACAACTCCAACACAAAAACTTTTCCCTCAGTTTATAGTCTTGGGGGACTTACAACCCTCAGTTTAAAGTCTTGGGGGACTAACACAGTGTTCAGTTTAAAGTATTGACGGACTACTTCTTGATAAAATCTTGAAAACAGCCAGTTTAAAGTCTTGGAGGACTAACAGAAACCTGATTTCAGTTTAAAGTCTTGATGGACTGACTTGATACCATAGCTTTTTCAGTTTAGAGTCTTGATGGACTGACAGAATCTTGCATGAATCTGACCCAGCCAATTTCATGCAATACACACACACAGCCAGACCCACGGAGCGTCCACCTTCACTTCATCTTCTACTCATCACTGACAAAATCTTCTCTTATCCTTTTCATCACCTTTCACACCACAAATCATGTCTGGATTTCCTGCTGTTGACTCCTCTACTCTTCCTTGCTTCACTGCTTCAAAGGTATATGCCTGCAAACAGTGCATACACATGTGCAGACCTTTCACATTCACTCTTCCAAATCCAGAAGCCAAATTCTACAACAGGGCTTGTGACTCCTGCTATTCCAAAAAAAAGAAATGTGACAGAGATGCCCACTATCCTATTCCTCCGCCTTCTCCTTCTCACAAGTACATCTCCAGATCCCCTACCAGGTCTCCAGAACTTGGTCCATCCTCTTCCTCTCTATCTTCAGCTCCTTCTAGAAGATCCAGAAGCTCAGCTTCCCGCACTCTTCCAAAAAGATCAGCCTTAGCTTCTCAAGAAACTGCTTTTATCACTGCTAAATTAGCTCCAAAAGCTTTAAAATCAACCCCTAGGCTTCTAGACCGTGTCCAGGCGGCCCGGCCGACGTCGGGCAGCCTGCCCGCCTCACCAAACAGCAAAAATCAGGGCCAAAACCTCCAAAAACGGCAAGAAAATAGCCAAATTCATCCAGATAACAATAAAAACTCAACCCAAATACCTCCTACTGCTCCCAGAGCAATGCAATCCACCCTTCCAAAGTCCAAAAGTACCAAAATTTACCAGATTTCTAAGAGGACTGCCAGAGAGCCCCAAGAAGAAACCAGAACACCACACACTGCTCCACAACAACAACTTCGTCCCCAACTAAGACAAAGAAACTACACCTCTCCTCTGTCAGCCAACTACTATTCTGACAATTCCATCTCTTCGAATTCTCCATCCAGAAAAGAGCAGTCTGCTTCCAAATCCCCCTCTCCTGCTCCATCCTTTAACAACCCTGGTACTCCATCACCAGCACCTCCTCCAGCTGAATCCAACAAAAATAACAACCACAAAAACAACAACAATCTCACTGCTCCAACTAGGCTCCAGGAACCTCATCATCCCAGTTCACCTTCTCAGGATCCTTCAGAGGAAGACCATGAGAGTCCATATCTTTCCCTAGTTGATCCACCCACTATGACCATAACAAAATTGTCAGAGATCCAAATCCCAGCTGCTTACAGATTTGATGAGCTTCCAATCTGTAAGTACCAAATTAATTATTCCATTTCTTCAACAAAAATAATTACTGATCCAATTCTTCTTGTCTAGTTGGCACCCCTCCTCCTGAATCTATTATTGGAGTTGGCCAAACTCTTGAAACTTCTTTGACCCTGGATTATGGAGACATGAAGAAACACCTAAGCACCATGTGTTCCAATATGCTAAAAGCCTTTCCCTCCATGGACCCTTGAATGACTTTGAAAAATCCTTGAGAAAGCGCCTACTGGACGACCACTGGAAAATGTCTAGGATCATTAAACACACCCTCCAGCACTCCATTCTTGCCTCTTCTTCTTCCTCCTCTGAAATACCCTCTAATCCAATCCCTGATCATTACAATCCCTATAATCTCTCCAGCAGGATGCACTTCAAAGAACACAGTGCTTCCCACAATCCCAACAAAAAACAAAAACACCATCACAATCTGGACCAGCCTCCAGAAGCTTCCTCATCCAGACAATGAGCTCCTGCAAAAGATAAGAAACATAAAAATAATATAAAACAAATAATAAAAATAATTTCAGAATTTTTTTTTTTTTTTTTTTTTTTTTTTTTACGGTCTACTGATATACTAAAATAAAAAATTAATAATTAAAATGAAATGAAATAACATAAATAAAATAAAATAAAATATATATATAAAAATAATACAAATGGTATCCCCCATCCAATTTATGAGCTGATCCCCTGATACCTTACCCACATCCAAGTGCACCTTGATGTGGATACACAATTAAATCTTTTAAATGATTAACAGAAAAAAAAACAAAAATTTAGAAATTTAGAAGATAACAAATAATGAAACACAGAAACACATGAAATAAGTAATACATAAAAATAAAAAAGTATTACCCGGCCAATTGATGAGCCTTTCCCCACAAATGCTTGCCCACATCCAGGTGACCCTGATGTGGTAACACCCTATATTTTTGATTTTATAATTTTAAACAACCCCCATAAAAAATTAAAAGAAAAAAGGAGAAAAAAGAAAATAATCTAAAACTGCTATCTAGCAAAAACATAACTGCAAAATCAAAGAAAGTCCAGCTCCAAAGATGGTCCAATAAGGGAAAGTCCGGTCCATAGAAATGATCACTGGGTGGGCTCCCTCCAATAAGTAAAAATGATGGGAGACCACCAGTGATCCACCACCAATCTGAAAGAACCAAATATAGAGAAGCCAGTCCCAAACCAGTTTAAAGTCATAGCGGACTTAAAACCTGAATAATAAACAACAGAACTAGAATTCAACTAGGAAAAACAAAAGACTTGAGAATGACATTCTGGGGTAACTGTTCTACAGAGCAGCCAGCTCATCAGTTACCCCCACACTTGCCAAAATAAAATCTAGAAGCCCCCCCTGGGTACCTTCTAACAAAAACAAAACATCCAACACAAAAAAAACCAAAACCAATAAGAGTGAAGAGACCAGCACATAAAAATCAGAAGAAATCCCAGTTAAAACTCATAGAGGACTAAAACCTGTGAAAAGAAACCAATACTAGGGTTCAACCAAATTAAAAAAAGGGTTGGAAACAGACAATCTGGGGTAACTGTTGATAGGGCAGCCAGCCCATCAGTCACCCCCACACTTGCCAAGACAAAATCTTAAGGCCCCACCGATGGGTACCCTCTAAGAAAAGTTTTCAACAAACAGATGCATAGCATCACCACAAGAAAAACCAAAATTAAAGAATGGTCCGTAGTTTATCCTCATTGCGGAGTCAATCTTCTTCATGCCTAGTGCCTCTGGGATAAAACCTCTTCACTTGGTCTGCAGCCACCCTCTTTTTCAAGACTGCACCATCCAACTCTTCCAAAACATAAGAACCTCCAGACACCTGAGATCTGACTCTGTAAGGTCCATTCCATCTGTCAGCAAACATTTTGCCCCACTGACTCTCCAAACTTCCGTTATTCACCAGAACCAAACAACCAGGTTTTAAGGGATTCCTGAGTCTATGAGCCAACTTCTTGTCCCAGTACCTGACTGATTGATTCCTAATCTTCATCATCCTAGAGAATGCCTTCTCTTGACATTCCTCTCTACATTTCAACTGTTGCATCCTGGCACAGAGCAAATCTTCTGTTGAGTGCACGTCATCCCAA
Organism: Hemileia vastatrix; assembly: GCA_030280995.1. Taxonomy (NCBI): domain Eukaryota; kingdom Fungi; phylum Basidiomycota; class Pucciniomycetes; order Pucciniales; family Zaghouaniaceae; genus Hemileia; species Hemileia vastatrix. Next base: position 24,967,124 of record JASXTE010000016.1, on the reverse strand, counting down.
TCAATTCCAAGATAAGAGACAGCTTCCAAGTCCACTGGTAGAACGGATTTTTGACCAAACATTAGCTCATAAGGAGAATAGCCAGTTGTCCTCTTCACAGTGACCCTATCAGCAAATAAAACCAAGAGTAAATAATGCCTCCATTTTTTGGCACTATCTTGACACATATTCACCAAAGCATTCTTGATAACTTGATGGCCTCTTTCAACCATGCCTTCAGCTTCAGGATAATACAGTGTAGCCACTCTAACCCTAGAACCAACACTAGCCACAGCTTCTTTAAATTCAGCACCAAACTCTGGCCCACCATCAACAGTCACCAACTTCATCAACCCATAACTATAAATCCACTCCTTCTTCAAAAACTCTGCCACATTCTTGGCAGTCAAATTAACCAGAGGCACTGCCTCAACCCAACCAGACAAATCATCCCTAGCAACAATCAAGTATTTATACCTGCCTTCTTTAATATGGACAGCATCCAGACTGACCCTTCCAAAAACAGTTGATTCACCAGTAGCACGGCCCACCTCTTGAGGTTTCAAGTGACTTCTTCTTTGACATTCTTCACAAGATTGAACCCAACCCTGCACAGCCAACTTCATACCTGGCCACCAAAATCTGTCCGCTACTCTTCTATAAGTCTCCCCAAAGCCTCTATGACCAAGGTCTTCATGCAAAGACTTCAAAACCAATTCTTGACCCTTCTTCTGAGTCACCACCACTTGAGGATTAGGATGTCTCCTTCTCATCAAGCGCCTTCCTGACACATAAAATCCAGGACTCTACTTCTTGATTGCCAACCAAGTATCATCATCACAACTATCTGGCCTCTCCAAGGTCAACAGATATTCCACCAAAATAAAATAAAACGCAGATTGACCCCAGGTCTCATCTTCAAAATCCAACAAAACAAAATCCAAGGGTACAACTCTGTCATCAAAATCACCAGTGTGAACATGAGCCAATTGAGCAGCCCAACCAGGACACCAATCCTTAAATTTTGGCACGTCCTTCTATTTCCACTGAACCTTGTGAGAATCCAGTTCACTAACAAAAACACCCTTTTCCAATTTTGAGCTGTCCCAAACAACAACTCCATCTTCATCAACAAAAACATCCTGATCACCAGAATCAAGATCAGATCCAGCCAGTTTAACCTCTTGGGGGAGGTCAGAACAATCATCCAGTTTAGCCTCATGGGGGAGGAAGGAAAAATCCTCAGCACCCTTTGTGCTGGCCCTAATCACTGGAACATATTTGTCAAACTCTTCAGAATCAGAATCCTCATCTGTAGGTGGCCTCCTTGATAACCCATCAGGCATAGTAAAAGTTTTACCTGGTTTGTGTACCAGGTCAATAGAAAAATGTTGAATAAATGCCACCCACCTAGTCATTTGAGCATTTGGAAGACTAGGTGTATTGATCATCTGAACCAAAGATTTTGCATCCACCTGCAGCTCAAAATGCTGCCCCCACAAAACTGTCTGTAGCTTCTTTAAAATTTTAGCTACGCCACACAATTCCAACTTAGGTTGAGAATACTTAGATTCCACCTCATTAAACACCACAGACTCATACCTTACTGGCCTGACCCTCCCAGTCTTATCCTCCTGAGACAAAACAGCACCAGCAGCAATATAACTTGAGTCCACTGCCAGATAAATTTTTCCAGCACCAACGCCATAATCCAACTTGTGAAGAATTATATCTTCACCAACAACCTTTTTAAGCTTCTGAAAAGCCTCTTCACACTCTTCAGTCCATTCCCAATATTCATCTTTTCTGGTCAACCTTCTTAAAGGCAAAGCCAACAACAAAAAATCCTTAATGAAAATCCTGACATATATACATACACCCAAAAATCCTCTGACTTCAGTAGTATTTTTAGGCCTTGGCCATGCCTAAATTTTATTAATCTTCTTCTTCGCCATAATCTTTCCCTCTTTACACACCACATGACCCAGAATTTCCAAAGCAGGAACACAACAACAGAATTTTGACCCTGAAATGGTCAAACCAGCCTCTTCAATCCTGAACAACACTCTCTCTAGAGTTATTGCATATTCCCACACAAACCTCCTTATTCCAGGGTTCTCCGATAACACCTCATTACCATAATCAGTGGATGGTCCTTTAATTCCACCATCATCAATAAAAATACCAGCATGATTAGGAACCTCATCCTGCAAAATCCAAGCCATCTGTGCTTGATAAACTGCCACTGTATTAGTTTCTTCTTGAGGCAACCTAGTGAGCTGAAATCTTCCCAAAGGAGTCTCAAAAATTGTGAGAGGTCTTGAATCCGTATGGAGTTCCCTCTCATCATAACCACCCATAATATCACCCAAATCATAACACACCCTTCCAGAAAAAGCTTTAAAAAAATCCTCTGCACTTGGCGGCATACCAGCGTCCTTGATAGTGACTCTATTCAAGGCTCTAAGATCATGAACCACCCTCAACTTTCCATTCTGCTTCTTTACACAGAACACCAGACTTGAGTAACTGGATGTTGATTGTTCATATAACCCAGTCCTGACTCTTTCCCTAACAATCTCTAAAAAATCCTCTCGAATAGCGGCTGGAATCGGAATAGGTTTGATTTTCCAAGGTTCATGATAAACAACAGGAATCAAGTAAGGTTCCCCATAAGAGTGCTTCAAAAAACCCCTTTCCTCCTCAACAAATGCCACCGCTTTTTCCCTTAGCACAATAACGTGCAACAACAACTTCTTTTCTTCCTCAGACAACTACCCATCAGGACCAAATTAACAACTTTCAATCTTTCCACGGTCACCCTCGCTGTCTCTACAAATTCTGGAGGATTCTTCACCAAAGGAGTACAGTACAGATCTCTTGACAAAGGAGGTCTCTTCAAAGGCGGATTCAAGCCCACAGGCATAGGCTCATTGACAGGCCTAATCTTCTGCGCTACCTTCTTATACTTTGCCGCTCCACCTTCAACTTGAGGGATCTTCAGGAAATCTTCACCACCAGACCTGGAGCAAAAACCAAGGGTTTCCCCATTGCTCACATGTGTGGCCAAGGTAATGTTTTTGAAAGGTGTAGAAGAAACCCTAGCGGTGCACAATTGGGAGGACTTACTTTTACACCCCAATCTCACCACTCCAAAACTTTTCCGCAATTCCACATCTTCATCCTCACTTCCAACTTCCAAATCTTCAAATCTTGATTCATCTTCTGAATCACATCTTCTAAAATTGTGCAGTTTATCCTCATGCTGGAGGTCCAAAAATTGATCTTGATGATCTTCTTTCTTCAAAATTTTCTGCAGTTTAACCTCATGCTGGAGGCCCAAAAATAGATCTTGATGATCTTCTTTATTCAAAATTTTCTGCAGTTTAACCTCATGCAGGAGGTCCAAAAATAGATCTTGACGATCTTCACAAAAATATTTTGCATCTTCTTTCTTCATTATCTTCAGATTTTTTTCTTGATTTTCTTGAATTATCTTGTAATTTTTATCTTCTTTTCTTGAGTTATCTTCTGTCCTACAAAAATAACCAGGGGCTTCCCCAATGCTCACAGGTGTGGTTCAGGTAATGTTTTTGAAAGGTGTAAAAGAAACCCTAGCTGTGCAAAATTGGGAGGACTTACTTTTAGACCCCAATCTCACCGCCCCAAAACTTTTCCGCATATCTTTCAATAAAGACATATAACCAATCTTCTTCTTTAAACTTGAATTAAAAATAATTAAGAATCTTGAGAGAGAACAGAGACTTGATAAAAAACTTGATGAATACTTGCAGAGAAGAGAAACATTAAAAAGAGAAAGTTGAAAATCCACTTGGTATATCTCCAAGGGAGCTGACCTACTACAACCTGGGATTTCCTCATCTCGGGGAGAGGTTGTAGCACTAGGGTGATCAGCTCTCATTACTCTAAAAAAGACAGACTCTCAATAGAGCCTGAGCCACACTCCAAAAAACCAGAGGCAGCACCCACTTCCTTCCTTCTCCTGCAGCAGTCCATGCACTGGCACATTGAAGATAAACCAGGCCTAGTATCACAACCATCCTCTCCCGGGGATGATAACCTCATGTGAAGCCTCCTTTCGTCTTCACCAGTAAACTCCAAACTGATTCCTTAATCAAATTGATAACCAATTCTTGCCTGAAAATCCATCAAGAATGGCCCGCCCAAAACTGCTTTTACATTACCTTTAGCAATGTAAAAATTAACCTTCCCTGAGGCTCCTCCAACATCTTACTTCACAAACTCTGAAGTTCCAACCAATTCAGTGACATGGCCACCGATCCCTCTCAAATTCCCACCAAAACCACTTTTTATGGGGAGGCCCATATGAGTTGCCTCAAACAAAGAAATCAGGTTTATCTGACAACCTGAATCCACCAATGCCCTTGCCTCCCTGCCATTCAGAGTGACATTGACATATCCCAGAGGAGCAGAAAAATGAGTTTCCAACCCCTCACCAAACTTTTCCGCAGAATCACAAATGTATTCTACCTCACCAGAAGAAACTCTTCTCCTGGTCAACAACTTCTTCTGCCTATCAGCCAACCCTGGACTGATAGCATACAATTCCCCATAAGATAGGGAAACCTGACCCTGGTTCATCCTTTCCAGGACAGAATTCATAACATTAACTTGACCAGACACTACTGGCCTCTCAAAGTGAGCTCTTTGCTTCACCACCTTTGTCCTAGAAGATTCTTTAGGACCAGCACCACCAACAGATTTACCATTAACAGGAACCAAACCAGATCCCTCACCAGAGCCTCTGACTCCAACAGGCTTTGGCAATGAAGCCAAAGGGACATCCTCCTCAGAGTCAGAATCCACCTCCATTGGCATTGGCTCACCATTCAGGTCCAATGCACCAAAACTAGGGGGGCCCATATCAGCCATACCCTTCTGCATCTTGTACAGCTCCTCTTTGCTGTACCTCTTCCTAGCTGCACTCAGCTTAGGATCACCCTTTGAAGCATTTGACTTTGGTTGGGCCTGAGAACTGCTCTTAGGCCTACCCACCTTCCCTGCTTCCACATCATAAACACCAGCCAAGCATTCTCCACTTGACTGTCCACCACAAGAATACAACTCCAAACCACCAAAAGAAGTATAAAAAGAGACCTTATTGACCTCCTTCCCCTTTCCCTTGACATCCTCATCTACCTTAACAGAAGACTTCCCCTAATCAGGAATCTCCTCAAACCTTGGCCTCCTTTGATTGAGACCACCCCTTCTCCTGACCAAATCAACAGGAGCCTGCCCCTCACTGGGCTTCACAAAAGAACCGTCAGGGAACTTAAAAACCCTTCCATCAAACTCCACTTTTCCTTCAGACACATCTCTGTTCAATGCCCAACAATCATTGGACCTGTTCCCCTTCCTACTGCAATAAGAGCAAACCCAAGGATCACTCCTACCAGCCCTCCTTTCAAACTCTCTTGGCTGAGAAGGCGCCTTATTAACCTTCTTGGCCTCCTGGACAAAAATTTGCAGCTGTTTTGTCAGATAAGCCAGCTGCTCCACCATTGGGCCCTCTCCTGTTTGGGAACCTGCACCAAATTCTTCTCCTCCTTCTTCTCCCTAACTTCCTTTTCAGCCAAAGCCTCACTGACTTTGCGGACTTACTTGGCACACCCCTCCTGATAGGTGTCCACAGCCAATAACTTCAAATGGGCCTCAACAGCCTCCTTCACCTTATCCAAGGCAGGCAACTTCTGATCCCCATTAGAAAGAGTTTTCATCAATTCCTTTCTTGACAACTCCTTTAACACATCCATCCTGACATCTCTAGCCAGGGCAGACCAAAAAACATCCTTGGCAGCATTTTCATGTGCCAGCTCCTCCACTTCCACCAAGTATTCCACCACAGGATCAAACTGTAGCAGAAACTTTCTGTAACTATGAAAGTTACCAACACCACCATAAGATTGCCATTTACTTACAACCTTGTTCAATTCCACCATAGTGAACCTGACACCCCATCTATCCACCATTTCCCTACACAACAATTTCCAATCCCTCTTCTTGTAGCCAGACATGGCCACAATCTCCTTCTCCACTGACCTATCACCAATGAAGAAGATAATCTGCTTCACCATGTCCAGGTAGGAAGCACCATCCACTCCAGCAGCAGTTTCATACTTCTCCAGAAACCACTTGACATCCTCCCCATTAAACTTGGTACCATCCCAAGTTTTAATCCTCACACACTCCCTAAACATCACAGAAGGAGGACCATCCCCCCCACTGACAGTCACCACAGGAATAGCAGAACCAGAAGCCATTCCTCCTGACCAAAACACCAAAAAGAGCCAACCAAAGAAAACAGAGATTCCAAAGAACTAGCAAGTTCCTTCCCCATGTTAAGCGCCAGAAATGTAGAAAATCCTATAGTACTAGCTATAGGCCTTGACCAAGGGAGTTGGAGAAGAACCAGAGAGAAAATCCCCTGTCCCTTTAGAAAAATAAGTGAGATTTACTTGCTAAAGTAAGTTGGTTCCTGTTTTGCTAAAGACCCCTTTTAAACACACTTGACTGCTTGATGAGCCAAGAAATTAGTCACCAGATAGACTACCAGACCAAAGAACTGAAATGTAGAACAAAGTCCACACCAGAGACAGAAAAGATACTTGATGTAGGCTTCAAATCCACACCAGAGACAGCAATAATACTTGCTATAGCTTGCAAGACTATAACAGAGAAAACAGTTGCCAAAGTTAAGTTAAATGAAGAACTCACTTGCAACAAACACAGCCAATTGTGGCCAGAAAACAGTGAAAACTGAGTGAGGAACAATGAGATCACCTCCGGATGGTTGTATGATGATTAAGGTTGCCCCAAACTGTCTTATTCACTATGTACACAAAGACCACTAACTAAGAGCCCATGCACACCCACCAATCTGGCGCCTGTACCTGCCAAATTGCATAAAAAACCCTCCTGGAGCGCTCCCCAACCTCCTAAAACAGAGGCGGGCGGGCAGCCTGACGTCGGAGATGCTGCCTGAAGCGGCCCAGCCTCCCTGAAGCCAGAAAACCAATAAAAACCACTAATCTACTTAGAAAAATTAGCTACAACTACTAAAACCTTTAAAACACGGAATTTCACTATAACAACATTGTGACATGAAATATAGAGAAATATTAGCTCGATCAAATGGTACTAAGCACTTAACCCTAAGACTTAAGGTTAGCCCATAAAACACGAAAAACAAAATTAAACAGCAATCTTTTATAAATGAAAAATGAGGAAATGACCCCTTAAAACTCAGAATATGAAAAGTGTCTTCAAGACATAAAATATAGAAAAAAACCAGGGCTATCCAATGATAGTACCCACATACCCGCAGACCCAATATCCATGGAATAAAACCAGAAAAATAACAAATCTCTTAACAGATGTCAATTAAGACATGCACAAACAGCGCCAAATCACACAACAAAGGCCCCTGCCAATGTTGGAAGACCACAACGGTTGCACTATCATCATCCGAGGCAAAATACCGATCATGTGCTTCAGCTGGACAAGAGGCAATCTGGCTTATCTCTCTTCTCGAATCACTAAATTATCCTATCTCTCTCCCTATCACTATTTTGGCAACAATCAAGGAGCTATTTCACTGTCACAAAACCCCGTATTTCAAGCACAAATTAAGCATATTGAAGTACAGTACCACTGGATTCGCGAACATGTCCTAGCTGGAAAAATCAATATACCATACACTCCTACTACTTCCATGCTAGCTGATTGTCTCACAAAGGCAACTCCTGGAAAGGCGCTCTCATCTTTTCTAAGGTCTTGTGGGTTACTGCCTGCAGTTTCCCAAGACAGGAGGGTATTGAAATAAAAGACTCGATTATCAGCATGTAATCTATCACCTCATCATGATAGTCTAATCAAAATTTCACGTACATGACTCAGTCATATCAATCAGCTTCTCATCATCACTCTATCACATTATGTCAAGTATTTTATTCTCTAATATTACTTAGTCTCCTAGATCTCATTTCGTTTCTCGCGTATCTACACCTCCTTTATTCATACTACATCTGTATTTACATTTTTTTCCGTAATACGAGTTACATTTGTTTCCATACTTACCTGCAGCTGTAAACAGTCCAGTAACTAGGTATAAAAGGACCATTTCTTTGTCCATTATTCCTCAGTTAACTGTTTTCTGCTGCAGGTAATGTCTTCTTCCTTTCGTCTCTTATTTTTTCCTTACTACTGTTAACATTAGATTAATTTACTTTTAGGTGACAAGAGTGATTCCTTGAGCCAATTCACGCTATTGCTTACTTGGAATTCTACTTTTCCCTAAAAAGGTACCCATACTCTTCTACTAATACATTATTTTATCTTGATCATTCTTTACTTGAAATTCAGAGTTAACTGTTTTCTGCTGCAGGTGACTAGAGTGATTCCTTGAGCCAATTCCCGCTATTTCTTACTTGGAATTCTACTTTTCCCTAAAAAGGTGACTAGAGTGATTCCTTGAGCTAATTCCACTATTGCTTACTTGGAATTCTATTTTCCCTAAAAAGGTATCCTGCCTTACAGTATCTATTCTTCTCACCTTTTCTTCCAGAGCATCTACCCTTGCCTTTAGTCTCAAGTTTTCTGTCCTTAGCTCCTTTATGTGAGTTGACAGGTTCTTTACCTGTTGAGGCAATGGCATCTTTTTTATCCTGAAGCCTTTTGGAAGTTCTTCTGGTGGGTTTATCATAGGCTTCTGATCCTGAGTTGTGTCTACTAGGATTTCCACTTCTTTCATCTCTACATCCTGTTTGGGGCAAGGATTTATTGATCTGAGAAATTCTTCTTGTTAAAGGAGAACTTACAGAAGTAGGCTCATCATAATCAATCAAGTCTAGTTCCTCTTCAGGTGCAACAGAACCACTTTGGTCAGTCATTTTAAGATTTAACTGAAATGAAGAAAAGAGACAATAAGATGAATTGGTTTTTAATTTTAATTTTTATTTAACAGAAATAAAATTAAAATAATAATAAAAATTTTTTTTGGATAAAAATCAACTAAATAAAATTAATTTAATAATTCAAAAAATAATTTAAAACCAGGATTTTAATATAATCAACTGGAGAAATAAATTAAAATTTTTATTAATAATTTTAATAAATTATTTTCAGGATTTAAATCAACTAATTTATTACCAGGACTTAATGTCAACTGAAGTAATTAAATATGAATTTTTATTAATTAAAAAATTTTATTAAACTGATCACTTAAATACCAGGACTTAAAGTCAACTGAAGTAATTAAATAGAATTTTTATTTAAAAAATTTTATTAAACTGATCACTTAACTACCAGGACTTGATGTCAACTGAAGTAATTAAATATGAATTTTTATTAAAAATTTTTTTTATTGAAATGATCACTTAACTACCAGGACTTAATGTCAACTGAAGTAATTAAATGTGAATTTTTATTAAAAAAAATTTTATTTTCAGGACAATTTGTCAACTGGAACAAAAAATATTTAAATTAATCAGGACAAAAATTTCAACTAAAATTTGTAATAATTAATATTAAAATATAATTATTTATTACTTCTGGGACTAAGAACACTACTTCTCTATTATTGTCAACCAAGAAAAATAAAAATAAAATATAATAATAAAATTAAATCCAAATTACCAGACACCTCCCCCTGTAAAATGAGCAAATTAATGCCACTTACAGAGTGCTGAGTAAAAGGAAAATACGTAGCAAATGAAAAGTGCAAAGTAACCCACACATAGTAATATCAATAATTACCACAATATATATGACGTTTAGTTAATATATGAACATAATTTTTGGAGTGCGGTTTGATTCCTGTTTGCAGAAAAAACTTTTGTCACGTTATGGTAAGGTAAACTCTTACAGTCGCCTTGCTGTAAGCAGAATCCGGAGGAGATATGTGGATTTAGCTGAAAACCCTGTCCTTCCAATAAAAATAACAAAATGGGAATTCTAAATCACTAAGCTAACCAGTCTACTTGGATCTGATTGTAAAAAAATAATGAAACTCTAAAATATTTAACACTATGGTAAGGTAAACTCTTACAGTCGCCTTGCTGTAAGCAGAATCCGGAGAGATGTGTGGATTTTGCTGAAAACCCCGTCCTTCGAACAAAAATAACAAAGTAGGTGTTCTAAATCACTAAATTAACCAGTCTACTTGGATCTGATTGATAAAAAAATTATGAAACTCTAAAATAATTAACGCTTATTGAGATTTAATGATTGTGGCTGTTGAGAAAGAAATACTGATAACAACAATTAAGGTGTACCAGTGAAAGATCTGAAAAGATTGACTTTTATGTTTTTATAATAATTTGAGTTTTTATGAGACAGCAATAATCAAGTCCCAGTGATGAAGACCTTTCTAAAGATACCCTGTATGAAGTGTGATTTAAATTGTTGAGTAGTATTTCTAAAATGTTATATATAAAATATAAAGTTATAAGGGTATTACAATTTATTTAATTTGTTGAGTAATAAAAAATGAGACTGTGGTGGTTAAAGATTAAGCTGTATGTTGTATCCCCCCCCCTCAATTTCGAGTCTGAGAGACTCTTAAGTATTCCTAGTCACGTGCCTAAGTTTTCCCCTCCAGAGCTCACCCAGAGTCAATCTGGAGCCCGTACGGAGTTGAAGCGGAGTCCGTACGGAGTCAAAGCAGAGTCCGAACAGAGTCCGTACGGAGTCCGTCCGGACTCAATTAGAACCTTTAAAACTATAATAAAAAATCTAGAAAAATTACACATAATAGAGCCACTTCCCCTTTACATTCTAAACTAATTTTCGCTCTAATCACCTTGTGAAAATTCATCAACGTTAAGTATTTTCTAAAAACGTAAATATTTCTATAAAACTTTAAAATTCATTTAAAAATATAAGAAAAATAGTAAAAATTCTGGGAAAATTTCCCAAGGTTCTTGAGTGACTCGACTTGATACTTATAAACTCTTCAGATGGTAAAAATAAGTTTTCTCTGTAAAATAAATTGTTTTTGCGTAGGCATTTGCTCTTGACCAATTTCTTCATATTTAAAACTCAAATAAATTAAATAAAACCCTTTTATAAAAAAAATAATGCCAATCTTGCACGCTGTAATAACTCCATTTACGTACTTAGGTGCCATACTAAACTTTAGGCTACCACATCCTCCCTCCAATTGAGAATGTCCCAATTCGTATAACTTTGCATAAGTGATTGAGCAATTCCAAAAGAATTATCTTTTCTAATAAAGTAATTTGATAAATTTGTTTTATATGGTCTTCTTTTAATTTTTTTTAAAATAAAAACGTTGTTTCTTCTTCTCTGGCTTGATATAAAATAAAATAATATAAATCTTGTGATGATTCCACTACTGAGAGAAAGGTTTGAATCCCTTCAGACTCCCATATACCAGTCTTCCTTCTTGTCACAGCATTGAGAGAGTGGATCTTCCTATGAGCCGAATACTCCTGATTCCAACCTCATAGGGCCCCCCACTGAGCCGAATTCTATAATTCCAATCTCGCCATAAGGTCCTCCAAGCTTCACACCAAAAAAATGGCCTAACTATGAGGCACTAAAAAAATCATTCCCCAAAATCCAACTACCATCCTAACTTCTGAATCCTTCATCACAATTTTCAAACTTTGCTATACAGCAAACCCATAAAATACTTTTTCCAGGCTTCCAATAATAATTTTAACTTTAGACCATATTAAAGCGCCACAAATATTACCTAATTAATCATTATGCTTTTCTTAGCATCATCACCACGTAAAATTTTAACATCCTAAAGCTTATCAGCACCCAATTCCAGAAATAATTGAATAACCAGTTTAGAGTCTTAGTTGACAGTGATAAATTAAAAGATTGAATTGAGTTATCCAAACAAGATTGACTTTACAGTTTAAAGTCTTGGTGGACCAAACATATAATCGATTGCCAGTTTATGGTCTTGGTGGACTGAAGATTGTTTAAGTGTATAAATAACTTGATATATTCCTAAATAAGGCCTAGGCTTGACCAAATATTGAATAAATTTGATAATCCAGTTTAATTTCATAGTGGACCAAACATTTGATCGACAAGTAATCCAGTATAAGGCCATGGTGGACCAATGAATGTTGAATTATCCTGCAGATATTAATTTTCCAGTTTAAAGTCATAGTGGACTAAACAATGAATGAACTACCAGTTTAAAGTCATGGTGGACCAAACATTTGATCAATTAGAAATCCAGTTTAAGGTCATGGTGGACCCAACAGCTTGATAATAGTCCAGTTTAGGGTCTTGGTGGACCTAACATTTGATAACACTCCAGTTTAAGGTCTTGGTGGACCTAACATTTGATTGATAAAAAAAAATAAAAAACTCCGTCTCCAAAAATATCCATAAAATCTTGAACATCCTTGAAATTCAGTTTAAAGTCTTGAAGGACTAAAAGCTCCAATATAAAATCTTTAATGACAGTCTTGAAAATTAGCCAGTTTAAAGTCTTGGAGGACTAACAGCTCCAAAATTTGTATAAAACCTTAAGGAAAGCCTTGAACAGTAGCCAGTTTAAAGTCTTGGAGGACTAAAAGATCCAAATTACGTATAAAAAAAACCTTAAAGAACGTCTTGATCAGTAGCCAGTTTAAAGTCTTGGAGGACTAACAGATATCTTGAAGTAAAATCCCATAGGTATTGAGTTCCCCTAGACCCTGTTTCCTTTCTAAACTAAATGAATAAACTAAAGAGAATGAAGACTTAAAAATAAACTAAGAAATATAATAATAATTTGATTTAATTAATTAATTTTTTTATTTTATTATTATTATTATTTTATTTTTTTTATTTATTTATTATTTTTTTATTTCATTTTATTTTATTTTATTTTTTTAATTTTTATTTTATTATTATTTTTTTATTTTTATTTTATTTTATTTTTATTTTTATTTATTTTTTTTAATTTTAATTTGTTTTTAATTTAAAATAAAAGATTTTAGAAAAGATAGTTTTGAAATAAAAGTTAAAATTTAATTATTAAAGAAAGATAAACAAATGTGAAAAGAAAGATAAAAAAATTAATAATAATAAAAATTTCAAAATAAAATTTTTAAAAGATGCCCCCTGGCCATTTGATGAGCCGTACCCTTGACATCATACCCACATCCAAGTGCAACTTGATGTGGTTACACAATTTTGAGAAATTGAAAAGAAAGAAAATAAATGAAAGTTTTTAGAAGATAATTTTTATAATGATGATCACTGGGTGGGCTCACTCCAATTTATAAAAATGATTAGAGACCACCAGTGAGCATCACCTTTACAATAATTCATAATATATATTAAAGAAAAGAAATCACAATCTAACATAAAAAAATCAAAAACAAAATAATATAAAAAGAATCTTGAATCCGGCGTTGAGAGCGGTGTCTCTTGATTTGTTCCAGTTTATAGTCTTGGTGGACTTCCTATAATTAAAAGACAAAGCCAGGATTCAACTAGAAAAAGGGAAAATTTTGGAAACGAACATTATGGGGTAATTGTGTATAGAGAAGCCAGCACATCAATTACCCCCACACTTGCCAATATTAAATTAAGAAGGTTCCCCTGTGGGCACTTCTTCCAATAAATTTTTAAAATTTTCCAACACTATCTTCTCCCATATTTTAAGAATTTTAAATTTTGAAAATTTTCAAAGAAGGTTTTCTCGCATTTCGTTATGTTTCATCACAGCTTCATCGCCCATATACAGTGTAACAATAGTAAAGTATTTTTGTTAATAAAAAAAAAAAGAAGATAGTTTATCCTCGTTGCGGAGGTCATCATAAAATCTCGTAGATATCATAGTTTATCCTCATTGCGGAGGTATCCATAAAATTTCGTAGATATCATAGTTTATCCTCATTGCGGAGGTATCCATAAAGTTTCATTGATATTATAGTTTATCCTCATTGCGGAGGTAGACTTCGGCACTCCTGGTGCCTCTAGGATAGAACCGTTTCACTTGATCGGCCGCTACCCTCTTCTTCAATACTACTCCATCCAGCTCTTCTAACACATATGAACCGCCGGAAACTTGCTCGTTGATTTTATACGGTCCATTCCACCTATCGGAAACATCTTTCCCCATTGACTCTCTAGACTTCTATTATACACCAGGACCATATCACTTGGGTTCAAAGGTTTCCTCAATCCATGTGCCAACTGCTCATCCCAATATCTGACTGATTGATTTCGGATCTTCATCATCCGCGAATATGCCTTTTCTAAATATTCTTCGTTCCTTTCTAGCTGCATCATTCTTGCACACAATAATTCTTCAGTAGTTTTGACCGTGTCCCAGTCAACTCCAAGATATGATTCAGCTTCTAAATCAACTGGTAAAACTGCTTTCTGTCCAAAAACAAGTTCATAAGGTGAAAATCCGGTCGTCCTTTTGGCAGTGATTCAATCAGCAAATAAAACTAAAGGTAAATAGTGCCTCCACTTTTTGGCACTTGTCCAACACATTTTAACTAAATCATCCTTAATAGCTTGATGCCCTCTTTCAACCATGCCTTCAGATTCAGGATAATATGGGGTTGCTACCCTAACCTTTGATCCAACTTTCAATATGGCCTCTTTAAACTCTGTCCCAAATTCAGGACCTCCATCTACTGTCACCAACTTCATCACCCCATACCTATATACCCAATTATTCAACAAAAATTCTGCTACATTTTTGGCATTTAAATTAATAAGAGGCGCTGCCTCTACCCAACCAGATAAATCATCCCTGGCCACAATTAAATATTTATACCGTCCCTCTTTTATATCAATCGCATCTAAACTAACTCTTCCAAAGAGCGTATATTCACCGGTCGCGTGTCCAGGTTCTTTTGGCCTTAAATAACTTCGTCTTTGACATTCTTCGCATGACTAAACCCACTTTTTAACAGCCATCTTCATGCCAGGCCACCAAAATTGATCAGAAATTCTTCTAAACGTTTCTCCAACGCCTCTATGCCCGAGATCTTAATGCAGTGATTTCAAAACTAATTCTTGCTCCTTCTGTTGAGTTATAACTACTTGAGGATTTGGATACCTTCTCCTCATTAAACATCAACCAGATAGGTAAAACGTAGATGACTTCCTCTTGATAGCCACCCATTCATCGTCTTCACAATCTTCTGGCCTCTCTAAAGTCAACAAATATTTGACTAACAAAAAATAAAAACCAGTCTGACCCCAGACTTCATCTTGAAAATCAATTAATATAACATCAATAGGGACTTCTCTATCACCAATATCACCTGCACATGAATTAGCCAATAATCGTTGACCCCTAAATAAATCTTTAATCGAGCTATGTCGACATTTTTCTTCTGAACCTTTGGATCCTTCATAAACCGTATTTGAAAATACCTCTTTCTCTTTGTCCACCTTTTTATTTAAATTCTCTAATTCTCCAACATATACACCATTCCTTATTTTACTACTATCCCACACTACCAATCCATCTTCCTCTACATACACCACATCTTCTTCTACCTCCTTTCTACCAAATTTATCTACATCTTTTTCAACACCTTTATTAACATAAAAACTATTTTAAAGTTTATCCTCTTGGTTGAGGTCATCATTACCATAATCTAAACACAATAGTCCTGCCAGTTTAACCTCATGGGGGAGGTATGGAAAGTCTTCAGCTCCTTTAGTGCTGGCTTTGATAATAGGTATATCTTCATCGAACTCTTCTGAGTCTGAATCTTCTTCAGTGGGTGGTCTCCTTGATAAACCATCTGGCATAGTAAAAGTTTTGCCAGGCTTATGAACTAAATCGAACAAAAAATGTTGAATAAAAGCTACCCATCTTGTCATGGGTGCGTTCGGTAAACTTGGGGTATTAATCATCTGGATTAATGATTTCGCATCCACTTGCAACTCAAAATGTTGCCCCCACAAAATATGCTTAAGTTTTTTCAGTATTTTTGCCACACCACATATTTCCAATTTTGGCTGAGAATATCTTGATTCGACCTCAGTAAATACTACAGATTCATACCTAACGGGCCTGATGTAACCAGCTTTATCCATCTGAGACAAAACTGCCCCAGCTGCAATCTGACTTGAATCAACTGCTAAATAAATTCTGCCAGCATTTTTTCCATAATCCAACTTGTGCAGGACTAAATCCTTCCCCACAACCTCCTTCAACTTCACAAACACCTTCTCACACTCTTCATCCCACTCCCAATCTGCATCCTTTCTCTTTAACCGTCTCAATGGAGCTTTCAATGAAGAAAAGTCCTTAATAAACATTCTAACATATACGCAAACTCCTAAAAACCCTCTAAATTTGGTCGTATTCTTGGGTCTTGGCCAGGACTGAATTTTGTTAACTTTCTTCTTGGACATAATCCTTCCCTCTCTACATACAACATGGCCTAATATTTCTAAGGCTGGCACACAACATGAAAATTTTGAACCTGAAATAGTTAAACCAGCCTCTTCAATTCGAAACAAGATTCTTTCTAAAGTAATTGCAAACTCCCAAATGAATTCGCGTATCCCGGGATTCTCTTCCAACACCTGGTTATCATAGTCGGTTGTTGGTCCCTTAATTCCTCCATCATCTATAAAGATTCCAGCATATTGTGGAATTTTGTCTTGAATGATCAAAGCCATCTGAGCTTGATAAACTGCAACCAAATTTGTTGCTCCTTGAGGTAATCTTGTTAACTGTAAACGTCCAAGTGGCGTATCGAATGTAGTGAGAGGCCTTGAGTCCGGATGTAACTCTCTCTCATCATATCCACCCATAATATCTCCCAAACCATAACACACTCTCCCTGCAAACGCTTCAACAAACTCCTCAGCATTAGGCGGTATCCCATCATCCTTTATTGTAACCCTATCTAATTCACTAAGATCATGAACAACTCTAAGCTTGCCATTCGGTTTCTTGATACAAAATACCAGACTAGAATAACTTGACGTTGATTTCTCATACAGTCCAGTGCGTATCCGTTCTCTGACAACTTCAATATAGGCTTCTTTTAATGCAGCCAGAATAGGAATCGGTTTCTGCTGCCACGGTTCATGACATACCACAGGAATCTTGTAAGGCTCCCCATAGGAATGCTTCAACACACCCCTCTCCTCTTCTACAAAATCAATGGCCTTCTCTTGCTTGACCACCACATCCAACAACAACTTCTTCTCTTCTCCAGACAACCAACCATCAGGTCCAAAATTAACAACACCCAGTCTCTCAAAAGTGATTCTTGACGTCTCAGAAAATTCAGGCGGATTCTTTACCAAGGGACTTTCATAAGGATCTCTTGATAACCTTGGTCTTCTCAAGG
Organism: Hemileia vastatrix; assembly: GCA_030280995.1. NCBI lineage: Eukaryota > Fungi > Basidiomycota > Pucciniomycetes > Pucciniales > Zaghouaniaceae > Hemileia > Hemileia vastatrix. The sequence goes on along the minus strand of JASXTE010000016.1, from coordinate 24,949,788 downwards.
GTGGATTTAATTTGGCAGGTAGCAGTTCATTAATAGGTCGAACTTTATTTGCTACCTTCTTATATTTGGCTGTGTCCACATCTAAATAAACTTGAGGTAAAACATTTACTTTTGTATTGCCATTAAAAATTTCATCAAATAAATCTTCTTCATCGCCAGAATCGGAATAAGAAAAATTAGAAAAATATTTTATTTCATTTTTAAATTTTACCCTTTTCTCCTTTCCCTCGTCTAATTTATAAACATATTTTCCAACAACTTTGCTTCCCTTATCCAACAGTAAATCACCCGTAAAGAAATTATGCAGGTTAACCTCTTGCTGGAGGACCGGAATTGAATTTTCACAAAAATTATTTTTTTGTGTTTTAATTATACTGAGATTTTTAATTGGGTTTTGATGTGATTTTTGCAGTTTACCCTCTTGCTGGAGGTCCAAAATAGAAGGAGATACTTGCAGTTTAACCTCTTGCTGGAGGTCCATAATAGCATTTTCACATAAATTATTTTTTTGTGTTTTAATTATACTGAGATTTTTAATCGGGTTTTGATAAGATTTTCACAGTTTACCCTCTTGATGGAGGTCCATAATAGAAGGAGATACTTGCAGTTTAACCTCTTGATGGAGGTCATAAAACATACCCTTCCAATTTTTATCCAACCTAATTTGGCCCATTTTGCCTTTTTCACCATTTTTAAATTTAATAGAAAAACAAGGTAAATCCAATAAACATATAGAAAAGTCCATAACGTATTTGCACTCCAAAGTAATATTAACAGAAAAAAATTGAGAATCCACTTGAATTATCTCCAAGTGAGCTGACCTATTGCAATCCGGGATCTCATCCCGAGGAGAGATTACAACATTAGAGTGATCAGCCCCAGCTACCCCAAAAAATGAGGGCTTTCATCCCTTTCCAACAAACATAATTCACCAGAATCTTTCCGTTTTATATGCCACTTCTTGGTGCAAACGCAACACTGGCACAGAGTAGTAATCCCTGGCCGTGTTTCCCAACCTTCATCTCCAGGAGGCGCTAACCGCATATGTAACCTCCGCATATCTTTACCAGTTATCTCCAAACTAATTCCCATGCCAGCTTGATACCCTATCCTGGCCTCAAAATCCATCAAAAAAGGACCACCCAGAACAGTTTTGACTGCTCCTCTAGCCACATAAAAGTGAACCTTACCAACAGATCCACCAATGCCTAACCTGACATGCTCAGCTGTACCCATCAGCTCTGTTGCATGCCCTCCAATGCCTCTGAGGTTTCCCCCAGTTCCACTTTTAATTGGCAAGCCTATATTTTTTGCTTGCTCCAATAAAATTAAATTAATTTGAGACCCTGAATCGACCAAGGCCTTTACTTCTTTACTGTTAAGAGTTACCACCAGGTAACCCAGGGGAGCGGAAAAATGCGTATCTACATCTTCACCAATCTTTTCAGCATTTTCATAAATATATTCCACCTCTCCAGTGGAAACCTGAAGCCTCGTCAAATGCTTCTTTTGCTTTTCAGCAAGCGCCGGACTAATCGTAAATAACTCCCCCAAAGATAAGGGAATCTGCATTTGATTCACCCTATTCAAAACTGCGTCCATTGCATCAGCTTGACCAGAAACTACTGGACGCTCATACTGGACCTTTGATTTAACAACCTTGGCCCTGGGTACCTCTTGAGGTCCAACCGAGCCATCTTCACTTTCTATAAACCTAACTCTGTCACCAGCTTCTTGCACTAATCCTGAACCATCGCTAGTCCTTCTTACACTCTCCATTGGGATGGGACCGCTAAAACTTGGTCTGGGTAGAGATGCCAACGGTACATCCTCCTCAGAATCCGAATCATCCTCTGGCATAGGCTCACCATTTAAATCAAACTTGCCATAACTAGGGGGCCCCATATCAGCAATCCCCTTCTGTATTTTATATAATTCGTCCTTAGAGTAAGGGTTCAATTTGTTGGCGGCAGTTTGAGCACTAGAATTTTTGTCCTTAGAGTAAGGGTTCACTTTGTTATTGGCCTTGCCAGGATTAGCCCTCAATTGGCTCTGAATGCTACTCTTTTCCTTAGTAGCAGCTGCTCTTCTAGCAGCATTAACATCGTATTCGTTGGCCATACAGCTACCCTCCACCTGGGCAACCGTCGCCAGATCTAAACCTACAAAAGAAGTAGAAAATGTGGCTTTACTGACCTCTTTCTCTTTACCTTTGTCAGCTTTTCCACCATTACCATTACCATTTTTGCCACCCTTGGCATTAACATCTTCATCTGTCACCTCTTCAAATCTGGCTCTCCTTTCAGCCATTAAACTTCTTCTGACCAAATCAGAAGGAGACTATCCATCACTGGGCTTGATGAACGAACCATCAGGAAATTTATAAACTTTACCATCAAATAAAACTCGCCCAGCATCCATATCCTTATCAAGAGCAAAACAAACTGTTGCTCTGTGCCCCCTCCTATTACAATAGGAGCAGACATTTGGCTCATTGTAGCCACCTCTATAACTACTACCACCACTCCCACCATTTCTCTCATTGCCTGGGAAGCAGTTTCCATTATTATTTCCATTATAATTTCAACCTTCATAACCTCTGGACTGATAAGAAGTTGACGTTAACGAAGAAGTGATTGGGGCCTTGTTAGCCTTCTGGGTTTCTTGAACAAATATTTTCAATTGTTTAGTTAAATCGGCCAAATGATTGACCATCTTATTATCTACATTGCCCTTTACTTTAGCAGCAGGTAATCCCATTTGTGCCTTCTTGGCCTCCTGGGCTTTGACCATAATATCGTTGTTTTTGGCCAAAACTTCGCTAACCTTGCTAACATCTTGAGTGCATGACTCTTGATATTTGTCCAACGCCAATAACTTTAGATGGGCTTGAATGTTGTCCTTGATAACCTCCAGAGCCGGCAGTTTCTGCTCACCATTAGGCAGTTCCTTCATCAAATCTTTTCTTGAAAGATCCTTCAAGACATCCATTTGAATATCCCTACTGCATGCTGACCAAAAAAAATCTTTTGCCTGGTTCTCATGCACTAACTCGTCCACCAATATGAGATATTCCACCACTTCATCAAACTGAACACAGAGATTTTTGAAGTCAGCCATAGAAGAAACTCCAACTTTTGCTTGCCAGTCTCCAACAATTTTATTGAGGTCCATCATAGTAAACCTAACACCCCATCTATCAACAATAGCTTTAGAAAGCTTAACCCAATCCTTGTCTTTAAATGCCTCCATAGCAATAACCTCTTTTTCAACCTCCCTATCAGAAATAAAAAACCTAACTTGCTTCACCATATCCACATGAGAAGCACCATCAACAGCAGCAGCAGCTTCATACCTGCTAATGAACCATTTAACCACCTCCCCATCAAATTTTGGGCCATTTCAAGAAACAACTCTAACTGAGGGAGTAATAGGGTTAGAAGATCCAGAAGCAACAGCAGAAGACATCCCAATAAGTAATTAAAAGCGTTAACAATCAATAAAATAACAAGCCTCTTGCAGGCCAATAACAAAAATCCAATTAGAGTTCAAAAGAATAAGCCTCTTGCAGGCTAAGAACGTTCTTGATCCAAGTAAGTCTTTAAAGAAAGCTAGAGAAATTGAACCCCATTTTGGGCGCCAACTATGGTAAGGTAAACTCTTACAGTCGCCTTGCTGTAAGCAGAATCCGGAGGAGATATGTGGATTTAGCTGAAAACCCCGTCCTTCCAATAAAAATAACAAAATGGGAATTCTAAATCACTAAGCTAACCAGTCTACTTGGATCTGATTGTAAAAAAATAATGAAACTCTAAAATATTTAACACTTATTGAGATTTAAGTAAAAGTGGCTGTTGAGGAAGAAATACTGATAACAACAATTAAGGTGTACCAGAGAAAGATCTGAAAAGATTGACTTTTATGTTTTTATAAGAATTTGAATTTTTATGAAAAAGCAATAATCAAGTCCCAGTGATGAAGACCTTTCTAAAGATACCATGTATGAAGTGTGATTTAAATTGTTGAGTAGTATTTCTAAAATGTTATATATAAAATATAAAGTTATAAGGGTATTACAATTTATTTAATTTGTTGAGTAATAAAAAAAATGAGACTGTGGTGGTTAAAGATTAAGCTGTATGTTCTGATGATTGTAAGATGATGATTATGTGATTCCCAATTTCGAGTCTGAGAGGCTCTTAAGTATACCTAGTCATGTGCCTAAGTTTCCCCTCTAGATCTCAGCCAGAGTCAATCCGGAGCCCTTACGGAGTCCAAGCGGAGTCCGTACGAAGTCCAAAGGGAGTCGGTCCGGACTCAATTAGAATTTTTAAAACTATAATAAAAAAGTCTTGAAAAATTACACATAATAGAGCCACTTCCCCTTTACATTTCCAACTAATTTTAGTAGCCTGCGCAGCTCCAATCACCCCGTGAAAATTCATCCAAGGTAAGTAATTTTTAAAATCGTAAATATTTCTATAAATCTTTAAAATTCATTTAAAAATATAAGAAAAAAAGTAAAAATTCTGGAAAAATTTCCCAAGGTTTTTGAGTGACTCGACTTGATACTTATAATTTTTTCAGACCGTAAAAATGAGTTTTCTTTGTAAAATAAATTGTTTTTGTGTAGGCATTTGCTTTTAACCAATTTCTTCATATTTAAAACTCAAATAAATTAAATAAAACCCTTTTATAAAAAATAATAACACCAATCTTGCGCGCTGTAATAACTCCATTTACGTACTTAGGTGCCATACTAAACTTTAGGCTACCACAACGTGACATATGACGTTCGTCGTTTTTGTCGTTCTCTCGTCCTTACAGGTACTCGAATGCCGATGGTCCCTTTGATTTACGCCCTCAAATCACAATGTGCCATCAATAATATGGGAAGGCCTCCAATTGTCAAGGTGTCCTTTTGGTCTAGAAGATTGCTTCGAGGTTTTTACGAGGAAAATTGGGGATTTAATGAACTCTCAAAGTAAAGTACATATTTTCTTAATCAAATTGATTTATTTGCTCAAGTATTAGAGGTAGGTTTTAAATATTAGTATAATTTTTAGATTAGAATTACTCTGTTGTAAATACTAAGCTTATAGAATATAGAAATAAGTATTGTATTGTAATTGTAGTAATAAGTAATTGATGAATGAATGTTCTGAAAAGCACAAAGTAAGAGGCCTTTTATAGGCAAAAAATGAGGGAATAAAATATATGGAATTTACACCATATACTGTAAGAATGTGAGAAAAAGAATGACTAAAAGGAGTACATATATGACATAAGAAATAAATAAACTGGTACTCAAACAAGGGCATCAAATTTATTAGCAATAAATTTTGAGTTCCTTGGACTGTAACAATTAATTACACCATAATTTATTAATTATATTACTTTCACAGAATTCCAGATCTCTCACTGAGGTAATATAATTGTTTTAAAAAATTTTTATTATAATTTTATTATTAAATTTTATTCCCATTGACTTATACTATTGAGCACGGTGTTAGGGAGTAAAATTGTAGGGGACATTTTATTTACACTAATTAATTATACTACTTATTGTACTTAACTAGTTAATTGTAAGTAATACTTAAGTAGATAATTAATTATTAGTAAGAAGAAGTGGCATGGCTTCAACTCAGTAAAATAATTAATTATTTTACTGGTTAAGTCTAGTAGCCTGGCTGACAGTTATACTAATGAAAAATCCAAAAATAAAAATACTATTATAAATCAATAAAATAAAACTACATAAATTTTATTCTGCTCTAATGATGGAAGGGTATTATGTATGAAATTCCACATGTTAAATCTAAACCTGCTTTAAGGCTAGTTTACAGGTAGAGCTATTAAGTTTCCTTAAATTCTAAAAATAAATTATGCATTTTACTAAATATTTTTTTCTTGTTTTCTTTCCAAAGTCGTTAGAGTGGCTTAATTAATACTGTTATCTTGATTGTAAGATATATAATTTTTTTTTTGAATACATGATTTATTGTTTCAAAAATTATATTATAAAGTTAAATTATTTATTTCATTTTCTAAAGCTTCATTGTCAAAGACACAACTCCATTTTCTATTACTTAACAAATATATAAAATGTGATAGTAAAATTTTTAGATTTTTCTTTTTGAGAGGGTCAAACTATATTGTGAAGATTTTTATCTAAAAATTCTTGTACTCTATAACCAAAAAATTTTCTCCCTTAAGTAAGCCATTTCAAAAATATGAAAATATAAACAAGAATATTAACTTATCTTATTTTTATTTTCTTTACTGAAATTTGTAGTTCAATCCCTTTTTTTATGACATTAGTTTAAAGCCATGGTTAAATGCTACTATATAATTAATTTTATTATATATATATATATATATATATGAAATATTTAGAAGGTCATCCTTTTTTATTTACTTGAATAAATGGCTCAATTATAATACCCAACACTTATTAATGTTTCCCAAACTCAATAACAAATTTCTCAAATGAAATATTAGCTTCTAATATAAGAAGTTTATCTATAGATGATATTCAACATGTGATTTTACTTTTTAGATTCAGCTAAAATTTAACAAAAGGAGAAATCATGCATATGTGTATAAATGGTAACCATATATTACTTAGAGGATTGTGAAATTCACTCATCAGAATGGTTTAAGTATTAAAATAAATTGAGGTCATTATTTTCTAGTATTTGAAACTAATTAGGAAATTATTCTAAAAATATATTTTAATGTGTATCATGTTTAAAAAGTTGGAAATATGATTTTTGAAAATTGTGAGTTTCTTATGAGATACCAAGCTTTAGTTTACATTGTTTCAGGTAGAATAGAATTTTAGTATTAGAAATTGAAAGCAATGTACCATTATCAGGTTTTAACTGTGTTCTACTTATAGAATGATTACATAACATTAAACATTATTGAAATCAAAAAGGTTTAAAAGATATTTAGAATTTTACCAAATTTCACCATTTATTAATCTTTGATTTGAAAACAAACTATGATGTAAACTCACTAGAAATAAGCAATCCCAATTTTAACATAATTTATCAATCCAAAAATAATGAGTCAATTAACATGAAAATATATATTATTTCAAAGCCAAATCTCTAGATTTAAAATATGATGCTTTAATGAAAAATTATTACAAAACTTTAATGCAATGAACTCTCTTAAAAAATTCAAAAATAGAATATCAAAACAAGTAATTTCTGCAAAAAAAACTACTAACTATTGTAGATAAAGCATAAAAATAAGTCATATTTTTAAAAAAAAATGATCTAACAATATTTATTTATGATAAAAAAATTAAAAACATTGTTAAGTTTGCTTGTTATAATAATTTTAAAAACCACTAAACATTATCTAAAGGTGGCAAAATATGTCAAAAATATGTTGAATTTTGTGAGCCAAAAATCAACAATTTTGTATCATTTCCTGTTGTGCTATGACTTTATTCCACACTTTTTATCTGATTCTTCCAGTATTACTTTGCTATGATCACTATTTTTCAAGTTAAAATTTACAAATGTTCATTATACTTGATAATATGAAAAATAACTCAAACTTTTAGAAATACAAAATAAGATTTTGAAACTCCTTCTTTCAATCAATATTTGAAGAAATTTTTAGTTTATTTGAGTAATGATTTTAAGAATAACAAAAAATTTGAATTTCACAAGGACTTATTTCCAGAGACTATAATTATTTACTTGTGTAATGCATGAGCTACTTATCAATGATGTAAAACATCAGAAAAGTAAGTTATAGTTATAAATCTACAGATTATACTGTGTCTGGTATATATATCTTCAATAAATCTTTTAAACTTATCTTAACCTACATACCACACAATAGAAAATCATTATATTAAAAAAGGAAAAAATTCTATGATAATATCATAAAGAATGATAACCATGGATTGATATTACATAATAATGGTTAATAAATTTTAAGAGAACCTAAATCAGTATTCTTTCATCAAAATATATCATTTTTGTCTTTGTAATTTATTCCAAACAAATTTTTTGAAAGTTGAATCTATATATCTAATGCCAAAACCACTATTGAGTTCCCTCTTAGACTTTTTAAGCAATTATATATATATATATATATTATTTATCAAAAATTGAAATAAAGAGTAAAAACATAATTTTATTTACCTTTAATTATTTAAATATAGAAAATTTTCAGAATGCATTGTGGCTACTTGTGGATGTTAGAAGATTTGAAGTTGGATTTATGAGTGTTTAGAAGGGCAAATATTGAAAAATTCTTTCATAAATATTTATTTAGAAGTTTCAAATGTTTAAATCTACAAACTAATGGGATTTAAAATTATATTGAGATTTAAAATCTGTATTCTACTCAAGTAAAATAAAACAAAATGACGATATCAAAATTGAAATTAAGTTTGAACTTTTGATATGCTCTATCTTCAATTTTATTGATAGTGCATCAAAAATTTAATAATTTTTTTTCCTTCATCACTTTTTACATAAAAGATAGTTTTATCATTTTATGCATTAAAGATTGCTTATATAAAGTTAACATCTATGTCAACTGTTTATGACTATTAATCTATATAATAAATTTTTTAGAAAAAAAAATAACATCAGTATATACTGACTTTGAAATTATTTAATTTAAAATATTTTACAGGTAGATAATGAAGGGTGATTTCATTTTTGAATATGAATCATAGAAGTCTTATTTTGTCAATTTTAATTCTTTTTGAACTCAAATGTATCCACTTCAACTTATGTAAGAATAAAAAAATTTTTTATTGAAATTTACATGAGAAAGTATGCCTATTATTCAAAATCAAACTTGCTCTAATGGTGTTTTTTGATCATTATTTCCATTCATAACAATAAGAAACATTTCAATTTGCTGATGTTTTAGTTTTTGATGTCCCCAAGTTCATATCTCAGGTGTACTATTCACAAAATTATTAAAAATATAATTTTTGAAATACATGATAAACTTGAAAGTGAGGGGGCATTAAATTTTTAAAAATGAATTCCAAATTCAGGATGGATAGTATTTTTTCTATTTTCACAAATGAACAATTTTTTGTTTCAATTAATCCAGAAAAAAAATTTGTTGTAAGCATATTATATTATATTTATTTTGATTTTAAATACTATATTTTCAAGATTTGTGCTTAATATTTCCTGTGAAAGTTAATGTTAATGTGAATTTTAAGTAAGCTTGAAGAAATTTAATCAATAGGCATATTGGATATGTAAAATAATATTTTGCTCCAATATTGAATCTGTCAGTATAGTCTAGTATATAAGTATGATATAATAGTATTATTTTATGGTCCTACTACTTAATGATAAATGATTTAGTGATTAAACCTCAGGGGAAGACTAATAGAATACTTATACTCAAATAAAACTCACAATACTTGGATTTAAATGCGTGCTAGTGGTGGAAAATAGAAGAATAAAATATAGTTATAGCTTTTATAAAGATAATATCAATTTATAAGGGCTTTATAATATATTTATGAATGCTAATAATTGTATTGTAGTGTTTGTTTGAAATGTAGTAATTTAATGATGATAATAAACCATCAAAATCCCTCCTTACTTATACCCAAATCCACTGGAGTGCACAGACCTTCAATCCAGATGATGTCACTGCTATCCCCGGCAATTACAGCACTGTGAGGGCTCATCACCTCCCCATGGCGTCCACTTCAAGCAGTTTCAACACCCAGACCTCCAGTAAGGACCCTCCATCACAATTAATAATAACACAGAGTCATACCATAAATAGAAAACCCAGATAAAAGCGGATACCATAAAGAAACAGGTAAAATAAATAATCAAAAAGAGATTTAATGAAACTAAAAGCATATAAAGGAAACAAATAAAATGTCCAAGCCCCCAATAACATCCCCAATCATCCACATAAACCCAGAAACATCCTTCCAACCCATAAATCCGTGAATAACCATCCAAGGAAGTAATTTGAGTTGTCCAAACTGGGTGTATGCACCTGATATAGGTGTCTATGCTTCTGTAGGCATTGTGAGTCCACTGATTTCTTCCATATGACCTAAAATAAGCAGAAAAACAAAGTTTATAGGCTATTAAGGGGCTAAAACCCACTTATATACCTAAATATACATAATATACTGCATATTTCACTGAATATGAGATTTATGTATACATATAAGCTTATGTATGTCAATAATTACTTCATATCACTTAAGATAAGTATATTATGACTCCATTAACACTATAATAAGTATTATTAGACCATGGATAAGCTATTTAAACTATTATAAATTATATAATAGAATAATAATTATATATATATATAATAAAATAATATATATTATTATTTTAACCTTATTTTTAAGATATAAGCTTAACCTAGTTAACGTTATCTTATTTTAAGCATAATAAATACTCAGTCCTAAGGATATTTAGGCTGACAGAATCATCCTGGGCTAAAAAATATCCCGAATAAGGTTTTTGTGGGTCAATTTGGATTTAAGTAGTATTAAGTGAGGATTAATAAAGGACAGATAAAAGACTAAATTTATTACTAGTGACTTTTTTCTTAAGATAGTTATAAAATATGTATCATTCTGGAATCAAGCTTCAATAAAGTTGAATTGAAAGAGAGATAATTTCTAGCAGCACAACACCATATTTACAAAGGTGTACAATACCTCAAATATTACTCATAATATAGGAAGGCAAGAAATATACAAAATTCACATTTGAAATGAGGATTTATATTTTGAAATTGAAATTGAGAAATGGAATATTTTTTTCCAATTTAAATATCTATTAGTCATTTTACCAAACGTTTTTAGTAATCAGATTGAATTTTGATGGTATTTTATTGTAGATTAATCATTTTGATGAGCCATTTACTCAAAATTACTGGTTTTGGTTTTAATATTCCATGTGAAATTCATTACGAATCTTTTTGAAAGTGAATAGTTGACATATTGGATATGCAAAAGCTTATGTTAGATCAAAGTGATATCAAAGGGAGTTCAACTCATGATTAAATTAGGATTTTGCAAGATCAAACAGTGATCAATGTAGGTTCATCTTGAGCTCAATTTGTGACAAATCTCTGACTAAATTTAAGGCCAAAAAATTTCCTACATGGTGATTATGTGTGCATAATTCAGGCATAGATTTGTGGCTCAACGGAGTTCAAGAAAGGGGTATTTATAGCAATACCCCCCCATTTTTTCTGTGGTGTATAAGACAACTGACGGGGGTATCCTCCTTAAAAAGAATTGTAGGAGGAGTGCGTTGAAGTGGTACCATTTTTAAAAATTTAGAGACATGTGAAAAGGGACATAGTAGTGCAAAAATGAGAACTACGGAGAATTAAATTATACTGTCACAGGATGACCTACACACAAGGTTGAGGGTGTTACTGGAAGTAAGATGGAGGGAGGAGTCTAGAAACTTCTTTGAAGCACAGAGGAAATGTTTGAAGAAGTGATTCAAAGATGACATGAAGGAAGAGCTACTTGTTCTAGATAATTAACATCTGTTAACCTTCAATACTCCACTAACCATCCTGTCCATGCTCACTAGCCCTTTTAATAACCCACAGATACCTAATAAACCTTTTAGTGGAATATTGCATTAACTATTGCGCTGTGCGTCGCTTATCAAAGAAAAGACTAAACACACTATTGAAAGATTGGCTAATTTAGATTTAAAGTTTAGATTAGCGCTGTTGAATAGTGAGTACACAAAGGATAGTTGCAGTTGCTATGTAGAATTGTTTTCTGCACTTCTAGTATGGATTTAGACCTCTGTATTATTGATTTAATGAGCTGCTTTTACCTCGAGTGTAAAGTGGCACATGAAAATACCTGTGAAAGAGATATATAACTTTCCTGATCTATTAAAGAAATAAAAAAGAAAAAATCATAGCATTTTTTTATTTATTTTTTGGAGTGAGTGAGTGCCAGCCAGGCTACTAGACCTATCTAGTTCATAATTATAATTATTTACTAGAGTAGAGCTACACCTTTACCTCTTACACTATTAGTTATATTTACTTTATAATTACTTATAATATTTTGATTATTTAATAATCAAAATTAATTAAATATATAATTATAATTTTTTCCTCATTTTCTTACTCCTTGACAGCATCCTGCATGTATATAGATGGTAGAGCTGGATTTGTCTTGGAATTTGGAAGGGTTGTCTGTGTGTGAGATAGTTAAGAAAATTTAAGAGAATTCTAGTTTATTAGCAACCATCTGAGATATATGGAATCTCTGTGCCTCACTCTTTGTGTGTTATTGGCTGGGTTATAAAAAATTTAGTCCTTACTTGACCTCAACTCTTGTCACTGTTTTCTCTGGTATAGTCTTGCAAGCTATATCAAGTATTATGGCTGTCACTGGTGCTGATTTGCAACATACATCAAGTATCATTGATTTCTCTGGTGTAGAAATTGATCAACATTTCAGATCTTTGGTCTGGTAGTCTGTCTGGTGACTACTCTTTTGGCTCATCAAGAAATAAGTGTGTTGGAAAGGGGTTTTAGCAATCAAGACTCAAATAACTTTAGCATGTAAATCTCACTTTATTTTTTTAAAGGGAAAGGGTATTTTTCTTTAACTCCCTTGGTCAAGGCCTATAGCTAGTACTTTAGGATTTTCCACACCATGCTTCCTCATATAACTTCTTGGACAGCTGCTGGAAGAAAAATCCTTAAAAAATCAATAATAATTTTCTTGCTTGATATCTTTCATCTTTTTTAATTTTTTCATTCACATATTTCCTTAATACAGTCTCTTAATGTTTTAATCATTGGCAAACATGAAAAAAAACTTACTTAGATCAGGAGGAATCTAGCATCTCATAAAAATTCCATCAAAAAACTTTACTTAACTTTCTTGTGGTCTGTTACATGAGACCACATGCTCCAAAAGCTGAAGATATTTCAAGGCCTGTCTTGTATTGTCAAGTTTATTGAGCTTTTTTAACTGCTTCAATGAAATTAATGATATAATGATAAGTCATGCACCTCTTTTTTTGGGATGGATGAAGTATGTTCCCTCATTCAACTGTTTGAAATCTAGTGTTTTAATGCTCCATATTCACCACACAATATGGGGGACGGACTTTCTAGCAAGTCCACAACATTGGGCCCAAACTCACCAAAGATTGAATACACATTGAGCTATTGATAAAGGAACCATACAATCAGGGATGAAAACCACTCAGTAGAACAGTTTTAGGTGGGTGTTCAACTAGAGTTCAGTATTGGTTCAGTATGAGTTCAGTATCAGTTCCTTCTGAGTTCTATCTGAGTTCAGGTTGGAGACTTGCTAGCAAGGCCACCCCCTATATTGTGTAGTGATTTTGTCTTGTGTATTGATTTTACTTTTAATTGTTTATCATACATCAGATTTCCATTTATTATTCTAATTCCCCACTATCCTGCTTCTTTACTTGCCATAATAATTCTTTTTCAATTTTTGTTTGGATTTTTTTCTTCCCTGCCCTTCTCCCTCAATACTTTCCTTTAACATCACTTCTCAAGAAGTCTTCTTCTGAATCACACACTGATTACCCTACTAAAACTTTAATTCATATATAAACTCATGGTCAGTATATGAAACTTCTGAATCAGTTAAAGCACATTGATTAAATGTTTTAGTTGAAATTATATGATTCAGAGTCTAAGCCGGACAATAATTCTCTAACAGCATGTTCAATTCATTGAGACTCAATCAAGTTATTTCATACTAATCAAGCACTATACAATTTTTTTTATAAAATGAAGATACTTTAACATACCTTAATCTTTTTTAATCCAAAAATTTTCAACCTCATATTTGGTATCCAAAAAAAAAAGAACCAAACATTAATAAAACTCAAATGAATTTTAATACTTTTAAGTTAGCATTAAATGTATGAGTGACTAAGAGAGGAAATAATGCTTTAAAAATATGCTTGCTGAATTAGTTATCAATCAAATAATATTTAATATTCCCACAACTTGAAGAGAAAAATTACAAAAAAGAAATCTTCATACTTTTTTTAATTTCCAAGTGGTTGTGTACAGGAAATAATCTTTAATACAAAATTAAAATTAAGATAAAAATGTATTAGTACAAACAATTACTACGTATAATGAATCTCTTGTATAAATGTTTTGTGATCCAATGACTATGGGAAACAATATTTAATTCACAAAACTATAACTGCATCAGTAATCAATCATGTAATATATTACCCCAAATAATAAATTAAATGTGAAGAAAACCTTAGATTACTTACACAATTTATTAAAACATCTATTTTCCCTTACTAGGACTGAACCTAAATTAAACAAATGCCATCCAAAATTCATAATTTTAGTAAAAATATCCATTGTTTTATGGAAATATGTCTGGTAAAAATTACATGATTGATGCTACTAAGAGGGGAAATAATGCTCTTACAACATTCTCTCTGAATTAGCCCTCAATCATGTAGTATTTTCCCATTATGACAATTATAAAATAAAATTTTTAAAAATTACAACCATTTACATACCTTTTATACTGTGCAGCCTCTGTTCCCAAATAAGACTATGTAAAAGAGAATTCAAAAAAATCTAGCAACATCTTTTATTTATTTAAAAAATTTGTTGGTATATATTACTTTATTGAGTTACTAAGAGGGGAAATAATGCTCTAAAAACATGATTGCTGCATTATAACTCAATCATGCAATGATACAAAAAATTTTAAAGAATTTTCCTTGATTGGAAAATAGTAATTTTACAGACCTTTATATACACAATTATATAATTTTGAATTAATAAATATTTTCCAATAGATATGAGTGCAACTGAACCTGTAGAAAAAAATCTAATTAAACATCAGAACCACCCATACTAAGTTTAATAATTTTATAATGCAACATCAATTCATTCATTCAAATGAATTATTTGTAATATTTATGTACTTCATCATGCCATATATCAAAAAATATATTTTCCGGAATAGAATTCTCAAACCTTTTCAATAGTAGTTTTGTTTTTACTCACCAAATATCTTCAATAAATAGAGGTAAATGTTTTCTGGATGGATGGCAGAAAAACAAAGATGGGGTTCTGGATAATTGCTCTCAGCTTGAAATTTTGCAAGAAAAAATAGTAAATGAAGTTGAAAAGGCAAACATTTCCCACAATTATCTCCAAATATCATACTTGTTGCAGGGAGGAACTAGGATAGACATATTTATCACACCACAAGGTACAAATTTATTGTTAATCTGTGTGGATAGTCAAATTCAAATTATTGGTAGACCACTTCCTGCTGATGGATACCATCCAGTAACACACCTAGTCTTATCATTACCAGATGAATGTCAAAAAAATTGATGGATATATATCACTTTCCTCCTAGCAATTAACTCACTCTTAGTTGGATGGAGACTAATAAACACATTATTACATTCAGGGATATACATCCTGCTATCAAGTTCCTGCCAGCAACAGTAAATGATAATCTTGGTGGCAGGTTGCAATTTTAATAGATTTTTTTGACCGCTGTAGACAATCCTATAGTACTAGCTATAGCCCTTGACCAAGAGAGTTGGAGAAACCCCAGAGAGAAAATCCCCTGTCACTTTAGAAAAAAAAAGTGAGATTTACCTGCTACAGTAAATTGGTTCCTTTTGCTAAAGCCCCTTTTCAAAACACTTGATTGCCTGATAAGCCAAGAAAGTAGTCTCCAGACTGACTACCAAACCAAGGAACTGAAATGTAGACCAATGTCCACACCAGAGAAAGCAATGATACTTGATTTAAGTTGCTAATCCCCACCAGAGACAGAAATAATACTTGATATAGCTTGCAAGACTACACTGGAGAAACCAGTTGCCAAGTTAAGTTAAATGAAGAACTCACCTTGCAACAAACACAGCCAATTGTGGCCAAAAAACAGTGATAACTGAGTGAAGAACAAGAATATCACCTCCGGATGGTTGTATGATATATGAAGTCTCCTAAAACTGTCTTCTTCACTATTTACACACAGACCACTATCTAAAAGCCCATGAACACCAAGGAATTTGGCATTCTTGAGCACAAAATTGTATATAACCCCTCTAGATACGCTTCCCAGCCTTCTAGCACCAAGGCAGGCGGTCTGCCCAATGTTGGGAGGCCAGCCTGAGGCAGATGGACTATCCTGAAGCCATAAAACTACCAAAATCCTTTAAAAATACCAAAAATACTTAAAAAAATCTAATATGACTACTAAAACCTTTAAAAATCATAATTAGGCTATACAAACATTGTGACATGAAATGTAGAGAAAAATTACCCCATTCTAATGATACTAAGCAATTAACCCTAAGACTTAAGGTTAGCCCATAAAACACAAAAAACAAAATTAAAAAGCTATCTTTTTAAATGAAAAATGAGAAATAATCCCTTTAATACTTAAAATCTGAAAAATGTCAACAAGACATAAAATATAGAGAAACACTGGGGCTATTCAATGGTAGTACCCAAATCCTTGCAGTCCCAAATTTCCAAATAATTCCTGAAAAACACCCAATTATTAAACAATGCCATTTAAGACTTATAAAAATAACGCCAAACAGACCAACAAAGGGCTCTTCCAATGTTGGAAGACTACATCATCCCTCCAATAGAGAATGTCCACATTCTCCTACATCACAACCACCATTTTCTGCTTTCTTTAAAAATCTGCTACTGACATGGGTCCTTTCCAATACTTCATTGACGAAAATCTCATATGTACCATCACATCACCGGATTATCCCTACAGAACCTCCTGTGATGCCTGTCACTCTAGGAAGAAGACTTGTTTCAGACCTTGTCCATTGTCCTCTTCAACATCTTCTCTTCTACCACAACCTGATCAACCTTCTACATGCACCAAAAGATTCAGACCATCCATCCTGATCCTCAGACTGGTCAACTATTTACACCTTTCAAAAAAGAGTGTCAACCCCACTACAACTACTAGCTCTAACATTCCTGGTCTGTCTGATGGTAAGCCCAATACTTCTTCATACTGAAATTCAATCTGAAAAATTTCCAGTTCATTTCCATCCTGAAAATGATGATGACAATGTGGGAACCATTGAAGCACCCCCACCTAATCCATTACCCACCATCAAAGACAAATTCCAACAACATTCCTCTGAACAGAAGCATTTCATTCTAAATTACTTCCAATCCACTCCTGCCAGAAATCCACACGTCCTTGAAAAAAAGAAGAACCTCATTCACCAGTTCAAAGCCAATGTTGAACATTTTGCTGCATCTCTTGATTCTTTTCTGTAATTTTTTCTAGCCTGAAAATCTTGATTTAGATATAAAAAATAAAAAATTTTCCTCAATTTAAAGTCTTGGGGGACTCATCCTCAGTTTTAAGTCTTGGGGGACTAACAGCCCTCATTTTATAGTCTTGAAGGACTCAAAACTATCAGTTTATAGTCTTTGGGGACTTAAAACCTAAATCAAAATTACAGAACCAGACATCAAAACATTAAAGAACAAAGAAACAAACTAACATTCTGGTTTGACTGTTCTACAGAGCAGCCAGCTCATCAGTTACCCCCACACTTGCCTTAACAAAATACAGAGACTCCCATTATCAGTTTATAGTCCTTAAGGACTCAACCATCAAACAATACTCAGTTTTTATTCTTGGGGGACTATACTATTTTTCAGTTTAAAGTCTTGATGGACTGACCACAGTGTTCAGTTTAAAGTCTTGACTGACTTTCCACGGTGTTCAGTTTAAAGTCTTGATGGACTACTAGTGTTCCGTTTAAAGTCTTGAAAGACTACCAGTGTTCAGTTTAAGGTCTTGATGGACTAAAGAACACATAGAGGAATAAAATTCTTGAAATTAATTTGTAATCATCCAGTTAAAAGTCTTGGAGGACTAGTAGATCCAAAAAAGCATAACCAAAATCTTGAAAACTAGTCAGTTTAAAGTCTTAGAGGACTAACAGATCCACAGTAGTAACAAAAATAAAAATCCTGAAGAAATATAAAAAAAAAACCAGCCAGTTTTAAGTCTTGGAGGACTAACAGAAAATCTTGAAGTAGTATATAACAGTTCTTGAGTTCGACTAGAACCTTCATCCTGTTTAAAAAAATGAAAAAAATGGTATATCCCAGCCAATTTATGAGCTGATCTCCTGATACCTTACCCACATCCAAGTTCAAATTTATATGGATACACCATTGAATAATTTTGAAATGAATTGTGATAAAATAAATTAAGAAAAATAATATAAATAAAGAAATATGAAATAAATAGAAATCAAAGAAAATAATAAAAATTGAGATAGAGATATAAAAGAAAATAGAATTGCCCGTACAATTGATGAGCCTTTCTTAGCCAATGCTTTCCCACATCCAGGTGACCTGATGTAGTGACACCTTATCCTATAATTTGTGATTTTTCCCTCTTTTTATCCTAATAACTCCCATAAAAAATTAAAAGAAAAAAGAGAAAAAAGAAAATAATCTAAAACTACTAACTAACACAACCATAGACACAAAAATTAAAGAAAATAAAATGTAAAAGTATGGCTCCGTAGAAAGTCCAGTCCAAGGCAATGATCACTGGATGGGCTCTCTCCAAAAAAAAAAAAATATGGGAGACCACCAGTGATCCACCACCAAAAGCAAAGAACCCAGTTTAAAGTTTTCAGCCTAAATATCCTTGGGACTGAGTATTTCTTATGCTTAAAATAAGATAACCTTAACTAGATTAAGCTTATATCTTAAAAATAAGGTTAAAATAATAATATATATTATTTTATTATATATATATATATAATTATTATTCTATTATATAACTTATAATAGTTTAAATAGCTTATCCATGGCCTAAAAATATTTATTAAGGTGTTAATGGGGTCATAATATACTTATCTTAAGTGATATGAAGTAATTATTGACATACATAAGCTTATATGTATACATAAATCTCATATTCAGTGAAATATGCAGTATATTATGTATATTTAGGTATATAAGTGGGTTTTAGCCCTTTAATAGCCTATAACCTTTGTTTTTCTGTTTATTTTAGGTCATATGGACAAAATCAGTGGACTCACAACGCCTACAGAAGCATAGACACCTATATCAGGCGCATACACCCAGTTTGGACAACTAAAATTACTTCCTTGGATGGCGAATTTATGGGTTGGAAGGATGTTTCTAGGTTAATGTAGATTCTTGGGGATGTTATTGAGGTCTTGGACATTTTATTTGTTTCCTTTATATGCTTTTAGTTTCATTAAATCTCTTTTTGATCATTTATTTTACCTGTTTCTTTATGGTATCCGCTTTTATCTGGATTTTCTATTTATGGTATGGATCAGTGTTATTATTAATAGTGATGGAGGGTACTTACTGGAGGTCCAGGTGTTGAACCTGCTTGAAGTGGACGCCATGGGGAGGTGATGGGCCCTCACAGTGCTGTAATTTCCGGGGATAGCAGTGACATCATCTGGATTGAAGGTCTGTGCACTCCAGTGGATTCGGGTATAAGTAAGGAGGGATTTTGACGGTTATTTATCATCATTCAATTACTACAACTCCAAAAAACACTACTATACAATTATTAACATTTAGGAATATATTATAAAGCCACTATAAATTGATTTTATCTTTATATAAAGCTATAATTATATTTTATTCATCTATTTTCAACCACTAGCAGGCACTTAAATCCAAGTATTGTGAGTTTGACTTGAGTATAACTATTTTATTAGTCTTCCCCTGAGGTTTAATCACTAAATCATTTATTAATAAGTAGTAGGACCATAAATAAACACTATTATATCATACTTATATTTTAGACTATACTGACAAAATCATAGTGGACTTTAAACCTGAATAACAAAAATCAGAACTAGGATTCAACTAGGACAAACAAAATACTTGAAACAGAAATTTTGGGGTAACTGTTCTACAGAGCAGCCAGCTCATCAGTTACCCCACACTTGACAATATAAAATCTAGAAGCCCCCCCTGGGTACCTTCTAACAAAATCACAAAATCCAAAACATTAAAGAAAAACCAATAAGCATGAAAAGCCAGGCACTTTAAAACCAAAAGAGTTTCCAGTTTAAAGTCATAGATGACTAAAACCTGTTAAGAGAAAACAATACTAGGGTTCAACAAAATTAAGAGAAGGGGTTGGAAACAGACAATCTGGGGTAACTGTTGAAAGAGCAGCCAGCCCATCAGTTACCCCCACACTTACCAAAATAAAATCTAGAAGCCCCACCCATGAGTACCATTTAACAAAAAAAGGTTTACCACAAAACAGATGCACAGTTTCACAAAAACCCAAACTTAAAGAATGGTCCATAGTTTATCCTCATCGCGGAGTCAATATTCTTCACTTCTAGTGCCTCAAGGATAAAATCTCTTCAGCTGATCCGCAGCCACTCTCTTCTTTAAGAATGTGCCATCTAAATCTTACAAAAAATAAGAACCTCCAGAAACCTGAGAACTGACTCTGTAAGGTCCATATCATCTGTCAGAAAACATCTTTCCCCACGGACTCTCCAAAATCCTATTATACACCAAAACCAAACAACCAAGTTTCAAGGGATTCCTGAGTCTATGAGTCATCTTCTTGTCCCAGTATCTGTCTGATTGATTTCTTATCTTCTTCATTCTAGATTATGGCTTCTCTTGACATTCCTCTCTACATTCTAACTATTGCATCCTGGCACAGAGCAAATATTCTGTTGAGCACACATCATCTTAATCAATTACAAAGTAAGAGAATGCTTCCAAATCCACTGGTAGAAAAGATTTCTGCGCAAAAATTAATTCATAAGGGTAATAGCCAGTTGTCCTTATCACAGTGACCCTATCAGCAAATAAAACCAAGGGTAAATAATGCCTCCATTTTTCTGCACTATCTCCACACATTTTCACCAAAGCATTCTTGATATTTTGATGGCCTCTTTCAGCCATGCCTTCATCTTCAGGATAATGAGGTGTAGCCACTCTGACTTTAGAGCAAATACTTCCCACAGCTTTTTTAAATTTAACTCCAAACTCTGGCCCACCATCAACAGTCACCAACTTTATCAACCCATACCTAAACACCTATTCTTTCTTCAAAAATTTTGCCACATTTTTGGCACTCAAATTCACCAGAGGCACCGCCTCAACCCAACCAGACAAATGATCCTTGGTAAAAATCAAGTATTTATACCTGCGCTCTTTGATATGGATAGAATCCAGACTGACTCTTCCAAACACAGTTGTCTCACCGGTAGCACGGCCAACCTCTTTAGTTTTCAAATGACTTCTTCTTGACATTCTTTACAAGATTGAACCCAACCCTGCACATCCAACTTCATACCTGGCCACCAAAATCTATCTGCTACTCTTCTATACGTCTCCCCAAAGCCTCTATGACCAAGGTTTTCATGCAAAGACTTAAAAGCCAACTCTTGACCCTTCTTCTTAGTCACCACCACTTGAGGATTTGGATTTCTCTTCACCATCAACCTCTGTCCTGACACGTAGAAGCCAGGACTCTTCTTCTTGATTGCCACCCAAGTATCATCATCACAAATATCTGGCCTCTCCAAGGTTAACAGATATTCAACCATAATAAAATAAAACCCAATCTAACCCCAGGTCTCATCTTCAAAATCCAAGTGTACAACCCTGACATCAAAATTTTCAGTGTACACATGAGCAACACAACTGGCCCAACCAGGACACCAATCCCTAAACTTTAGCACATTCTTTTCCTTGCACTAAATCTTATGAGAATCCAGTTCACCAAAAAAAACACCATTTTTCAATGTTGAGGCATCCCAAACAACAGCCCCATCTTCATCAACAAAGACATCCCAATAATCAGAATCAAGATCAGAAACATCCAGTTTAACCTCTTGGTGGAGGAGAGAACAATCTTCCAGTTTAGCCTCATGGGGGAGGAGAGAATGATCATCCAGTTTAGCCTCATGGGGGATGAGCAAAAATCTTCAGCACCCTTTGCACTGGCCCGAACCCCTGGAAAATCTTAATCAAATTCTTCAGAATCAGAATCTTCATCTGTGGGTGGTCTTCTTGATAGTCCATCTGGAATCATAAAAGTCTTACCTGGCTTGTGCACCAAGTCAAAAGAAAAATGTTGAATAAATGCCACCCACCTAGACATTGGAGCATTTGGAAGACTAGGTGTGTTGATTATTTGAATCAGATATTTCACATTCACCTATAGTTCAAAATGTTTCCCCCCAAAAAACAGTTTGTAGCTCCTTCAAAATTTTTGCTACACCACACAAGTCTAACTTGGGTTGAGAATATCTAGATCAAACCTCATTAAATACCACAGACTCATACCTTACTGACCTGACCCTCCCAGTTTTATCTTCCTGAGACAACACAGAACCAGCCCCAATATAACTTGAGTCCACTGCCAGATAAATTTTTACAACAACAACACTATAATTTAACTTGTGAAGAATAATATTTTCACCCACCACCTTTTTCAACCTCTGAAAATACTCTTCACACTCTTCAGTCCATTCTCACTCTTCATCTTTCCTGTTCAACCTTCTTAAAGTTAAGCCATTAAAGAATAATCTTTAATAAAAATTCTTCCGTACACACAAACCCCCAGAAATACCCTGACTTCAGTAGTATTTATAAGCCTTGGCCATGACTGAATTTTATTGACTTTCTTCTTTGACATAATCCTTCCCTCCTTACATACAACATGACCCAAAATTTCCAGAGCAGGAACACAACAACAAAACTTTGACCAAGAATTTGACAAACCAGACTCTTCAATCCTAAAAAATACTCTCTCTAGAGTAATTGCATATTACCAAACCAATCTCCTTATACCTGGGTTCTCCTTTAGCACCGCATTTCCATAATCAGTGGAGGGTCCTTTGATTCCACCATCATCAATAAAACTACCAGAATTAGTAGGGACCTCATCTTTAAAATCCAAGCCATTTGTGCTTGATATACTGCTACTGAATTAAATTCTCCTTGAAGAAACCAAGTGAGATGAAATCTTCCCAGATGAGTCTCAAACGTTGTAAGTGGCTGTGAATCCTTGTGAAGTTCCCTTTCATAGTAACCAACCATAATATGTCCTAAACCATAACACACCCTTCCAGAAAAAGCTTCCACAAAGTCTTTTGCACTTGGAAGCATTACCGCGTCCTTGATAGTGACTCTATTCAAGACCCTAAGATCATGCACCACCCTCAGCTTCCCATTCTACTTCTTAACACAGAACACCGGACTTGAGTAACTAGAAGTCAATTGTTTGTATAAACCAGTCCTGACTCTATCCCTAACAAGCTCTACAAAATCATCCCTAATAGCATACAGAATTGGAATAGGTTTGATTTGCCTAGGTTCATGACAAACCACAGGAATAAAGTAAGGTTCCAAAAAAGAGTGTTTCAACACACCCCTTTCCTCTTCAACAAATGCCACCACTCTCTCCTTCAGCACAATAACGTGAAACAACAACTTCTTTTCCTTATCAGACAACCACCCATCAGGACCAAAATTAACAAATTTCAACCTCTCCACAGTCACCTGAGCGGTTTCCACAAAATCAGGAGTATTCATCACCAGAGGAGTACAGTATGGATCTCTTGACAACGGAGATCTCTTCAAAGGAGGATTCAACCCCACAGGTATAGGCTCATTGAAAGGCCTATACTTCTGTGCTACCTTCTTGTACTTTACGGCTCCACCATCCACTTGAGGGATCTTCAGGACGTCTTTACCACCAGACCTGGAACAAAAACCAAGGGTTCCCCCATTTCTCACATGTGTGGCCCAGGTTATGTTTTTTAAAGGTGTAGAAGAAACCCTAGCGGTGCACAATTGGGAGGACTTACTTTTAGACCCCAATCTCACTACTCCACAACTTTTCCTCAATTCCACATCTTCATCCTCACTTCCATCATCCAAATATTCAAATCTTGATTCATCTTATGAATCACATCTTCTAAAATTGTGCAGTTTATCCTCATGCTGGAGCCCTAAAAATTGATCTTGACAATCTTCTTTCTTCAAAAGCTTGTTCAATTTAACCTTATGCTGAAGGCTTAAAAATTGATCTTGAAGATCTTTACAAAAATACTTCTTTTCTTATTTTTTGATTATATTCAGATTTTTTTCTTGCTTTTCTTCAGTTATCTTGAAATTTTTATCTTATTTTCTTGAGTTTTCTTCCATCCAACCAAAATAACCAGGGGTTTCCCCAATGCTCACAGACGTGGTCAAGATAATGTTTTTGAAAGGCGTAGAAGAAACCCTAGTGGTGCACGATTGGGAGGACTTACTTTTAGACCCCAATCTCACAACTTTTCAGCTTTTCCACATATCTTTCAATAAAGATATATAACCAATCTTCTTTTTTGAAATTTAATTAAAATTAATTGAATATATAGAAAAAGAACAGATACTTGATAAAAAAGATGAAGAATTCTTGCAGAGAAGAGAGACATTAAAAAAAGAAAATTGAAAATCCACTTGGTATATCTCCAAGAGAGCTGATCTACTACAACCTGAGATTTTCTCATCTTGGGGAGAGATTGTAGCACTAGGGCAATCAGCTCTTATTTCCATTAAAAAGACAGTCTCTCACTAGAGCCTGAACCACACTCCAAAAAACCAGAGGCGTAACCCACTTCTTTTCATCTCCTACAACAATCAATGCACTGGCACATTGAAAGAAACCCTGGCCTGGTCTCCCAACCATCATCTCCAGGAGATGATAACCTCATTGGAAGCCTCCTTTTATCTTCTCCAATCAACCCTAAACTAATTCCCATATCAAACTGAAAACCAATTCTTGCTTGAAAATCCATCAAGAATGGTCCACCCAAAACAGCTTTTACATTACCTTTGGCAATGTAAAAATGAACCTTCCCAGAGGCTCCACCAACATCCAGCTTCACGAATTCGGCTATCTCAATCAACTCAGTGACATGGCAACCAATCCCTCTAGAATTTCCACCAATTCCTGTCTTGATGGGGAGGCCCAGATTAGTAGCCTCAAACAAAGAAATCAGGTTAATCTGAGAACCTGAATAAACCAATGCCTTACCCTTTCTGCCATTCAGAGTGATGTTTACATAACCCAGAGGTGCAGAAAAATGAGTCTTTAACCCCTCACCAATTTTCTCAGTAGAATATCAAATGTATTTCACCTCCCCAGAAGAAACCCTTCTTCTGGTCAACAATTTTTTTTTGTCTATCAGCCAACCCAGGACTAAAAGCATACAATACTCCATAAGAAAGGGAAACCTGACCCTTATTCATCCTTTCCAGCAAAGAGTCCATAACATTAGATTGGTCAGAAACTACTGGCCTCTCAAAGTGAGACCTTGGCTTCACTACCTTGGTCCTAGAGATCTCCTGAGGACCAAAACCACCAACAGATTAAAAAACAACAGGAATCAAACAATATCCCTCACCAGCACCTCTAACTCCAGCAGGCTTTGGCAATAAAGCCAAAGGGACATCCTCCACAGAGTCAGAATCAAAATCCATAGGCATTGGCTTACAATCCATGTCCAATGCACTTAAACTAGGGGGGCCCATATCATCAATCCCCTTCTGAATCTTGTACAGCTCCTCTTTTCTGTACTTCCTCCTAGCTGCATTCAGCTTAGGATCTACCTTTGAAGCCTTAGGATTTGGTTGAGCCTGAGAGCTGCTCTTAGGCCTTCCCAACTTTCCAGCCTATAAATCATAGACATCAGCTAAGTATTCATCGCTTGAATGCCCACCACAAGAATAAAACTCCAATTCAGCAAAGGAAGTAGAAAAAGAGACCTTATTAACCTCCTTCCCTTTTCCCTTGACATCATCATCTGCCTTAGCAGAAGACTTCCCCTGATCAGGAATCTCCTCAAACCTTGGCCTCCTCTGATTGAGACCATTCCTTCTCCTGACCAAATCAACAGGAGCTTGCCCCTCACTGGGCTTCACAAATGAACCATCAAGGAACTTGAACACCCTGCCGTAAAACCCCACCTTTCTTTCTGACATATCTCTGTTCAGAGCCCAAAAATCATTGAACTCGTGCCCCCTCCTGCTGCAATAAGAGCAGACCTAAGTATCACTCCTACCAGCCCTCCTATCAAAATCTCTAGGCTGAGAAGGAGCCCTATTGGTCTTAGCCTCCTGAAAAAAATTATGTATCTGTTCTTTCAGATCAACAACTGCTCCACCACTGGGTCCCTCTCCTGTTTGGGAACCTCCACTATATTCTTCTCCTCCTTCTTAACTCTATTCTTCTCTTCAGCCAGAGCCTCACTGACTTTGCTGACATATAATGTTGGAAGACCACACCACTTTCCAGCAATCAAGATAATATTTAGATGGCTGGAAAGCCAAAAATAGGTGAAATTACCTGCCAATCAGGTTTTTTCTTGTTAGCTGACTGGCAGGTTGGATGAATCAATGATTTTTTTAGCTTCTGATTGCTTTCCAGCCAGAAACAAATCATTTTGGTTTCTGGATTGCAGTGTAGCATGTGTTTGGTTTGGGAAATTCATCATTTGCTACTGCCTTTCAGCAAGAAATTTAATGTTTAACTTGCTGGCAGGAAGTAAGATAATGAATAATTGGGCTGGACACCTGAAATTTCCTGCCAGCCAGCTGGAAATCATATCACTTTCTAGCTGGAAGTTTGTGATTGCTATCAATTGACTCACATCAATTTAATTGAGCAACAGCCTTCTTCATGCTGGTGAGATTAAAAATTTATTTAGGGAAAAAAGGAGATAAAAATTTGTATTTGAGAACATGATTTTCCTGCCAGCCATCATAGAATGATTAACTTTCTGGCTGGCAGGTTGATTTAGCAAGCAGCAAAATCAATTGATTGAATTGCCTTCTGCCTGTCTGCCATCCATACAGAAATTTTCTCCCTGTGAGGAAGCTTTCAAGTTGATCAATTGATTGACTTGAATTGCTACATCAACCAGTTAGCAATCTGAGAAGTGATTGAGTGGCTGGCTTTCAGGGCTTCACATTTGATTTTCTAGAAGCATTCCAGACAGCTAGGCAGCAACTTGCTGTCAGGAATACAGCAAGAAATTAATTTTTGGCAGTGATACTTTCCAGAAAAGGCCTGAAAGTTCCTTGTAATCTTGCACATTCCTGCCAGCCATCTTAAAAGTAATCTGTATTCTGGCTGGAAGGGTCAGGAGAAGATATTGTTTTAAGATGCCAGCCAGACAGCAACTAAAATGCCAGCTGTCTGGAAGGCAATAATTGGGACATTATTTGAAGAAACTAGATATAGGAATAGAAAAAAAAAGAAAAAGAGGCAGGAAATAAAAATAAAAGAGAAATACATTCCAAATCAGAAAAGTGAGAAAGTGAAACAGCAAAAAAAAATTAAAAAATGAAAAATAAGAGAGAAACAGTCATTGATGAACAAACCAAAAAAAAAACTTACTAATTAATTATTGACAGGTTCTGTAGGAAGTTATCAGAAGCAAGGAAAGGGGTTGTAGAGTTTTTTGGAGGAAGTGTAGGTAGTGCGTTTTTGATGAATAATGACAATTGGGAAATATCAACTTAAGATTGAGTCAAAGAAACAAGTGAGGGCAAGCAAAAAAAATGAGCAAACTTCAGAGATGGATAATATGCAACTTTCAACATAAAAAAACATTTGGCATGTAAATAAGCATGATTTTCTGTCAAACAAAAATCCATTAAAATACTTAAATCTTGAAATTAAAATAAAATCTTCAATTTTTCTTAATTCAATTTTAATCACCTACATTTTAATTTCTAACTATAGTTATTTGAATGTTTCTGATTTTGTAGAATATAATGTACACTACCAACTCAAAGCTGGTTGAACAATGACAAAAAAATGTTGAAAAAATGATTTAGTGTATAATTTATGATAACCATTGGTAAATCAATGATTAACTTCAATTATTTATTTAAATTTTTCCCATAGCACACATGTCTTCTTTTAATTTCATACAATCTCAACCAGCATCGGGTATGAATTATGTGGAGAAGTTAATTGTAAATACATGATGACAGTGGCATTGTAACATAACAAGAAGAAAAAAAAAGAAGGCAAACCCCAGCATCAAGGATTATCTCATGAGAGGAAAAATATTTGAAAATATACCAGATTGAAAAAACAAATACCCCAACTAATGGGGCAGTGGGAGAGTGACAGATAAGATTAAAGTGCTAAAGGGATCTTTAAGCTGTTGTGCTACTTTCAGAAGGGCATAGAATTTTTTTTTGGTGAGAAGGACAGGAGTGGATGACACAGTCTCAAGTATTTTTGGTCCATAAGGGGCTTATGAGGCAGTTTGGAGAAGATGAAGCATTGAATTGGTTAAGGTACTTTAGCAGGAGAATGGCCTGATAAAAATTGAATAAATTCCATAGCATGAGATCAGGATAACCTTGTCAAAAATTTATACCTGCTTGCTGGGTCACAATTTACCCTTAATTTCCTGAGTGGATTAAAATAAAGGGGGGTTAGGGCTGAGAAGATAAAAACATTTTCAAGTATTATAAACATATTTTAACTTTTTTCCTGGTTGTTTAAATGTTTGTACAGATTATGTCTCCTATTAATTATTATTCATTCACCAAAATTTATTCATATTATTTAGAATTGTTCCTGTCTATCACTAATCATTTTTGTATATTAGTTATTATAAACATCTCCTGCAGTATTTAATATTGAGAAAAATGATATATTACAAGGATATTCTGAATGAGAAGATATACATTTTTTATATAACTTTTTAACAATTTTCTTTTATTTTTTTGAGCATCATTAGCTTTTTTTTTTTTTTTTTTTTTTTTTTTTTTTTGAAAAACAACATTTATATAACAATAATCTGAAAAGTTGAAAACCCCAACTTGAAAATTTTATTGTGCTGTCTAAAATGAAACTTTGTTTCAATTATTGAGAATGTGATTTCAACATTTTCTCAACAGATAATCATTTACTCATTAGTGAGTGTTCACATGAGCTTCAAGAAGTGTTCAAAGTAAATTCAATACTTCATCATGATGGTTTTATCACTTCCTCGATGTGTGCTCAAAAAGATATGAATTAGGGTTTAAGTTTGCGGACTTGCTAGCAAGTCCGCCCCCCATATTGCGTGATGATATGTGTCAAATTTTAGTCTTTCCTTTGTCATTTCTGAGACAATGCCCAATTAATTATCAGCCAATGCTCAGCCATATCTGAGCTAAAATCAGTCGTTTCTGAGTCAATCCCCAGTCACTTCTGAGAAAATGCTCAGTCATTTTTGTGACCATTATAAGTCATTGCTTAGAAAATGTATAATCATTGTTGAGAAAATTCTCTGTCATTGGTGAGACAATTCTCTGTCATTTCTGAGACAATTTTTAGTTATTTCTGAGCTAATTCTCAGTCATTTCTGCGAAACTTCTCAGTAGTTACTGAAAATATATTTCCACCTCATACAATACCACCACACTTATCACTACACCTTGTCATACTAGACCTTTTCTCTACTTCAATACGTAGTTGTGAGGATAATATTTAAGTCTTCCTAAATATTTTAAGGAGGCCTTAAAGGGACCACCGTACTATTTTTAGCCTCGATGGGCCATTTTCACCTTAACCAGCTTCCAGAAGAATAACGCTAGCTTGAAGGATGACAAAAGATAATGTCAGTATAACGCTGACCTCTGAGGAATGAAATAAAGACAAAAATCTAACACTAACCTTTACGGCGAAAAAGTGCATGGGTAATCTAACACTGTCATTGGTGGAAGGCAGCTATGAGCGAGAGATACTGCTAACTTAATAGGGGAAAAACTCTAAAAATAGAAAGGTGGTCTCTGTTGTAGCTCAAAAAGGTGGTCCATTTGAGGCCTCCCATATTTTAATATATATACCGACGTAAATAGTCATAGTTCCTTAGCGATCCAACTTTGAAAATTAATTAATATATACAGACAGGCTGGATATAATGATTAATAGTATCTTAGATCTTAACTTGTCCCTTGGAATACATGTACACTCGTTAATGAATAATATCAACTATTAATTCTAACACATGTCTCCATGAGTTAGTTAGTTAGTTGCTTGGTTGGTTGGTTGGTTGGTTAGTTAGTTAGTTATACAAAAGGGCAGGGAGAAAAGAATTAATTGTGAACCGAAAGATTTGAAAATAGTAAGTGGGAGAGATAGTTCAATAAGTTTAGTAGACAACTGTTCATTAATGATCATCCTTAAAATTCAATCTGATCGTTAGTAGTGATCTATTTATCCTGTAAAGCGGGTACTTTTCGGTTGCCTTTGATTTATATTTTCCATTACAATTGTAGTCTACTCTCAACTTCGACTGCACCGCTAGACATCGGCCCTCCATGTAGTATTCTTGAATATAAAATCAAAGACCAAAAATACGAACAACCACCCATCAGTTTGCTCCAACAAAAAGTAGAACTTCGATACCCATAATTCCACTATCCATACTTTCTATAATCTTTCAACTTTTAAACCATCAGGTTAGTTAATAATAATGTTTCATTGATGAACAAACAAGACAATTGAATTTTTTTTTCGCAGCTAGAAATGAAGATTTCCACCGTGTTATGTGTGCTGGTGATATCATTAGCCTGTCGCTCCTCCGCGCAGAGCACTTATATTGTGGCAGTGAACACGTTCACCGATGACTTTTGCACGAAAGGTAAAAGAATCAACAATTTAGATTCACGAAATAAGGGTGCTGGTCAATGCATTCAGACTCAGACTGGAGTTAACTCCACTTTCGTGAACATAGATCCGGGCACGAAATATAATTGTGTGGTGAATTTCTACTTTGATCATTATTGTAAAACTATATATACAAGAGTTCCGCCGAATACAAGGTCCATATGCAATCCACTAAGCGGTCTACCCATGCGGTCTTTTAAGATAAATTGTACAGAGAGTTGACAAAAGTGTCCATCTGTTTTCATTTCGTCATGTCTCAATAAATACTCACTCTACACACATGTAACATAGTAGCTTCTAAATCAGACAACAATGTAGAAGACAAATATTGTAATAATTTTTTGATTTGGAAAGGTTTTTAAAAAATTAATGAAACTATAACAAGTGGTAACACTTATCTCACCAATGAGTACGGCCACCATGGGCATCTACCACAGCCTGCATCCTGGCAGGCATAGATGTAATCAAATTCTATATTTTTTTTCAGAAGGTCATCCCAGGCCTATTTTATACTAGGGGGTGTCAGTTCTGGCAAATCCACACTTACAAATCCACACTTAAATTTGACCAAATCCGCACTTAAATAAGTGAGGATTTCCAAAACACACTAGCCCCAATACTGGTGGATTTCAAAATGAAATAAGTCACTTATTTCACTCAAATCCGCACTTTCTCAACCAAAAGTGCTGATTTCACCATCAAGTCCCATTTCACTGATTTGTCAGCATCATCCCATTCATACGCAGCACTCTGCAGCATAACACTTCATAACTCAAAACATCGTACATCACTTACATCTTCATATCATATCATATAAGAGTTATGCCTTCCTCACTTTCAAATCATGATAAATTACATAAAGCAATGACTTTCATGGCTCTTGAACTGCTCTTGGACTCTGATTCCAATTCTGATTCTGATC
The DNA here is from genome assembly GCA_030280995.1 of Hemileia vastatrix. Taxonomy (NCBI): domain Eukaryota; kingdom Fungi; phylum Basidiomycota; class Pucciniomycetes; order Pucciniales; family Zaghouaniaceae; genus Hemileia; species Hemileia vastatrix. The sequence continues at coordinate 24,918,091 of JASXTE010000016.1, read as the reverse complement.
TAGAAGAAGATTTTGTCTTTTTATCAAAAATGGCCATGAAATGTTACCTTCTTCCCAGAAAGCCTCAAGTACTTCATACCCCCAAGTACACCATCCAAACACTTCTTAACCTATCTACACCCAGTTTTAGACAGCTGTTCAGGATTTCTCAGGAATGTTTCCTTAAATTGATTGAGCTTATTCAGGATCATCCCATATTTCACAATAATTCTCAAAAAGAACAACAACATCCTTCAATTCAATTGGCCATCACACTATGTCGTTTGGGTTCAAATGGTAATGGAGCCGCTTTGAAATGTTTAGAAAATGTCTTTGATTTAGGGTATGGTTCAGTTAACACTTATACCAAACAATGTATCACTGCCATCAACTCCTTGGAATCTCAACTTCTCACCTGGCCAACAAAAGAAGAGCGACTTGAATCATTTCAGGTTATGCAAGCAGAGGGCTACCCAGGATGTATTGGTTTTGTTGATGGTACTACTATTCCTTTGAGCCAGAAACCTGCTCAAGGTGGAAACAATTATTGAACTGGTGAATTAAAAATTTTAAATATAAGAAAATGTATTTCTCAAATATAAACAAATTTCAAATAAATGCATACAAAAAATTGTTCTACTAACTAACTAACTAACTATTCTAAAAGATCATGCTCATTTATATACCTTAGAGTAATAGTGTACATAATACGGTTTTCTACTAAAAAATTTCACATAACAATTGATTACTTTTGGATTTAGTTTCTCCCACATAGTTTTTATACCTTTTACTCTTTTAACATTAACTTTTCCTACATCTTGCGCTTTGCCCTTATTGACCTTTTCACTTTTAAATACAAACTTATCCTGCGTGCATGAGACGTTAGTGGTTTTGTTTCTTTTCTTAAGTATGTCTTTTGCGCCCTTCCTTAATGTCAGATGTTTAGTCTTTATTCTCCATTGCCACCTTAAAATTTTAACCTTCTTATGGATAATGTCTCCTATGATCCTAACATACTTATCTTCATCTGTAACTGAATAGTATTCACTACTAGTATCCTCTTGAGAACTTGTATCTCCATCTTGTGAGTTATCCAGAGGTTGAGATGTCAAGTGGATGAAAGTTAGATTGGCTTCTATGGCGTTAACACACCCCCTTACACTTGTCATCTCATGATTTTTCATTCCCACCTTTTCCATGAATCTAAAATGCTTAACTCGGTCTAATGGCTTAGTAAAAATGTCAGCTACCATTTTGTCTGTTGGTATATAACCTATGATGATTTCTTTGTTTCTTATTAAATCTGTAACGTAATTATAATGTGTTTTAATATGTTTTGTTCTTGAGTGGAAAACTGGGTTTTTAGACTTCTTTAATGCACTTTGATTATCGTTTTTGATTAGAGTGGGTTGGTTTATTTCTTCTCCTATTTCAGTTAACATTTTTCACCACCAAACTGCTTCCTGTGCTGCCGCCAGATAAGCCCTGAACTCCACCTCTGTAGATGATGCGCTAATTGCCCCCAACTTTTTGCTTCGCCATGAGATGGTGCCATTGTTTCTCATGAACACATGGCTGCTTGTCGACTTTCTTTTTTCATTCTTGGCCCATCCTGAATCTACAAAGCCCCTTAATTAGCTATTCTCATTGGTGTAATATAATCCCCATTTCTCTGTCCCTTTTAAATACCTTAGGACTTGCTTGAAAGTTGTCCAGTGAACCTTATTTGGTTTTTCTAGGAACTGTGACAGAATTCCTACGCTATAGGCAATGTCTGGTCTTGTACATTGAGACAAATAGTTTAGATATCCAATTGCTGGTCGGTAGTCTTTTCCTTCTAGTATAAATTTCTCATGTTCCTCATCTGTAGACTTTTCCATTTTTATGTTTGCTTGCATTGGAGTTCCACTTATTTTAGCGTCCTCTAAGCCATATTCTTGTACTAAGTTTTTGATGTAATGTTCTTGTGACAGGAAAATATTCCCGTCTGGTTCTATGGTTACTTTTATCCCTAAGACGTGTTGTACAATTCCTAGATCTTTTATTTTGAAATTCTCTTTTAATCTCTTTATAGTGTCATTGCTGTTAGGTCCCACTAAAATCAAGTCATCTACCCAGGCGAAAGCTAAATCTCCGTTGGTGTGAATAAACAAGCAAGGATCCGCATCACTTATTCTATAATCATTTCTGGTGAACCATTCAGAAATGGTTAAATACCACCCCCTTGCTGCTTGTTTTAGTCCATAAAGTGTCTTTTTTAGTTTTATAATGTATTTGTCTGGCTGTTCTATTAAGTCTTCCTTGTACTCGCTATTATATGCTTCTTGTTTTGTTTCTCTCAGCCACTCAGTGAAGCCTTCTGGGATTTCGATATATACTGCTTTGTCGTCACTTAATTTTGAATTTAGATACGCAGTGACGAAATCAGCCTGTCTGGGTTTCTGCTTCATGATTACGGTGTTATTAAGTAGAAATCGCATAGTACTTAATCTAACCGTTGGTGAAAAAGTTTCTTCAAAGTCGATCCCCTCCTTCTGTTTAAAACCCCTTGCTACGCATCTGGCTTTATACCATTGAAGTTGTCCTTCTGCGTTGAATTTCTTATTGAGTACCCACCTAGTTGTAATTGTGGTTTTATTGTCGTCTTTCTTATTCTTATGTATTATCTCAAACACTCTGTTTTCTAAAATTGAGTCATATTCTTTGAATATAGCTCTTTTCCATCTTATCCACTCTTTCGATCCTTTTGCTTCTTTGTAGGTATTAGGAATGATTACATTTTCTCTGACAAAAGTTTCCATTACCATGGCTTCTAAATTTACTTCCTGATCATTACTTACTTCTCCTTCTTGGTCTCTCTCCGCCTCTTTTCCTTTCTCTGCTGTGTAGTTTTTCAAGTTTCCGTATCTCTCTGGTCTTTTCTTTACTCTTGTTGACCTTCTTTCCTCTACTCTTTCGCTGCCGAATTTGTCCTGGTCAAGTTTTTCCTCCAGTAATTCTTCAGTCTCTATTTCCTCAATACTTGCTTCTGTTTCACTAATTGGTATTTCATCATTCATCTGTCTAATTTTTGTAGTTGTGACTATGTCCCTTGTCCTTATCACAGTTCTGTCAGTATAGTCTAGTATATAAGTATGATATAATATTGTTTATTTATGGTCCTACTACTTATTGATAAATGATTTAGTGATTAAACCTCAGGGGAAGACTAATAAAATAGTTATACTCAAGTCAAACTCACAATACTTGGATTTAAGTGCGTGCTAGTGGTGGAAAATAGATGAATAAAATATAGTTATAGCTTTATATAAAGATAAAATCAATTTATAGAGGCTTTATAATATATTTCTAAATGTTAATAATTGTATAGTAGTTTTTGTTGGAGTTGTAGTAATTGAATGATGATAAATAACTGTCAAAATCCCTCCTTACTTATACCCAAATCCACTGGAGTGCACAGAACTTCAATCCAGATGATGTCACTGCTATCCCCGGCAATTAAAGCACTTTGAGGGTCCATCAACTCCCCATGGCGTCCACTTCAAGCAGTTTCAACACCTAGACCTCCAGTAAGGACCCTCCATCACTATTAATAATAACACTGATCCATACCATAAATAGAAAATCCAGATAAAAGCGGATACCATAAAGAAACAGGTAAAATAAACAATCAAAAAGAGATTTAATGAAACTAAAAGCATATAAAGGAAACAAATAAAATTTCCAAGCTCCCAATAACATCCCCAAGCATCCACATTAACCCAGAAACATCCTTCCAACCCATAAATCCGTGAATAACCATCCAAGGAAGTAATTTTAGTTGTCCAAACTGGGTGTATGCGCCTGATATAGGTGTCTATGCTTCTGTAGGCGTTGTGAGTCCACTGATTTTGTCCATATGACCTAAAATAAGCAGAAAAACAAAGGTTAAAGGCTATTAAGGGGCTAAAACCCACTTATATACCGAAATATACATAATATACTGCATATTTCACTGAATATGAGATTTATGTATACATATAAGCTTATGTATGTCAATAATTACTTCATATCACTTAAGATAAGTATATTATGACCCCATTAACACCTTAATAAATATTTTTAGGCCATTGATAAGCTATTTAAACTATTATAAGTTATATAATAGAATAATAATTATATATATATATAATAAAATAATATATATTATTATTTTAACCTTATTTCTAAGATATAAGCTTAATCTACTTAAGGTTATCTTATTTTAAGAATATGAAATACTCAGTCCTAAGGATATTTAGGCTGACACTCCCTCACCCCAAAAAAAACAATAAAAAAATTTTTAAGACATTTTAATTATACTAAGGAGTGAAATAATAAAAATAAAAAATAATTATTATAATACATATAATGAATGAACAGTATTATTTAGATTTAATTTTTTCAAGAGATTTTTAAGATCAGAGATTTCATTTTCTGGAATCCGCTGGTCATATTCACTTGATTTATTTTTAAATCTTAATAGATACTCAACTCCCTTTTCTTTAGTAAGGTGTCTCTTTTTAAGTATCTTTTCAATTTCTGCCTTTTCAACTATTTCCTCAGGTTGCTGTTTATGCCTTCCTGATCTTCTTGGAAATAGAGCAGTATCATTAGAATGGTATGGTTTTATAAGAGAAATAGGAAATACTGGATGTTTTCTATCATATGGTGCATATAGAATAACCTCAACAGCATTATTACCAACAATCTTTTTAACTACAAATGGTCCAATGAATGGATCCTTCAATTTAACATTACCATTTAAATTGAAATGTAGTGTTGAAATAAGGACTTCATCACCCTCTTTGAACATTTGTTCTTTATGTGCTCTATCCCATCTTTTCTTTTCATACTCAAAAGCCTTATTTATACATTCTTGAGCATGTTTTCTGCATAATTCCTGCATCTGAAGAAAAGATTTAGTACCTGGATGGATATCCAATCTAGGTAACTTATTAAGAGTTTTAGCAGGGGTATTAGGTACATAACCCAACCATAACTCAAATGGCTTCTTGCCAGTGACAGAATGTACTGTACTATTGTATGCAAATTCTAAACCTGGGATAAGGGTTACCCAATCATGCGTGAATTTGTCATTGTCTTTAAAATTAAAACCAAAAGCACAGTATCTTCTTATCATATCTTCTAACATTTGTATCATTCTTTCTGCAAGCCCATCAGTTTGTGGATGGTGTGCTGTAGAAAGTTTTAATTGACACCCTGAAACATCCATAAGTGACATCCAGAACTCAGTAGTAAATTTAGGATCTCTGTCAGAAACTATTGCTTTGGGGAAACCTGCTGTATTTAACATTTGTGTCCAGCATAAAAAAGCTAAGTCCTTTGCAGAAACCTCTTTGTGGGTAGGAATAAACTTACACATCTTTGTAAATCTATCTACAATTACCCAGCAGGAGTTATAGATCTTATGCCCTGCTATTGGCAAACCTGTTACAAAGTCCATGTTAATGATTTCCCATGGAGCTTTTGGTTGCTCAATTTGTTGTAATAAACCAGCTCTTTTTCCTGTTAATCTTTTAGATTTTTGACAAGAATCATATGTTTCAACATATTTCTGAACATCCTCAGACATGTTAATCCACCAAGCTGTGTTTTTTACTCTGGTTAATGTTTTATGGTAGTCAAAATGACCTGCTAATATATCATCATGACATATACTTAACATTAACTCCTTCATTGAAGGAGGAATTACAATTACATTACTTAATTTTTTCCTGTAATATATAAAACCATCCTCAATGGAAAATTTTCCTTTTTCTAATGCCTCTTTATACTTAATTGGTAATGTTTTTATTAAAACATTCATTGAAGCATTAGATGAATCATTTATTATTGTAGTTAATCTACTCAATTCAGGATCTGAATTATAATTATCAAGAATTGATTGTATAAACTCATCCTCAAGATCTACAATATAAATGCCATAAATGTTAATAATCTCTGACTCAGGAACATAAGCAGGATTATCATCATTATTAGGCAGAGGTACTCTAGATAACAGATCTACATTAGAGTGTAAGGTTCCTGCTCTATGTGTAATAGTCATCCGGCCTCTGTATTCTTGTACAGCTAATTGCCATCTAAACATGTGTCTATTAGGAGTTTTCATGTTTAAGAGTGACTTAACTGCACTACAGTCAGTGATTAACGCAAATTTTTGGTCTTCAAGGTAATAATGTAGCTTTTCAAGAGCCCATACTACTGCCAAACATTCAAGTTGAGTATCACCATATTTCAATTCACCACTTCTCAGAGTTCGTGAAATATAGCAGATTACTACTTCTGACATTTTACCTTCAATAAGTTGTTTTTGATGCAAAGCAGCACCCAGTCCAATAAAACTTGCATCTGTATATAATACAAAAGGTAATTGGAAATCTGGTAATCCCAAGATAGGAGCTGTCATTAAACATTCTTTCAACTTATCAAAAGCTTGTTGTCTTTCTGTATTCCAAATGAAAGCTTCTGATTTCTTTATCAGTGTCGTCAGTGGTGCAGCAATTGATTGGTAGTTTTTTATATATTGTCTATAATAACCACACATTCCAAGAAAAGATTGTACATCCTTCACATTTTGAGGAATTCCAATATTCTTTATTGCAGCCACTTTATTTTGGTCTACACATATTTGTAAGCCAGATACAATATGACCAAGCACTTTTAAAGATTCAAACCCAAATTTACATTTTTTCAATGCAAGGGTCATTTTTATTTCATCCATTTTCTGAAATACTTTCCTTAAATGGATTAAGTGTTCATCAAGAGTTTTTGAGAACACTATGATGTCATCAATGTATACCATTAACCATCCTTCAATCATTTCATTATGGAATGTTATATCCATTAACTTCTGAAACACTGATGGAGCATTTTTTGGTCCAAATGGCATTCTGACATACTTATAAATTCCCATGTGTGTTGTTATCAACAAAAAGTTCTGTGAATTCTTTTCAACAAGAACTTTATGGTACCCTTTATTTCCATCTAGGCAACTTATATATTTAGCACCTTTAAGGGTAGCATGTATAGAGGCAATCCTTGGCAAGGGATAAATATCATCTACTGTAAATGTATTTAATGCTCTATAATCACCGCACAGTCTTGCTTTATCTTGTTCATAAGAAATTAGCACTAGTGATATTACACAATATTTTGGTGTAGTTTCAACCTTCTCAAGAATGTTCATTTGTAATAACATCTTAATATTATCCTCTATGTCTTTCCTCTTCATTGGTGAAGCAGGGTATGGTTTCTTTTTAAGACTAGCAGGAATATTATCCATATCACAGGTTAAACTAATTATCATTTCATGATCTTTTACAAGGCCAAATTCATTTGTACCATGTGCAAAAGCCATTGGAAAAGCTTTAATTAATTCCAAAATATTATCTTTCTCAGTTTTACTTATCTGAGTGCCAATTGATGCTTTTGAAATTTCTGTTTCCAGAGGTTCCATCTCATTGGATTCTCTTCCTTTATACGGGGAATTTGTTACTGACTCAATGTGTAAGACTGTGTTAAAAGAATTTATTTTAAATTTCCTCTTACCATTCATTCCAATTGTAAAATTGTTATTAGCAGGGTCTAATTTTACACCAAATTTAGTCAGAATATCATTTCCAATGATAAAACAGTTACTACAGTTAGTATTATCCATTACTACAAAGTCACAAGTTACTCTTACATAACCATGTTGATGTTTAAAGAAAACAGCAGCTTTGTATTTACCAATGGGGTGTAGTACTGATCCAAAACCTCTCCAATTTTTATTTTAAAGTGGTTCAAGCTTAAACTTATATTCACTATCAATTTTCTGTAATGTATTAGTGGAAACAACAGAACCAGAAGCTCCTGTGTCCAGTAATATATTAACACTTTCACCAGAAATGATAGCTGGAACCGTGATAGGTGTCATTCTAAAGTTATCAGCTTGTATATCCTTAATGATTTCAGCATCCTCAAAATTCATTAAAGATTCATTTGAGTCCATATTTAATATTGGATTTTCAAAGATGGACAAATCATCTTCCAACATACAGACTTCATTTTCATCACTATATGAGATATTGCTGTCATAATCACTTGATTTTTTACTTTTTTCAGTTTCAGTTTCAGATTCACGTTGATTTTCAACAATATTTATGTTTTTCTCACATTTGTGACCTTTGACCCAAGGTTTGTTACACTTATAACAAGTATTTGTTTCATACTTCTTAGGTACTACAGGTGCAGTAGGTTTTTTCTGCTTCTCATGAAGTGTTTTTGAATTCTGAGTTTTTACAGGTTCAAAATTTTTTTATAAGTGGAATACCTTGATTCATACTTATGGTTTAATAATATTTCATTGCAAATATTAATAAAGTCAGAATATTCAGTAACATTTAATGTTCTAGCTTTAACAACGTCTCTGACAGATATAGGTAATTTATATATTATCTTATCTTTCCATAAGTTAAAATCCATATGAGGCTCAATCGCTTTTAATATTTTGTGTAAATTCATTAAAAATACCATAGGTTTGTCACCATTCAACAGATTATACCTAGTCTTCTCATAAAGTCTCTGCTGAGTAAGCCTGAATTTAGAACCTCCAAATTGTTTTTCAATAAGTTGTTTCCATTCAGCCTAAGAGTAATCTTTACCCTCACTTAAGACAGCTTCAAACCATAATAAAGCAACATCCTTAAATAAAGAAATTAATTTTGATGTTATCTCTTCATCTGGTAACTTATATGAGAATTTCAAGTTGTCAATTCTTTGAATAAAATGTTGCCAATCAGAGCTGGCTTTCCCATCATAAGTTGGGTACTGATCTATCTTAGGCCAGTTTTTCTGATTGGATTTTATCTCACTAATCTTAGGTAAATTCAACAACTCATTCACTTTTGATAAATGGTCTTGTATTTCATCCTGCACGGATTTGTGACTTACATTTTCAGATTTGACACTACCACCAGATGGTTTTAATTGTGGTGGTATAGGGAAGGAATGAGATTCACTTTTTCCAATGAAAGGATTATTATTATATTGATTATACTTATGATTATCCTGGTTCATTAGTAGATTGGCAGTTTCAATCTCAACTTTAGTTAATCCTTGTAGCAACTCAGAGACACTTTGATTTGTCTGGGCAAAAGATAACTTTGTTCTTGATTCAGTTTTTAATAAATGTGTTTCATATAATTTTCTTAACTCACAGAATTTGTTTGAAAGGTCATTATATTTATTACTCAATGAATCATATTTAAGAGTTAGAGACAAATGTTCTTTCTCTAATTCTTTGTTACGTGTTGCTAATTGAGAAATGTTTTATGTCAAGGATGAAATTGTATCACTAGTGAGCTTAACTGTCTGTTCCTCACAATCAGTCATTCTATTCCACAATGCTGAAACAATTCTATGGACAGTTGGATTATTGTTAAAATATTCCATGTCTTCCTTTTCAATTCTCTCACTCTCCTGTGAACTTCTCATCTCACTAGTAGGTGGTTGCAACTGAGGGTTAACTGTATTATCATTGTAAATAGTACTGTTATTGTGGACAAAAGACAAGTCAGGTGTATCTACTCTAAAACCTAAATTTCTTAAATCCTCCTCTATTTTTTGTACAGATTTAACATCAATAGAATTACCTATATTGTAATTATCAGTATTATGTTCAATCTGAGAGGGTAATCTACTTACCAAGGGATGGTTGCCAGTCCTGATTTTTGGTGCTTTTTTCCTTTGTAAGGGTGAGCTGAGGAAGTTGGATGAGGGGGTGGATCCCTGTTGCAACTGTGGCTTGTCCACTGTTGGTGAAACCAGTCCCATTTCCATTTGTCTACCAGGATTTTCTCCTGGGAGTGAGTTGACCTGCCTTGGATAGGGGGTTTCTGATTTGACTGACTGGGCTGGCCTCCCTTTAACTCTTCCAATGCCTGATTCATCTGCTGAAACCCTACCTTGCAATTGTTTTGCAACTGCTCTACCTCTTTGAACATGAGAGATTTTGATTCCTCCAACTTCAGAACCTGTTTGGCCAGGTGGGGTAGTTGATCATGAAGAGGAGGAGACGTCTTTTTTATAGTTAACTTTTTTAAGAGGGCGTCCTTTTCCTCTATACTCATGCTTTCTGGCTGGGGGTACTGTTGGCTCTCCATGGTGATGTCATGGAAAGTTTTTGTTAGCTTTAGACCTGGTATTATAAGCAGGCTTTTCACTTACACTGTCCTGGGGAGAACTCATATTGTTAAGAATGACAATATTTTACGTCTACAAAAGGGAAAAACTCTATGGAATTAGTAGACAAAAGATATTAGCAATTATATTACTAATAAAAAAGCAATGGAGCTTACCCTGAATTTATATCTTTATTTATTTAAATAAAATGTAAGAAAAATTCGAAAAAATCTGTTAAAAATATAATAATAAGTTTAACTAGACCTCTATAAGGGTGAATAATTATCTTACCAAGATTTAACCAAATACCAATTTAATTGGGTGTTATATTGGTGTCCAAATACCAAGTGAAATTGGGTATATATTGAGTACAGTTACTACTGTAAATATCTAATTTTTATGATAAAAAATTAGTAAAATTATTTAAAAGGTTCTTTTACACAATAAATGAGTTATGATGACCCACTAATATGCAGCAAACCTAAATATTTGGTTTATTTTGAGCTTTACTAAGGTAAAAATCACGTCCCAAGGCTTATACTAAATAATAAGTAAAATATAAGGAAAGACCCCCAATTGTCAGTATAGTCTAGTATATAAGTATGATATAATAGTGTTTATTTATGGTCCTACTAATTATTGATAAATTATTTAGTGATTAAACCTCAGGGGAAGACTAATAATATAGTTATACTCAAGTCAAACTCACAATACTTGGATTTAAGTGCGTGCTAGTGGTGGAAAATAGATGAATAAAATATAGTTATAGCTTTATATAAAGATAAAATCAATTTATAGAGGCTTTATAATATATTTCTAAATGTTAATAGTTGTATAGTAGTGTTTGTTGGAGTTGTAGTAATTGAATGATGATAAATAACCGTCAAAATCCTTCCTTACTTATACCCAAATCCACTGGAGTGCACAGACCTTCAATCCAGATGATGTCACTGCTATCCCCGGCAATTACAGCACTGTGAGGGCCCATCACCTCCCCATGACGTCCACTTCAAGAAGTTTCAACACCTAGACCTCCAGTAAGGACCCTCCATCACTATTAATAATAACACTGATCCATACCATAAATAGAAAATCCAGATAAAAGCGGATACCATAAAGAAACAGGTAAAATAAACAATCAAACAGAGATTTAATGAAACTAAAAGCATATAAAGGAAACAAATAAAATTTACAAGACCCCAATAACATCCCCAAGAATCCACATTAACCCAGAAACATCCTTCCAACCCATAAATCCGTGAATAACCATCCAAGGAAGTAATTTTAGTTGTCCAAACTGGGTGTATGCGCCTGATATAGGTGTCTATGCTTCTGTAGGCGTTGTGAGTCCACTGATTTTGTCAATATGACCTAAAATAAGCAGAAAAACAAAGTTTATAGGCTATTAAGGGGCTAAAACCCACTTATATACCTAAATATACATAATATACTGCATATTTCACTGAATATGAGATTTATGTATACATATAAGCTTATGTATGTCAATAATTACTTCATATCACTTATGATAAGTATATTATGACTCCATTAACACCTTAATAAATATTATTAGGCCATGGATAAGCTATTTAAACTATTATAAGTTATATAATAGAATAATAATTATATATATATATAATAAAATAATATATATTATTATTTTAACCTTATTTTTAAGATATAAGCTTAATCTACTTAAGGTTATCTTATTTTAAGCATAAGAAATACTCAGTCCTAAGGATATTTAGGCTGACAAGTTCCCTTTTCCTGATCCCATACTCTGTACACGCTGTTGTTATGTTCATCCATTCTGACTACAATTCCCTTTTTGCACCTCGGGTCCATTTTTCCAACTTTTTGATAGTGGTGTATACTAAACCACACTTCTTCTTCGAATTCTTGTATATTTTTTGTCTTTGGTACTTCTTTCCACAATCTTTTGTATGGCTCAGACTTGCTGGTTCTGTTATATAGGTATTCTGCCATTGTCATTGCCTTAGCCCATAGGTTCTTGGGTAGATTCTTCACTATAATCATTGTCCTTGCTTTTTCAATAATTGTCCTGTTCATTCTTTCTGCTATCCCGTTATTTTGCGGTGTGTTGGGTGTGGTGACTACATGTATTATCCCTTGCTCTCTCAACCATTGGCCCAGGTTATCTACTATAAACTCTCCTCCCCCGTCACTGATCATCCTTTTTACTATTATCCCTCTTTGCCTTTGCAAATGTTGTATTATCCCTTTGATTTATTTTTCACTCTTGCTTTTGTATTTGAGGATTTTTATCCAGACGTATTTTGTTGCGGTATCAACAACTGTAAGTGCAAATCTTGATTTCCCTAAAGATATTGGCGTTATTGTCCCATCACATCCACTGACAGTTCTTCTCCGGGCATGTTTGTCTTTTCCCTCTCAGTTTTAAACGGCTTCCTTGTCTTCTTTCCTTGCTTACAACTATCACAATCTGTGCCGTCTCCTGGATGCCCTAACCTATTATGCTCCTTTACTGATACTTGAGCTCTCATTACTTCTCTCTCCAAGTGCAAAAATGGTAAGTTATTTCTTATTTTTCCGCGCATTACAACTTTTTTATCTCTTATTACTTCAAAGTTTTCTCTCTCTTTCTTAACTACTTGTGCTCCTCCGCTTCATATTAATGCCTGTGATACTAAACAGTACAGTAAATCAGGAATGTAGTTTGCATTTCTGAAAACTATTTTATTATTTTCAGAATTATATACTACTATATCTCCTCTCCCTCTTATATCTACCGTCCTTCCTACTTCCCCAATATTTACACTGCCTTGAAAGTCTTGAAAGTTCACAAAATCTTCCTTCTTGTTAAACATGTGTTCCGAGGCTCCTGAGTCTAAGAGTATCTCGTTACTAGGGGTAAGGCACATCTTAGCTTTAACTGTTCCTATGAAAGAGAATTTTGGCACCTCTTGGTTACCAACATAGATTTTGACATCACTCCCATAGTCCTCTCCATAAAGGAACTTCTCCTCATTACCAAAAATTTCTAACTCATAGTTGATCTCTTGTTTCTTGTTTGGCCATTCTTTGTCGCTCTCTTCATGACTGAGGATTCTTTTTCCCAAGAACGCCACACTGTTTCCTTCCTTTGATTTGTTTGTAGCTTCGGCTAAGTTTGCGTTTTTGGGGGGTGCATACTTGTACTTAATCCAGGGTTTTCTACACTCGCGAGCAGAGTGTCCCATAATGCCACAATTATAGCACTTCATATTTTTCTTTCTGGATGTAGCTGTTACCATTGCAACATTTTCTCCTTTTGTTTCTGCAAACTGTTTACTGTCCTTTTCCAGGAGTCTCAAAACCTCCTCAAGTCCTAGAACTTATTCTCCTTGTATGAGTATTCTGATGAATGACTCATATTCTTTGGGTAACTTGTGGAGTACTTGCAACAACAATACTTCGTCGTCTATTTTCAATCCGGTGAGTTTTATTTTGCTGTTTATTGTTCTTACCTCTTTGACGAATTGACTTGCATTGGTGAATTCTATCCCCAATAACTCAGTAAATGCCATTCTTCTTCCTTGTGCATCCCCTCCGGCGTACTTTTCTTTTAACAAATCCCAAGCTATCTTGCCATCTCCCTTCTTTTCCCCAAACAACACGCTGGCAATCATCGTGACGTGGTCATTGTTGAGACTTCGTATAATCAAGTTGTAAGCCTTTCTCCTTCGCTCCTCCTCTTGCTCGGTGGATCTTCCCACAAAGTAATCAAGGCATTTCACATTGTCTAGCTCGGCTTCCATGATGGTGGACCATACAAAATAGTTACTTTCATTTAGTAGGCAGGGAGGATTACTTCCGTTATTGTTGTTGTTTGATTCTGACATAGTTGTAGGTCTTACGACACAACGGTACTGATAATGTATTGAACTGGTGAATTAAAACTTTTAAATATAAGAAAATGTATTTCTCAAATATAAAAAAATTTCAAATAAATTTATACAAAAAATTGTTCTACTAACTAACTAACTAACTATTCTACAAGATCATGCTCGTTTATATACCTTAGAGTAATAGTGTACACTTTTCTACTAAAACATTTCACATAAAAATTGATTACTTTTGGATTTAGTTTCTCCCACATAGTTGCTATACCTTTTACTCTTTTAACATTAACTTTTCATACATCTTGCACTTTGCGCTTATCGACCTTTTTACTTTTAAATACAAACTTATCCTGCGTGCATGAGACGTTAGTGGTTTTGTTTCTTTTCTTAAGTATGTCTTTTGCGCCCTTCCTTAATGTCAGATGTTTAGTCTTTATTCTCCATTGCCACCTTAACATTTTAGCCTTCTTATGGATAATGTCTCCTATGATCCTAACATACTTATCTTCATCTGTAACTGAATAGTATTCACTACTAGTATCCTCTTGAGAACTTGTATCTCCATCTTGTGAGTTATACAGAGGTTGAGATGTCAAGTGGATGAAAGTTAGATTGGCTTCTATGGCGTTAACAACAATTACTTTCACATTCTCGTCAAAAATTTTCACCAAAATATTTACAAGTCCAAAAAATTCTATATCTGTTTTAAAAAATGGCAATACTCTCCCCTGCATTTTATTGAAGCAAGGGGTGGATATCACCAAAATTTTTCTAAGTCATCAATTTCACATGTCAGATTTGAAAATTTGGCAATGCACCCCCCTGCATTTTATTTAAGTAAGTGGTGGAATTCATCTAAATTTAATATAATTACATAAATTATTAAATAAATATCTAATATATTAATTTCCCTAGTTTAAAGTAATGACAATCTCTCAAGCCAACATGCAGATCAAATCTAGAAACAAAAGCTTAGGACTTTCCACAGGTATAGGCTAGAGGAACCCCATGAAACAAATAAATGTTATCATGATTACCTTTTATACAACACAAGGTCGTGGGCCCATTACTTTAGTTGAGGAAATTGATACATAAAAAATATTTATTAAAAATTTATCAAAAAATATAAAATTTTTGATGACAACTCTAATCCCCGTACTTTTTGGATCTAGATAAAGTTTTTTTAAATTGATTAACTTTACCTTCTTTCATTACCTTATTGATTCTTTGAATCAACTTATGACTGATTTGAAATGAGCAACCAAAATGTGTTAAATCTTGACGGGATTCCAAACCAGGAGGAGCTTTGGTCGTTTGATGATTATCCTTAGAAGAATTCCAAATAGTTTTGATGATACCATTTCCCAAACCAAAATTAATGATGCACCGGTGGTCTGGAAAATATAAACCATGTCATTTGATTATAGCTGGAGATGGTATTGGTTGGCCAGTAATCGGTTTGATATATGAGACACCACGGGAAATCTGGGGGTGAACTGCTAGCAGTTCCCTCTTTTTGAAACTATTAGGAATTTGTCAGGAAACTGTTGGGAAACCATCCTGAAACTGTCAGAAAGATGTTTTTAAATCTGATGAAAAAACATTGAAAAAATAAACTGTCACAGATTGAATCCAGAACAATCCCTCCTTGAGCAGAGCTTAAGAACCACATTGAACATCAGTTAATCTCAGGTTTGGCAAAAGGTTGAACAACATCACTTAGCATACCTTAATATTCAAATATTAAACTTGAATATATGTTGTGTGTATGATATAGATGCATATGCATTTGAATTTGCATGGTGGATACTTATTGCATGCTAAAAATTGATGTGAATTGCCTATCCAAAGTGTATGCATAATGACTATGAAGAATAAATATGCATAAAAAATATGCATAAAAAATATGCATAAAAAATATGCATAGTGATTATGCATAAAAAATATGCATATTGAATATGCATAAAAATATGCATAAAAATATGCATATTGAATATGCATTAAAAATATGCATATTGAATATGCAAAAAAAAGGTGCATATACGTATATGAATAAAATATATTAATATGCATATAAATCTGTATAATGAATATGCATAAATATGCATAATGATTGAAAAATGCAAAAAAATGATGCTTAACGAGTATATTTTATGCATAAATAGAAATATGCAATATGAATCCATATTGCATACAGATAACACTGGAAAACCATTTTGACCAAAACTCATACTAAATTTTCATTCTGGACTAAAGGTGTGAGGGAAGGAAGAAAAACAGTCCAACATTAGAAAAATGCTACATGCACTCATTTTGTAGCAGAGCAAATGAGAAGTGCTGAATTATGGTTGGTGCCCATAATTTAGTATGATATCATAATTTTATTTAATTGTTTTCAATATTGAAAAGACTTTAGGTTGGTTGGTATGGATCTAGCTGTGCCAGGGTCTAATCTAATTATTTTAACAATTTCTTAATAATTAATGGGCTTTAATACAAAAACAGGTTGTATTTTTTGTGGGATATTGGATATGATAAGGTCTTTTTTAAAAAAAACTTATATTGTTTAAAAATATTCCTGAATCAGATGTGGGATAATCACTACAAAAAATTGTAGTACTGTGGGCAATAAAATATATGCACAAGCAGTAAAGAAAGGACCAAGTGAACCCTTTTTGTGCAGTGGAAATCATTAGAGTGGAATAGTGAATGAAAAATATAATTCATTATTACCATTTTATTTAATCAAAAAATTTATAATATTAAAAAGAACTATTGATTAATTGGTATTTGACCTTTGTGCCTCACTCATATTTATCATTTGATTGATTTTTGTCACCATTATGTTATTAATATTATAAGTATAGCAAAAACTCGTGTGCCAAATGCATACCGGGTGATGTTACACCTTTTATAATATTATTAAATAAAGGTAAAAAAATATGAAAATGATTTGTTTTACAAAAAATAAATAAATGTCCAAAAGCAATATGAGGGATAAAAAGGTAAAATTAAAGGGATCAAATATGAAATAAAAAATTAAAGTGGAATTCCTCCCATCAAGAGCAAGTAGACATGATGGGGTGAACACCCACCAGTGGCACTAAACTTGGACTATAATTTCTTTTTTGTAAAAATAAAAAAAAATCCACTGGAGCTTTACCAAAACTTCAGGATGACAATTTTGCCATATCAAACAACTTCTAGTGCAATTATTGAAGAAAAATTCATCTTCATTGCAATAGAGAGAATTGATCACATCAGACTGCATGTGACAAAAAGTGTCCATCACAAGTTCGGCCAAACTTGTGCTGGACACTTTTATGATGGAGGTTAGCTAGGGTGGAATTTTTCTTCAGTTCATCTGGTATTTCTTATAAACATGTCCACTGGTATTTTATCTTTGTGCCTCACTCATATTTATCATTTGATTGATTTTTTGTCACCATTATCTTTTAATATTATAAGTATAGCAAAAACTCGTGTGCCAAATGCATACCGGGTGATGTTACACCTTTTACAATATTATTAAATAAAGGTAAAAGAATATGAAAATGATTTGTTTCTCAAAAAATAAATTAATATACAAAAGCAATATGAGGGATAAAAAGGTAAAATTAAAGGAATCAAATATGAAATAAAAAATTAAAATAAATATACTGCCATCAAGAGCAAGTAGACATGTTGGGGCAAATGTCCACCAGTGAGGCTAAACTTGGACTATAATTGCTTTTTTGAAAAACAAAAAAGTGCCAATCTGAGGTTTAAAAAAACTTCAGCATAACCATTTAGCCATATCAAAAAACTTCTAGTTCAATGATTGAGAGAGAATTGATCACACCAGACTGCATGTGACAAAAAGTGTCCAGAACAAGTTCGGCCAAACTTGTGCTGGACACATTTATGACAGAGAGTAGCTAGGGTAGAATTTTTCTTCAGTTAATCTGGTATTTCTTATAAACATGTCCATTGGTACTTGATCTTTGTGCCTCTCTCATATATATCATTTGATTAATTTATTGTCGCTATTATATTATTAATATTATAAGTATAGCAAAAACTCGTGTGCCAAATGCATACCGGGTGATGTTACACCTTTTATAATATTATTAAATAAAGGTAAAAAAATATGAAAATGATTTGTTTTACAAAAAATAAATTGATATACAAAAGCAATATGAGGGATAAAAAGGTAAAATTAATCTCAAAGTGATCAATTATGAAAAACAAAATACTAGTAAAATTCTTGCTCTCAAGAGCCAGTAGAAGTGTTGAAAAAAATGGGAGCCATCAGGGCTAAATTGTAATAAGTGACCTTTTTTTTAAAGATAAAAAATTATACACCTGAGGTTGGGAAGAACAACAGGTGGATGATTCAGCTAAACAAAACTTCTTGTAGTGAAGTTTAATAAAAAACGTTTTTTGTTGCCATATAGAGAATTGATCCAATCTGACTGCACGTGACTAAAAGTGTCCAGCACAAGTTTGGCCAAACTTGTGCTGGACACTTTTATGATGGAGAGTAGCTTGGGTGGAAATTTTCTTCAGTTCGTTCATCTTGTATTTCTCATAAACATGTCTACTGGTATTTGATCAGTCTGTATCTTTCATATTTATCATCCGATTAATATTTTATCACCATTATATTTTTAATGTTATTAGTATAGCAAAAACTTGTGTTCCAAATGCATACCATGTGAAGTTATACCTTCAATAATTTTTTAAAATAGATGTAAATAAATATGGAAAAGAATAGTTTTACAAAAATTAAATTGAAATTTAAAAGTAAAAAGAGGAAAAAAAGAGTAAAATAAAAGTCAAAGAGTTAAAATATGAAAAAAATACTGGTAAAATTCCTGCTATCAAGAGCCAGTAGAGGTGTTAAAGCAAATGGGAGCTATCAGGGCTTAATTGTAATAAGTGACCTTTTCTTTAAAGATAAAAAATTAAACACCTGATATTGGGCAGAACAGCAGGTGTATGATTCAGCTAAATTAAACTACTTCTAGTGAAATTTGATAAAAAAATTTTTTTGTTGCCATACAGAGAATTGATCCCATCTGACTGCACATGACCAAAAGTGTCCAGCACAAGTTCGGCCCAACTTGTGCTGGACACTTCTATGATGGAGAGCGGCTGAGGTAGAATTTTTCTTCAGTTCATCTGGTATTTCTTACAAACATGTCTACTGGTATTTCATCTTTGTGCCTCACTCATACATATTGTTTGATTAATTTTTTGTCTTAATTATATTATTAATTATATAAGTATAGTAAAAAATTGTGTGCCAAATGCATACTGAGTGATGTTACACATTTTATAATATTATTAAAAAAATGTATAAAAATATTAAAATAATTTATTTTAAAATTTATTAAATGATATCCAAGAGCAATATGAGGAATAAAAAATTAATTTAAAGTTATCAAATATGAAAAAAGAAATCCAAGTATTATTGCTAATATCAAAGGCCAGTAGAGATGTTGAAGCAAATGAGAGCTGTCAGGGATAAATTGTACTTAATTGATTGTTTTTTAAAGATAAAAAATTGTGTACCTGTGGTTTGGATGAACTCTAGGTGGATAATTCAGCTATATCAAACTACATCTAGTGAAGTTTCTTATCAAATATTTTTTTTCATTTCCATAGAGAGAATTGATCCCATCTGACTGCACCTGACCAAAAGTGTCCAGCACAAGTTCGGCCGAACTTGTGCTGGACACTTAGTAGCTAGGGTGCAGGTCTTCTTCAGTGCAACTGTTATTTTTTTAAAACATGTCAAATGGTATTTGATCTTTCTGTGTTATTCATATTTTATTATCTGATTAAATTTTGTCATTAGAATTTTATTAATTTTATTAGTACAGAAAAAACTTGTGCGCCAAATGTATGCCATGTTATATTACACCTTTTATGATATTATTAAAAAATGTTAAAAAAATATGAAAATGATTTCTTTTCCAAAATTATAAATTAATATCCAAATGTAACATGAGTGATAAAAAAGTAAAGTAAAAGAGATCAAATATGAAAAAGAAAAATTCAAGAAAAATTCCTGCCTTCAAGAGCCAGTAAAGGTGTTGAAACAAATGGGTGCCATCAGGGCTAAATTTGAAAAAATTTAATATTTTTTAAAGATAAAAAATTTTTCACCTGAGGTTTTGAAAAACTCAAGGCGGATAATTCAGCCATACCAAACTACTTCTAATGTAATTATTTAGAATTTTTTTTAATTTAATTTCCACAGAGAGAATTGATCCCATCTGACTGCACCTGAACAAAAGTGTCCAGCACAAGTTCGGCCGAACTTGTGCTGGACACTTTTATGATGGAGTGTAGCTAGGGTGGAAGTGTTTCTCAGTACATCAGTTTTTTGTTTTTCACATTTCTATTGGGTTTTTAACTTTTTTTTATCATTCATATTTATCTTATAATTAATTTTTTGTCACCATATATATTATTAATGTTTCTAGTATAGCAAAAACCTGCATTCCAAATGCAAAATTGGTGATGTTACCACTTTAATAATATTATTATATAAAGTTTAAAAAATATGAATATGTTTAGTTTTTAAAAAAATAAATTGATATTTAAATTAAAAAGAGTAATAGAAAAGTAAAATGAAAATAAATGGGATCAAATACAAAATAAAAAATACAAGTAAAATTTTTACTATCAAGAGCCAGAAGTGGTGTTGGGACAGTTGGGGACCCCTAGTTCAAGACTTGGTCTAAACTTACTTTTATGTATAGCTAACAAATTTTGAACTGAGGTTTGGACAGACATCCAGGGGACAATTTTACAATATTAAACATTCTTTACTTCACTAATTGAGTGAAATATCATTTTTTATTGCCATAGAGAGAATTTATCTCATATGACTTCATGCAACCAAAAGTGTCCAGCACAAGTTTGGCCAAACTTGTGCTGGACACTTTTATAATTGAGAGTAGGCATACAGCAAATTTTCTTAAACTCAAAAAGGATTTCTTATAAACATTTCCACTGGAATTTGATCTTTCTGTGTCATTTAAATTTACCATTTGGTTAATTTTTTGTCATCATTATATTGTTAATGTTATTACTATAGTAATAACTTGTGTGAAAAATGCATACCAGGTGGTGTTCCACCTTTAATCATATATTATTAAATAAAGGTATAAGAGTATGAAAATTATTTATTTTAAAAATTAAAAATTGATATCCAAAGCAATATGAGCAATAATAAAGTAAAATAAAAGGGATAAAATAAGAAAAAAAATCTAAGGAAAATTCCCACTATCAATAACAAGTAGAGGTGTTAGATCAAATGTGCACCACCAGGGCTAAACTTGCACTATATTTTCTTTTTTTTTAAACCAAAGAAAGTGTCCTGATGAGTTTTGAAAATTCATCAGGAGGACATTTTGGCAATATCAAACTACTTATTGTGCAATGATTGAGCAAAATGTCATTTTCATTTCCATAGAGTAATTTATCCCATCTGACTGCATGCAACCAAAAGTGTCCAGCACAAGTTCGGCCGAACTTATGCTGGACACTTTTATGATGGTGAGTATCTAGGGTGCAGGTCTTCTTCAGTTCATCAGGTATTTCTTATTAACAAATCCACTTGTATATGATTTTTCTGTGTCATTCATATTTATCATATGATTCATTGTTTTTCACCATTATAATATTAATGTTATTAGTATTGAAAAAATTTGTAAGCCAAATGCATACTGGGAGATGCTACATCTTTCATAATCTTATTAAATAAAAGTAAAAAAATATGAAAATTATTAGTTTTACAATAAATAAATTGATATTTGTAAGCAAAAACAGGAATAAAAAAGTAAAATAAAAGTGATTAAATATGAAATTAAACATTCAAATAAAATTTCTGCCATCAAAGATAATTTGAGTTTTCAGACCAAATTTACACCACCAGTTCTAGATTTGGAATATTTTTTCTTTTTTTTAAAATTAATAAAAGTGTCCACCTGATGTTTTCCAAAAAATCAGGAGGATAGTATAGCAGTATAAAGCTGCTTCTTGTGCAATGATTGAGCAAAATTTCATTTTAACTTCCATTGAGTAAATTTATCCCATCTGACTGCATGCAACCAAAAGTGTCCAGCACAACCTCAGCTGAAATTGTGCTGGACACTTTTATGATGGAGAGTAGCTAGGGTGCAAGTCTTCTTCAGTTAATCTTATATTCATTTTAAAAATATCTATGGGTATTTGATCTTTCTGTGTCATCCATATTTATTATTTGATTATTTTTTGGTCACCATTATATTATTAATGTTTTTAGTATAGCAAAAAAATGTGTAATGAATGTACACTGGATGTTTTACAACTTTAATAATATAATATAATAAATGTAAAAAATTGTGAAAGTTATCAGTTTTACCAAAATAAATTTGATATTTAAAAGCTAAAGGATAAATAAAAGGGTAAGATTAAAATTAAAGAGATCAAACATGAAATAAAGATATTAAGTACAATTTCTGCTATCATAAGCCAGTAGAGGCTTCAGAAAAAATGGGAACCATCATAGATGAACATGGATCAAATTTACTTTTTACCAAAGGAAAAAATTGTCTACCTTAGGTTTGGAAAAACTTTCAGGGGACAATTTGTCTATGTAAAACTACTTTCAGTGCAATGATGGAGTGATAATTCAGTCTCATTTCCATAAAAGGAATTGATTGCGTCTGACGGCATGCAACCAAAAGTGTCCATCACAAGTTTGGCCAAACTTGTGCTGGACACTTTTATCATGAAGAGTATCCAGGGTGCAAGTCATTTATAATCATCTGAAATTTCTTATAAAAATTTCCACTGTTATTAAATCTTTGTGCCTCACTCATATTTATCAATTGATTAATTTTTTGTCACCATTATATTATTAATATTATCAGTATAGCAAAAAATTGTGTGCCAAATGAATACTGAGTGATGTTACACCTTTTATAATATTATTAAAAAAAGGTAAAAAAATATGAAAATGATTTATTTTACAAAAAATAAGCTTCTATCCAAAAGCAATATGAGAGAAATACAGTAAAAAAAAAGAAATAAAAAATAAAAATAAAAATCCAAGTTAAATTCCTGCCATAAACAGAAAAAAGAGATGTTGAATTAAATTAGAACAATCAGGGCTAAACTTGCACTAAATTTTCTTTTTTGTAAAAATAAAAAAAAATTCACTTGAGCTTTACCAAAACTTCAGCATGAAAATTTTGCCATATCAAACTACTTCTAGTGTAATTTTTTATCAAAAATTTATCTTCATTTCCATAGAGAGAATTGCTCCCATCTGACTGCACCTGACCATAAGTGTCCAGCACAAGTTTGGCCGAACTTGTGCTGGACACTTTTTTAATGTAGAGTAGCTAGGGTGGAATTTTTCTTCAGTTCATCTAGTATTTCTTACAAACATGTCTACTGGTATTTTATATTTGTTCCTCACTCATTAATATCATTTGATTAATTTTTGGTCGCCATTGTATTATTAATTTTATAAGTATAGAAAAAACTCATGTGCCAAATGCATACCAGGTGATTTTATGCCATTTATAATATTATTAAATAAATGTATAAAAATATGAAAATAATTTATTTTAAAAATTATTAATTGTTATCCAAAAGCAATATTAGGAATAAAAAATTAAGTTAAAGGGATCAAATATGAAAAAAGAAATCCAAGTAATATTCCTACTATCAAAGGCCAGTAGAGGTGTTGAAGCGAATGAGAGCCATCAGGGATAAATTGTACTAAATTGACTTTTTTTCAAAGATAAAAAATTGTGCACCTGTGGTTTGGATGAAATCTAGGTAGAAAATTTGGCTATGTAAAACTACTTCTAGTGAAGTTTTTTATCCAAAAATTTTTTTTCATTGCAATAGCGAGAATTGATCTCATATGACTGCAACTGACCAAAAGTGTCCAGCACAAGTTCGGCCGAACTTGTGCTGTACACTTTTTTGATGGTGAGTATCTAGGGTGCAGCTCTTCTTCAGTGCAACTGGTATTTTTTTAAACATATCCACTGGTATATGATCTTTCTGTTTTTTTAATATTTTATCATTTGATCAATTTTTTGTTACCAGTATATTATTATTTTTATTAGTATAGCAAAAAAACATGTGCCAAATGCTTACAGGGTGATGTTAAACCTTTAATAATTCTATTAAATAAAGGTAAAAAACTATGAAAATGATTTGTTTTACATAAAATTAATTGATATCTAAAAGAAAAAAAGGGATAAAAAGAAATAGGTTGAATAATAGGGATTTTATATGAAATTCAAAATTCAAGCTAAATGCCTACTTTCATGGCTCAGAAGAGGTGTTGGATAAAATGGGCATCATCAGGAATAAAATTTTACTTAATTTGATTTTTTGAAAAACTAAATGAAGTTTTCAACTGTTTTTTTTCCAATATTTAGTTGGACACTTTATCTATATCAAATTACTTCTAGTACCATGATTGACCAAATTAAATCCTTATTTCCATATGCAGAATTGATCCCATATGGCTGGACCAGGCCAAAGGTGTCAACCACAAGTTTGAGAATTCTTCTGGTGGACACTTTTATGATGGACAGTAGTAGGGTGCAAGTCTTCTTTAGTTAATCTAGTATTCCTCATAAACATTTCCAACTTATTTTTGGCCAAAAATCAGGTGGAAAGTTTTTCCATATAAAATTACTTCTAATGCCATGATTGACTAAAAATTGATTCTCATTGCCATATAGAGAGTTGAACCCATATGACTGGATCTGGAAAAAGTGTCACCACAATTTTTGATAAACTTAAGTTTGAAAATTTTATGATGGAAAGTAATTGCAAGTCTTCTTCATTTCATCAAGTGATCCTCATAAAAATTTCCACCTGTATTTTGGCCAAACTTCAGGTGGACACTTTGGCCATATTAAATTAATTCTAGCTCCATGTTGATAAAAAACTGATACTTATTGCCATATATAGATATTAAACCCATCAGACTGTGCCTTTCCAAAAGTGTCTGCCTGAATTATGGCTAAACCTCAGTTGGACACTTTTATGATGCAGAGTAGCTAGGGCAAAAGTATTCTTCAGTTAATTTGGTATTCATAATAAATTTATCCTCCTGAATTTTATCCTAACTTGAGGTGGACAATTTCGGAAAGCACCAGTTAGTCACTATCCATCAAAAAAGTGTTCACCAAAATTTTGGCTAAACTTGTGGTGGACCCCTTTGATCAGCCACAGTCAGATGAGATGAACTCTTTAGATGTGAATGAGGATGATGTTTTGGTCAATCATTGAAATATAAGTAGTGTGATGTGGCCAAATTACCCCCCTGAAGGTCAGACAAACCACAGAAGGACACTTTTTAGCAGGTAGTAACTGAGAAAAATTCATTTATCAGAAGGAAAATCATTTATTGGATAGATGCCAAGGTTTCATACTTGTGTATTATTGTCAGTATTAATTTTGAAAGAGTCTGTCCAAGAAATTTCATTGCCCATCATGACACATTTTGTTTTGAATGTTTCAAACTGCGTGATACAGTATTAAGGTGTCACATAGTATAATTAAGTTCTATTACGTGCCCTCCTATGATGCCTAAATTTATAATTTAATATCTTACATAATAATTTTTTTTATATAAATTCATCAATATTTTTATTATTATCAAATTTAATAGAGCAAGTATCCTGAATTATTATATATGCATAAGCTTAGGTTAGATCAATTTGTGCTCAATTTGTTCTCATCAGAGGACCAAAATCAAGTTCTGGAGGATCAACTTGTGCATAATTTGAAATCAGTTGATATTCTGTCTATAATCAATCTGAGAATAAATGTAAATCTAACTCTAATTTGCTTATGTTTATAAAGTATTCATAAACCTGGCATAATTAAGGGACACTCTAAATTTCAAGAGAGGGGATTGTTAGCAATTCACCCCTAGATTTCCCGTGGTGAGAATATACCAAAAGTAAGAAAATTGGTGTCCTTCGTATCAGTGTGAATTTTATTGTGAAATCCAGAATGAGTGATAATAACATTAGAAAATAAAAGATATTCATGGCTGATATCTTCCCATTTGGAGTCACACCAATTCGGTATTCCAACTTTGGTTGCAAGTTCATGATTTTTTTCAAATGCTTTATTACAGTGCTTATTGAGTCAAAGAGCAAGAAAAGATTTAAAGGAAGGTAGAGTGTCCCATAAGCAAAAATCTTCATCTTTTTGAGATTTAGTGATATTCTTGAGCAACAAATATATGCCTATATAATTGAAATGCCTAGATAATAATCATATAAGAGTTTCAGAATCCTTATCCTCTAATTATGCAATATAAAAATGTGAAATAAGACACGTGAAATTTGGAAAAAAGGCTCAACTTCAAAGGTCAAAATCTCAGCAACCACTGAACCTAATTCAAACCTGTTTGAGGGAAATAAAAGATATGCTTTAGTAGAATCTTCAGTTAAGGGACATGTGATTTAAATAAACCTAACCCTAATTTGTTACATAAAAAAATGAAATAAAAATTTAACTTGGGAAAAAAAAGGCTCAACTTTAACGGTCAATATCTCAGCAACCACTGAATCAAATTCAAATCTGTTTGTGGGAAATGAAAGGTAGCCTTCAGGAGAATCTTGAGTAAAAAGAACATTCGATTTGAATAAACCTAACCCTAATTCCGAGTCTGATTTTCAAAATTTTACAAAAACTTGAAAAAGTGGTATTGAAGATGAGATCAAAAGGAGTTTTATAAGTTCACTGTTATCCAGATAAGATTCATACATATATTTAAGTATGAACTTTTCATAAAAGGAATGAGATATCATATAGGCATGAAAAAAAGGAGATGAAACTTACCTTGATTGAAAAGTAGGAAAAATAGAGTGAGAAAGATTGATGTTGGAATTGTGGGGAAATTGAATATGGAGTAAGTGAAATGCATAAAGAATGTGCAATGTATGTGTTTCAATGAAATGGAGCCAAAAAAAAGTGAAAAAAGTGAAAGGGGGGATAATGACCATGCCAAGGAGTGATGAAGAGTAGGGTGATGGAGCTAAAAAAGAAAGTAAAGAGGGAGAGAAAAAAAAGGTTAATTATACCATTGAAATCCAAAATAACCACTAACAAAAAAAATTTAGATAAAAAAAATAAAATAAACAGAAAAAAACAAAAAAAAATTACAATTAGTAAACAAAAAATCAAAAAAAAGAATAAAGTGACTTACCTGGAGAGATGAGATGACAAAATGAATGAAACCAAATTGTTTGAGGGATGTTGGAGGAGAATAGGAAAAGGATATGAGGGATGAATGAAAAAAAAATCACTAACAAAATATGTGATTTCAGAAAATATGCGATTTCATGTTGAGCTGGTGAAAGAAAACCAATGAGCCATCCAAAAAAAAGATTTTCACTGTAAATTCCAAAAAAAATGAATATGCAACAAACCAAAATACCAAACCAAGTGAATGAAGTACACAAAGAGGACATTTGGAGAGTACAAAATGGTATGGGAAAGAAAGGGATGATGTGGCCAACATGTGGGTTTTAAAAAAAAATCACAAAAAAAGTGCTGATTTGAGGTCAGAACTGACACCCATTTTTGAAATAAGTGACTTTTTTGCAAAATTTAAGTGCTGAATTGTAAGACCTGATTTGGTTTGAAATCTGCACTTAAGTTAAGTGCGGATTTGCCAGAACTGACACCCCCTATTAGGTATATACAGTCTTTGGTTGATAATGAGTGGAAATTCCATCTTTGAGGTCCTTTCAAACATTCTCAAGGAGACTAGGCCAACCAGTCTAGCATGTTGCATAAGCTAACAGAACTTTGGAAGCTTTTAAAAGTTGAGAGGTATAAATGAGGGCATTATCTTCCATTAGTGTAAATTGGTTTTGTCCTTCATGTTTGGAAAGCCAGGGGAGTAACTTTAAAAATTATACATTCTCAATAAAATGCTTTGTTATTTTCTGCTTGGGAGAAAGGAAAATAAGGGGGCTCTTCACATTGCAATCAAAATAGCCACATAACATTACAAAAAAGGACTACACTGGAAAGTGGGACAAGAAACTCCTTCCCAAATTTTAATTTGCTTGACACTACACTAAAAGTTGTCTTGAAAGCTTTACAATCTCAAAAAAAAAATTTCAGACCACAGGACCAAGTTCCAGTCACTATATATCTTGTCCTTACTTGTCTCGACTTCCATAGCTTTCTTGTTAATGTGATAAATGACTTTTGCTTGCATATCTCAATCCTTATCCATTACAAGTTTTGTGTCATCCTCTAATATTAGTGCTGTACCATCCTCAAAAAAAACCTTGTCTTCTTTATCTTTTTGCAGTGCATTACACCTCTTCCTTGTGTCACCGGAGGACCTACGCACAAGGTTGAGGATGTTCCTGTAAGTTAGATCAGGAGTTTAGAGACTTCTTCGAGGCACAGAGGAATGATTTGAGGAAGCGATTTAAAGACGACTTTAAGGAAGAACTAATGCTTCGAATTATGTTCAAGAAGAATTCTAATATAATTTAAAGGTAAGGTTAAAATTCTTAAGATCTCAGGAAGGGTTGGATTCTCAATAATCAAAGGTTTTAGGATTTAGGAATGATTACTGAGAAGATAAGGAAAGATACAATAATAATTATTTAACTTAAAACTTTTACCACTATTAACTATAAATACGTTTTATAATTTAATTCTAAAGAGTATCTAACCCCAAACCCAACCCCTTTTATATCCTTTACTCCTCCTCACATTGACCTCATACCCATCCACTATTCCACACACCACTGACCATTAAAATACATCCGTTGTAGACAATCCTATAGTACTAGCTATAGGCCTTGACCAAGGGAGTTGGAGAAAAACCAGAGAGAAAATCCCCTGTCCCTTTAAAAAAATAAGTGAGATTTACTTGCTAAAGTAAGTTGGTTCCTGTTTTGCTAAAGACCCCTTTTAAACACACTTGACTGCTTGATGAGCCAAGAAAGTAGTCACCAGATAGACTACCAGACCAAAGAACTGAAATGTAGAACAAAGTCCACACCAGAGACAGCAAAGATACTTGATGTAGGCTGCAAATCCACACCAGAGACAGCAATAATACTTGCTATAGATTGCAAGACTATAACAGAGAAAACAGTTGCTAAAGTTAAGTTAAATGAAGAACTCACTTGCAACAAACACAGCCAATTGTGGCCAGAAAACAGTGAAAACTGAGTGAGGAACAATGAGATCACCTCCGGATGGTTGTATGATGATTAAGGTTGCCCCAAACTGTCTTATTCACTATGTACACACAGACCACTAACTAAGAGCCCATGCGCACCCACCAATCTGGCTCCTGTACCTGCCAAATTGCATAAAAAACCCTCCTGGAGCGCTCCCCAACCTCCTAAAACAGAGGCGGGCGGGCCGCCCGACGTCGGAGATGCCGGCTGAAGCGGCCCGGCCTCCCTGAAGCCAGAAAACCAATAAAAACCACTAATCTACTTAGAAAAATTAGCTACAACTACTAAAACCTTTAAAACACGGAATTTCACTATAACAACATTGTGACATGAAATATAGAGAAAAATTAGCTCTATCAAATGGTACTAAGCACTTAACCCTAAGACTTAAGGTTAGCCCGTAAAACACGAAAAACAAAATTAAACAGCAATCTTTTATAAATGAAAAATGAGGAAATGACCCCTTAAAACTCAGAATATGAAAAATGTCTTCAAGACATAAAATATAGAGAAAACCCAGGGCTATCCAATGATAGTACCCACATACCCGCATACCCAATATACACGGAATAAAACCAGAAAAATACCAAATTCTTTAACAGATGTCAATTAAGACATGCACAAACAGCGTCAAATCACACAACAAAGGCCCCTGCCAATGTTGGAAGACCACACCGTTACACCTGGACCCTCCTCACTAACATCCGTTAACCCCTTAATCCTTCACTAACCATTCCGTCCATGCTCACTACCCCTTAATAATTCACAGACATTTCATAAACCTTTTAATGTACTATTACATTGACTATTGCGCTGTGCTTCGCTTATTGAGAAAAAGACTAAGACACACTATTGAGAGATTGACTAATTTAGATTTAGAGTTTATACTAGCGCGGTTGAATAGCAAGTACACAAAGGAAAGTCGCAGTTGCTATGGAGAATTGCTTTCTGTGATTTGAGTATGGATTTAAAGCCTCTTATTATTGATTTAATGAGCTGCTTTTGCCTCGAGTGTCACATGGCGTGTGACAGATGCCCAGGTATAAGAACGCGAGCTCCGTTGAGCGTAAGACATACTTCCCACACTATTTTCCCTTTACTTTTTATTTTTGATTACTCTATAATTTACTATGATGGATTTCAATACTCAAACTCCCACTCCTCCACACCCTAAAGCGGATGGGGGAGTTGTCACATGGCAATATTCCAAGGCTTGCATGGCTTTCTAGTCAATGGAGTACTATTGCATGGAAAGCACGGCAACATGAGGTCCTTGCCAGAAGTGCAAATTTTGCCGCTGGAGACGGGTGACGTGTGACGCCTTGTTGAAGAATGCCGACATCAAGAGTTGGTTCACGAAGACTAAATATTGGGTGATTCCCAAGACAAAAGAGGTAGTTGAAGATATTTGGGATGTTTCAATTGGGGACGATCAATTGGTGGGAGCAAATGAGGAGGAGGCTGAAGACAATGTAGCAACCTGGGTGACTCAGACTGCGAGCAAGAAACGAGTGGTCAAAGAAGAAGTCGACGAGTTAGTTGAGGAGGAAGAGGAAATCTCTATTTTGAGACGGACCCCAAAAAAGCGATGGGTGGTCATCAAGGATGACAAAGAGGAAAAGGAAGTGGTGGTGGAGTTCACTCCAAGATTGTTCTTAGAAGCAGACCCCATCTTTGAAGTAAGTCCATTCTCCTGATATTTTATAAATTTAGTTACTGATGGTTTTGTTTTAAAATTCAGACGTCATCGCAGAAGTCCCTATGGCAGAAGCTTTGAATGTGGAAGCGACCATTTTGGAACCCACTGTTGTGGAAGTGACGGTGTTGATCTCGACCGAAGATAGATTACTGGTGGTTGCCTCGAGGGAGGAGAATGAAGAAACCCTCAATCAAGTATGGTCAAAAAAGCCTCACCAGGTTTGGCAAGTGAGGTTTATTGAAGATTTAAGCGGCAAAATTGATAAGATTGTCAATGCCGCCTCCTTCGACGTGGCCAAGGAGCTACTGGAAATCGGAGAAGTGATTCCGGTAGGAGAGGGGAAAGTCTTTGAGAAGTGTAGGAAGTAAATAAGGGAGATTTTGGAGAAGATGAAGGGATTGGTTTGGGGTAAAATAAAAGAGAGAATTAAAAATGGAAAGAGAAAATGAAAGAAAGAAAAGAAAAGTAAAAAACAATTTGTATTTAGTTATTTTATTTTTTTGTTTCATGAAAATTTAAATATATATATTTTTTTATAAGATTTTGAGAGAAAAAGGAAAAGACAGAAAAAAGATTTAAATAGAATTTTTGTTTTAAAATTTTGAAAGAAGAAGTTTAAATGAGAGAGGAAAAGAAAGAATATTTGATTTGAAGGAGTTTTAGTTTTAAAGTTCGAAAAGAAAAAGAATTAAGTAAGAAGAAAGAAATAATTGATTGAAATAATTTTGTTTTAAATAAAATTTAATGAAAAGAAAAAATTTGTTATTTATGAAAGTTTTTTAATTGAAGATTTGAGGAATTTAGTTATTTGAAAAAAGAAAAGAAAGAAAAGAAGAGAAGAAATAAATTTTTAAAAGAGTTTTGAAAGAAAAGAAGTAATTTGTTCAAAGGATTTAAAAGAGAGATTTAGAGGCTGAAGTGAAGCTCAATAAGATGGTCATGTTGCGTTTGTGAAAAATTTTGATAGTTTGAGGAAAAGAAATTTTAAAAAAAGAATGTATATAGAAAATTGAAAAGGAAAAAAGAAAAATTTTTAAAGAAAAAATATTTTAATTTTATTAATTTTATTTTTTAATTTTAATTTAATTTAGATTTATTTTAATTTGATTTTTTATTTATTTATTTATTTTTTAATTTGAAATTTTATTT
Source organism: Hemileia vastatrix (assembly GCA_030280995.1). NCBI lineage: Eukaryota > Fungi > Basidiomycota > Pucciniomycetes > Pucciniales > Zaghouaniaceae > Hemileia > Hemileia vastatrix. The sequence continues at coordinate 24,885,956 of JASXTE010000016.1, read as the reverse complement.
TATTTTATTTTATATTTAATTTTTATTTTGTTTATTTTAAAGAAGGTTGAAAAATTTTGAAAAGAAAAAGAATAAAGAAGAAAACAAAATTAAGGAATTTTTTAAGAAGTAAAGATGTTTTAGATTTTAAAAAGAACAAAATAAAAGAGAAGAAAGAAAAAAAAAAGAGAAAGAAAAAATAAAAGAGATTTTTAAGGTTTTGTTTTTAAAGGATATTTAAGATGAAAAGATTTTAGGAGTTCAGGGGCGTTAGAAACATTGATGGCTAGTTCACAGGATTTTTTGTCTGAGTCATTGAGGAAGCCTTCCCATTCCACGAGGTATTAAAGTTTCCCCTTGCACATTCTTGAATCAAGGATGCGGCTTACTTCCCACTCTAGATGGTCTTCTACTTTGACCGGTTCCTGAGGAGGTTGGTTCTTGCCCAGGTTTGTTTCTTGAGCCAGTTCCAGGAGAGATACGTGAGAAACAGGGTGAATAGCCTGCCATTTATGAGGTAGCTTGAGTCGAAATGCAGTTTTAGAGACTTCAGAGTCAATTTCAAATTGTCCCAAGCGTTTTTCAGCCAGTTTCTTTGATAGTCTGGTTGTTGGAATGTCTCGTGTGTCAAGCCATACTTTGTCGCCTGGTTTAAAAGAAGGAGCAGTTTGTTGAAGTTTGTCTGCCTGTTCCTTGTACGTTTGAACCGCTGATTCCAAATTTAATTTAAGTTCCTCTTGGAGTTGTGATATGGTTCAAAGATAATGTTCCGCAGGATGATTAGTTCCTACATGGATTGAGTTGAATAGAGGATGTCTTCCATAAACAGTTTCGAAAGGAGATTTTTGTGTCAAAGAATGAGTCAAGTTATTATAAGCAAATTCGGCTAATGGTAACCATGTGGTCCAATTGTCTTGTTGGTAACTGACATACATTTGAAGGTATTGTTTGAGGATTTGGTTGACCCTTTCTGTTTGCCCATCAGTTTCAGGATGATAGGCTGTGGAGAGGTTCCTCGTGATATTGAGTTGTCGACACAGTTGGGTCCAGAATGTGGATACAAACAATGAGCCTCTATCTGAAATAATATCATTAGGTAAGCCGTTTTTGGAAAATACATAATCTAAAAACAATTTTGACAAATCTTCTGCTGTACCAGTAGTAGTGGTTTTAATAAAAATAGACATTTTTGAAAATCTATCTAATATTACTAATATAGCATCAAAAATATTAGAAAGAGGGAGTTGAGAAATAAAATCCATTGATAAAGATTCCCAAGGTTTAAAGGGAATAGGAAGTGATTGAAGCAACCCATGCTTCCGGTGACAGGGAGCCTTATTCCTATTACATTTGTAACAAGCTTTTATATAGGCCTTGATTTCCCTGGTCATACCTGGCCAGAAGAAATACCTCACTATTAACTGGTAGGTTTTATCAACCCCAAAATGACCAGCTAATGGAGAATCATGTCGACTATTAGAAATCCATAATTTTATTTCATTGTTGTTGGATATGACTACTCTTCCCTCGAAAACTAATAGACCTGATTCAATACTAAATCTTTTGGCCACTTTCTTCGAGAGTATTTTGTCTTTTAACCCTAAACAATAATTGTCCTTTTACTGAGCTTTGAGGATGTTGGATAGTGGATTATGAAAAGATTGGATTGTCATTGAATTAAGTTTATGAGTTGTTAACATTGATTTGTTGAAGATTGATTTCACATTTGCTGGGTTCTTGTCAGCAAATGCATCCATCCGCTGTGGGTAAATGTCGTCCCGATGTGACAAGATATCTGGGACAATGCAGTTCTTACCTGGGCAATAGGAAATAGAAAAAGAAAATTCAGACAGAAATTCAGCCCACCTGGCTTGACACCTGGTAAACACTTTGGAAGACATAAAGTATTTCAAAGAATTATGGTCTGTTAAAATTTGAAAAGGACTATCTAAGCTGAGAAGAAAAGAGTGCCATTTTTTAAGACAATGAATAATAGCTAAAAGCTCTTTGTCATGAATTTCATAATTTAATTCTGCTGCAACAAGTTTGCGTGACTCAAAAGCAACAGGATGAAACAATTTTGGTTCAGGATTTAATTGAGAAATGCCCCCTGCGATAGCATAATCGCTCACATTTGTCTTGACTATTGTCGAAGCAGAAGGATCAAAGTGTCAAAGAATTGGAGCTGTGGTGAACACCCTCTTCAATGCTTCAAATTCCTTTTGTGCTGTGGAAGTAAAAACAAAAGGAATATCTTTTCTAAGAAGAGAAGTAAGATTGGAAATAGTTTTAGAGTAATCTTTAATAAATCTTCTATAGAAATTTGCAAAACCCAAAAATCCCTGGAGGAATTTAACGGATTTGGGCTCAGGCCATTCCAGGATCTTTTGGACTTTTTTGTTGTCCATGACTAAACCATCAGTGGATAACGTAAAACCCAAAAAATCATTAGATTTAAGATGGAATTCACATTTATTATTCTTGGCGTAGAGTACATGATCTCGAAGCCGATTTAAAAACTGTCGAACATGATGAATATGTTCATCCAGTGTCTTCGAGAAAATTAAAATATCATCTTAATAGACGACAAAAAATTGTTTGACAACATCTTGAAAGATGTCATTGACAAAAGTTTGAAAAGTAGATGGTGCATTACACAATCCAAAAGGCATAACTAAATATTCAAAACTACCAAATCTAGTGCGCATTGCAGTCAGTGGTTCATGACCTTCCGCAATGCAAATAAGATTTTAAGCGCCTCTAAGATCAATTATAGAAAAGAAATTAGCACCATTAAAAAGGTTAAAAAGCAATGACATAGGAGGAACAGGATATGCATTCTTCTTAGTGACTGTGTTGAGCTTTCGATAGTCAACACACAACCTAAGACAACCATCCTTCTTTTTTATAAAGAGAACAGGGGAGCCGGTTGGAGATTTACTGTCTCTGATGAAACCTTTGGCTACATTCTCTGCAATGTAGTCTCAAAGAACTTGAGATTCTTCCTTTGACAAAGAATAAACAGGACCTGCTGGAGGTACTGGACCTATTAACTCTATCTGATGGTCATAGGGTCGATAAGGTGGTAACTTATCGGCCTTGCGGATTGAAAAACATCGAGGAAATCATGATAGATTTCTTGTAGAGTTGATTTAATGGCTTCAACATCAAATTGATTGTCCTCATCATCTTCAAGGGAATCTGTCGAGGGAAGACCAGAATTGAGATAGCATAATTTGATTGCTTCAAGGCAATTTAAATCCTCTTCAAGTGAAGTCATCGAGCTAGAAGGGTTAGCCAATTTCTCATTTAAAGAAATATCAGATGCTTGCAAGTCATCTGGCAGAGATTTTTCCTCTAGCAGGACATTGTCAGGCGGGTTGTTTAACTCCCTATTGACCTGCATTGAAGAATCAGAAATATAATTAGTACGTGGGGTGATCTATCCCCGTGTCCAATCAATTTCAGGATTCCAATGCGTTAAAAATTCATGGCCAAGAATGGTATCTTCCATCCTTGGGGCGTCCAAGACTGATGATTCCCACTCAAAGGGGGGAATGTTCAGAAAGTTGAAAACCCATAAAACTTTCTTACTGACCCAATATTTGGGTTCCTCTGATTCAACCAAGTAAATTGGAGTTTTATTGATATCTGTAAATGTCAGCTGTAACTTCTCAGCAAAAGATAAACTTACAAAAGAAATTGAAGCTCCAGAGTCTATAAGACAACTGAAGGGGGTATCCTCCTTAAAAAGAATGAATCTCAAGTGGTTTAAGGCAACTCCAGTCCTTAAGACATGGAGGTTCTGTGCACTGGGAGAGATAAGATAGTTTGCTTTGCACACAAGTAAACTATCTACTAGTTTTTTGACTTCAAACTAGTACCTTCTTTTTCCTTCAATTTTACACAATCTTCCAGCTTGTGCTTACCCCCAAAATACATACATAACCCATTATCTGCTCACCTATTCCTCTCAGCTTCTTTGATTTCCTCTTTAGGATCCAGTACTTTACTGATATTGCCTGAGGTCAATCTTTTTGGTTGAGGTTTGTCCTTTCCCTTATTAGGTTTGGATTGAGTTGTCTGTGGGTGTGAAGAAGGTCCCGATTTAAAATTTAGGCTTTGAGATTTGTTTGCGTATCAACAATGTTGAAGTCGTCCTTGGTAAACGCCGTCAAGTTCAAGGGTTTGATCCATTAAATCCGTTAAAGTAGTCATCTTCTGACCGTGAAGATTTAATTGATCCAGAATCCTGGAAGGAAGTCCCTTTTTGAAATGATACTTGAGGGCAGCATCATTCCAACCTACTCGAGTTTGAAGTGCTCTGAAATTTGAGATGTATTCAGAGGCTTTACCATTATCACTCATGCAAAGGAAGTCCAGTTCAATTTCCGCGTTGTCAGTTTTGTTAGGGTCGCCAAACAACGTAAAAAGTTGGTCTTTGAATTTTTCCCAATTATTGATGAGTAAGTGGGTCTCTGTTGCAGAGAGCATGAGAAGATAAGGTTCAAACCACCTTGCTGCCTTTCCGGCTAGGAATGAAGAAGCATAAACAACCTTCAATCGGTCATTATTAAAGGTTCGAGGATCATTATGGAACAGCAGGTTGCATGTTTGCAAGAAGGGTTGCAATGTGTCTGGATGTTCTCCATCAAATCTATCAGGAGATTTCATGGAAGGAGTTTTGAATTTTGATCCCTCCGAAGACGTTAAATTTGAAAGGGTATTCATAAAAAGTCTCATGAAGTCTTCCAGTGAATTAGAATTATATGGTCCTGGTTCTGAAGGTTTAACAGAATGGTGTGTAGCAGGGGCAGATTGTCAGCCTAGATATCCCTAGGACTGAGTATTTCTTATGCTTAAAATAAGATAACCTTAAGTAAATTAAGCTTATATCTTAAAAATAAGGTTGAAATAATAATATATATTATTTTATTATATATATAATTATTATTCTATTATATAACTTATAGTAGTTTAAATAGCTTATCCATGGTCTAATAATACTTATTATAGTGTTAATGGAGTCATAATATACTTATCTTAAGTGATTTGAAGTAATTATTGACATACATAAGTTTATATGTATACATAAATCTCATATTCAGTGAAATATGCAGTATATTATGTATATTTAGGTATATAAGTGGGTTTTAGCCCCTTAATAGCCTATAAACTTTGTTTTTCTGCATATTTTAGGTCATATGGACAAACTCAGTGGACTCACAATGCCTACAGAAGCATAGACACCTATATCAGGCGCATACACCCAGTTTGGACAACTTAATTTACTTCCTTGGATGGTTATTCAGGGATTTATGGGTTGGATGGACATTTCTGGGTTAATATAGATGCTTGGGGATGTTATTGGGGGCTTGGACATTTTATTTGTTTCTTTTATACGCTTTTGGTTTCATTAAATCTCTTTTTGATTGTTTATTTTACCTGTTTCTTTATGGTATCCGCTTTTATCTGGATTTTCTATTTATGGTATAGATCTGTGTTATTATTAATAGTGATGGAGGGTCCTTAGTGGAGGTCTGGGTGTTAAAACTTCTTGAAGTAGACGCCATGGGGAGTTGATGGGCCCTCAAAGTGCTGTAATTTCCGGGGATAGCAGTGACATCATCTGGATTGAAGGTCTGTGCACTCCAGTTGATTTGGGTATAAGTAAGAAGGGATTTTGACGGTTATTTATCATAATTCAATTACTACAATTCAAACAAACACTTCAATACAATTATTAGAATTCAAAAATATATTATAAAGCCATTATAAATTGATATTATCTTTATATAAGCTATAACTATATTTTATATATCTATTTTCCACCACTAGCACGCATTAAAATCCAAGTATTGTGAGTTTTATTTGAGTATAACTATTTTATTAGTCTTCCCCTGAGGTTTAATAACTAAATCATTTATCAATAAGTAGTAGGACTATAAATAAACACTATTATATCATACTTATATACTAGACTATACTGACAATTGGGGGTCTTTCCTTATATTTTACTTATTATTTAGTATAAGCCTTGGGATGTAAATTTTACCTTAGTACAGCTCAAAATAACCAAATATTTGGGTCTGCTGCATATTAGTGGGTCATCATAGCTCAGTTATTGCGGAAAAGAACCCTTTAAATAATTGTACTAATTTTTATCACAAAAATAAGGTATTTACAGTAATAACTGTACCCAATATAAACCCAATTTCACTTGGTATTTGGACACCAATATAACACCCAATTAAATTGGTATTTGGTTAAAGCTTGGTAAGCTACTTATTCACCCTTATAGAGGTCTAGTTAAACTTATTATTATATTTTTAACAGATTTTTTTGAATTTTTCTTATAAGTTATTTAAATAAATAAAGATATAAATTCAGGGTAAGCTCCATTGCTTTTTTATTAGTAATAACATTGCTAATATCTTTTGTCTACTAATTACATAGAGTTTTTTCTTTTTGTAGACGTAAAATATTGTCATTTTTAACAATATGAGTGCTCCCCAGGACAATGTAAGTGAAAAGCCAGCTTATAATACCAGGTCTAAAGCTAACAAAAACTTTCAAGGACATCACCATGGAGGGTCAACAATACCCCCAGGCAGAAAGCATGAGTATAGAGGAAAAGGACACCCTCTTAAAAAGATAACTATAAAAAAGACTTCTCCTCCTCTTCAGGATCAACTGTCCCACCTGGCCAAACAGGTTGTGAAGTTTGAAGAATCCAAATCACTCATGTTCAAAGAGGTAGAGCAATTGCAAAACAATTGCAAGGTAGGGTTTCAGCAGATGAATCAGGCATTGGCAGAGTTAAAGGGAGGCCAGCCCAGTCAGTCAAATAAGCAACCCCCTACCCAAGGCGGGTCAACTCACTCCCAGGAGAAAATTTTTCTGGTAGACAAATGGAAATGGGACTGGCTTCATCAACAGTGGACAAGAAACAGTTGCAACAGGGATCTTCCACCTCATCTGACTTCCTCAGCTCACCCTTACAAAGGAAAAAAGCGCCAAAAATGAGGACTGGAAACCATCCCTTGGTAAGTAGATTACCCTCTCAGATTGAAAATAATACTGATAATTACAATATAGGTAATTCTATTGATGTTAAATCTGTACAAAAAATAGAGGAGGATTTAAGAAATTTAGGTTTTAGAGTAGATACACCTGACTTGGCTTTTGTCCACAATAACAGTACTATTTACAATGATAATACAGTTAACCCTCAGTTGCAACCTCCTACTAGTGAGATGAGAAGTTCACAGGAGAGTGAGAGAATTGAAAAGGAAGACATGGAATATTTTAACAATAATCCAACTGTCCATAGAATTGTTTCAGCATTGTGGAATAGAATGACTGATTGTGAGGAACAGACAGTTAAGCTCACTAGTGATACAATTTCATCCTTGACATAAAACATTTCTCAATTAGCAACACGTAACAAGGAATTAGAGAAAGAAAATTTGTCTCTAACTATTAAATATGATTCATTAAGTAATAAATATAATGAACTTTCAAACAAATTCTGTGAGTTAGAAAAATTATATGAAACACATTTATTGAAAAATGAATCAAGAACAAAGTTATCTTTTTCCCAGACAAATCAAAGTGTCTCTGAGTTACTACAAAGATTAACTAAAGTTGAGATTGAAACTGCCAATCTACTAATGAACCAGGATAATCATAAGTATAATCAATATAATAAAAATCCTTTCATTGGCAAAAGTGAATCTCATTCCTTCCCTATACCACCACGATTAAAACCATCTGGTGGTAGTGTCAAATCTGAAAATTTAAGTCACAAATCCGTGCAGGATGAAATACAAGACCATTTATCAAAAGTGAATGAGTTGTTGAATTTACCTAAGATTAGTGAGATAAAATCCAATCAGAAAAACTGGCCTAAGATAGATCAGTACCCAACTTATGATGGGGAAGCCAGCTCTGATTGGCAACATTTTATTCAAAGAATTGACAACTTGAAATTCTCATATAAGTTACCTGATGAAGAAATAACTTCAAAATTAATTTCTTTATTTAAGGATGTTGCTTTATTATGGTTTGAAGCTGTCTTGAGTGAGGGTAAAGATAATTCTTGGGCTGAATGGAAACAACTTATTGAAAAACAATTTGGAGGTTCTAAATTCAGGCTTACTCAGCAGAGACTTTATGAGAAGACTAGGTATAATCTGTTGAATGGTGACAAACCTATGGTATTTTTAATGAATTTACACAAAATATTAAAAGCGATTGAGCCTCATATGGATTTTAACTTATGGAAAGATAAGATAATATATAAATTACCTATATCTGTCAGAGACGTTGTTAAAGCTAGAACATTAAATGTTACTGAATATTCTGACTTTATTAATATTTGCAATGAAATATTATTAAACCATAAGTATGAATCAAGGTATTCCACTTATAAAAAAATTTTGAACCTGTAAAAACTCAGAATTCAAAAACACTTCATGAGAAGCAGAAAAAACCTACTGCACCTGTAGTACCTAAGAAGTATGAAACAAATACTTGTTATAAGTGTAACAAACCTTGGGTCAAAGGTCACAAATGTGAGAAAAACATAAATATTGTTGAAAATCAACGTGAATCTGAAACTGAAACTGAAAAAAGTAAAAAATCAAGTGATTATGACAGCAATATCTCATATAGTGATGAAAATGAAGTCTGTATGTTGGAAGATGATTTGTCCATCTTTGAAAATCCAATATTAAATATGGACTCAAATGAATCTTTAATGAATTTTGAGGATGCTGAAATCATTAAGGATATACAAGCTGATAACTTTAGAATGACACCTATCACGGTTCCAGCTATCATTTCTGGTGAAAGTGTTAATATATTACTGGACACAGGAGCTTCTGGTTCTGTTGTTTCCACTAATACATTACAGAAAATTGATAGTGAATATAAGTTTAAGCTTGAACCACTTTAAAATAAAAATTGGAGAGGTTTTGGATCAGTACTACACCCCATTGGTAAATACAAAGCTGCTGTTTTCTTTAAACATCAACATGGTTATGTAAGAGTAACTTGTGACTTTGTAGCAATGGATAATACTAACTGTAGTAACTGTTTTATCAATGGAAATGATATTCTGACTAAATTTGGTGTAAAATTAGACCCTGCTAATAACAATTTTACAATTGGCATGAATGGTAAGAGGAAATTTAAAATAAATTCTTTTAACACAGTCTTACACATTGAGTCAGTAACAAATTCCCCGTATAAAGGAAGAGAATCCAATGAGATGGAACCTCTGGAAACAGAAATTTCAAAAGCATCATTTGGCACTCAGATAAGTAAAACTGAGAAAGATAATATTTTGGAATTAATTAAAGCTTTTCCAATGGCTTTTGCACATGGTACAAATGAATTTGGCCTTGTAAAAGATCATGAAATGATAATTAGTTTAACCTGTGATATGGATAATATTCCTGCTAGTCTTAAAAAGAAACCATACCCTGCTTCACCAATGAAGAGGAAAGACATAGAGGATAATATTAAGATGTTATTACAAATGAACATTCTTGAGAAGGTTGAAACTACACCAAAATATTGTGTAATATCACTAGTGCTAATTTCTTATGAACAAGATAAAGCAAGACTGTGCGGTGATTATAGAGCATTAAATACATTTACAGTAGATGATATTTATCCCTTGCCAAGGATTGCCTCTATACATACTACCCTTAAAGGTGCTAAATATATAAGTTGCCTAGATGGAAATAAAGGGTACCATAAAGTTCCTGTTGAAAAGAATTCACAGAACTTTTTGTTGATAACAACACACATGGGAATTTATAAGTATGTCAGAATGCCATTTGGACCAAAAAATGCTCCATCAGTGTTTCAGAAGTTAATGGATATAACATTCCATAATGAAATGATTGAAGGATGGTTAATGGTATACATTGATGACATCATAGTGTTCTCAAAAACTCTTGATGAACACTTAATCCATTTAAGGAAAGTATTTCAGAAAATGGATGAAATAAAAATGACCCTTGCATTGAAAAAATGTAAATTTGGGTTTGAATCTTTAAAAGTGCTTGGTCATATTGTATCTGGCTTACAAATATGTGTAGACCAAAATAAAGTGGCTGCAATAAAGAATATTGGAATTCCTCAAAATGTGAAGGATGTACAATCTTTTCTTGGAATGTGTGGTTATTATAGACAATATATAAAAAACTACCAATCAATTGCTGCACCACTGACGACACTGATAAAGAAATCAGAAGCTTTCATTTGGAATACAGAAAGACAACAAGCTTTTGATAAGTTGAAAGAATGTTTAATGACAGCTCCTATCTTGGGATTACCAGATTTCCAATTACCTTTTGTATTATATACAGATGCAAGTTTTATTGGACTGGGTGCTGCTTTGCATCAAAAACAACTTATTGAAGGTAAAATGTCAGAAGTAGTAATCTGCTATATTTCACGAACTCTGAGAAGTGGTGAATTGAAATATGGTTATACTCAACTTGAATGTTTGGCAGTAGTATGGGCTCTTGAAAAGCTACATTATTACCTTGAAGACCAAAAATTTGCGTTAATCACTGACTGTAGTGCAGTTAAGTCACTCTTAAACATGAAAACTCCTAATAGACACATGTTTAGATGGCAATTTGCTGTACAAGAATACAGAGGCCGGATGACTATTACACATAGAGCAGGAACCTTACACTCTAATGTAGATCTGTTATCTAGAGTACCTCTGCCTAATAATGATGATAATCCTGCTTATGTTCCTGAGTCAGAGATTATTAACATTTATGGCATTTATATTGTAGATCTTGAGGATGAGTTTATACAATCAATTCTTGATAATTATAATTCAGATCCTGAATTGAGTAGATTAACTACAATAATAAATGATTCATCTAATGCTTCAATGAATGTTTTAATAAAAACATTACCAATTAAGTATAAAGAGGCATTAGAAAAAGGAAAATTTTCCATTGAGGATGGTTTTATATATTACAGGAAAAAATTAAGTAATGTAATTGTAATTCCCCCTTCAATGAAGGAGTTAATGTTAAGTATATGTCATGATGATATATTAGCAGGTCATTTTGACTACCATAAAACATTAACCAGAGTAAAAAACACAGCTTGGTGGATTAACATGTCTGAGGATGTTCAGAAATATGTTGAAACATATGATTCTTGTCAAAAATCTAAAAGATTAACAGGAAAAAGAGCTGGTTTATTACAACAAATTGAGCAACCAAAAGCTCCATGGGAAATCATTAACATGGACTTTGTAACAGGTTTGCCAATAGCAGGGCATAAGATCTATAACTCCTGCTGGGTAATTGTAGATAGATTTACAAAGATGTGTAAGTTTATTCCTACCCACAAAGAGGTTTCTGCAAAGGACTTAGCTTTTTTATGCTGGACACAAATGTTAAATACAGCAGGTTTCCCCAAAGCAATAGTTTCTGACAGAGATCCCAAATTTACTTCTGAGTTCTGGACATCACTTATGGATGTTTCAGGGTGTCAATTAAAACTTTCTACAGCACACCATCCACAGACTGATGGGCTAGCAGAAAGAATGATACAACCTTTAGAGGATATGATAAGAAGATATTGTGCTTGTGGTCTTAATTTTAAAGACAATGACAAATTCACGCATGATTGGGTAACCTTTATCCCAGGTTTAGAATTCGCATACAATAGTACAGTACATTCTGTCACTGGCAAGAAGCCATTTGAGTTATGGTTGGGTTATGTACCTAATACCCCTGCTAAAACTCTTAATAAGTTACCTAGATTGGATATCTATCCAGGTACTAAATCTTTTCTTCAGATGCAGGAATTATGCAGAAAACATGCTCAAGAATGTATAAATAAGGCGTTTGAGTATGAAAAGAAAAGATGGGATAAAGCCCATAAAGAACAAATGTTCAAAGAGGGTGATGAAGTCCTTATTTCAACACTACATTTCAATTTAAATGGTAATGTTAAATTGAAGGATCCATTTATTGGGCCATTTGTAGTTAAAAAGATGGTTGGTAATAATGCTGTTGAGGTTATTCTATATGCACCATATGATAGAAAACATCCAGTATTTCCTATTTCTCTTATAAAACCATACCATTCTAATGATACTGCTCTATTTCCAAGAAGATCAGGAAGGCATAAACATCAACCTGAAGAAATAGTTTAAAAGGCAGAGATTGAAAAGATAATTAAAAAGAGACACCTACTAAAGAAAAGGGAGTTGAGTATCTATTAAGATTTAAAAATAAATCAAGTGAATATGACCAGTGTATTCCAGAAAATGAAATCTCTGATCTTAAAAATCTCTTGAAAAAATTTAAATCCAAATAATAATGTTTTTTCAGTATATGTATTATAAAAATTATTTTTAATTTTTATTATTTCACTCCTTACTTTTAATTAAAATGTTCTAACATTTTTTTATTTTTATTTTTTGGGGTGAGGGAGTGTCAGCCTAGATATCCCTAGGACTGAGTATTTCTTGTGCTGAAAATAAGATAACCTTAAGTAAATTAAGCTTATATCTTAAAAATAAGGTTAAAATAATAATATATATTATTTTATTATATATATATATAATTATTATTCTATTATATAACTTATAGTAGTTTAAATAGCTTATCCATGGCCTAATAATACCTATTAAGGTGTTAATGGAGTCATAATATACTTATCTTAAGTGATATGATGTAATTATTGACATACATAAGCTTATATGTATACATAAATCTCATATTCAGTGAAATATGCAGTATATTATGTATATTTAGGTATATAAGTGGGTTTTAGCCCCTTAATAGCCTATAACCTTTGTTTTTCTGCTTATTTTAGGTCATATGGACAAAATCAGTGGACTCACAATGCCTACAGAAGCATAGACACCTATATCAGGCGCATACACCCAGTTTGGACAACTTAATTTACTTTCTTGGATGGTTATTCAGGGATTTATGGGTTGGAAGGACATTTCTGGGTTAATATGGATGCTTGGGGATGTTATTGGGGGCTTGTAAATTTTATTTGTTTCCTTTATATGCTTTTGGTTTCATTAAATCTCTTTTTGATTGTTTATTTTACCTGTTTCTTTATGGTATCCACTTTTATCTGGATTTTCTATTTATGGTATAGATCTGTGTTATTATTAATAGTGATGGAGGGTCCTTACTGGAGGTCTGGGTGTTGAAACTGCTTAAAGTGGACGCCATGGGGAGGTTATGGGCCCTCACAGTGCTGTAATTGCCGGGGATAGCAGTGACATCATCTGGATTGAAGGTCTGTGCACTCCAGTTGATTTGGGTATAAGTAAGAAGGGATTTTGATGGTTATTTATCATCATTAAATTACTACAATTCAAACAAACACTTCAATACAATTATTAGCATTTAGAAATATATTATAAAGCCATTATAAATTTATATTATCTTTATATAAGCTATAACTATATTTTATATATCTATTTTCCACCACTAGCACGCATTAAAATCCAATTATTGTGAGTTTTATTTGAGTATAACTATTTTATTAGTCTTCCCCTGAGGTTTAATCACTAAATCATTTATCAATAAGTAGTAGGACCATAAATAAACACTATTATATCATACTTATATACTAGACTATACTGACACAGATGGTGCCTCGTGCATTGTATCCTCACCTTCTTCATCATCACTAGAATAATCAAAATCTTGTGGGATGTCTTCTACAGATTGGACTGAATGTTGCCCTTCCCTAAGGTTGAGAGGTTCCAGGGAGTGAGTGCGGGAAACAGACCGTGTGGCTGTTGGCCTGCCTCTGGCGTGAGCTCTAGTAGTAGCGCCTGTAGGAGGAGTGCGTTGAACAGGTGCCATTTTAAGCATCAAAAAAAAACCTGAAAAGGATATAGTAGTGCAAAGAATGAGAACTACGGAGAATTAAATTATACTGTCACCGGACGACCTACGCACAAGGTCGAGGATGTTCCTGTAAGTTAGATCAGGAGTTTAGAGACTTCTTCAAAGCACAGAGGAATTATTTGAGGAAGCGATTCAAAGATGACTCAAAGGAAGAACTAATGCTTCAAATTATGTTCGAGAAGAATTCTAATATAATTTAAAGGTAAGGTTAAAATTCTTAAGATCTCACAAAGGGTTGGATTCTCAATAATCAAAGGCTTTAGGATTTAGGAATGATTACTGAGAAGATAAGGAAAGATACAATAATAATGATTTAACTTAAAACTTTTACCACTATTAACTATAAATATGTTTTATAATTTAATTCTAAAGAGTATCGAACCCAAAACCCAACCCCTTTTATATCCTTTACTCCTCCTCGCATTGACCTCATACCCATCCACTATTCCGCACACCACAGACCATTAAAATACATCTGTTACACCTGGACCCTCCTCACTAACATCTGTTAACCCCCTAATCCTCCACTAACCATTCCATCCATGCTCACTACCCCTTAATAATTCACAGACATTTCATAAACCTTTTAATGAACTATTACATTGACTATTGCGCTGTGCGTCACTTATTGAGAAAAATACTAAGACACACTATTGAGAGATTAACCAATTTAGATTTAGAGTTTAGACTAGCGCAGTTGAAAAGCGAGTAAACAAAGGAAAGTCGCAGTTGCTATGGGGAATTGCTTTCTGCGCTTTGAGTATGGATTTAAAGCCTCTTATTATTGATTTAATGAGCTGCTTTTGCCTCGAGTGTCACATGGCGCGTTAAACCTTGTATGGCCTTCTTTATAACAATAATAACAAACCATAGAAGAGAAGCGTGATGTTTGAGGAGTAAATCTTGGCTTGAGTTTAGCTGCTTCACTCAACTTCTTCTCCAATTCCTTGATTTTGTCTTAGCTGTTGGGGTCAACACTGAAAAAGATGATCCAGTGCTTGGAAAAACCTCTACCACCTCTACATTATCTAAAGAATCCCTAGCTTCTCAGTGCTCTACCCAACACAACTTAATTTCAGCTTCCCTGCTGTTTCCACTGCCTCCAATCCTGGATACTTGTAATCCCCATTTTTCTTTCTAACCAATTTTCCTTCATTATCATGGCGCCTCTTTGCCCAATCTTTGACCTCAGGTGCTAGTGCCTTACAAAACCAAGGTAATGATGCACTAGTGTCACTGAAATCTTTTTTACTGACCAAATAATCCTCTAATTGATCAAACTCTTTTAAAAAAGTTTTTAAAATCTTTTGGGTCTCTGATACCCCCTTTAGCCTTAAGCCTGTTTACCAAGACATCTAGATCCTTGCACAGGGTGAAAATTAATACAACTAGTCGGCAAGTTGTTTTTGAGCAATCTTAAAGTAAACCATGAGGTAACCTGAAAGGAACCTTACAGTGGGTCTTTTAGATCTGTACAGGTAAAAGGTCCACAACTGATTTTTTATAATTTGAGGAATCAGAGTAACTTTCAGCCAGGCTACTAGACTTAACCAGTAAAATAATTGATTATTTTACTGAGTTGAAGTCACGCCCCTTCTCCTTAATAATAATTTATTATCTACTTAAGGATTACTTACAATTAACTAGTTAAGTACAATAAGTAGTATAAATAATTAGTGTAAATAAAATGTCCCCTAAAATTTTACTCCCTAACACCGTGCTCAATAGTATAAGTGAATGGGAATAAAAAAAAAAATTATAATGAAAAAACTTTAAAACAATTATATTACCTCAGTGAGAGATCTGGAATACCGTGAAAGTAATATAATTAATTAATTATTGTGTAATTAATTGTGACAGTCCAAGGAACTCAAACTTTATTGCTTATAATTTTGATGCCCTTGTTGAAGTACCAGTTTATTTATTTCTTATGTCATATATGTACTCCTTTGTTGTTATCCTTTTTCTCACACTCTTACAGTAGATGGTGTAAATTCTGTATATTTTATTCCCTCATGTTTTGCCTATAAAAGGCCTCTTACTTTGTGCTTTTCAAGACATTCCTTCAATTACTTTACTTTTTTATTAAACTTACAATACAACACTTATTTCTATATTTTATAACATTAGTATTTACAATAGCGTAATTCTAGTCTATAATCTATATTAATATTTAAAATCTACCTGTCAGCCAGATTACTAGACTCACCCAGTGAAATAATTAATTATTTACTGGATGAAGCCGCACCTTATCATTTTAATTATTTAATTATAAATTAGTTATATTAAAATTACTTATAATAATTTAACTAATTACAGAATGATAAAATTAAATGAATAATTAAAATTAAATATAAAATTGTCCCTTATATTTTTTCTCTAACACCGTGCTCATTTGACAGGTTGGAAGAAATAAAGATTTATATTAAAAAATAGATTTTAAATTAAAATAAGATTTTAATATTCAAATAATATTAAATATATACAAAAACTAAAATTTCTTATTTAGAATTGACTTCTACAGTAAATATTAAATAAATTGATGTATTTTTGACATACTCTGTAAATACATCTTTTTGATGCCTTCTTTTTAGAACAACTTTATTATTTTAAAATACTCCTTCTGGAATATTCTTTTTCTCTCTCTCTCATACTACTGTTTTCTGAATTTGATTGCCGTGCTTTGTCCCTCCTTTGCCTATATAAGGCCTCTCTTTTGGTTGTTTTTTATTCATTCCTTTACCAACTTACTTTATTATTACTATTTACTACACAATACTTATTTTTATATCTTATCTCATTAGTAGTTACAAGAGCGTAATTCTAATCAATAACTTATAACAATATTTGAACCCTACCTCTTATATTTGAGTAACAAATCACTTAGATTAAGAAATATGTACCAAATTTTTGAGAGTTTATTTAAAATCCTTAAAATCCTCATAGAAACTTCATACCAAATCTTCTAGACCAAAAGTGTACCTTGACACTACCCCTTATATTTGAGTAAAACAATCATATTGATTTGTAAATACGTACTTTTCATTGAGAAACCATTAAAATCCTTAAAACCCTTGTAAAAACCTTAAACCAATCTTCTAGACCAAAAGAACCCCTTGATAGTTACCTACCACTCCATAAACAATTATTGTTGAATTAAAAGATTCTTGCACTAACCAAAATTATCATTTTAAATAAATCTCTGAGGAAATTTTAATTAAAGTTTTTCCTTAAACTTCATAAATGTAGCTAAATTTTTATTTGAATTACCAATCTGATAAGGAAGAAAAATTTCCAAGTGAAAACCTTCCCCAAAAAATATAACCCATATAATAGGGGGTATCAATGTTGACCAATCCACAATTAAATTAATCTTGGATAAAAATAATTATACTGCAATTAATTTTTCTAAAAATTAGGTTATTAGACCTTTTACATGTCAATATTCACCTCTATCTGACATCTTTATCCTCATTTTTTCATAACCACATCTTGGACAACTTTCTGGATGTGCCAGCCTCCCTACATTGCTGCTCACTCCCATCTTATCTATTCATTTCTGTTCAAAGCCCCTCCCCATCTCATCTGTTTTTTTCTTCTCCTTTTCATCTTCAAATATCTCAACATGCCCTGTCATCATAGTTCTTCTCAAAGGCAGCCTTCTCCCAGTTATTCTTCAAATCCCATCACTCCCTCTTTCCCCCGCTCATCTGAGAAATCAAAGACTTTTCAGGTAAAAAAAGATGATCATCTCATACTTATCAACTGGCTAAAAATAAAAACTAGTTATTATTCTTGTTTTGTTACTGAGAATGCAACTAAAGTAGGACATCCCCCTGCATCAATAGTCAATGGCTATGTTCTAATGGCCAATGAATTTAAAATAAGTCAAATGGAAGGATTGATCTTTTGCCTAAAAAGATTTCTGAACATTTCAAGCATTACCAAGCCAAATACAAAAAGGCAAAGACTCTTTCATTTTATTCTGGTTTTGGTATTACCAACATCTATATCAGAAAGGGCATAAAATCCATAGATGATAATTTTGAATCTCTATGTTTATACTATTAAGAGATGGATGTCTTATTTGGAGAGCAAGCTGATTTTAATCCTGCCAACGTTTTGGATGGTGACAATGCTATCTCTGAACATGATTTCAAAATAAATCTTTTCCATCCACTTCCTCCACTCAAGCCTCCCCTGTTCTAAATCCAATGAATATAGATATCTTTCCAATAGATCCTTATGGTGATATAAACCAATGTGATCCCACTCCAGTAAGTTTTTATTTATTTTCTAGTTGTTTATTTTTTTTAATTCTAAAAAGGCTAACTTACAAACCCAGGATCCTCAAGCAAGTTAGTCTGAAGCTAGAATCAATGATGAAGAAGAAAATGTTTCTTCAAAAAAAAGCAAAGACCATCAACTACTTTAAATCTCAACAGAGATAGTTTTTCCCAAGCCCCTTTTTCTTCAATTTATGAATCTCTTGAGAAAGGTTAATCTAGTAAGTGATAGCTTACCTCTTAATAATTAAGTGATCTTTTTTTTTCTTTTGTTAATATTCCATTTCACTCTAGGTAAAGTTGAAGTAACAAGAGATACTCTCAACTTTCAAAAGAAACAATATTAGCTCTCTTTACAAAGGGATGATAGGGAACAAGACATGGAGGAGAAGAAAATTTGCCTTTCTTTATAGATGGATGAGAGGGCACATGACTTGGAGGAGAAGAAATTTAAGTTTTCTTTAAAGAGGGATGAGAAGGCACATGATTTGGAGGAGAAGAAATTCGAGATAAAGAAAGAGGAGAAGGCTCTTGAGTACAATTTCCTATTGGATAAATTGAAACTCAAGTATCAACTTGAAGAAGGTTCAAAAAAGAAAGATTTCTTGAGTGATTGTGATAAAGCTAATAGATTTATTGAGGAAATTGAACACTTAATGAAAATGTTTGGTAACTAGTTTTTTTTGTTTTGTTTACAAGTTTTTATTGATAGAATGCATTAAAGCTAATAATCAATCCTTGGGGCACACTTTTCACTGAGATTTGAAACATTTTATTGCAAAATTTTAGATTAACTTTTTTGTGCTTAAATTAATTTTGTTTTATTTTTTTTGGTGATAAGTTCATATATGCTTAATTCTTAAAAGTCATTGTTCTAGATAATTTTTTTTGAAAAAAAATGAAAAATTCATAAATTTTTTCTTCTTTAAATTCAAATCATTAAATTTACATTTCTAAATACAGCTAAGTCAACAAAACTCTAAAAAAATACTAAGTCATCAATTTAACATGTCAGATTTGAAAATTTGGCAATACCCCCCCTGAATTTTATTGAAGTAAGGGGTGAAAATAACCAAAATTTAATATAATTACATAAATTAATATATATACACAACTAATATATACCAATATCCCTAGTTTTAAAGTAATGACAATTCATCCTGCCAAAATGTGGGCCAAGTCTAAAAACTAAGCTTGGGCCTTTCCACAAGTTTAGGCAAGATGAACCCCATGAAAAAATTTAATGTTATCATGATTACCATTTATACAAAACAGGGTTGTTGGCTCTAAATTTTATTTTGTTTTAGGAATTTGAAATATAAGAGTTATTTATAAAAAATTTATGAAAAAATAAACAATATTGGATGACTCTACTAATCCCCATAATTTTTTGATCTACATAATGTTTTTTTATATCTGTTAAACTTAAATCATTTTTTTACTTTGTTTATTCAGTGCATTGAGTTTTAAATTATTTAAAAAGAACATCCAAAATGTGTGAACTCTTGACAAGATTCCAAGCCAGGTGGATCTTTGGTCATTTGGTGATGATTCTGTGAAGAATTACAAATTGTTTCAATAACTCCATTTCCCAAACCAAAATCAATCATTCAATGATGGTTTGGAAAATATAAGCCATGTCCTTTGATTTTAGCTGAAGATGTTATTGGTTGTTCAGTTGTTGGATTTATATATGAGAAAATTCAAAAAAGTAAGATAATTGGCATCATTCCTATCAATATGAATATTATTATGGAATCCTGAATAAGCAATAATAAATTTTGAAAATAAAATATATTGGTTGCTAATTTCTTCCCATTTGGAGTCACACCAATTTTCTATTCCAACTTTGGTAGGAAGTTGATTTTTCTTTTCTAAAGCTTTATTTCATAGTTTTTTGAGGTGAAGTGAAACAAAAGTATTGAAAGAGGGTAAGGTATCTCATAAGCAAAAATCATCATCTTTTTCATCTCAAGATTACTTTTTAAGTAAAGAATAGATGCTTATAGAAATATAATTTTTGAAATGATTTTAAGAATGGAAAATATATTATCAGACATACCAAGAGAATAGCCTTTATCTAATCCTTGTCTCCAACAAAATACAATCATAATACCACCCAACATATTTGTATCCCTTATTGGTAAGCAAACCAAAGCCATTTGATAAAGTGTTATTATGAGTTCAGATATGTCACCCAGGCTATCTCAGGAGCCCAGTAATTTATATAATAAATTACTGAAATCATGTAATGGAATAACACTATGTAGTTACAATAAATTATTTTATTAAATAATAAAATTTTGAATATTTTATGAATAAATAAAATAATTGCTATATTTAATTTTATTATTAAATTAGTTTTATTACATAAACAAACATTATATTCTATAAAAACATGGCACATTTCTATGTATTTAATATTTCTAAAAAATTAATTAAATTAATTATAATATTATAAGCTTAATTATATTTAACTTATAATGTAATACCAATTAATTTAATATAACTTAGATATTAAATCCAACTCATCATATAATTTTATCCATAAATATTGGACGCTTTTTTGACCCTTAATTGTGTCAATATAATTATTAAACAATTTAAAATAAATATTTATTATATTAATATTAAATTCACACTTTAAATAATTTACAATTAAATTAATTACTGAAAGTAGTTAAAACAATAAATTAATTTCTCTTTATAATTGAACTAAATTGATTATATAAATTTTTGTGTGAAAATAATTTTAGTTGTTTTAAATTAAAACCTTTACATCTTATTATAATTATTTGCCGGTTGTCTAGAAGAAGGAATGAAAGGGGAAATAAGAATAGGAGGAAAGAGGAATAGGGAGAAAAAGGATTATAAAGAATAAAACAAATAAAATAATTAAATGATTTAAGTTATTTAAAGGGGAGCAACAATGATTTACTTGAGAGCTGACACAAAAATAAGGGTTATTAAATGACTATATTTATTCAAGTAAGGATTTAATTTCAATGCCCAGAAACACTTATATTTATTATTATACTTAAAGCAACTGTAGAAATTTATTAAATTTTTTATTAGAACTATGATACTAATAATAATAATAATAATTTTGTATAATATTTTAATATGAAATAAAAGATGAGTGTAATCAGTGATAGAGCTACAGGGGGTTTTCCAAGGCCCTTATATAGGCAAGGGGCCCTCTGAAGCGCCACAAGAAAATATATCTTATAAAAAAATAAGATAAGAAATAATTAATAGTTAAAAGTAAGTGTACCAAATCTGTAAGGGAAAAATATAAAACAATTAATTTAAAAAATAAGTAAGAGACCAAAAAATCCACCAATTTAACCCCAAACAAATCTTTAAAATAAGGGAGTAATTAAATAAGATTTAAACACTTGAAGTATTAACTAATTCAATTTATAACACGTTTGATAATTAGCCCATTTTAACTGAGACATAAAAATTAAACTATTTTAATAAAATAATTAGTGTAATTAATTAATTAATTCTGGAACATAAGATATTAATTAATATAACTTATTTTATTAGTGTAAGAATTAAATTAGGTTAAAACAATTTATTAATTTAATATTATTACTAAATTTTAGAATAAAACATTAGTAATTAATTAAATAAAATGTCTTGACTAATTTAATACCTTAATGACATAATTATGAGTCAAAAAAGCGCTCAATATTCATAATTCATATGATATAAAAGTTTTATTATAATACTTTAATTTAATTTATTTATTTAATTATATTTTAAGTTAATATTTAGTTTTTTTAACTAAAATATATTTAATAAATTAATTAATAATTTATAAGTATTAAATACATGAAAAATGTTCCAACATTTTAAAAAATATAAAGTTTTTAATGAGTTTTAGTTGTATCTATAATTTATTTAATAATAAATTTAATATAACCCTTATTTTAGTTATATTATAATACAATTGTTATATAATTTTATTATGCAATATATTATTAATTTATATAGATAAAATGCATAATTTTTTGCCCTCATTGAGCTCCAATAGATTAACATACAATTTACTGGGCTCCTGGTATAGCCTGGTTGACAATAATACAGGTTTGGGATATTTTTTCTCACAACTCTCATGGCCTCATACTTTTTTAGTTATTCATTAGATTAATTACTTGTTTGTAGCTTTAATATGGAAGAGTTATTAACTTATTTACAGATTTAATTTGTTGTTTAATTTTTCCATCAACGTGTATATTTTAATTAAGTTCTTTTTGCCTTTTTGTTTCACATACTATGATTTTTGTATATACATTGGAAGTGCCTAAGAATGTATCCTTACCTATAAAAGTGTCTTGTATTTCCTCTTTTTTATCTATCACTTATCACACTCATACTTTATTATATTTTTAATTATAATACAAATTATTATTAATTTTATTGAGCTTACAGTTCTAATTTAAATTTTATATAACTTCAAGGTTGCCATAAGTCTATTAATAACAATCATTGATTTTTGCGCATTGAGATAAAACTAATTAATAATATTATATATAATTAAATCTACTGTAGTTTCATTACTCATAAAGTATCGTTGTATTCCTCTCCCTAAACTCAGTTATATTAAATTTTATTTTTTATTACAAACTTCTTCTTTATATTTCCCTTCTACTTCCTCTTTTTTTCCTCTTTTCCTTCTCCTTCTAGACAACCGGTGTAGACAATCCTATAGTACTAGCTATAGGCCTTGACCAAGGGAGTTGGAGAAAAACCAGAGAGAAAATCCCCTGTCCCTTTAGAAAAATAGAGTGAGATTTACTTGCTAAAGTAAGTTGGTTCCTGTTTTGCTAAAGCTCCTGTTTAACACACTTGACTGCTTGATGAGCCAAGAAAGTAGTCCCCAGATAGACTACCAGACCAAAGAACTGAAATGTTAAACAAAGTCCACACCAGAGACAGCAAAGATACTTGATGTAGGCTGCAAATCCACACCAGAGAAAGCAATAATACTTGCTATAGCTTGCAAGACTATAACAGAGAAAACAGTTGCCAAAGTTATGAAGAACTCACTTGCAACAAACACAGCCAATTGTGGCCAGAAAAAAGTGAAAACTGAGTGAAGAACAATGAGATCACCTCCGGATGGTTGTATGATGATTAAGGTTGCCCCAAACTGTCTTATTCACTATGTACACACAGACCACTAACTAAGAGCCCATGCGCACCCACCAATCTGGCACCTGTACCTGCCAAATTGCATAAAAAACCCTCCTGGAGCGCTCCCCAACCTCCTAAAACAGAGGCGGGCGGGCCGCCTAACGTCAGAGATGCTGCCTGAAGCGGCCCGGCCTCCCTGAAGCCAGAAAACCAATAAAAACCACTAATCTACTTAGAAAAATTAGATACAACTACTAAAACCTTTAAAACAAGGAATTTCACTATAACAACATTGTGACATGAAATATAGAGAAAAATTAGCTCTATCCAATGGTACTAAGCACTTAACCCTAAGACTTAAGGTTAGCCCGTAAAACACGTAAAACAAAATTAAACAGCAATCTTTTATAAATGAAAAATGAGGAAATGACCCCTTAAAACTTTGAATATGAAAAATGTCTTCGAGACATAAAATATAGAGAAAAACCAGGGCCATCCAATGATAGTACCCACATACCCGCAGACCCAATATCCACGGAATAAAATTAGAAAAATACCCAATTCCTTAACAGATGTCAATTAAGACATGCACAAACAGCGCCAAATCACACAACAAAGGCCCCTGCTAGTGTTGGAAGACCACATCCTCCTTCCAATTGATAATATCCACATTCTTTCTTCATCCAACCACCATGTTTAACCTTCTTCCCAAATCTTCCTCTGAAATGGGCCCCTGCCAATACTTCATCAACAATAATTTAATCTGGGCCATAACACCACCTGTCCATCCATACAGAATGTCCTGTGATGTCTGCCAATCCAGAAAAAAGACCTGCCACAGACCTGGTCCACTTTCTTCCACAACAGATTCACCTCCACCTCAACCTGGTCTTTCTTCTGCCAGCACCAAAAGATCTAGGCCATCCATCCTGATACCCAGATTAATCAAAAGGCTCCAACCTTCCCAGAAGAGTGGCACAACCCATAAAACAACTAGTTCCCCCATCCCTGGTCCATGTAATGGTAAAGAACTTTCTCTTCTTCCTTCAACTTTAAAACTGATAACTTCTCAGTTCCTCCCTCTTCTGATAGTGATGATAACAATGTAGGATCCATTGCACCACCAACACCAACGCACTTGCCCACTATCAAGGCCAAGTTCCAACAACACACATCTCAACAGAAACAACTTCTGCTTCAATACTTCCAATCCACTCCTTCTAGAGATCCACAGGACATTGAGAACAGAAGACACCTCATTCACCAGTTCAAGGCTTATTCTGAACACTTTATTTCATCACTTGATTCCCTCTGTAATTCCACTAGTACTTGAGTTTGATTCAGAAAAGAAAAATTGACCACACCCTCTATAGGATGTAACCACAAAAAACCCTCAGTTTTAAGTCTTGGGGGACCATCCTCATTTTATAGTCTTGGGGGACTCAAAAACCCACAGTTTAAAGTCTTGGGGGACTCAAAAACCCTCAGTTTAAAGTCTTGGGGGACTCAAAACCTAAATCATAAACCCAGAACCAGAGATCAACCAAATTAAGACACAGAGAAAAAACTAACATTCTGGGGTAATTTTGAATAGAGCTGCCAGCCATCAATTACCCCCAAACTTGCCTTTGCTAAATTCAGAGGCTCCCCCTGTGGATACCCTCCACCAATCTTTCAAAACCAACTCCAACAACAAAAACTTTTCCCTCAGTTTAAAATCTTGGGGGACTTACAACCCTCAGTTAAAAGTCTTGGGGGACTAACACAGTGTTCAGTTTAAAGTCTTGACGGACTAGTATTGATAAAATATTGAAACCAGCCAGTTTAAAGTCTTGGAAGACTAACAGAAACCAGATTTCAGTTTAAAGTCTTGATGGACTGCCTTGATACCATATCTTTTTTTTCAGTTTAGAGTCTTGATGGACTGTCTTGATTTTTGCATAAAATAGACGCAGCCAATTTTATGCAGCACACCTCTACAGCCAACCTGCTGAACTTTCACCTTCACTTCATCATCTACCCATCACTGACAAAAATCTCCTCCTATCCCTTTTCATCATCTTTTTTTACCACAGATCATGGCTGGATCTCCTGATGTTAACCCTTCTACTCTCCCTTGCTTCAATGCTCCCAAGGACTATGCCTGCAAAAAGTGCATCCACATGTGCAGACCTTGCACATTCACTCTTCCAAATCCTGAATCCAAATTCTACAACAGGGCTTGTGATTCTTGCTATTCCAAAAAGAAAAGATGTGACAGAGACGCCAACTACCCTATTCCTCCTCCTTCACCTTCCCACAAATACATCTCCAGATCCCCTACCAGATCCCCAGAGCTTGGTCCTTCCTCTTTCACTCTATCTTCTGCTCCTTCCAGAAGATCCAGAAGCTCAGCTTCCCGCACTCTTCCTAAAAGACCAGCCTTTGCTTCCCAAGAAACTGCTTTTATCTCCACCAAATTAGCTCCAAAAGCTTCAAAATCAACTCCCAGGCTTCTAGATCGCGTCCAGGCGGCCTGCCCTCCTCACCAAACAGTGAAAATCAGGGCCAAAACCTCCAAAAACGGCCAGAAAACATCCAAATTCATTCAGACAACAACAGCAACTCAACCCAACTACCTCCTACTGCTCCCAGAGCAATGCAATCCACCCTTCCAAATTCCAAAAGAACCAAAATTTCACAGATTTCTAAGAGACCTGCCAGAGAATCCCAAGAAGAAACCAGAAAACCACACACTGCTCCACAACAAAAACCTCGTCCCTAACTAAGACAAAGAGACTACACCTCTCTTCTGTCAGCAAACTACTCTTCTGACAGTTCCATCTCTTCAAAATCTCCATCCAGAAGAGATCAATCTGCTTTCAAATCCCCCTCTCCTGCTCCATCCTTTAACAACCCTGGTACTCCATCACCAGCACCTCCTCCAGCTGAATCCAACAGAAATAACAACCACAACAACAACAACAATCTCACTGCTCCAACTAAGCCCCAGGAACATCAGAATCCCAGTTCACCTTCTCAGGATCCTTAAGAGGAAGACCATGAGAATCCATATCTTTCCCTAGTTGATCCACCCACTATGACCATTACAAAATCGTCAGACATCCAAATCCCAGCTGCTTAAAGATTTGATGAGCTTCCAATCTGTAAGTACCAAATTAATTATTCCATTTCTTCAACAAAAATAATTACTGATCCAATTCTTCTTGTCTAGTTGGCACCCCTCCTCCTGAATCTATTATTGGAGTTAGCCAACCTCTTAAAACTTCTTTGACCCTGAATTATGGAGACATGAAGAAACACCTAAGCACCATGTGTTCCAACATGCTAAAAGCCTTTGCCCTCCATGGACCTTTGAATGACTTTGAAAAATCCCTGAGAAATAGCCTACTGGACGACCACTGGAAAATGTCTAAGATCATTAAACACACCCTCCAGCACTCATTCCTGCCTCTTCTTCTTCCTCCTCTGAACTTCTCTCTAATCCAATTCCTGACCATTACAATCCCTATAATCTCTCCAGCAGGATGCACTTCAAAGAACACAGTGCTTCCCACAATCCCAACAAAAAACAAAAACATCATCACAATCCAGACCAGCCCCCAGAAGCTTCATCATCCAGACAATGAGCTCCTCCAAAAATATTAGAAACAAAATAATAATATAAAACAATTAATAAAAATAATTTCAGAATTTTTTTTTTTTTAAGACGTACTAATATATTAATTAAAATTTTATAAATAAAATGAAATAAAATAAAATATAAAAAATAATACAAATGGTATCCCCCAGCCAATTGATGAGCCGATCCCCTGATACCTTACCCACATCCAAATGCACCTTGATGTGGATACACAATTAATTCTGTTAAATGGTTAACAGA
Source organism: Hemileia vastatrix (assembly GCA_030280995.1). Classification (NCBI taxonomy): domain Eukaryota; kingdom Fungi; phylum Basidiomycota; class Pucciniomycetes; order Pucciniales; family Zaghouaniaceae; genus Hemileia; species Hemileia vastatrix. Next base: position 24,858,732 of record JASXTE010000016.1, on the reverse strand, counting down.
AAACAAAATTCAAAAAAATTAAAAATTCAGAAAATAAAAAAAAATAATGAAACACAGAAACAAATAAAATAAATAATAAATAAAAAAGAAAATAGCATTGCCTGACCAATTGATGATCCTTTCCCCACCAATGCTTGCCCACATCCAGGTGACCCTGATGTGGTAAAACCCTATATTTTTGATTTTATAATTTTAAACAACCCCCATAAAAAAATAAAAAGAAAAAAAGATAAAAAAGAAAATAATCTAATACTGCTATCTAGCAAAAATATAACTGCAAAATCAAAGAAAGTCCAGCTCCATAGATGGTCCAATAAGGGAAAGTCCGATCCATAGAAATGATCACTGGGTGGGCTCCCTCCAATAAGTAAAAATGATGGGAGACCACCAGTGATCCACCACCAATCTGAAAGAACCAAAGATAAAGAAGCCAGTCCCAAACCAGTTTAAAGTCATAGCGGACTTGAAACCTGAATAATAAACAACAGAACTAGAATTCAACTAGGAAAAACAAAAGACTTGAGACAGACATTCTGGGGTAACTGTTCTACAGAGCAGCCAGCTCATCAGTTACCCCCACACTTGCCAAAATAAAATCTAGAAGCCCCCCCTGGGTACCTTCTACCTAACAAATCACAACGTCCAACACAAAAAAAACCAAAACCAATAAGATTGAAGAGACCAGCACATAAAAATCAGAAGAAATCCCAGTTAAAAGTCATAGAGGACTAAAACCTGTGAAAAGAAACCAATACTAGGGTTCAACCAAATTAAAAAAAAGGGTTGGAAACAGACAATCTGGGGTAACTGTTGATAGGGCAGCCAGCCCATCAGTCACCCCCACACTTTCCAAGACAAAATCTTGAGGCTCCACCCATGGGTACCCTCTAAGAAAAGTTTTCAACAAACAGATGCATAGCATCACCACAAAAAAAACCAAAATTAAAGAATGGTCCGTAATTTATCCTCATTGCGGAGTCAATCTTCTTCATGCCTAGTGCCTCTGGGATAAAACCTCTTCACTTGGTCTGCAGCCACCCTCTTTTTCAAGACTGCACCATCCAACTCTTCCAAAACATAAGAACCTCCAGACGCCTGAGATCTGACTCTGTAAGGTCCATTCCATCTGTCAGCAATCATTTTCCCCCACTGACTCTCCAAACTTCTATTATACACCAAAACCAAACAACCAGGTTTCAAGGGATTCCTGAGTCTATGAGCCAACTTCTTGTCCCAGTACCTGACTGATTGATTCCTAATCTTCATCATTCTAGAGTATGCCTTCTCTTGACATTCCTCTCTACATTCCAACTGTTGCATCCTGGCACAGAGCAAATCTTCTGTTGAGTGCACATCATCCCAATCAATTCCAAGATAAGAGACACCTTTCAAGTCCACTGGTAGAACCGCTTTCTGACCAAAAATTAACTCATAAGGAGAATAGCCAGTTGTCCTCTTCACAGTGACCCTATCAGCAAATAAAACCAAGGGTAAATAATGCCTCCACTTTTCAGCACTATCTCCAAACATCTTCACCAAAGAATTCTTGATAACTTGATGGCCTCTTTAACCATGCCTTCAGCTTCAGGATAATACGGTGTAGCCACTCTAACTTTATAGCCAAAACTAGCCACAGCTTCTTTAAATTTGGTCCCAAACTCTGGCCCGCCATCAACAGTCACCAACTTCATCAACCCATACCTATAAATCCACTCCCTCTTCAAAAACTCTGCCACATTCTTGGCAGTTAAATTAACCAGAGGAACTGCCTCAACCCAACCAGACAAATTATCCCTAGCAACAATCAAGTATTTATACCTGCCCTCTTTAATATGGACAGCATCCAGACTGACCCTTCCAAAAACAGTTGATTCACCAGTAGCACGGCCCACCTTTTTAGGTTTCAAGTGACTTCTTCTTTGACATTCTTCACCAGATTGAACCCAACCCTGCACAGCCAACTTCATACCTGGCCACCAAAATCTGTCTGCTACTCTTCTATAAGTCTCCCCAAAGCCTCTATGACCAAGGTCTTCATGCAAAGACTTCAAAACCAATTCTTGACCCTTCTTTTGAGTCACCACCACTTGAGGATTAGGATGTCTCCTCCTCATCAACCGCCTTCCTGACACATAAAATCCAGGACTCTTCTTCTTGATTTCCAACCAAGTATCATCATCACAACTATCTGGCCTCTCCAAGGTCAACAGATATTCCACCAAAATAAAATAAAACCCAGACTGACCCCAGGTCTCATCTTCAAAATCCAACAACACCACATCCAAGGGTACAATTCTTTCATCAAAATCACCAGTATGAACATGAGCCAATTGAGCAGCCCAACCAGGACACCAATCCTTAAATTTTGGAACGTCCTTCTCTTTCCACTGAACCTTGTGAGAATCCAGTTCACAAACAAAAACACCAATTTCCATTTTTGAGCTGTCCCAAACAAAAACTCCATCTTCATCAACAAAAACATCCTGATCACCAGAATCAAGATCAGATCCAGCAAGTTTAGCCTCTTGGGGGAGGTCAGAAAAATCTTCAGCACCCTTTGTGCTGGCCCTAACCACTGGAACATCCTCATCAAACTTTTCAGCCTCAGAATCTTCATCTGTAAAGGGCCTCCTTGATAATCCATCAGGCATAGTAAAAGTTTTACCTGGTTTGTGCACCAGGTCAAAAGAAAAATGTTGAATAAATGCCACCCACCTAGTCATTGGAGCATTTGGAAGACTAGGTGTATTGATCATCTGAACCAAAGATTTTGCATCCACCTGCAGCTCAAAATGCTGCCCCCACAAAACCGTCTGTAGCTTCTTTAAAATTTTAGCTATGCCACACAATTCCAACTTAGGTTGAGAATAACTAGATTCCACCTCATTAAACACCACAGACTCATATCTTACTGGCCTGACCTTCCCAGTCTTATCCTCCTGAGACAAAACAGCACCAGCAGCAATATAACTTGAGTCCACTGCCAGATAAATTTTTCCAGCACCAACACCATAATCCAACTTGTGAAGAACAATATCTTCCCCAACAACCTTTTTCAACCTCTGAAAAGCCTCTTTGCACTCTTCAGTCCATTCCCAATCTGCATCTTTTCTGGTCAACCTTCTTAAAGGTGAAGCCAACAAATAAAAATCCTTAATAAAAATCCTGACATATACACATACACCAAAAAATCCCCTGACTTCAGTAGTATTTTTAGGCCTTGGCCATGACTGAATTTTATAAATCCTCCTCTTTTCCATAATTCTTCCCTCTTTACATACCACATGACCCAGAATTTCCAAAGCAGGAACACAACAACAGAATTTTGACCCTGAAATGTTCAAACCAGCCTCTTCAATCCTGAACAACACTCTCTCTAGTGTTATTGCATATTACCACACAAACCACCTTATGCCAATGTTCTCCGCTGAAACCTCATTACCATAATCAGTGGATGGTCCTTTAATTACACCATCATCAATAAAAATACCAGCATGAGTAGGAACCTCATCCTGCAAAATCCAAGCCATCTGTGCTTGATAAACTGCCACTGAATTAGTTGCTCCTTGAGGCAACATAGTTAGCTGAAATCTTCCCAAAGGAGTCTCAAAAGTTGTGAGAGGCCTTGAATCCATATGTAGTTCCCTCTCATCATAACCACCCATAATATAACCCCAACCATAACACACCCTTCCAGTGAAAGCTTCAACAAAATCCTCTGCACTTGGTGGCATACCAGCGTCCTTGCTAGTGACTCTATTCAAGGCTCTAAGATCATGAACCACCCGCAACTTTCCATTCTGCTTCTTTAAACAGAACACCGGACTTGAGTAACTGGATGTTGATTGTTCATATAACCCAGTCCTGACTCTTTCCCTAACAATCTCCACACAATACTCTCTAAAAGTGGCTGAAATTGGAATAGGTTTGATTTGCCAAGGTTCATGACAACCCACAGGAATCAAGTAAGGTTCCCCATAAGAGTGCTTCAATACACCCCTTTCCTCCTCAACAAATGCCACATCTTTTTCCCTTAGCACAATAACGTGCAACAACAACTTCTTTTCTTCCTCAGACAACCACCCATCAGGACCAAAATTAACAACTTTCAATCTTTCCACAGTCACCCTAGCCGTCTCTACAAATTCTGGAGTATTCTTCACCAAAGGAGTACAGTATGGATCTCTCGACAAAGGAGGTCTCTTCAAAGGCTGATTCAAACCCACAGGCATAGGCTCATTGACAGGCCTAATCTTCTGCGCTACCTTCTTATACTTTGCCGCTCCACCTTCAACTTGAGGGATCTTCAGGAAATCTTCACCACCAGACCTGGAACATAAACCAAGGGTTTCCCCATTGCTCACAAGTGTGGCCAAGGTAATGTTTTTGAAAGGTGTAGAAGAAACCCTAGCGGTGCACAATTGGGAGGACTTACTTTTACACCCCAATCTCACCACTCCAAAACTTTTCTACAATTCCACATCTTCATCCTCACTTACAACTTCCAAATCTTCAAATCTTGATTCATCTTCTGAAACACATCTTCTAAAATTGTGCAGTTTATCCTCATGCTGGAGGTCCAAAAATAGATCTTGATGATATTCTTTCTTCAACATCTTTTGCAGTTTAACCTTATGCTGGAGGCCCAAAAATAGATCTTGACGATCTTCACAAAAATATTTTGCATCTTCTTTCTTCATTATCTTCAGATTTTTTTCTTGATTTTCTTGAATTATCTTGAAATTTTAATCTTCTTTTCTTGAGTTTTCTTCTGTCCTAAAAAAATAACCAGGGGTTTCCCCAATGCCCACAGGTGTGGCCCAGGTAATGTTTTTGAAAGGTGTAGAAGAAACCCTAGCGGTGCACAATTGGGAGGACTTACTTTTAGACCCCAATCTCACCGCCCCAAAACTTTTCCGCATATCTTTCAATAAAGATATATAACCAATCTTCTTCTTTAAACTTGAATTAAAAATAATTAAGAATCTTGATAGAGAACAGAGAATTGATAAAAAACTTGATGAATACTTGAAGAGAAGAGAAACATTAAAAAGAGAAAGTTGAAAATCCACTTGGTATATCTCCAAGGGAGCTGACCTACTACAACCTGGGATTTCCTCATCTTGGGGAGAGGTTGTAGCACTAGGGTGATCAGCCCTCATTACTCTAAAAAAGACAGACTCTCAATAGAGCCAGAGCCGCACTCCAAAAAACCAGAGGCAGCACCCACTTCCTTCCTTCTCCTGCAGCAATCCATGCACTGGCACATTGAAGATAAACCAGGCCTAGTCTCCCAACCATCCTCTCCAGGGGATGATAACCTCATGTGAAGCCTCCTTTTGTCTTCACCAGTCAACTCCAAACTGATTCCCAAATCAAATTGATAACCTATTCTTGCCCAAAAATCCATCAAGAATGGCCCACCCAAAACTGCTTTTACATTACCTTTAGCAATGTAAAAATGAACCTTCCCTGAGGCTCCTCCAACGTCTAACTTCACAAACTCTGAAGTTCCAACCAATTCAGTGACATGGCCACCGATCCCTCTCAAATTCCCACCAATACCAGTTTTGATGGGGAGGCCCATATGAGTTGCCTCAAACAAAGAAATCAGGTATATCTGAGAACCTGAATCCACCAATGCCCTTGCCTCCCTGCCATTCAGAGTGACATTGACATATCCCAGAGGAGCAGAAAAATGAGTTTCCAACCCCTCACCAAATTTTTCAGCAGAATCACAAATGTATTCTACCTCACCAGAAGAGACCCTTCTCCTGGTCAACAACTTCTTCTGCCTATCAGCCAACCCTGGACTGATAGCATACAATTCCCTATAAGATAGGGAAACCTGACCCTGGTTCATCCTTTCCAGGACAGAGTCCATAAAATTCACTTGACCAGACACTACTGGCCTCTCAAAGTGAGCTCTTTGCTTCACCACCTTGGTCCTAGAAGATTCTTGAGGACCAGCACCACCAACAGATTTACCATTAACAGAAACCAACCCAGATCCCTCACCAGAACCTCTGACTCCAACAGGCTTTGGCAATGAAGCCAAAGGGACATCCTTCTCGGAGTCAGAATCCACCTCCATTGGCATTGGCTCACCATTCAGGTCCAATGCACCAAAACTAGGGGGGCCCATGTCAGCCATACCTTTCTGCATCTTGTAAAGCTCCTCTTTGCTGTACCTTTTCCTAGCTGCACTCAGCTTAGGATCACCCTTTGAAGCATTTGGCTTTGGTTGGGCCTGAGAACTGCTCTTAGGCCTTCCCACCTTTCCTGCTTCCACATCATAAACACCAGCCAAGCATTCACCACTTGACTGTCCACCACAAGAATACAACTCCAAACCACCAAAGGAAGTAGAAAAAGAGACCTTATCGACCTCCTTCCCCTTTCCCTTGACGTCCTCATCTACCTTAACAGAAGACTTCCCCTGATCAGGAATCTCCTCAAACCTTGGCCTCCTTTGATTGAGACCACCCCTTCTCCTGACCAAATCCACAGGAGCCTGCCCCTCACTGGGCTTCACAAAAGAACCATCAGGGAACTTAAAAACCCTGCCATCAAACTCCACTTTTCCTTCAGACACATCTCTGTTCAGTGCCCAACAATCATTGGACCTGTTCCGCCTCCTACTGCTATAATAGCAAACCCAAGGATCACTCCTACCAGACCTCCTTTCAAAATCTCTAGGCTGAGAAGGTGCCTTATTAACCTTCTTGGCCTCCTGAACAAAAATGTGCAGCTACTTTGTAATATCAGCCAACTTCTCCACCATTGGGTCCCTCTCCTGTTTGGGAACCTGCACCAAATTCTTCTCCTCCTTCTTCTCCCTAACTTCCTCTTCAGCCAAAGCCTCACTGACTTTGCTGACATACTTGGCACACCCCTCCTGATAGGTGTCCACAGCCAATAACTTCAAATGGGCCTCAACAGCCTCCTTCACCTTATCCAAGTCAGGAAACTTCTGGTCCCCATTAGAAAGAGTCTTCATCAATTACTTTCTTGACAACTCCTTCAACACATCCATCCTGACATCTCTAGCCAGGGCAGACCAAAAAACATCCTTGGCAGCATTTTCATGTGCCAGCTCCTCCACTTCCACCAAATATTCCACCACAGGATCAAACTGTAGCAGAAACATTCTGTAACTACTTAAGTTACCAACACCACCATAAGATTGCCATTCACTGACAACCTTGTTCAAATCCACCATAGTGAACCTGACACCCCATCTATCCACCATTTCCCTACACAACAATTTCCAATCCCTCTTCTTGTAGCCAGACATGGCCACAATCTCCTTCTCCACTTACCTATCACCAATGAAGAAGATAATCTGCTTCACCATGTCCAGGTAGGAAGCACCATCCACTCCAGCAGCAGTTTCATACTTCTCTAGAAACCACTTGACATCCTCCCCATTAAACTTGGTACCATCCCAAGTTTTAATCCTTACACACTTCCTAACCATCACAGCAGGAGCACCATCTCCCCCACTGACAGTCACTACAGGAATAGAAGAACCAGAAGCCATTCTTCCAGTCCAAAACACCAAAGAGAGCCAACCAAAGAAAACAGAGATTCCAAAGAACTAGCAAGTTCTACCCCACGTTGGGCGCCAGAAATGTAGACAATCCTATAGTGCTAGCTATAGGCATTGACCAAGGGAGTTGGAGAAAAACCAGAGAGAAAATCTCCTGTCCCTTTAGAAAAATAGAGTGAGATTTACATGCTAAAGTAAGTTGGTTCCTGTTTTGCTAAAGCTCCTTTTTAACACACTTGACTGCTTGATGAGCCAAGAAAGTAGTCCCCAAATAGACTACCAGACCAAAGAACTGAAATGTAGAACAATGTCCACACCAGAGACAGCAAAGATACTTGATGTAGGCTGCAAATCCACACCAGAGACAGCAATAATACTTGCTATAGCTTGCAAGACTATAACAGAGAAAACAGTTGCCAAAGTTATGAAGAACTCACTTGCAACAAACACAGCCAATTGTGGCCAGAAAACAGTGAAAACTGAGTGATGAACAATGAGATCACCTCCGGATCGTTGTATGATGATTAAGGTTGCCCCAAACTGTCTTATTCACTATGTACACACAGACCACTAACTAAGAGCCCATGCGCACCCACCAATCTGGCACCTGTACCCGCCAAATTTCATAAAAAACCCTCCTGGAGCGCTCCCCAACCTCCTAAAACAGAGGCGGGCAGGCCACCCAACGTCGGAGATGCCGCCTGAAGTGGCTCGGCCTCCCTGAAGCCAGAAAACCAATAAAAACCACTAATCTACTTAGAAAAATTAGCTACAACTACTAAAACCTTTAAAACACGGAATTTCACCATAACAACATTGAGACATGAAATATAGAGAAAAATTAGCTCTATCCAATGGTACTAAGCACTTAACCCTAAGACTTAAGTTTAGCCCGTAAAACACAAAAAAAAAATTAAACAGCAATCTTTTATAAATGAAAAATGAGGAAATGACCCCTTAAAACTTAGAATATGAAAAATGTCTACAAGACATAAAATATAGAGAAAAACCAGGGCTATCCAATGATAGTATCCACATACCCGCAGACCCAATATCCACGGAATAAAACCAGAAAAATACCCAATTCCTTAACAGATGTCAATTAAGACATGCACAAACAGCGCCAAATCACACAACAAAGGCCCCTGCCAATGTTGGATGACCACACCGGATAATAATTTGAGGCCTTTCCAAATGACGACAAAAATTGTCGGTCAGTCGTCTAGAAGAGGTAAGAAAAATAGGAGAAAAAGGAGGAGAGAAGGAGGAGGACAAGGGAAAATAAAGAAATAAACCAAAAAAAATATATATTTAATTTATTTGAGAGGGAAACAACGGTGAGCAACTTTGAGAGGTGACAAAAACTTAGATTTTATTAACAATAATATTATTAAATGTAAGGGTTCTGCGCGGCAAACAATTTTAATTACTATCAGACTTAAAGCAACCTTTAATTTGTTGTATAGACTTTTAATTAGATTTGTATTACTAATAAAAAAATATAAACGTAATAAAATGGTTATTTAATTTGTTGAGTGTGTAATAAGTGATGATGCTACAGGGGATTATCCAAGGCCCTTTCATAGGCAATGGGTCCTCTGAAGCGCTACTATCTTTGTAAATACAATGATTAGAATGGAATAAAACAAATATATCAAAAGAGTAAATGAAACATAACAATATAGAGAAAAACATGAAACAAATAATTAAAACCCCAATTAAGAATCCAATTTCCCCGCCATTAATTCCCAAATCAGTAAGTGACAATAGTGAATAACTAAACAAGATTGGAAACATAGGAACTATGAGAAATATAATTCCAAAAAGATAGTACATTCTGATTAAAGGACATTTTAAGTGAAACAAAAAATAATTTGACGCAACAAAACAAGCAATTAATCTCAATTTAGTCCAAATTAATTTATTTGTTTTTTCTAACACAATTAAGGGTCAAAAGAAGCGTCCTTAATTATTGTTTAGTATCATATGAGAGGTATTATTTAATATATAAATTTAAGTAATTAATTTAAATATATTATAAATCAATTTTACACTTGTAATTATAATATATGTTTTTTAATTAATTAAATATAAATTTATAATTATTAAATACATAGAGATGCACCATTATTTGTAGAATATATTATATTATTCTCAATTTAATTGTATATAAAAATATATATAACCAATAAATTTAATGTAACACTTGTATATAATAAAATTCTTATATAATTTCATTATGCAATAAAATATTAAGTTATATTCATTAAATACAAGTCTTACCCACTCTTTAAGGTTTTATAATTTGTATATCATTTACTGGACTCCTGGAATAGCCTGGCTGACAAAAATACACCCTTTTGCGACAAAAAACACTGCGCACGTACCAACTAAGCAAAAAAGCAAAATTTTTCTGCAACTGTGTTTTGAACTTAGGTTCAAACTTTTATGTTTATAATATATTAAATAATATATACTTTTGAAGTGTTCAAAAAAATTATTTTTATTTTCCATAGTTGACCATAATAGAGTTATAACTCTTAGTCCTAGAAGATCATTATAAAATATTTTAAATAAATTATTAATATAATTTTATTGAATATTTTTTTTGATTTAAATTGGTTGACCATAATAGTAATCAGTACTTAGTTCCAATATTACAAAGATATTTTTTTTTGTATTAATTATTTTGGTTGACTTATTAAAACATTTTTTGGTTTGGCCCCTTAATAAGAATTATAACTCTTAATAATATAAATTTTAATTACACATTTTTGTATTAAATTCTTTATTGTTAATTATTTTATTTAATTTTTTTATGAATTTAATTTTTTCAAGAAATAATTTTTTTTTTGTAATATAAATTTGAATTATAAAATAACTTTTAAATTTTTTTTCATAGTTCCATGTCCAGTAGTTTGGCAAACAGCATGGATAACCCTCATGTGGATGAAAATTATGTGGATGTAGATAATGAATCTGTACGTTCTTCAAAATTAAATTACCTGAATTCTTCAGTTAATATTAAATCTTCATACCCTTTAAGACATAGAAATGTCAGGAGAAGTGGCAAACCCCCCTCACCAAACTACTCTGAAAGAAGTAAAGCCTCATATCAATCAGGAAAATCCTCTAAAGATTATAAAAATAAAAAAAATTCCTCTGACATAAAAAATAAACAATTATTCCAGCCATATAGAAGAACTGAAAGCATAAAGCATGAAGTACAAGGATAGAGTAGACACACACTGGAAACAGATGCAGGAGCCACAAAATCAAAAGCAGGGTCAACCTCCTCCTTTCCCAGCCTCTCAGCCTGAGCCTCACTTTCCCAGCCTCTCAGCCTCAGCCTCAGCTTCATCAGGAACCCAGATCTTTCACTCAAAGTCAAAACACTCTGAAAGTGGAACAGTAGAAATGGGATTACCTGATGAATCATTAGCAACAGAATGTTCTGCAGCCAGTAGCTCAACACCCTGGACCATCCAGGACACAAATCTACCATCAACCTCCTCAGGCCAATCCTTATCAGGGAGGCAGAAGAAAGAAGGCACAGGTAAATATTCCTCCCTTTCCATGGTATGTAATCTCTATGATAAAAATGTTGGTATGTATAATAACAAATCTTCTCTCACAGGTAATATTGTGGATAATGGTGAAAGAAAAGTTAAAGCCTTAAAGAGACAAATTCCTTTAATTAGTAGCCCTAATGATGTAATTATTAAATTATCATTTGATGAACATTTACATTTAAACTCTACTTCTTTAATTAATCCTTCTCTTACAATTAAAAATGATTCTGTTTCACCTGAAGTTTATACCTTTCTTGAGAAGACCTCTGAGGATATATTAAAAGGTACACTTTATTTTAATGTTGTAAAAGACAATAATTTAAGAGATGTATTAGTAAATGAGAGTGATAGATTGAATAATTTGCACTTACATTGTAAAGTGAGCTCTTCTGTGCAAGATACAGCCTATTTTAAAATCAAAGAAACTTTGAATATTCTTCTTAGCCAACAAAAACAAATAAGAAGTGATCATAGAGCTATCTCAGATAAAAATATTCATCTGCATAAAACTTTGAGTGAGTTAAAACCCCTTATTGAAGAGAATTATTCATTGAAACATGAAATTAAGTCTCTACACAATGAGTTGAAAAAGCTTAATAATGATTTCCAAGCACTTAGTAGCAAATACACAGTTTTTGAGGACAGAAATGTTTTATCCCTTGCAAAAATAAATGACCAGATTTCTGAAATTCCAATGATAAGTAATTCTGTGTCTGACCTACAGGAAAAATTTTCAGCCTTAACCATCAATAATTATGGTATAGATGAGAAGGCTGCCCATAAGATGCATAAAAATAAGGGAAAGGAGCCTGAAAAGAGCAACTCTTTTTTCCACATATTTCAGCAATTAAACAAACTGACAATGTGTCTGAAAAATCTTTTGCTACTGGAAAATAATCTTTTAATGGTCATGAACCAGCTGTTTCTGTAAATAATGAAATTTCTGAACACCTGTCTAAACTTCAAGAATTATTATTGTTAAAAAATTCAAACCAAAAGATGGAACATCCCAATAGCCAGAAAAATTGGCCCAAACTGGATCAATATCCCACTTTTGATGGTGACTCTTCATCTGACTGGCAACACTTTGTTCAGAGAATTGTTAATCTGAAAAACTCTTATAAATTGCCAGATGAAGAAATTGTCTCTAAATTAATTTCTTTATTTTCCAATTTAGCTTTAATGTGGTATGAATCTGTTTTACTGAACAGCCAACATTATACTTGTAAAGAGTGGAAAACCTTGATTGAAAATCAGTTTGGTGGTTCCAAATTCTGGCTTGCCCAGCAGAGATTATATGGGAATGCTAAATATGTGTCCTCCTCTCCTGAAAAACCTATTGTTTTCCTTATTAAAATTTCAAAAATTCTTAGAGCCATAGATTCTAAAATGGATTATGATATTTGGAGAGATAAAATTCTCTATAAATTACCAAATTCTCTGAGAGATTTGATTGTGGGAAGGACTGGGCATGTAAGAGAGAATTATTCCTTTATTAATATCTGTAATAAAGTCCTACTAAATCATTGATATGAACCAAGGAATTATCCTGTTAAATCTTATCATGACCAACAAAAGACCTCCACAAAACTTCCAGACAAAACTGGTAGTCCTTCTGCCCCAGTTGCTCCATGATTTCTGCACATTGAGATATAACTTATTAATAATATTATATATCATTTAAATCTGCTGTAGTGTCATTACTCAAAAAGTGTTGTTGTATTCCTCTCCATAAAATCATTTATATTAAATTTTCATTATTATTACAAACTGATTCTTTATATTTCCCTTCCACTTCATCTTTGTCCCTCTCTTCCTTCATCTTCTAGAAGACCCAATGATAAGATAGTTGTTTAAAGGTTACATATTTTGAACAATTAAAAGAAAGTTTTTCATAAATAAATTGAGGTTTAAAAGAATTACTGATCACTTCTTTAATTTACTCCTCTCCTGATTCAGTTAAATACCTGCAATTCAAATAATTTTTTTTTAATTTTCTTTCATTCTGCTGAATTTTATTATCATTTTTTTGATATTTTGGATGATGATTGAAATGAAGTTGAATTTGAAAATAATGATAAAGATGATAAATATGATGATGATAGATAAGTAAGATGTTATTCTGACAAAATAGACATTTATTTCTATGAAAAAAAAAAATTGTGTCAAAAACCAAAAAAATAAAATGAAAGAAAAATAAAACTCACAAAATTCAGTTTGTTTATTCAACCTTGAGATTTATATTAATAAAAAAATCCAAATACTTATTTTTTGAAAAGAAATCAATTACTAAAACTTTTATTGAATAAAAATTTAAACAAAAAAAATAAAATAACATAAAAACAAACATCAATAAAATTATTTGCCATATAAATGAATTTTAAAGTTATTTTGTGTTAGATATATCACCAAAAGTCCTTGAAAAAAATGGATAAAAAAACAATACTGAAAAATTAAAAAAAAAAATTGCATCAGAAAAGTTATTTGCGAAATAATAAATTAAAATTATCAACATACCAAATGTATTTTTCAATTAGCTTGAACCATAAAATTTATTTTATAATATTCTGTAAAAAAAACTAAAAAAAAAATACAAAATAATGACATTCTGTCAAAAAAAATAAATAAATAAATATTTAAATAAAATTAATAAAGTTATTTTTTACAAACTCCCATATTACCCTTCCCTCTTTTTGGTGTCCTCAAATCTTTCCTTCCCCTTCTTGATCTCTTCAAAATCCCTTAACCCCCTTTTTTCATCAGTTCCTCCTCCCTTTTCCCCCCTTTAGGCACCTTTTTCCTCCTTCAGACACCTCTTTCCCCCCCTTCATACCACCTCACCTGTTTCCCCCCCCCCTCATTCCCCTCTTCCCTCCACCACTTCTCCCCCTTCCCCCCTCTCCCCTCTCCCCTCTCCCCTCTCCCCTCTCCCCTCTCCCCTCTCCCCTCTCCCCTCTCCCCTCTCCCCTCTCCCCTCTCCCCTCTCCCCTCTCCCCTCTCCCCTCTCCCCTCTCCCCTCTCCCCTCTCCCCTCTCCCCTCTCCCCTCTCCCCTCTCCCCTCTCCCCTCTCCCCTCTCCCCTCTCCCCTCTCCCCTCTCCCCTCTCCCCTCTCCCCTTACCCCCTCTCCCCTCTCCCCTTACCCCTTATCCCTTTCCCCCTCCCCCCTTTAATCCCTAAAAAAATCTCTAAGTGATTTGTTTAGGGATAAAAGGGGGGTGGAGGCAGGGTGAGAGGAAAGGGAGGAGAGGGGAAAGGGATAAGGGGGGAGGGGGGAGAGTGTGGAAAGCAATAAGGTGGTAGGGGGGGAGGGGAGGAAGTGGTTGAGGGGATAGGGGGATGAGGGGGGGAGAGGGGTGAGGATGCCTAAAGGAGGGAAAAGGGAGTAAAGGGGGGTATAAAGGGCCTAAAGAGGGAAAAAATAGAGCATCTAAAGGAGGTAAAAGGGCAGAAAGGTGGGGAAAGGTGAATAATGATGTCAGCCTAGATATCTCCAGGACTGAGTAATTATTATGTTCAAAATAAGATAACCTTAAATACATTAAGTTTATATCTTAAAAATAAGGTTAAAACACTTATATATATGTTTACAATACATATATATATAATTATTACTCTATTATATAAATTATAGTAGTTTAAATAGCTTATCCATAGCCTAAAAATACTTATTAAGATGTTAATGGAGTCATAATATACTTATCTTAAGTGATATTAAGCAATTATTGACATACATAAGCTTATATGTATACATAAATCTCATATTCAGTGAAATATGTGGTTTATTATGTATATTCAGGTCTATAAGTGGGTTTTAGCCTCTTAATAACCTATAAACTTTGTTTTTCTGCTTATTTTAGGTCATATGGACATATTCAGTGGATTCACAACGCCTACAGAAGCATATGCATCTATTTCAGGCGCATGCACTCAGTTTGGACAACTTAATCTGTTTCCTTGGATGGATATTCATGTGTTTATGGGTTGGGAGGTCGTTACTGGGTTAATATGGATGCTTGGGGATGTTTTTAGGTGCTTGGACATTTAACTTGTTCAATTTAGATTCTTTGGGTTTCATTTTATTCTTTTTGGATTAGTTATTTTACCTGTTTCTTTATGGTATCTGCTATTATCTGGATTTTCTATTTATGGTATGGGTCTGTGTTATCATTAATTGTGATGAAGGGTCCTTACTGGAGGTCTGGATATTGAATATTATTGAAGTGGATGTCATGTGGAGGTGATTGGCCCTCACAGTGCTGTAATTTCTGGGGAGAGAAGTGACATCATCTGGATTGAAGGTCTGTGCACTCCAGTGGATTTTGGTATAAGTAAGGGAGGATTTTGATGTTTATTAGACATGACTTACTTACTAAAATTAAACTAAACATTTAAACACAATTACTATCATTTATAAATATAAGATAAAGCCTTTTTAAATTGATATTATTATTATATAAGATATTACTATATTCTATTTATCTATTTTCGACCACTAGCACACATTTAAATCGAAGTATTGTGAGTTTTATTTGAGTATAAATATTTTATTAGTCTTCCTCTGAGGTTTAATAACTAAATTATTTATAAATAAGTAGTAAGACTATTAATAAATACTATTAAATCATACTTATATACTAGATACACTGACAAATGAGGGGTGAGGTAGAGAATAAGGGGGGAAAGTGGAGATTTAGGCTTTCAAGAAGGGGGAAAAGGAGAGAAAAGAGGGAGAGAAAAAAATTGTCTAACCTTGAAAGAAAATAAGTGAAGAAATTACAAAAAAAAAAAAAAAACAAGAAACAAAAAAACAAAGCAAAAAAAAATTCATGATTAGCAAATCAAAAATCAACAAAAATTATAAAATGACTTATATCTGGTGAGATGAGTTAAAAAAATGCAAGAAAAATATTTGTGATATGTTTGAGGAGAGGAGGAGAAAGATATGAGTGAAGAATGAAAAAATGAAACACTGAAAAAATATGCAATTTCAAAAAATATGGGATTTAATGTTGAGCTGGTGAAAGAAAACCAATGAGCCATCCAAAACAAAGATATTCACTGTGAATTGAAAAAGAAGAATATACAAGAAAAAAAATACCAATCCAAGTGAATAAAGTATACAAAGTTGAAATTTGAAGAGTATGAAAAGAAAAAAGTAAAAGGGTTGTGTGTCAAACAGTGGGTGATTGGCATAATGACAGAGCATTGTGGTACATGCATTGCAGGTAACTTATATTTTGGACCAATAAGCTTGTGTACCCCAAGAAGAGCAAAGGTGAATCATAGAGCAGTAGATAGCCCTATTTTATATATGTGATTATGGTTTTAAAAGAACAAAGGGAAAGAGAAGCATGGAAGAGCATTTAGGGTCTGTGCACTTAGATTTTAAGGAAAGATGTGCCGCACAAAGGGAATTGAGTGTTATCAACTTAGGAGTGCAAGCGCTGAACATTATGGATTTGGGTTTTCAATAATTGTGTGTTATGCATTAAGGAAGGAATTTTAGCTCAAGGAAGACCTCAAGTACATAGTACACTGCATAGCAGCTAGTGTGGTAACTTACTGAAACAGTTAATGTAAGTTGCAGAGGCTAACAAGTTAAGTGAATTTTCAGAACTATGGACTTAGTAATGAAGAAATGTGGATGTGGACTCAATCACAAAACTACCCAAGAGTTGAAGAGACAAGGATCAGTGCTGAAAGGTTTCAATGTGGGAAGTAGCACTGAAAAAATTCAAAGGTACAGTCACAAGCATGCATGTGGAATATGAGTGAAACAAGTTAATACTAGTATTAGTAAGCATAGGGTATGTTTGGGTGCTGTAGCTGTTACAAGTCATGTATTTAGTTTACTAATGGATTAGTTATTGTTTTACTAATGTGGTGCTAGAGAAAGTGCTGGAGATCCACTAGCAAACTGAGTCTGGAGCACTGAAAAATATAAGAAGGAAAGGCTATCTACTAGGAGGAGTGTAGTGGTATTTGGATAGGAAAATTATTATTTTAATCAGTCATTAGATTACAAATATTAGTGCCTTATATTAGGGGGTCTCAAATTTAGGAATATTTCATTTCAAAATACCTCTTTTCCCCTCCAAATAAGCCATGATTATTTTTTAAAACATGCGATATTGTGCCCCCAAAATATCTTTTTAGTGAGAATTAATGTTGAGTTTGGGGTTTTCTTTTGGTGTGTTGAAATATTTTTTAAAGAATTACAAATTTCTAAATTTGGTACCCCCTATTATATACTTTTGAAATATTTTGTGATATATAGTGATTTGTCTATTTTTGTGATTACTCTGATAAAAGTAAGAGATTGGATTTTTTTGTGATTAAGTGTTTAAAAGCATATTGGAGATATTCTGAGTCTTTTAGTGTTTGTGTGTCTTTGTGTGTATTCCATATAGTATAGTGAAGAAGCGCAACACAGAGAGAATATATAGATTCAGTAGGAAAAACTATTATTAGAGTTATTTTATTTCTATAATAAGGCATATTCAAAGAAATCGCTTCAAGAGGGAGTAGCTGTGGATATTAGCCCTTATTAAGAATAGAAATATCCAGATAGTAATATTTGTTTTTCTTTATCTTTTAACTCATCTCTCAACTTATAAACTATCTAGTCAGATTTTAGTGTTACACATTATTCCTCTCTCTTTAAAATAAGAGTGGAAGGAGCTTCTTTTTAGAAATTGAAAAGAATAACCACCCATCTTGCATTGTGTCTACTGCTTAGTACTTTAGAACTTTCTACAGTGTATGGCAGTTGAATGAATGTTTTGTGATTAAAGGGAGGGGAGAGCCGGTGCTGGTTCAGGATCCTCTACTTCATAAAGATCATTCAAATCATCCCATAAATCAGCTATGATATTTTGAAGTATAATGCAAGTCATTATCCAATGATTTGCAGTTTTTATTTCCATTTTTTTTGAAATTGGATTCTGAATTCCTTGAGACTAGAAAATCTTCCCTATAAAGTCTCAATAGTTTGTTCAGTCTGTACTCTTGATTCGACAAGGTGATAGTAAAAGGTGGTTTTGGGGTCATTTTCTAAGGTTGCACCACAGAAAGCAGGTAAAATTTACTTTCCACTTGAATATGCTGAGTCTGAAAGGAGGTACTGATATTTGTCAAAGTATGAGTCAGGACTTTGAGAAATCCTCATTATTTTTAAGACAGAAGAGTCATGACATGAGCCAGGGAAGTCACTATGAAAAGCAATAAACTTTTTGTTGATTTCACAGACAAGTTGAACAGCAATAAATTATCTACAAAGAAGATAAAAAGTTAGTATATGAAAGATAAGAAATTGGAAAACATTTTGAAAAAACCTTTTTTTGTGATCAAAATAATGGTTGACATCATGAGCAGGCTTTTGACTCAAAATCATAGTTGGAGCACCAACAAAACCTACACATTAAGGGAAACATTTGTCTTGAATTACTTGAGAGGATTCAAGTGCTGTTTTGTAGTTTTCCAAGCAAGTGTTTGAGACTTGAGAGAAAGGATAGCAATCATGCAGTGCTTGGTTTATTATATGACAGTTCCATATCATATGGTAAAAAAATTATCTAAATGTCTTGCAGCAGCACCATTTCCATTTGAACTAGAGCTACATAGTGCAACAGCAAGTTAAAAGGCAGGATCAAACTGTTTTTTATGAGAATGATGATGGAAGATAGGATGATTGGAGATGAGTTGAAAAAGTTTGAAAAAAGAATTAGGAGAAATTCAAAATAGTTGAGTGAAGTTTGGTTGAGGAATGTTGAGAATGGAGTTAAGTTCATATCTGGGATCATGATAAATATTTGTCCCCATTGGGATGATGTAACCCTTTTTTGAAAGATAAAACATATAAGCTAAAGTGTCTTCCAAACCAGAGTCAGAATCAGAGTCAGAGGCTAAAACTAGAGTGATAGAATTAATAGCCGTGTGAAGTTGCTTCGAAGTAGAGAGGTGCTTCATTATTTTTGGTAGAAGGTTTAGGTGATGAGTGGGAAGTGGGAATTTGCCACCAAGTGAGCAGGTGGGGTGTGTAGAAAGAAAAAAATGTTATGTGTTTGTCACCAAAATTAAGTATCAGAGAGTGAAGAACCACATAAGGATGAGAAAAAATTTTATGTGTTTGACACCAAAATTTAGTATCATAGAGTGACAGAATTCTTAAGGATGGCATCAGCAATTATAAGTGATGTGACTTTCTTAAAAATCCATTATGGATGTGATGAGTTTGGGATCAGGAATTAGGAACGGAAATTGGGTTATAAGAGGCGGGATAATGAATAATCATTGTTTCCTTATCCACTAGCCCTGGGGCTAGTGGTTAAGAATCTTCCAAAATTAATAATGTCCGATCCCAGGGAAAAAAATTCCTGATCCATAATTGCGGATCCCTGAACATTGATACCCCTAATATACCATCATAAGTGATTCCGCTTTTTATCCTTGAATGTTGGTAGTTTATAACTTTTTGAAAGGTTTGAAAAAATAAATATAAATTTTTTATGGAACCTTTCATTCACATAGCTTTCTTAATAGAAATTTCTCAATTTTGTTAAAGAAGAAGTTTGGGGTGATCTTTGAACACCTAACCAGCCACAAACAGTGCTAAATTTAACATGAAATCTGAAATTTACCAAAAAAAGATGTTTATATATTATATAATTTTTAGAAATATTTTAAACATCCAATTTTGGTTTAGGTCCCTTAAATTTATTGATATTTGAGTTAGTAAAAATGTGCACAGAGAGATATGTTTTACTAATCCATGAGAGTTTAAAATATCTGGGACCATTTAATACAAGAGTTCATAAAATTAAATTTTATATTTGTAGGCTCCATTGAAGCAGAAAATAGTTTAACAAAATTAAAATTTCACATAAAAAAAGCCCCCCTCACATTTATAACACCATTACAATTTAAATTAATGAAGAAAAAGTTTAAGCAAAAAAATTCCTACTTTCTTTTATGTAAATTTAATAATTTTTTCAATGATTCACTATGTATTTAATGGATTTTTATGTATAATTTAACAATATTTAACTACAATAATTGATATCACATGCTAGAAGGGGTCCCCCCACCAGAACAGAACTTCCATTGTTTTTTGATACATATAGACCTGATAGATGGTGCCATTTTTATTTCTGGAAATAAAAACAAACTTTTAATAATATATCAGCAACATAATAGGGGGTATCAATTTTCAGGGATCTGCAATTAGGGATCAGGAATTTTTTTCCCTGTGATAAGACATTATTAATTTTGGAAGATTCTAATCCACTAGCCCTGGGGCTAGTGGATAAGGAATCCATGATAATGCATTATCCGGCCTCTTATACCCCAATTTCTGTTCCTAATTTCTGATCCCAAACTCATCACATCCATGATGGATTTTTAAGAAAGTCACATCACTTATAATTGCTGATGCCATCATTAAGTCTTTCCTCACTTTATGATACTAACTTTTGGTGGTAAAAACATAAATTTTTTTCTCATCCTTATGTGTTTTTTCACTTTCTGATACTTAATTTTGGTGACAAACACATAAAATTTTTTTCTATCTACACACACCACCTGCTCATTTGGCGGAAAATTCTCACTTCCCACTCATCACCTAAGCCTTCTACCAACAATAATGAAGAACCTCTCTACTAGGAAGCACTTCACAAAGCTATGAATTCTATAACTTTAGTTTTAGCCTCTGACTCTTATTCTGACTGTGGTTTGGAAGACACTTTAGCTTATATGTCTTATCTTTCCAAAAAGGGTTACATAATCCCAAGTGGGCCAAATCTTTATCATGTCCCAGATATAATCTCCACTCCATTTTCAACATTCCTCAACCAAACTTAACTCAACTATTTTGAATTTCTCCTTATTCTTTTTTTAAACTTTCTTAACTCATCTCCAATCATCCTATCTTCCATAATAATTACCATAACAAACAGCTTGATCCTGCCTTTCAACTTGCTGTTAAACTATGTTGCTTTGGTTCAAATGGAAAAGGTGATTCTGTATGAAGTTTAGATAACCTCTTTACCTTAGGGTATGGTACCATCATATTATCCAACAAGTGCTGCATGATTTCTATCCTTTTTCTCAAGTCTCAAAAACTTTCTTGGTTGACTCCATAACAGAAACTTGAACCTCTCAAGTAAGGCAAGACAAAGGTTTTTCTGGATGTTTAGGTTTTTTTTATGGTAGAACTATACCTTTGAGTTAAAAGCCTGCTCATTATGGAAACCATTATTTTGATCACAAAAAAAGGTTTCTTCAAAATGTTCTCCAATATCTCATCTTTCATAAACTAACTTTTTATATTCTTTGTAGATACTCTATTGCTGTTAAACTTGTTTGTGACATCAAAAAAAGTTTATTGCTTTTCATAGTGGCTGCCCTGGCTCATGTCATGACTCTTCCATCTTCCATAGAATGAGGATTTCTCAAAGTCCTGACTCATACTTAGACCAATATCTGTACCTCCTTTCAGACTCAGCATATGCAAGTGGAAAGTTCATTATACTTGCTTTCCGTGGTGCAGCCTTAGAAAATGAACCCAAAACCACATTTAATTATCGCCTTTCCCAATAAAAAGTACATATTGAACATGCTATTAAGATTTTAAAGGGATGATTTTCTAGTCTCCAGGAAAGCAGAATCCAATTTCAAAAAAAAATTGAAATAAAAACTGCAAATCCTTGGATAATGACTTGTGTTATAATCCACAATATCCTAGCTGATTTAAAGGATGAGTGGAATGATCTTTATGAAGAAGAGGATTATGAAACAGCACCAGCTCTCCCCTCCCTTGAATCACAAAACATTCATTCAACTGGCATACACTCTATCATTATGCCAATCACCCTCCACCATCTTGACACACAACCCTTTAAATTTTTTGTTTTAATACTATCCAAATGTGCACTTTGTATACTTTGTTCACTTTGCTTGGTATTTCTGATTGTTGAATAATCATTTTTTTTGGAATTAATGGTGAATATCTTTTTTATGGATGGCTCATTGGTATTCTTTCACCAGCTCAACATGACATCACATAGTTTTTCACTATTTCTTTTTTCATTCATCCTTCATATCCTTTTCCTCTTCTCCTCCAACATCCCTCAAAATATTTGGTTTCATTTTTTTTCTCATCTCATCTCTCCAGGTAAGTCATTTTATTCTTTTTTTGATTTTTTGATTACTAAGTATAATTTTTTTATGTTTTTTTTCTGTTTTTTTAATTTTTTTTATTTAACTTTTTTGTAAGTGGTTATTTTTGATTTTAATGGTAAAATCAACCTTTTTTTTCTCTCCCTCTTTACTTTCTTTTTTAGCTCCATCATCCTACTCTTCATCCCGCCTTGGCATGGTCATTATCCCCCCTTTCCCTATTTCACTTTTTATGGCTGCATGTCATTAACACACATACATTTCACATTCTTTATGCATTTCACTTACTCCATATTTGATTTCCTTACAATTCAAACATCAATCTTTCTCACTCTATTTTTCCTACTTTTCAATAAAGGTAAGTTTCATCTCCTTTTTTTCATGCCTAACGGATATCTCATTCCTTCTATGAAAAATTCATTTTAAATTTATGTATGAGTCTTATCTGGATAACAGTGAACTTATTAAACTATATTTATTATCATCTTCATTACTACTTTTCAACTTTTTGTAAAATTTTGAAAATAAGACTCGGAATTAGGGTTAGTTTTTTTGAATCTAATTTTCTTTTTACTGAAGATTTTCCTGAAGGCTACCTTTCATTTCCTACAAACAGATTTGTATTTGGAACAGCGGTTGCTGAGATATTGACCATTAAAGTTGAGCCTTTTTTTCTCATTTAAAATTTTATTTCAATTTTTTATGTAAGAAATTAGGGTTAGAATTATTTAAATCAAATTTCCTATAACTGAATACTCTACTAAAGCCTATCTTCCATTTTTCACAAACAGGTTTGAATTAGGTTGAGTGGTTGCTGAGATTTTGACCTTTGAAGTTGAGCCTTTTTTTCCAAATTTCACTTAGCTTATTTCACATTTTTATATTGCATAATTAGAGAATAAGGATTCTGAAACTCTTATCTGATTTTTATCTAGGATTTTATCTCTCTCTTTTTTAACTTTTGATCATCACTCTTCAAGTTTTTGTGCAAAGTGGAAAAGAAGAGTCAGAATTAGGGTTAGGTTTATTTGAATCAACTGTCCTTTAAGCTGAAGATACTGTAAGGTTAAATAAAGAAACCAAATTTTGTGAGTTTTATTAGAAATACAAGTCCATAATAATAAAAAAAGGAAGAAAAAATTTTAGTATTTTTGTAACTATATTAGTTTTGGCCCTTTTTTCCCCTCTAAACTTTTTAATAATCCCTTTTTTTGACCCCGCAGGGACCCATCCAGGCTGGACTTGGGGCTAATGAAGGGATGACAATATGTCAACCTAGTTTTGTTAAAAATATGCATGAAATATGGCCCACAAATTTTAATATCTTTATTTCATGACAAAATGGATATATTTAGCATATTTGTCACTTTTTTTTTCTTTTTTTCTTCCCTTAATACCCCATAATCATATATTTATTTTATTCAATATTTATGAGGCTCATTCTTACCATTTATTCAGAAATAAGTATATAAAATCTTTATTTTGGAACAATAGTCACTATACACTTCGAAATTTAAAAAAAAATTTCTTAAAAAACCTTATGTCTCAAAGAAAAAATTATTCTTTGTGTTCTCTCTTGACATGAATTTATTTTTATTTATGAAGTTTTATCTAGGCCAGGTAGTGGTATGGCTCCATTAGGGGAAAAAAAGTTTCTATTTGTCAGCCAGGCTATTCCAGGAGTCCAGTAAATGATATATAAATTATAAAACCTTAAAGAGTGGGTAAGACTTGTATTTAATGAATATAACTTAATATTTTATTGCATAATGAAATTATATAAGTATTTTATTATATACAAGTGTTACATTAAATTTATTGGTTATATATATTTTTATATACAATTAAATTGAGCATAATATAATATATTCTACAAATAATGGTGCATTTTTATGTATTTAATAATTATAAATTTATATTTAATTAATTGAAAAACATATATTATAATTACAAGTGTAAAATTGATTTATAATATATTTAAATTAATTACTTAAATTTATATATTAAATAATACCTCTCATATGATACTAAACAATAATTAATGACGCTTCTTTTGACCCTTAATTGTGTTAGAAAAAACAAATAAATTAATTTGGACTAAATTGAGATTAATTGTTTGTTTTGTTGCGTCAAATTATTTTTTGTTTCACTTAAAATGTCCTTTAATCAGAATGTACTATCTGTTTGGAATTATATTTCTCATAGTTCCTATGTTTCCAATCTTGTTTAGTTATTCACTATTGTCACTTACTGATTTGGGAATTAATGGCGGGGAAATTGGATTCTTAATTGGGGTTTTAATTATTTGTTTCATGTTTTTCTCTATATTGTTATGTTTCATTTACTCTTTTGATATATTTGTTTTATTCCATTCTAATCATTGTATTTACAAAGATAGTAGCGCTTCAGAGGACCCATTGCCTATAAAAGGGCCTTGGATAATCCCCTGTAGCATCATCACTTATTACACACTCAACAAATTAAATAACCATTTTATTACGTTTATATTTTTTTATTAGTAATACAAATCTAATTAAAAGTCTATACAACAAATTAAAGGTTGCTTTAAGTCTGATAGTAATTAAAATTGTTTGCCGCGCAGAACCCTTACATTTAATAATATTATTGTTAATAAAATCTAAGTTTTTGTCACCTCTCAAAGTTGCTCACCGTTGTTTCCCTCTCAAATAAATTAAATATATATTTTTTGGTTTATTTCTTTATTTTACCTTGTCCTCCTCCTTCCCTCCTCCTTTTTCTCCTATTTTTCTTACCTCTTCTAGACGACTGACCGACAACTGGGGACCTTTCCAAACGACGATGACGATCGAGCCTGGCGACGAACGACAAAACTCACGGACCACCTAGCAAAACGAAACTTTTGCCGCAACTGTGTTTCGAACTTGGGTTCGACATCTTAGGTTTATATAATATTAATTTTTATATTATTTTGAAGTGATTTTTCGATCACTATAGTAAGTTCACCTTTGCGCCTCTCACTCTTATTACTATATTTTTATTGCAATAACAGTGATTGTGGCTTAATTGCTGATTCACTGAGTGTAAGTGTTCAATTTTTAAAAAAATTTTTTTTTCCTAGTTGACCATTATAGAGTGTTAAATCCTCTTAGTCCTAGAAGAATTGACATTTTTTTAATACAAAATTGAATTATTATTTTAATTTTTTTTTTATTATTAATTATTGTTAATTTTGGTTGACTTAAAAGTACATTGTGCTTAGTCCCAAATATATTGCCATATTTAATATTGGTAATTAATTGGTTGAATTAACTTGATTGTTATTCCCAATTTAACCTTGCAATCCATTTTTTTTAAAAATTAAATTTTTTATTACTTTATATTGAAAATTATTTTTTCTATAATTTAATTAATAAAATTTTTTTTTATTATTTGGAGCAATTATTGACTAACTTTTATTATTTTTTTTTATAAAATAAAAAGTAAATTATAAATCTTCCCACTAGTATGTCCAACAATTTGGCAGAAAAAATGGATAACATGCAAGTGGATGAAATAGAAATTGACTATGATGCTGACACTGTAAGTTCTTCTAAAGTTGGTCATAAAAAATCTTATGTTAACACAAAGAATTCACATACTGCAGGATGTGGAAATGACAGGAAATGCAAACAAACCAAACCCCCTTCCCCCAGTACCACAGAAGGAAGTAAAGCCTCTAGTGCCTCAAGAAGGTCTTCCAAAAGGCTTCAAAATAAAAAAGCTTCCTCTGCCACAACAAATCAGCAACCTATCCAGTCATATAAAAGAGTTGAAGACAGAAAATATGACGTACAAAGCAAAGGTAGACACATTGTGGGATCAGGTCCAAGAACTCAGGAACCAGATTCAGGCCCAGGCCCCTCCTCAGTTGCCTCCCAATCAGCCTCAGCTTCAGGCTCAACCTTCACAGCCACCCAGCTCAACCATCCAAAATCCAAATACTATGGAAGTAGAGCAATGGAAATGGGATTATCTAATGAGTCACTACCAACAGAATGTGCAACACCCTCCTCATCATCAGCCTGGCCCATCCAGAACACCCAATTTCCATCCACCTCCTCATCCCTACCAACAAGGCAGGAGAAAGAAGGCCCAAGCACAATCCCAAACCCAGTCTCAGGGGAAGATTCCTCCTCTGCCATGGTAAGTAATTTGGTTGATAGTCACTTGGGTATGTTTTCTAATAAATCTTCTTCTGCAGGTAATATTATTGAACATGGTGAAAGAACAGTTAAACCTGTTAAAAGACAGCTTCCTGTAACTAGTAGCCCTATTGATGTAATTAGCAAATTGTCATTTGATGAACCTTTACATTTAACTTCTATATCTTTAATTAATCCTTCTCTTGCAATTAAAAATGATTCTGTTCCCCCTGAAATCTATACCTTAATTGAAAAAACTTCTGAGGAAATATTGAAAGATACCCTTGATTTTAATATTGTGAAAGACAAACATGTGAGAGATGTGTTAATCCATGAAAGTGATAGATTAAATAATTTACACTTGCAATGTAAAGTGAGTTCTTCTGTAGAAGATACAGCTTATTTAAAAATCAAAGAAACCTTGAATATTGTTCTTAGTCAACAAAAACAAATAAGAAGTGACCATAAAGCTATCTCAGATAGAAATATCAGTCTACATAAGACCTTGAGTGAATTGAAACCCCTTATTGAGGAAAATTATTCATTCAAAAATGAAATAAAATCTCTGCAAAATGAGTTTAAGAAGCTAAGAAATGATTTCCATGCACTAAGTACCAAACACTCAGTTTCTGAGGACAGAAATGTTCTATCTCTTGCAAAAGTAAATGACCAGATGTCTGAAATTCCAAGAATAAGAAACTATGTGTCTGACCTACAGGAAAAGTTCTCAACCTTAACCATCAATAATGAATTAAATGAGATTTCTGCAAATAAGCTGCATAAAAATAAAGGGAAAAAACCTGAACAAAGTTCATCCTTTATTCCTCATATTTCAACCATTAAACAAACTGACAATGAGTCTGTAAAATCTTTTGCTACTAGCAAAAAATCTTGTGATAGTCATGCACCAGCTGTTTCTGTAAATAATGAAATTTCTGAACACCTGGCTAAACTTCAGGAATTATTACTAATGAATAATTCAAACCAAAAAGTGGACCATCCCAGTAGTCAGAAAAATTGGCCTAAGTTAGACCAATATCCTACCTTTGATGGTGATTCTTCCTCTGATTGGCAACACTTTATCCAGAGAATTGATAATTCAAAGAGATCTTATAAACTACCTGATGAGGAAATTGTTTCTAAGCTAATTTCTTTATTTTCCAATGTAGCCTTGATGTGGTATGAATCTGTCCTCTTAGATAACAATCATTATACATGGAATGATTGGAAATCCTTGATTGAGAATCAGTTTGGTGGTTCAAAATTCAGGTTAGCTCAGCAGAGACTGTATGAGAATACTAGATATGTATCATCCTCTGTTGAAAAGCCCATTGTTTTTCTGATGAAAATAACTAAAATCCTTAGAGCAATTGATCCAAAGATGGATTATGATATTTGGAGAGATAAAATCTTGTATAAATTACAAAATTCTCTTAGGGATTTGATTGTTTCTAGAACTGAGCATGTAAGGGAAAATTCTTCTTTCATTAATATCTGTAATGAAGTACTACTCAACCATAGATATGAACCAAAGAATTACCTTAGTAAATCTTATAATGATCAGAATAAACCTTCTATAAAGCTCCCAGAAAAATCTGGTAAACCCTCTGCCCCAGTTGCACCTAAAAAATATGAAACAAATACTTGTTATAAATGTAACAAACCGTGGCAGAAGGGTCATGTTTGTGACAAGAAAATTCATCTTGTTGAACAAAATGAAGACACTGATGAAGTTGAACTTGATGTCAATAATTCTTCCAGTGACTGTGAAAGTAATATCTCCTATGACAATGAATCTGTTAAAGATGTTTTAATGTTGGAACATGAGGTCCATTATTTAAATAATATACCTGATGATTGTGTATTGAATTTATCTTCAGTAGAAAATGCTGAGATAATTAAAGATATTACTAAAAATTCTATTCCTATATCCCCTTTAAAGGCACCTGTTATCATTAATGGTAAAAATGTTGATGTAGTTCTTGATTCTGGTGCTGGAGGAAGTGTAGTATCTGAAAAAGCTTTGGCTTCAGTGGATAAGGAATATTTGAGTAAATTATTGCCTATAACTTCTGAAAAATGGAGAGGGTATGGTTCTACCTTATTTCCTATTGGCAAATACAAAACCTCTGTATTCTTCAAATATAATGGTGGTTTTGCCAGAGCTATTTGTGAGTTTGTTGTCATGAATAATGATAATTTGAGCAATTGGTTTATTATGGGAAATGGTATTTTAACCATGTTTGGTGTGAAACTGGATCCAGCAAATAATTGCTTTACTTTAGGAATGAATGGGAAAAGAAAATTCAAAATTTCTTCTCCTAGACCTTCTGGGAATTTGTTGAAATCTTGTAACTCACTGACCCAATGTAAAGGTAGAACAACAACTGAAATGTATGATTTATTACATGAAATAAATACCGCTTCTTTTGGTGATCAGTTGACTAGTGAACAAAAGGATTCTATTGTTGCCTCTATTACCTCTTTCCCTATGGCTTTTGCTCATGGTTCTCATGTCTTGGGAATTGTTCAGGAAGAGATGAAAATTACCTTATCCTGTAATTTGGGTGATATTCCTCCTTCCCTTAAGAAAAAACCATATCCTGCTTCTCCATCAAAAAGAAAAGATATTGAAGATAATATTGAAACATTATTGAAAATGAATATCATTGAGAAAGTGGATGTCACCCCCAAATATTGTGTCATCTCCCCAGTCTTGATTTCATATGAAAAAGATAAAGCTAGATTATGTGGAGATTACAGAGCTTTAAATACTTATACTGTTGATGATATTTATCCTTTACCCAGAATTAATTCAATACATGCTACCTTGCAAGGTGCAAAATTTATTAGTTGTCTGGATGGTAATAAAGGTTATCATCAAGTTCCAGTTGAGAAAAATTCTCAAAATTTTTTGCTTATTGCTACTCATATGGGAATATATAAGTATGTTAGGATGCCATTTGGCCCTAAAAATTCTCCTTCAGTTTTCCAGAAAGTCATGGATAACACTTTCCATCAAGAAATTATTGAAGGTTGGCTCATGGTTTATATTGATGATATTATTGTTTTTTCTAAAACTTTTGATGAACATATGATTCACTTGAATAGAGTTTTCCAAAAAATGGATGAAATCAATATGACCTTATCTTTAAAAAAGTGTAAATTTGGTTTTCAATCTTTGAAAGTCCTTGGCCATGTTGTGTCAGGCTTACAAATTTGTGTAGACCATAATAAAGTTGCTGCCATTCAAAATGTGAAAGCACCAACTTCTGTAAGAGAAATCCAAAGTTTTTTGGGTATGTGTGGCTATTATAGACAATATATTAAAAATTATCAGGTCATAGCCTTGCCTCTTACAAAACTAACCAGAAAAGATGTTGCTTTTCTCTGGAATACTGACTGTCAGAAAGCTTTTAATAAATTGAAAAGTTGCTTAATGACAGCCCCTATATTGGCTCTTCCAGATTTTAACAAGCCATTTGTACTTTATACTGATGCTAGCTTTATTGGTCTGGGTGCTGCCCTTCACCAAAAGCAAATTATTAATGATAAATCCTCAGAGGTTTTAATTTGTTATATTTCAAGAACCTTAAGAAATAGTGAATTGAAATATGGTGCCACTCAATTGGAGTGCTTAGCAGTTGTTTGGGCTCTTGAGAAACTTCATTACTACTTGGATGACCAAAAATTTGAGTTGGTAACTGACTGTAGTGCTGTGAAATCTCTCTTAAACCTCAAAACACCTAACAGACATATGTTCAGGTGGCAACTTGCTGTTCAGGAATACAGAGGAAGGATGACTATAATCCACAGAGCTGGAAATGTTCACTCTAATGTTGATATGCTCTCCAGATTGCCTCTGCCAAATAATGACTCCAATCCTGCTTATGTACCTGAGGATGACACTGTTCATGTACATGGTATATTTATAGTTGATATGGAAGAAGAGTTATTACAGTTAATACTGGATTCATATGATAAAGATTCTGACTTAAATAAATTAGTTACTATTTTGAATGATCCTAAGAATGCTTCAATTCAAGCATTAATAAAAACTCTTCCTGCAAAGTACCAAAATGCTTTAAATAAAGGAAAGTTTTCTATTGAAGATGGTTACATATATTATAGAAGGAAGCTTACCAATGTAATTGTTATTCCTCCTTCAATGAAAGAAACTATCCTCAAACTTTGTCATGATGACATATTAGCTGGTCATTTTGATCTTGAAAAAACATTGATTAGAATCAAAAACACTGCATGGTGGGCTAATATGTCTGAAGACACAAAATTATATGTTGAATCTTGTGATTCCTGCCAAAAATCTAAAAGGTTAACAGGTAAGAGAGCAGGGTTATTACAACATATTGAAGCACCTAGTGCTCCCTGGCAAATCATTAATATGGATTTTGTCACTGGTCTTCCTGTTGCAGGTAAAGACAGCTTTAACTCTTGTTGTGTAATAGTTGATAGATTCACAAAAATGTGCAAATTTATTCCAACCCACAAAGATGTATCCACCAAAGAATTAGCTTTCTTATGGTGGTCTTACATGTTTAATATTATTGGTTTTCCAAAAGCCATTATCTCTGATAGGGATCCAAAATTCACTTCTGAGTTTTGGACCTCTTTGATGGATATTTGTGGCTGTGAGTTGAAATTGTCTACAGCTCACCATCCTCAGACTGATGGTCTAGCTGAAAGAATGATTCAAACTCTGGAAGATATGATTAGAAGGTATTGTGCCTTTGGTTTAGAATATAAAGACAATGACAGACTTACTCATGATTGGGTCACTCTTTTGCCTGGTCTTGAATTTGCATATAATAGCACTGTTCATTCTGTCACTGAGAAAAAGCCTTTTGAGCTTTGGTTAGGTTATGTCACAAACACTCCTGCTCAGATTCTCAATAATAAATTACCTAAGTTGGAACTACACCCTGGTGTAAAATCTTTTATGCAAATGCAACAGCTATGCAGAAAACATGCTCAGAGTTGTATTGATAAAGCATTTGAATATGAAAAGAAAAGATGGGATAAATCCCATAAAGAATACACATTTAACAAGGGTGATGAAGTGTTGATCTCTACTGTCCATTTCAATTTACAAGGTAACCACAAATTAAAAGATCCTTTTGTAGGACCATTTGTTGTTAAAAGAATGGTTGGTGATAATGCAGTAGAAGTTGTATTGTATTCTCCATATGATAGGAAACATCCTGTTTTTCCCATTTCTTTACTTAAACCTTATACTTCCAACAGTGACTTATTTCCAAAAAGAAGAGGAAGACCTAAGAAGAACCCTCAGGAAGTCACAGAAACAGAAGAAATTGATAAAATTCTCAATGATAGAATTATCACTTCTGAAAGAGGTACTGAATATTTATTGAGATATAAGAACAAATCATCTGAACATGATGCATGGATACCTGGCAAGGAATTTTCAAATCTGCCTGCTCTGTTGAAAAAATACAAAAAGAAAAAATCTTAGCATTTTTTTTTTATTGTTTTTTTAGAGTGAGGGAGTGTCAGCCAGGCTATTCCAGGAGTCCAGTAAATGATATATAAATTATAAAACCTTAAAGAGTGGGTAAGAATTGTATTTAATGAATATAACTTAATATTTTATTGCATAATGAAATTATATAAGTATTTTATTATATACAAGTGTTACATTAAATTTATTGGTTATATATATTTTTATATACAATTAAATTGAGCATAATATAATATATTCTACAAATAATGGTGCATTTTTATGTATTTAATAATTATAAATTTATATTTAATTAATTGAAAAACATATATTATAATTACAAGTGTAAAATTGATTTATAATATATTTAAATTAATTACTTAAATTTATATATTAAATAATACCTCTCATATGATACTAAACAATAATTAATGACGCTTCTTTTGACCCTTAATTGTGTTAGAAAAAACAAATAAATTAATTTGGACTAAAGTGAGATTAATTGTTTGTTTTGTTGCGTCAAATTATTTTTTGTTTCACTTAAAATGTCCTTTAATCAGAATGTACCATCTGTTTGGAATTATATTTCTCATAGTTCCTATGTTTCCAATCTTGTTTAGTTATTCACTATTGTCACTTACTGATTTGGGAATTAATGGCGGGGAAATTGGATTCTTAATTGGGGTTTTAATTATTTGTTTCATGTTTTTCTCTATATTGTTATGTTTCATTTACTCTTTTGATATATTTGTTTTATTCCATTCTAATCATTGTATTTACAAAGATAGTAGCGCTTCAGAGGACCCATTGCCTATAAAAGGGCCTTGGATAATCCCCTGTAGCATCATCACTTATTACACACTCAACAAATTAAATAACCATTTTATTACGTTTATATTTTTTTATTAGTAATACAAATCTAATTAAAAGTCTATACAACAAATTAAAGGTTGCTTTAAGTCTGATAGTAATTAAAATTGTTTGCCGCGCAGAACCCTTACATTTAATAATATTATTGTTAATAAAATCTAAGTTTTTGTCACCTCTCAAAGTTGCTCACCGTTGTTTCCCTCTCAAATAAATTAAATATATATTTTTTTGGTTTATTTCTTTATTTTCCCTTGTCCTCCTCCTTCTCTCCTCCTTTTTCTCCTATTTTTCTTACCTCTTCTAGACGACTGACCGACAATTTTTGTCGTCATTTGGAAAGGCCTCAAATTATTATCCGGTGTGGTCATCCAACATTGGCAGGGGCCTTTGTTGTGTGATTTGGCGCTGTTTGTGCATGTCTTAATTGACATCTGTTAAGGAATTGGGTATTTTTCTGGTTTTATTCCGTGGATATTGGGTCTGCGGGTATGTGGATACTATCATTGGATAGCCCTGGTTTTTCTATATATTTTATGTCTTGTAGACATTTTTCATATTCTAAGTTTTAAGGGGTCATTTCCTCATTTTTCATTTATAATAGATTGCTGTTTAATTTTTTTTTTGTGTTTTACGGGCTAAACTTAAGTCTTAGGGTTAAGTGCTTAGTACCATTGGATAGAGCTAATTTTTCTCTATATTTCATGTCTCAATGTTGTTATGGTGAAATTCCGTGTTTTAAAGGTTTTAGTAGTTGTAGCTAATTTTTCTAAGTAGATTAGTGGTTTTTATTGGTTTTCTGGCT
Organism: Hemileia vastatrix; assembly: GCA_030280995.1. Classification (NCBI taxonomy): domain Eukaryota; kingdom Fungi; phylum Basidiomycota; class Pucciniomycetes; order Pucciniales; family Zaghouaniaceae; genus Hemileia; species Hemileia vastatrix. Next base: position 24,825,121 of record JASXTE010000016.1, on the reverse strand, counting down.
TCAGGGAGGCCGAGCCGCTTCAGGCGGCATCTCCGACGTTGGGTGGCCTGCCCGCCTCTGTTTTAGGAGGTTGGGGAGCGCTCCAGGAGGGTTTTTTATGAAATTTGGCGGGTACAGGTGCCAGATTGGTGGGTGCACATGGGCTCTTAGTTAGTGGTCTGTGTGTACATAGTGAATAAGACAGTTTGGGGCAACCTTAATCATCATACAACGATCCGGAGGTGATCTCATTGTTCCTCACTCAGTTTTCACTGTTTTCTGGCCACAATTGGCTGTGTTTGTTGCAAGTGAGTTCTTCATAACTTTGGCAACTGTTTTCTCTGTTATAGTCTTGCAAGCTATAGCAAGTATTATTGCTGTCTCTGGTGTGGATTTGCAGCCTACATCAAGTATCTTTGCTGTCTCTGGTGTGGACATTGTTCTACATTTCAGTTCTTTGGTCTGGTAGTCTATTTGGGGACTACTTTCTTGGCTCATCAAGCAGTCAAGTGTGTTAAAAAGGAGCTTTAGCAAAACAGGAACCAACTTACTTTAGCATGTAAATCTCACTCTATTTTTCTAAAGGGACAGGGGATTTTCTCTCTGGTTTTTCTCCAACTCCCTTGGTCAAGGCCTATAGCTAGCACTATAGGATTGTCTACATTTCTGGCACCCAACGTGGGGTAGAACTTGCTAGTTCTTTGGAATCTCTGTTTTCTTTGGTTGGCTCTTTTTGGTGTTTCGGACTGGAAGAATGGCTTCTGGTTCTTCTATTCCTGTAGTGACTGTCAGTGGGGGAGATGGTGCTCCTGATGTGATGGTTAGGAAGTGTGTAAGGATTAAAACTTGGGATGGTACCAAGTTTAATGGGGAGGATGTCAAGTGGTTTCTAGAGAAGTATGAAACTGCTGCTGGAGTGGATGGTGCTTCCTACCTGGACATGGTGAAGCAGATTATCTTCTTCATTGGTGATAGGTAAGTGGAGAAGGAGATTGTGGCCATGTCTGGCTACAAGAAGAGGGATTGGAAATTGTTGTGTAGGGAAATGGTGGATAGATGGGGTGTCAGGTTCACTATGGTGGATTTGAACAAGGTTGTCAGTGAATGCCAATCTTATGGTGGTGTTGGTAACTTAAGTAGTTACAGAATGTTTCTGCTACAGTTTGATCCTGTGGTGGAATATTTGGTGGAGGTGGAGGAGCTGGCACATGAAAATGCTGCCAAGGATGTTTTTTGGTCTGCCCTGGCTAGAGATGTCAGGATGGATGTGTTGAAGGAGTTGTCAAGAAAGTAATTGATGAAGACTCTTTCTAATGGGGACCAGAAGTTTCCTGACTTGGATAAGGTGAAGGAGGCTGTTGAGGCCCATTTGAAGTTATTGGCTGTGGACACCTATCAGGAGGGGTGTGCCAAGTATGTCAGCAAAGTCAGTGAGGCTTTGGCTGAAGAGGAAGTTAGGGAGAAGAAGGAGGAGAAGAATTTGGTGCAGGTTCCCAAACAGGAGAGGGACCCAATGGTGGAGAAGTTGGCTGATATTACAAAGTAGCTGAACATTTTTGTTCAGGAGGCCAAGAAGGTTAATAAGGCACCTTCTCAGCCTAGAGATTTTGAAAGGAGGTCTGGTAGGAGTGATCCTTGGGTTTGCTATTATAGCAGTAGGAGGGGGCACAGGTCCAATGATTGTTGGGCACTGAACAGAGATGTGTCTGAAGGAAAAGTGGAGTTTGATGGCAGGGTTTTTAAGTTCCCTGATGGTTCTTTTGTGAAGCCCAGTGAGGGGCAGGCTCCTGTGGATTTGGTCAGGAGAAGGGGTGGTCTCAATCAAAGGAGGCCAAGGTTTGAGGAGATTCCTGATCAGGGGAAGTCTTCTGTTAAGGTAGATGAGGACGTCAAGGGAAAGGGGAAGGAGGTCAATAAGGTCTCTTTTTCTACTTCCTTTGGTGGTTTGGAGTTGTATTCTTGTGGTGGACAGTCAAGTGGTGAATGCTTGGCTGGTGTTTATGATGTGGAAGCAGGAAAGGTGGGAAGGCCTAAGAGTAGTTCTCAGGCCCAACCAAAGCCAAATGCTTCAAAGGGTGATCCTAAGCTGAGTGCAGCTAGGAAAAGGTACAGCAAAGAGGAGCTTTACAAGATGCAGAAAGGTATGGCTGACATGGGCCCCCCTAGTTTTGGTGCATTGGACCTGAATGGTGAGCCAATGCCAATGGAGGTGGATTCTGACTCTGAGAAGGATGTCCCTTTGGCTTCATTGCCAAAGCCTGTTGGAGTCAGAGGTTCTGGTGAGGGATCTGGGTTGGTTTCTGTTAATGGTAAATCTGTTGGTGGTGCTGGTCCTCAAGAATCTTCTAGGACCAAGGTGGTGAAGCAAAGAGCTCACTTTGAGAGGCCAGTAGTGTCTGGTCAAGTGAATGTTATGGACTCTGTCTTGGAAAGGATGAACCAGGGTCAGGTTTCCCTATCTTATGGGGAATTGTATGCTATCAGTCCAGGGTTGGCTGATAGGCAGAAGAAGTTGTTGACCAGGAGAAGGGTTTCTTCTGGTGAGGTAGAATACATTTGTGATTCTGCTGAAAAATTTGGTGAGGGGTTGGAAACTCATTTTTCTGCTCCTCTGGGATATGTCAATGTCACTCTGAATGGCAGGGAGGCAAGGGCATTGGTGGATTCAGGTTCTCAGATATACCTGATTTCTTTGTTTGAGGCAACTCATATGGGCCTCCCCATCAAAACTTGTATTGGTGGGAATTTGAGAGGGATCGGTGGCCATGTCACTGAATTGGTTAGAACTTCAGAGTTTGTGAAGTTAGACGTTGGAGGAGCCTCAGGGAAGGTTCATTTTTACATTGCTAAAGGTAATGTAAAAGCAGTTTTGGGTGGGCCATTCTTGATGGATTTTTGGGCAAGAATAGGTTATCAATTTGATTTGGGAATCAGTTTGGAGTTGACTGGTGAAGACAAAAGGAGGCTTCACATGAGGTTATCATCCCCTGGAGAGGATGGTTGGGAGACTAGGCCTGGTTTATCTTCAATGTGCCAGTGCATGGATTGCTGCAGGAGAAGGAAGGAAGTGGGTGCTGCCTCTGGTTTTTTGGAGTGCGGCTCAGGCTCTATTGAGAGTCTGTCTTTTTTAGAGTAATGAGGGCTGATCACCCTAGTGCTACAACCTCTCCCCAAGATGAGGAAATCCCAGGTTGTAGTAGGTCAGCTCCCTTGGAGATATACCAAGTGGATTTTCAACTTTCTCTTTTTAATGTTTCTCTTCTCTGCAAGTATTCATCAAGTTTTTTATCAATTCTCTGTTCTCTATCAAGATTCTTAATTATTTTTAATTCAAGTTTAAAGAAGAAGATTGGTTATATATCTTTATTGAAAGATATGCGGAAAAGTTTTGGGGCGGTGAGATTGGGGTCTAAAAGTAAGTCCTCCCAATTGTGCACCGCTAGGGTTTCTTCTACACCTTTCAAAAAAATTACCTGGGCCACACCTGTGAGCATTGGGGAAACCCCTGGTTATTTTTGTAGGACAGAAGAAAACTCAAGAAAAGAAGATTAAAATTTCAAGATAATTTAAGAAAATCAAGAAAAAAATCTGAAGATAATGAAGAAAGAAGATGCAAAATATTTTTGTGAAGATCGTCAAGATCTATTTTTGGGCCTCCAGCATGAGGTTAAACTGCAGAAGATGTTGAAGAAAGAATATCATCAAGATCTATTTTTGGACCTCCAGCATGAGGATAAACTGCACAATTTTAGAAAATGTGTTTCAGAAGATGAATCAAGATTTGAAGATTTGGAAGTTGTAAGTGAGGATGAAGATGTGGAATTGTAGAAAAGTTTTGGAGTGGTGAGATTGGGGTGTAAAAGTAAGTCCTCCCAATTGTGCACCGCTAGGGTTTCTTCTACACCTTTCAAAAACATTACCTTGGCCACACTTGTGAGCAATGGGGAAACCCTTGGTTTATGTTCCAGGTCTGGTGGTGAAGATTTCCTGAAGATCCCTCAAGTTGAAGGTGGAGCGGCAAAGTATAAGAAGGTAGCGCAGAAGATTAAGCCTGTCAATGAGCCTATGCCTGTGGGTTTGAATCAGCCTTTGAAGAGACCTCCTTTGTCAAGAGATCCGTACTTTACTCTTTTGGTGAAGAATCCTCTAGAATTTGTAGAGACGGCTAGGGTGACTGTGGAAAGATTGAAAGTTGTTAATTTTGGTCCTGATGGGTGGTTGTCTGAGGAAGAAAAGAAGCTGTTGTTGCACGTTATGGTGCTAAGGGAAAAAGCGGTGGCATTTGTTGAGGAGGAAAGGGGTGTATTGAAGTACTCTTATGTGGAACCTTACTTGATTCCTGTTGTTTGTCATGAACCTTGGAAAATCAAACCTATTCCGATTCCAGCCGCTATTCGAGAAGATTTTGTAGAGATTGTTAGGGAAAGAGTCAGGACTGGGTTATATGAACAATCAACATCCAGTTACTCAAGTCCGGTGTTCTGTGTAAAGAAGAAGAATGGAAAGTTGAGGGTGGTTCATGATCTTAGAGCCTTGAATAGAGTCACTATCAAGGACGCTGGTATGCGGCCAAGTGCAGAGGATTTTGTTGAAGCTTTTGCTGGAAAGGTTAGTTATGGTTTGGGTGATATTATGGGTGGTTATGATGAGAGGGAACTACATACGGATTCAAGGCCTCTCACAACTTTTGAGACTCCTTTGGGAAGATTTCAGCTCACTAGGTTGCCTCAAGGAGCAACTAATTCAGTGGCAGTTTATCAAGCACAGATGGCTTGGATATTGCAGGATGAGGTTCCTACTCATTCTAGTATTTTTATTGATGATGGTGGAATTAAAGGACCATCCACTGATTATGGTAATGATGTGTTATCGGAGAACCCTGGAATAAGGAGGTTTGTGTGGGAATATGCAATAACTCTAGATAGAGTGTTGTTTAGGATTGACGAGGCTGGTTTGACCATTTCAGGGTAAAAATTCTGTTGTTGTGTTCCTGCTTTGGAAATTATGGGTCATGTGGTATGTAAAGAGGGAAGGATTATGGCAAAGAAGAAGATTAATAAAATTCAGTCATGGTCAAGGCCTAAAAATACTACTGAAGTCAGAGAATTTTTGGGTGTATGTGTATATGTCAGGATTTTCATTAAGGATTTTTCTTTGTTGGCTTCACCTTTAAGAAGGTTGACAAGAAAAGATGCAGATTGGGAATGGACTGACGAGTGTGAAGAGGCTTTTCAGAGGCTGAAAAAGGTTGTTGGTGAAGATATAATTCTTCACAAGTTAGATTATGGTGTTGGTGTTGGAAAGATTTATCTGGCAGTGGACTCAAGCTTTATTGCTTCTAGTGCTGTTTTGTCTCAGGAGGATAAGACTGGGAGGGTCAGGCCAGTAAGGTATGAGTCTGTGGTGTTTAATGAGGTGGAATCTAGGTATTCTCAACCTAAGTTGGAATTGTGTTGCATAGCTAAAATTTTAAAGAAGCTACTGATGGTTTTGTGGGGGCAGCATTTTGAGCTGCAGGTGGATGCAAAATCTTTGGTTCAGATGATCAATACACCTAGTCTTCCAAATGCTCCAATGACTAGGTGGGTGGCATTTATTCAACATTTTTCTTTTGAACTGGTACACAAACCAGGTAAAACTTTTACTATGCCTGATGGGTTATCAAGGAGGCCACCTACAGATGAGGATTCTGATTCTGAAGAGTTTGACGAAGATGTTCCAGCGATTAGGGCCAGCACAAAGGGTGCTGAGGATTTTTCTTTCCTCCCCCATGAGGCTAAACTGGATGATTGTTCTGGCCTCCCCCAAGAGGCTATACTGGCTGGATCTGATCTTGATTCTGGTGATCGGGATGTTTTTGTTGATGAAGATGGAGTTGTTGTTTGGGACAGCTCAAAATTGGAAAAGGGTGTTTTTGTTAGTGAACTGGATTCTCACAAGGTTCAATGGAAAGAGAAGGACGTGCCAAAATTTAAGGATTGGTGTCCTGGTTGGGCTGCTCAATTGGCTCATGTTCACACTGGTGATTTTGATTGCAGAGTTGTACCCTTGGATGTTGTTTTGTTGGATTTTGAAGATGAGACCTGGGGTCAGTCTGGGTTTTATTTTATTTTGGTGGAATATCTGTTGACCTTGGAGAGGCCAGATAGTTGTGATGATGATACTTAGTTGGCAATCAAGAAGAAGAGTCCTGGATTTTATGTGTCAGGAAGGCGGTTGATGAGAAGGAGACATCCTAATCCTCAAGTGGTGGTGACTCAGAAGAAGGGTCAAGAATTGGTTTTGCAGTCTTTGCATGAAGACTTTGGTCATAGAGGCTTTGGGGAGACTTGTAGAAGAGTAGCAGACAGATTTTGGTGGCCGGGTATGAAGTTGGCTGTGCAGGGTTGGGTTCAATCTGGTGAAGAATGTCAAAGAAGAAGTCACTTGAAACCTAAAGATGTGGGCCGTGCTACTGGTGAATCAACTGTTTTTGGAAGGGTCAGTCTGGATGCTGTCCATATTTAAGAGGGCAGGTATAAATACTTGATTGTTGCTAGGGATGATTTGTCTGGTTGGGTTGAGGCAGTGCCTCTGGTTAATTTGACTGCCAAGAATGTGGCAGAGTTTTTGAAGAAGGAGTGGATTTATAGGTATGGGTTGATGAAGTTTATCACTGTTGATGGCGGGCCAGAGTTTGGTGCCGAATTTAAAGAAGCTGTGGCTAGTGTTGGTTCTAGGGTTAGAGTGGCTACACCGTATTATCCTGAAGCTGAAGGCATGGTTGAAAGAGGCCATCAAGTTATCAAGAATGCTTTGGTTAAGATGTGTGGAGATAGTGCCGAAAAGTGGAGGCATTATTTACCCTTGGTTTTATTTGCGGATAGGGTCACTATGAAGAGGACAACTGGCTATTCTCCTTATGAGCTAATGTTTGGTCACAAAGCCGTTCTACCAGTGGACTTGGAAGCTGTCTCTTATCTTGGAATTGATTGGGATGACGTGCACTCAACAGAAGATTTGCTCTGTGCCAGGTTGCAACAGTTGTAATAAAGAGAGGAATGTCAAGAGAAGGCATACTCTAGAATGATGAAGATTAGGAATCAATCAGTCAGATACTGGGACAAGAAGTTAGCTCATAGACTCAGGAATCCCTTGAAACCTGGTTGTTTGGTTTTGGTGTATAATAGAAGTTTGGAGAGTCAGTGGGGCAAAATGTTTGTTGAACGATGGAATGGACCTTACAGAGTCAGGTCTCAGGCGTCTGGAGGTTTTTATGTTTTTGAAGAGTTGGATGGTGAAGTCTTGAAAAAGAGGGTGGCTGCAGACCAAGTGAAGAGGTTTTATCCCAGAGGCACTAGGCATGAAGAAGATTAACTCCGCAATGAGGATAAACTACGGACCATTCTTTAATTTTGGTTTTTTTGTGGTGATGCTATGCATCTGTTTGTTGGAAACTTTTGTTAGAGGGTACCCATGGGTGGGGCTTCTAGATTTGAACTTGGCAAGTGTGGGGGTGACTGATGGGCTGGCTGCTCTATCAACAGTTACCCCAGATTGTCTGTTTCCAACCCTTTCTCTTAATTTGGTTGAACCCTAGTATTGGTTTATTTTCACAGGTTTTAGTCCTCTATGACTTTAAACTGGAAATTCCTTTGGTTTTCATGTGCTGGTCTCTTCACTCTTATTTGTTTTGGTTTTTCTGTGTTGGACGTTGTGTTTTTGTTAGAAGGTACCCAGGGGGGGCTTCTAGATTTGATTTTGGCAAGTGTGGGGGTAACTGATGAGCTGGCTGCTCTGTAGAACAGTTACCCCAGAATGTCTGTCTCAAGTCTTTTGTTTTTCCTAGTTGAATTCTAGTTCTGTTGTTTATTATTCAGGTTTCAAGTCTGCTATGACTTTAAACTGGTTTGGGACTGGCTTCTTTATCTTTGGTTCTTTCAGATTTGTGGTGGATCACTGGTGGTCTCCCATCATTTTTACTTATTGGAGGGAGCCCACCCAGTGATCATTTCTATGGACCGGACTTTCCCTTATAGGACAATTTATGGAGCTGGACTTTCTTTGATTTTGCAGTTATGTTTTTGCTAGATAGCAGTATTAGATTATTTTCTTTTTTCTCTTTTTTTCTTTTAATTTTTTTATGGGGGTTGTTTAAAATTATAAAGTTAAAAATATACGGTGTTACCACATCAGGGTCACCTGGATGTGGGCAAGCATTGGTGGGGAAAGGCTCATCAATTGGCCAGGCAAGGCTATTTTATTTTTATTTATTATTTATTTCATGTGTTTCTGTGTTTCATTATTTTTATTATATTCTGAATTTCTAAATTTTATGAATTTTGTTTTCTGTTAATCATTTAAAAGATTTAATTGTTTATCCACATCAAGGTGCACTTGGATGTGGGTAAGGTATCAGGGGATCAGCTCATCAATTGGCTGGGTGATACCATTTGTATTATTTTTTTATATATTTTATTTTATTTAATTTATGTTATTTCATTTCATTTTGATTATTAATTTTTTATTTTAGTATATCAGTACAACCAAAAAAAAAAAAAAAAAAAAATTCTGAAATTATTTTTATTAATTGTTTTAAATTATTATTATGTTTCTAATCTTTTTGCAGGAGCTAATTGTCTGGATGATGAAGCTTCTGGAGGCTGGTCCGGATTGTAATGACGTTTTTGTTTTTTGTTGGGATTGTGGGAAGCATTGTGTTCTTTGAAGTGCATCCTGCTGGAGAGATTATAGGGATTGGATTAGAGGGATGTTCAGAGGAGGAAGAAGAAGAGGCAGGAATGGAGTTCTGGAGGGTGTGTTTAATGATCCTAGACATTTTCCAGTGGTCGTCCAGTAGGCGCTTTCTCAGGGATTTTTCAAAGTCATTCAAGGGTCCATGGAGGGCAAAGGCTTTTAGCATATTGGAACACATGGTGCTTAGGTGTTTCTTCATGTCTCCATAATCCAGGGTCAAAGAAGTTTCAAGAGTTTGGCCAACTCCAATAATAGATTCAGGAGGAGGGGTGCCAACTAGACAAGAAGATTTGGATCAGTAATTATTTTTTGTTGAAGAAATGGAATAATTAATTTGGTACTTACAGATTGGAAGCTCATCAAATCTGTAAGCAGCTGGGATTTGGATCTCTGACGATTTTGTAATGGTCATAGTGGGTGGATCAACTAGGGAAAGATATGGATTCTCATGGTCTTCCTCTGAAGGATCCTGAGAAGGTGAACTGGGATTCTGATGTTCCTGGGGCCTAGTTGTAACAGTGAGATTGTTGTTGTTGTTGTGGTTTTTATTTCTGTTGGATTCAGCTGGAGGAGGTGCTGGTAATGGAGTACCTGGGTTGTTAAAGGATGGAGCAGGAAAGGGGGATTTGGATGCAGACTGCTCTTTTCTGGATGGAGAATTTGAAGAGATGGAACTGTCAGAAGAGTAGTTGGCTGACAGAGGAGAGGTGTAGTTTCTTTGTCTTAGTTGGGGACGAAGTTGTTGTTGTGGAGCAGTGTGTGGTTTTCAGGTTTCTCCTTGGGGTTCTCTGGCAGTTCTCTAAGAATTTGGGAAATTTTGGTGTTTTTGGATTTTGGAAGGGTGGATTGAATTGCTCTAGGAGAAGTAGGAGGTAGTTGGGTTGAGTTGTTATTGTTTTCTGGATGAATTTGGCTATTTTATGGCCGTTTTTGGAAGTTTTGGCCCTGATTTTCACTGTTTGGTGAGGGGGGCGGGCCGCCCGACGTCGGCTGGGCCGCCTGGACGCGGTCTAGAAGCCTAGGGGTTGATTTTGAAGCTTTTGGAGCTAATTTAGCAGTGATAAAAGCAGTTTCTTGAGAAGATAAGGCTGGTCTTTTGGGAAGAGTGCGGGAAGCTGAGCTTCTGGATCTTCTGGAAGGAGCTGAAGATAGAGAGGAAGAGGATGGACCAAGTTCTGGAGACCTGGTAGGGGATCTGGAGATGTACTTGTGAGAAGGAGAAGGCGGAGGAATAGGATAGTGGGCATCTCTGTCACATTTCTTTTTTTTGGAATAGCAAGAGTCACAAGCCCTGTTGTAGAATTTGGCTTATGGATTTGGAAGAGTGAATGTGCAAGGTCTGCACATGTGGATGCACTGTTTGCAGGCATAGTCCCTTGGAGCAGTGAAGCAAGGAAGAGTAGAGGAGTCAACAGCAGGGGATCCAGACATGATTTGTGGTGTGAAAGGTGAGGAAAAGGATAAGAGAAGATTTTGTTAGTGATGAGTAGAAGATGAAGTGAAGGTGGACGCTCCGTGGGTCTAGCTGTGTGTGTATTGCATGAAATTGGCTGGGTCAGATTCATGCAAGATTCTGACAGTCCTCTATGACTCTAAACTGGAAAATTTATCAGTCCATCAAGACTTTAAACTGAAATCTGGTTTCTGTTAGTCCTCCAAGACTTTAAACTGGCTGGTTTCAAGATTTATCAAGGCTAGTCCGTCAAGACTTTAAACTGAACACTGTGTTAGTCCCCCAAGACTTTAAACTGAGGGTTGTAAGTCCCCCAAGACTATAAACTGAGGGAAAAGTTTTTGTTGTTGGATTTGGTTTGAAAGATTGGTGGAGGGTATCCACAGGGGGAGCCTCCGAATTTAGCAAAGGCAAGTTTGGGGGTAATTGATGGGCTGGCAGCTCTATTCACAATTACCCCAGAATGTTAGTTTTTTCTCTGTGTCTTAATGTGGTTGATCTCTGGTTCTGGGTTTATGATTTAGGTTTTGAGTCCCCCAAGACTTTAAACTAAGGATTATTGAGTCCCCCAAGTCTTTAAACTGAGGGTTTTTGAGTCCCCCAAGACTATAAAATGAGGATGGTCCCCCAAGACTTAAAACTGAGGTTTTTTTTTGGTTATATCCTATAGAGGGTGTGGTCAATTTTTCTTTTCTGAATCAAACTCAAGTACTAGTGGAATTACAGAGGGAATCAAGTGATGAAATGAAGTGTTCAGAATTAGCCTTGAACTGGTGAATGAGGTGTCTTCTGTTCTCAATGTCCTGTGGATCTCTAGAAGGAGTGGATTGGAAGTATTGAAGCAGAAGTTGTTTCTGTTGAGATGTGTGTTGTTGGAACTTGGCCTTGATAGTGGGCAAGTGCGTTGGTGTTGGTGGTGCAATGGATCCTACATTGTTATCATCACTATCAGAAGAGGGAGGAACTGAGAAGTTATCAGTTTTAAAGTTGAAAGAAGAAGAGAAAGTTCTTTACCATCAGATGGACCAGGGATGGGGGAAGTAGTTAATTTATGGGTTGTGGCACTCTTCTGGGAAGGGTGGAGCTTTTTGATTAATCTGGGTATCAGGATGGATGGTCTAGATCTTTTGGTGCTGGCAGAAGAAGGACCAGGTTGAGATGGAGGTGAAACTGTTGTGGAAAAAAGTGGACCAGGTCTGTGGCAGGTCTTTTTTCTGGATTGGCAGACATCGCTGGACATTCTGTATGGATGCACAGGTGGTGTTATGGCGCAGATTAAATTATTGTTGATGCAGTATTGACAGGGGCCCATTTCAGAGGCAGATTTGGGAAGGAGGTTAAACATGGTGGTTGGATGAAGAAAGAATGCTGACATTCTCAATTGGAGGGAGGATGTGGTTTTCCAACATTGGAAGGGGCCTTTGTTGTGTGATTTGGCGCTGTTTGTGCATGTCTTAATTGACATCTGTTAAGGAATTTGGTATTTTTCTGGTTTTATTCCGTGGATATTGGGTCTGTGGGTATGTGGGTACTATCATTGGATAGCCCTGGTATTTCTCTATATTTTATATCTTGAAGACACTTTTCATATTCTGAGTTTTAAGGGGTCATTTCCTCATTTTTCATTTATAAAAGATTGCTGTTTAATTTTGTTTTTCGTGTTTTACGGGCTAACCTTAAGTCTTAGGGTTAAGTGCTTAGTACCATTGGATAGAGCTAATTTTTCTCTATATTTCATGTCTCAATGTTGTTATAGTGAAATTCAGTGTTTTAAAGGTTTTAGTAGTTGTAGCTAATTTTTCTAAGTAGATTAGTGGTTTTTATTGGTTTTCTGGCTTCAGGGAGGCCGGGCCGCTTCAGGCGGCATCTCCGACGTCGGGCGGCCCGCCCGCCTCTGTTTTAGGAGGTTGGGGAGCGCTCCAGGAGGGTTTTTTATGCAATCTGGCAGGTAAAGGCGCCAGATTGGTGGGTGCACATGGGCTCTTAGTTAGTGGTCTGTGTGTACATAGTGAATAAGACAGTTTGGGGCAACCTTAATCATCATACGACCATCCGGAGGTGATCTCATTGTTCCTCACTCAGTTTTCACTGTTTTCTGGCCACAATTGGCTGTGTTTGTTGCAAGTAAGTTCTTCATTTAACTTAACTTTGGCAACTGTTTTCTCTGTTATAGTCTTGCAAGCTAAAGCAAGTATTATTGCTGTCTCTGGTGTGGATTTGCAGCCTACATCAAGTATCTTTGCTGTCTCTGGTGTGGACTTTGTTCTACATTTCAGTTCTTTTGTCTGGTAGTCTATCTGGGGACTACTTTTTTGGCTCATCAAGCAGTCAAGTGTGTTGAAAAGGAGCTTTAGCAAAACAGGAACCAACTCACTTTAGCAAGTAAATCTCACTCTATTTTTCTAAAGGGACAGGGGATTTTCTCTCTGGTTTTTCTCCAACTCCCTTGGTCAAGGCCTATAGCTAGTTCTATAGGATTTTCTACAACGTTCTAAAAATATGCAGTGTCTTTTCTGTTTCATGACTTTATTTCCACTTTACTGGTTCAAACTGTCATGTGGATTACAGTAAAATAAAATTGTGGTTAAACTAAGTAATGGAAATGTAATACTAACATCACACTGTATTATTTTAAATGATTTACCAAAAAATTTTCAATATTCAAGAATAGACACATAAACCTTGAGTTAGCATCTTGAATGGTCAATCAATAAGAAGAAAAAAAGAATGTAGTGTTGAGAAAAGATAGGTCACATTGTGGTCTTCCAACATTGGAAAAGGCCTTTGTTGGTCTGTTTGGTTTTGTTTTGGTATGTCTTAATTGGCATTGGTTGAATAATGGGGTGTTTTTCTGGTTTTATTCAGTGAATATTGGGACTATGGTGTAGGTAGACTCTTACAGCTGCCTTGCTGTAAGAAGAATCCAAAGGATTTGGATAATCAGAGAAAACCCTGTCCCTCTAAATGAATTTGTGAGTTTTTTAGATCAATAAGCTTAAAAGTCTACTTTATAATAATAAAGAATGAAAACCTATCTAATTAACACTTTTTAGGATGATTGAGCGTATCTTCTGTGCATCAACTGAAATGCAACAATAAAGTTACACCAGATACAATATTTTAAAAGAATGAAGTTTTAATGTTTTTAGATTTTAATAATTTTTGAAAACAGCTACTATAAATTAGATACTGGAGTTGAGACCGTTCTAATGATACTCTATATGTTAATGTTTATGAGTTGTTGAGTAAAATATTTAAAGTGTTATGTAAAATTGTTATTTTATAAGGGTATTATAAACAATTAATTATTTTGTTGAAAAAAGAAAAATATGAATAATGGTTGTTATAATCTTTTATATTATTTCTTTCCACTATTCTCCTTGATTAATTTTGAGTCTTCAGCCTTATATGCATAATAAACAGTCATGTGACCTTTTTCCCTTTGAAGTGTGGCCAGAGCTTGGCCGGAGTTCGTACGGTGTGGCATTCCAAATCTGGGTAGGCTACTTAGGTGAAAATTCAATTGGACCTTGGTTGGAAGAAAATCATGGTGTTAGCAGGTGTTAATTTGGTTGAAGGGAGTTAACTGGTTTTTTTTTTGGGTGGATTTATGGTGATTTTTTGGAGGATTTATGGTGTTTTGGAATGGATATATGTTGATATTCCTATTGTTATTTGATGGTTTCATGGGTTGGGTATTGGTTTTACTGGATTTTCTAGGGCTCTCTTGGTATTTTTGGTGGATGCAGTGTACTCATAGAGTAGCCATTTTTTTCTGGTGCGCTCCAGTGCGCTCCGGTTCGCTCCTGTGATTTTCTGGTGCAAAAGCAAAGTCACTGTGGAACAAATGGTCATTGTGGCAAAGTTTGGTAATTGCTGCAGAAAATTCTAGTCACTGTGGCAAAGTTTGGTCACTGCAGAAAAGTCTTGACGCTGTGGCAAAGTTTGGTCACTGTAGAAATGTCTGATCACCAGTGCAAAGTTTGGTCACTGTAGAAAAGTCTGGGCACTGTGGCAAATTTTGGTCACTGTAGAAAAGTCTGATCACCAGTGCAAAGTTTGGTCACTGCATAAAAGTCTGGGCACTGTGGAAAAGTTTGGTCACTGAAGAAAAGTCTGATCACCAGCGCAAAGTTTGGTCACTGTGCAAAGTTTGGTCACTGTGCCAAAAGTTTGGCTATTGTGGCAAAATTTGGTTAGAAAGTTATTTAGCTTACTAGATCAATAGTTTATTGTAGATCATATGCATGTAGGGTATTTTTGGAAAGGTCTGGAGCAGGAGAATCATATGGGGGGGAGAATCTTAGTCTTCTACATGTTTTTTGTCTTTTAGTTTCGATAATAAGGGTCTTTTTTAATAATTAACAATATTTAACATATAACAACAATTATTATAAAAAATATCAACATATAAGTTATTATTGGATAGCTCTCATCCTTGGTGACTCAAATTTATTTTCTTTTCTTATAAAATTTATAAAATAAAAATATAATAAAGAACACTCTTTAATTTTGGTGGGAAACTGGGTAAATCTGGGGCAGACCTTTAATAAGGCACCTTTGAACAGATCATCCCAAGGGTAGTTTCTGGGGTACTTTACTGTACTTTTCAGTCTCTGGGGCAAGTTTTGCGGCTTGTTCTAATTATTTGCTGTGACTTGTATCAGTGTAATCTGGTATTAGGTATTTGTTTTGGGGGTGTAATCATCTATTGCACTTATTTTTTTCTATATTATAGGTTTCCAACACTTCCAAAGTCTTTCTATCAGATTTTCAACTTATCCAACTCTTCAAGAAGATCTTAAAGCTTAATTAATTGAATCTTACGTTTACTTAGAGGTACAGGGATTTCTTTTTGTTTTTCCAACTCCCTTGGATTCTGCCTGCAGCAAGGTGACTGTAGAAGTCTACTCTACAATGGAGCTTGTAAGGAGCCCTCTCGGACCTCCAGAATCAACTAAAAACCTTAAATCTATAATAAAAAATTAAGAAAAAAAACTCACAATAGAGCTACTGATCTTTTAACTTTCCTAACTATTTTTCGTAGTCTGCGCAGATCTATTCACCCTATAAAAAATTCATCAAAGATTTTTGAAAAATGTTAATAAATTAATAAATCTTTAAAAATTAATTATAAATATAAGAAAAATAGTAAAAATTTGGGAAAAATTCCCAAAGGTTCTTGAGCTTCTTGACTTTCATTATATTTTATTTTTTGGCCATATGAAAATCATATGACCCATGAAATTGATAAATCTGTCCAAACATTCATATCTTGACTTTTTAAACTTTATTTTCATTTTATAAAATATTTTAAATTAAATCCGGCTTTTCCAATCATCGTACCATTCCCAATAAAAATTCTGAATAGTCTTTTAGTGCTGTACTAAGATTTGGAATGACACATCCTCCCTCCAATGAAGAATGTCCTCATTCTTCAAATTTTGCATGTTCGATCAATATATAATCCTACTTTTATCTTCTCCATATTCTTCTCTTCTTTATTTCTTCATCATCCCACTCCAACTACATAATTTTATTTCTACTTTTATAAGTAACATCATCAGTATGAAATATCTTGCCGTACCATGCAACCTCCGCAAGAAATATGAACTTCCTTGCTTGATGTCCTTTCCAAATCATCCTGGAAGAACTGCTTGTGATCTCTGTTTCCCCAAAAAGTTTAAATGTGTCCGACCAACTTCTAAACCATCTTTTAATCCTATTGCTGGCCCATCTACTGCTCCAGCTTCAAACTTATCTAAGAAAAAATTAGCAAAAGTAAATGTATTCTGGAAAAGTATCAAGGCTAAAACTAAACCACATCTCCAACTTCATCTTTAATCACTCCTTCTCAAGATCCTTCACCCATACTTCCAGTTTCTCCTTTTCATTTTCCCAGAATTTATTTCCTGGGTCCCAAAGTAAGCCTTTTAATAATTATTTTTTTATCATGTCAATACCAACCATGCCTTTTCCATACTTTAGCTATTAACATAACCAAATTTGATGATGTAGGTTGAGTTCAAATGGACTATATAAATCATTATCCTAAATTTCATAGATACCTTTTTCTTGACTTTACTGATGATATAAAGAGAAATATTTTATCCTACCTCCATGACACCCCAACCAATAATCATGAAGATTTAATGAAGAGAAGATTTTTGATGCAGAGTTTTGATGATGGTGTAGAAAAATTTCAGCAAAATTATTTGTTTTAATCTTATAGTTTAGTGCTTTAGTAAACATGAATTCTGATCTTTTCTTCATATTAAGCCGTTTTAAATTGATTTCTTCATAATTTTTCATTTTGCAATAAAATCTATTTGCCTCGTGATGCCTCCAACTACTGAGAGAAAGGTTTGAATCCCTTCAGACTACCCTATACCAGTCTCTACTCATATGCATTAAGAGAGTAGGCTCCACAGCTACTGAGCTGAATACTTGATTCCATTCTCATCAAATTAGCGGAATACTCCTGATTTCATTCTCTTTGATTGAGCCAAATACTTGATCCAATTCTCACCATAGGGCCCTCCAAGCTTCATACCATTTAGCCTTTTCAAGGCACACTACTTTTCCAACTACCATATCCTCCTTCAAAAATTTTATCATCACATTATTCAAATAGACCACCTTTTAATAACTCATCTTTTAAATAATAATAATTATCACCATATTTAAACCATGTTTAGCACCATATTTATCATTCTTTATCCATAATTTCATCATCCATCACCTCCACAATTTTAACCACTACATATTCCCAATCAAACATACGCCCTTTTCAAAATTTGAGTACCAGTTATAAATTAAATAATTTGTTGATTGTTAATTGAATAGCCTTCATAAAAAATTTGCATTACCAGTTTAGATGTTTTGGTGGACAGTGATAAATTAAAATGAGTGCATAGAGTTGCATAGAATATTCCAGTTTAAGGTCATGGGGGACCCATCTTGTAAATCTATTTCAAATTTTCCAAATAATGATTGAATTTCCAGTTTAATTTCATAGAGGACAAAGAATGAGTGATTTTCCAGTTTAGGGTCATAGTGGACCAAAATTTTGATAAACTTGCCAGTTTAAGGTCATGGAGGGCCAAAAATTTACTGAACTACCAGTTTAAGGTCATGGTGGACCAAACTTTTGATCAACACTAACTCAAACTTCTATTCTTAACCTTTCTCCAAAAATATCCATAAAATCTTGAATGTCCATGAAAATAAGCCAGTTTAAAGTCTTGGAGTACTAACAGCATATCTGGAAATAAAATCATAAACAGCCAGTTTAAAGTCTTAGAGGACTAAAGATCCAATGAGGAACAAAATTCTTGAAATAAAATTGTAAAAACTTAAAGAAAGTCTTGAAAATTAGCCAGTTTAAAGTCTTGGAGGATTAACAGATCCCAAAATTTGAATTAAACCTGAAAGAAAATCTTGAAGTTAGCCAGTTTAAAGTCTTGGAGGACTAACAGATCCAATTTTTCTCAAGCTCCTCTTGACCCTTTTTCCTATATAAAATATACTATAAAAATAAACCAAAAGAAAATTGAAAATTAAATTTAACAAAATTTTAAAAAATAAGTGTATGTTTATATATTTATTTTAATTTTAATTTTATTTATTTATTTATTTATTATTTATTTATTAGTTTTTATTTATTTTTATTTATTTTTTAATTTTATTTTTATTTTTTTAATCATGAAAATAATAAAAGGTTATAAAAGATTGTTATGAAATAAAATTTAAAATTTAATTTGAAAAAAATGATAAACAAATTTGAAATATAAAATTTATGAAATGTAAAATACAATTTAAAAGATGCCCCTGGCCAATTAATGAGCCGAACCCTCAACATCATACACACATCCAAGTGTAACTTGATGTGGTTACACAATTTTGAGAAATTGAAAATAAAAAATTAATAAATGAAAGTTTAGAAAAAAATAAATTTTTTGGATAATGATCACTGGGTGGGCTGCCTGCAATTTGTAAAAATGATTAGAGACCACCAGTGAGCATCACCCTTAACAATATTTTATAGTATTATAAAAATTAAAATGAAAGAAAAACATATTTCATTATATAAAAATCTAACATAAAAAAAATAACAAAAATAAAAATAAAAAAGAATCTTGAATCCGGCAGTAGGAGCATTATCTCTTCGTTTGTTCCAGTTTTTAGTCTTAGCAGACTTTCTATATATCAAAAAGAAATCCAGGATTCAAATAGAA
This sequence comes from Hemileia vastatrix, assembly GCA_030280995.1. Taxonomy (NCBI): domain Eukaryota; kingdom Fungi; phylum Basidiomycota; class Pucciniomycetes; order Pucciniales; family Zaghouaniaceae; genus Hemileia; species Hemileia vastatrix. Next base: position 24,806,716 of record JASXTE010000016.1, on the reverse strand, counting down.
ACAGGGAAAAGTTGGTAATGAACATTAAACACGGGAAATCAGGGGGTGAACTGCTAGCAGTTCCCTCTTTTTGAAACTTTTAGGAAGAGGTTGGGAAATTATTGGGGAAATGTTTTGAAAGAATTAGGAAACTGTTTTTAAATTATATGAATAAATTAAAAAAAAAAGTTGGCCCTAAATTGAGCCTCAATTTATCCCTTCTTGAGCAGAGCCTTGGATTTAAGTTGAGAATCAGTTGGAACAAATTTAAGCAATGTTTGTGTCAGCCAGGCTATTCCAGGAGTCCAGTAAATGATATATAAATTATAAAACCCTAAAAAGTGGGTAAGACTTGTATTTAATGAATATAACCTAATATTTTATTGCATAATGAAATTATATAAGAATTTTATTATATACAAGTGTTACATTAAATTTATTGGTTATATATATTTTTATATACAATTAAATTGAGCATAATATAATAACTTCTACAAATAATGGCGCATTTTTATGTATTTAATAATTATAAATTTATATTTAATTAATTAAAAAACATATATTATAATTACAAGTGTAAATTTGATTTATAATATATTTAAATTAATTACTTAAATTTATATATTAAATAATACCTCTCATATGATACTAAACAATTATTAAGGACGCTTCTTTTGACCCTTAATTGTGTTAGAAAAAACAAATAAATTAATTTGGACTAAATTGAGATTAATTGCTTGTTTTGTTGCGTCAAATTTTTTTTTGTTTCACTTAAAATGTCCTCTAATCAGAATGTACCATCTGTTGGGAATTATATTTCTCATAGTTCCTATGTTTCCAATCTTGTTTAGTTATTCACTATTGTCACTTACTGATTTGGGAATTAATGGCGGGGAAATTGGATTCTTAATTGGGCTTTTAATTATTTGTTTCATGTTTTTCTCTATATTGTTATGTTTCATTTACTCTTTTGATATGTTTGTTTTATTCCATTCTAATCATTGTATTTACAGATATAGTAGCGCTTCAGAGGACCCATTGCCTATAAAAGGGCCTTGGATAATCCCCTGTAGCCTTATCACTAATTACACACTCAACAATTTAAAAATAAATTTATTACGCTTATTATTATTTTTTATTAGTATTAAATTCTAATTAAAAATTCTAAATAACAATTGAAAGGTTGCCTTAAGTCTGATAGTAATTATAGTGTTAGCCGCGCAGAACTCTTACTTAAATAATATTAATATTAATAAAACCAAGTTATTGTCACCTCTCAGATCACTCGTCGTTGCCTTCTCTCAAATAAATTAAATAATTTTAATTGTTTTTATTTCTTTTACTTCTAAAACTATTATCCCCTTCTTGTCCTCCTCTCTTTTCTTCCCTCTTCTCTTATATCTTCTAGACGACTGACCGACAACTGAGGGCCTTTCCAAACGACGACGACGATCGAAGCCTGGCGACGAACGACAAAACGCACGGACCACCTAGCAAAACAAAACTTTTGCCGCGACTGTGTTTCGAACTTGGGTTCGACATATTAGGTTTATATAATATTAATTTTTATATTATTTTGAAGTGATTTTTCGATCACTATAGTAAGTTCACCTTTGCGCCTCTCACTCATATTACTATATTTTTATTGCAATAACAGTGATTGTGGCTTAATTGCTGATTCACTGAGTGTAAGTGTTCAATTTTTAAAATTTTTTTTTTTTTTTCCTAGTTGACCATTATAGAGTGTTAAATCCTCTTAGTCCTAGAAGAATTGACATTATTATTAATACAAATTGAATTATTAATTTAATTTTTTTTATTATTAATTATTGTTAATTTTTGGTTGACTTAAAAGTACATTGTGCTTAGTCCCAATATATTGCCATATTTAATATTGGTAATTAATTGGTTGAATTAACTAACTTGTTATTCCCAATTTAAACTTGCAATCCATTTTTTTTAAAAAATTAATTTTTTAATTATTACTTTATATTGAAAGTTATTTTTTCTATAATTTAATTAATTAAAAAAATTTTTTTATATTATTTGGAGCAAATTATTGACTAACTTTGATTAATTTTTTTATAAAGTACAAAGTAAAATATTAATCTTCCCACTAGTATGTCCAAAAATTTAACAGAAAAAATGGATAACATGCAAGTGGATGAGATAGAAATTGACTATGATGCTGACACTGTAAGTTCTTCTAAAGTTGGTCATAAAAAATCTTATGCTAACACAAAGAATTCTCATACTGCAGGATGTGGAAATGACAGGAAATGCAAACAAACCAAACCCCCTTCCCCCAGTACCACAGAAGGAAGTAAAGCCTCTAGTGCCTCAAGAAGGTCTTCCAAAAGGCTTCAAAATAAAAAAGCTTCCTCTGCCACAACAAATCAGCAACCTCTCCAGTCATATAAAAGAGTTGAAGACAGAAAATATGACGTACAAAGCAAAGGTAGACACATTGTGGGATCAGGTCCAAGAACTCAGGAACCAGATTCAGGCCCAGGCCCCTCCTCAATTGCCTCCCAATCAGCTTCAATTTCAGGCTCAACCTTCACAGCCACCCAGCTCAACCATCCAAAATCCAAATACTATGGAAGTAGAGCAATGGAAATGGGATTATCTAATGAGTCACTACCAACAGAATGTGCAACACCCTCCTCATCATCAGCCTGGCCCATCCAGAACACCCAATTTCCATCCACCTCCTCATCCCTACCAACAAAGCAGGAGAAAGAAGGCCCAAGCACAATCCCAAACCCAGTCCCAGGGGAAGTTTCCTCCTCTGCCATGGTAAGTAATTTGGTTGATAGTCACTTGGGTATGTTTTCTAATAAATCTTCTTCTGCAGGTAATATTATTGAACATGGTGAAAGAACAGTTAAACCTGTTAAAAGACAGCTTCCTGTAACTAGTAGCCCTATTGATGTAATTAGCAAATTGTCATTTGATGAACCTTTACATTTAACTTCTACATCTTTAATTAATCCTTCTCTTGCAATTAAAAATGATTCTGTTCCCCCTGAAATCTATACCTTAATTGAAAAAACTTCTGAGGAAATATTGAAAGATACCCTTGATTTTAATATTGTGAAAGACAAACATGTGAGAGATGTGTTAATCCATGAAAATGATAGATTAAATAATTTACACTTGCAATGTAAAGTGAGTTCTTCTGTACAAGATACAGCTTATTTAAAAATCAAAGAAACCTTGAATATTGTTCTTAGTCAACAAAAACAAATAAGAAGTGACCATAGAGCTATCTCAGATAGAAATATCAGTCTACATAAGACCTTGAGTGAATTGAAACCCCTTATTGAGGAAAATTATTCATTCAAAAATGAAATAAAATCTCTGCAAAATGAGTTTAAGAAGCTAAAAAATGATTTCCATGCACTAAGTACCAAACACTCAGTTTCTGAGGACAGAAATGTTCTATCTCTTGCAAAAGTAAATGACCAGATGTCTGAAATTCCAAGAATAAGAAACTATGTGTCTGACCTACAGGAAAAGTTTTCAACCTTAACCATCAATAATGAATTAAATGAGATTTCTGCAAATAAGCTGCATAAAAATAAAGGGAAAAAACCTGAACAAAGTTCATCCTTTCTTCCTCATATTTCAACCATTAAACAAACTGACAATGAGTCTGTAAAATCTTTTGCTACTAGCAAAAAATCTTGTGATGGTCATGCACCAGCTGTTTCTGTAAATAATGAAATTTCTGAACACCTGGCTAAACTTCAGGAATTATTACTAATGAATAATTCAAACCAAAAAGTGGACCATCCAAGTAGTCAGAAAAATTGGCCTAAGTTAGACCAATATCCTACCTTTGATGGTGATTCTTCCTCTGACTGGCAACACTTTATCCAAAGAATTGATAATTTAAAGAGATCTTATAAACTACCTGATGAGGAAATTGTTTCTAAGCTAATTTCTTTATTTTCCAATGTAGCCTTGATGTGGTATGAATCTGTCCTCTTAGATAACAATCATTATATATGGAATGATTGGAAATCCTTGATTGAGAATCAGTTTGGTGGTTCAAAATTCAGGTTAGCTCAGCAAAGACTGTATGAGAATACTAGATATGTATCCTCCTCTGTTGAAAAGCCCATTGTTTTTCTGATGAAAATAACTAAAATCCTTAGAGCAATTGATCCAAAGATGGATTATGATATTTGGAGAGATAAAATCTTGTATAAATTACCAAATTCTCTTAGGGATTTGATTGTTGCTAGAACTGAGCATGTAAGGGAAAATTCTTCTTTCATTAATATCTGTAATGAAGTACTACTCAACCATAGATATGAACCAAAGAATTACCTTAGTAAATCTTAACATGATCAGAATAAACCTTCTATAAAGCTCCCAGAAAAATCTGGTAAACCCTCTGCCCCAGTTGCACCTAAAAAATATGCAACAAATACTTGTTATAAATGTAACAAACCGTGGCAGAAGGGTCATGTTTGTGACAAGAAAATTCATCTTGTTGAACAAAATGAAGACACTGATGAAGTTGAACTTGATGTCAATAATTCTTCCAGTGACTGTGAAAGTAATATCTCCTATGACAATGAATCTGTTAAAGATGTTTTAATGTTGGAACATGATGTCCATTATTTAAATAATATATCTGAAGATTGTGTATTGAATTTATCTTCAGTAGAAAATGCTGAGATAATTAAAGATATTACTAACAATTCTATTCCCATATCCCCTTTAAAGGCACCTGTTATCATTAATGGTAAAAATGTTGATGTAGTTCTTGATTCTGGTGCTGGAGGAAGTGTAGTATCTGAAAAAGCTTTGGCTTCAGTGGATAAGGAATATTTAAGTAAATTATTGCCTATAACTTCTGAAAAATGGAGAGGGTATGGTTCTACCTTATTTCCTATTGGCAAATACAAAACCTCTGTATTCTTCAAATATAATGGTGGTTTTGTCAGAGCTATTTGTGAGTTTGTTGTCATGAAAAATGATAATTTGAGCAATTGGTTTATTATGGGAAATGATATTTTAACCATGTTTGGTGTGAAACTAGACCCAGCAAATAATTGCTTTACCTTAGGAATGAATGGGAAAAGAAAATTCAAAATTTCTTCTCCTAAACCTTCTGGGCATTTGTTGAAATCTTGTAACTCACTGACCCAATGTAAAGGTAGAACAACAACTGAAATGGATGATTTATTACATGAAATAAATACCGCTTCTTTTGGTGATCATTTGACTAATGAACATAAGGATTCTATTGTTGCCTCTATTACCTCTTTCCCTATGGCTTTTGCTCATGGTTCTCATGTCTTGGGAATTGTTCAGGAAGAGATGAAAATTACCTTATCCTGTAATTTGAGTGATATTCCTCCTTCCCTTAAGAAAAAACCATATCCTGCTTCTCCATCAAAATGAAAAGATATTGAAGATAATATTGAAACATTATTGAAAATGAATATCATTGAGAAAGTGAATGTCACCCCCAAATATTGTGTCATCTCCCCAGTCTTGATTTCATATGAAAAAGATAATGCTAGATTATGTGGAGATTACAGAGCTTTAAATACTTATACTGTTGATGATATTTATCCTTTACCCAGAATTAATTCAATACATGCTACCTTGCAAGGTGCAAAATTTATTAGTTGTCTGGATGGTAATAAAGGTTATCATCAAGTTCCAGTTGAGAAGAATTCTCAAAATCTTTTGCTTATTGCTACTCATATGGGAATATATAAGTATGTTAGGATGCCATTTGGCCCTAAAAATGCTCCTTCAGTTTTCCAGAAAGTCATGGATAACACTTTCCATCAAGAAATTATTGAAGGTTGGCTCATGGTTTATATTGATGATATTATTGTTTTTTCTAAAACTTTTGATGAACATATGATTCACTTAAATAGAGTTTTCCAAAAAATGGATGAAATCAATATGACCTTATCTTTAAAAAAGTGTAAATTTGGTTTTCAATCTTTGAAAGTCCTTGGCCATGTTGTGTCAGGCTTACAAATTTGTGTAGACCATAATAAAGTTGCTGCCATTCAAAATGTGAAAGCACCAACTTCTGTAAGAGAAATCCAAAGTTTTTTGGGTATGTGTGGCTATTATAGACAATATATTAAAAATTATCAGGTCATAGCCTTGCCTCTTACAAAACTAACCAGAAAAGATGTTGCTTTTCTCTGGAATGATGACTGTCTTAAAGCTTTTAATACATTGAAAAGTTGCTTAATGACAGCCCCTATATTGGCTCTCCCAGATTTTAACAAGCCATTTGTACTTTATACAGATGCTAGCTTTATTGGTCTGGGTGCTGCCCTTCATCAAAAGCAAATTATTAATGATAAATCCTCAGAGGTTGTAATTTGTTATATTTCAAGAACCTTAAGGAATAGTGAATTGAAATATGGTGCCACTCAATTGGAGTGCTTAGCAGTTGTTTGGGCTCTTGAGAAACTTCATTACTACTTGGATGACCAAAAATTTGAGTTGGTAACTGACTGTAGTGCTGTGAAATCTCTCTTAAACCTCAAAACACCTAACAGACATATGTTCAGGTGGCAACTTGCTGTTCAGGAATACATAGGAAGGATGACTATTATCCACAGAGATGGCAATGTTCACTCTAATGTTGATATGCTCTCCATATTGCCTCTGCCAAATAATGACTCCAATCCTGCTTATGTACCTGAGGATGACACTGTTCATATACATGGTATATTTATAGTTGATATGGAAGAAGAGTTATTACAGTTAATACTGGATTCATATGATAAAGATTCTGACTTAAATAAATTAGTTACTATTTTGAATGATCCTAAGAATGCTTCAATTCAAGCATTAATAAAAACTCTTCCTGCAAAATACCAAAATGCTTTAAATAAAGGAAAGTTTTCTATTGAAGATGGTTATATATATTATAGAAGGAAGCTTACCAATGTAATTGTTATTCCTCCTTCAATGAAAGAAACTATCCTCAAACTTTGTCATGATGACATATTAGCTGGTCATTTTGATCTTGAAAAAACATTGATTAGAATCAAAAACACTGCATGGTGGGCTAATATGTCTGAAGACACAAAATTATATGTTGAATCTTGTGATTCCTGCCAAAAATCTAAAAGGTTAACAGGTAAGAGAGCAGGGTTATTACAACATATTGAAGCACCTAGTGCTCCCTGGCAAATCATTAATATGGATTTTGTCACTGGTCTTCCTGTTGCAGGTAAAGACAGCTTTAACTCTTGTTGGGTAATAGTTGATAGATTCACAAAAATGTGCAAATTTATTCCAACCCACAAAGATGTATCCACCAAAGAATTAGCTTTCTTATGGTGGTCTTACATGTTTAATATTATTGGTTTTCCAAAAGCCATTATCTCTGATAGGGATCCAAAATTCACTTCTGAGTTTTGGACCTCTTTGATGGATATTTGTGGCTGTGAGTTAAAATTGTCTACAGCTCATCATCCTCAGACTGATGGTCTAGCTGAAAGAATGATTCAAACTCTGGAAGATATGATTAGAAGGTATTGTGCCTTTGGTTTAGAATATAAAGACAATGACAGATTTACTCATGATTGGGTCACTCTTTTGCCTGGTCTTGAATTTGCATATAATAGCACTGTTCATTCTGTCACTGAGAAAAAGCCTTTTGAGCTCTGGTTAGGTTATGTCCCAAACACTCCTGCTCAAATTCTCAATAATAAATTACCTAAGTTGGAACTGCACCCTGGTGTAAAATCTTTTATGCAAATGCAACAGCTCTGCAGAAAACATGCTCAGAGTTGTATTGATAAAGCATTTGAATATGAAAAGAAAAGATGGGATAAATCCCATAAAGAATACACATTTAACAAGGGTGATGAAGTGTTGATCTCTACTGTCCATTTCAATTTACAAGGTAACCACAAATTAAAAGATCCTTTTGTAGGACCATTTGTTGTTAAAAGAATGGTTGGTGATAATGCAGTAGAAGTTGTATTGTATTCTCCATATGATAGGAAACATCCTGTCTTTCCCATTTCTTCACTTAAACCTTATACTTCCAACAGTGACTTATTTCCAAAAAGAAGAGGAAGACCTAAGAAGAACCCTCAGGAAGTCACAGAAACAGCAGAAATTGATAAAATTCTCAATGATAGAATTATCACTTCTGAGAGAGGTACTGAATATTTATTGAGATATAAGAACAAATCATCTGAACATGATGCATGGATACCTGGCAAGGAAATTTCAAATCTGCCTGCTCTGTTGAAAAAATACAAAAAGAAAAAATCTTAGCATTTTTTTTATTGTTTTTTTAGAGTGAGGGAGTGTCAGCCAGGCTATTCCAGGAGTCCAGTAAATGATATATAAATTATAAAACCCTAAAAAGTGGGTAAGACTTGTATTTAATGAATATAACCTAATATTTTATTGCATAATGAAATTATATAAGAATTTTATTATATACAAGTGTTACATTAAATTTATTGGTTATATATATTTTTATATACAATTAAATTGAGCATAATATAATAACTTCTACAAATAATGGCGCATTTTTATGTATTTAATAATTATAAATTTATATTTAATTAATTAAAAAACATATATTATAATTACAAGTGTAAATTTGATTTATAATATATTTAAATTAATTACTTAAATTTATATATTAAATAATACCTCTCATATGATACTAAACAATTATTAAGGACGCTTCTTTTGACCCTTAATCGTGTTAGAAAAAACAAATAAATTAATTTGGACTAAATTGAGATTAATTGCTTGTTTTGTTGCGTCAAATTATTTTTTGTTTCACTTAAAATGTCCTCTAATCAGAATGTACCATCTGTTGGGAATTATATTTCTCATAGTTCCTATGTTTCCAATCTTGTTTAGTTATTCACTATTGTCACTTACTGATTTGGGAATTAATGGCGGGGAAATTGGATTCTTAATTGGGCTTTTAATTATTTGTTTCATGTTTTTCTCTATATTGTTATGTTTCATTTACTCTTTTGATATGTTTGTTTTATTCCATTCTAATCATTGTATTTACAGATATAGTAGCGCTTCAGAGGACCCATTGCCTATAAAAGGGCCTTGGATAATCCCCTGTAGCCTTATCACTAATTACACACTCAACAATTTAAAAATAAATTTATTACGCTTATTATTATTTTTTATTAGTATTAAATTCTAATTAAAAATTCTAAATAACAATTGAAAGGTTGCCTTAAGTCTGATAGTAATTATAGTGTTAGCCGCGCAGAACTCTTACTTAAATAATATTAATATTAATAAAACCAAGTTATTGTCACCTCTCAGATCACTCGTCGTTGCCTTCTCTCAAATAAATTAAATAATTTTAATTGTTTTTATTTCTTTTACTTCTAAAACTATTATCCCCTTCTTGTCCTCCTCTCTTTTCTTCCCTCTTCTCTTATATCTTCTAGACGACTGACCGACAGTTTGAGCCACAACACTAAACATACCATAATATTCAATTTTATATATAGATCCATTTAATGTTGGGAGGTCAGGTTTGATATTAGTAGAAATATCTTAAATTACACATATTATACTAAGTCTGGAATATTATTTCAATGATCAATTTTATTTCCGCAAATATATAAAAAAGAATACTATTTAAGTCCATTTTAATAATTTTGTTAATAAAAATATAACTCTGTAAAAATATTTGCACATAATTTTAAATTTTCTAGAAAAAAGTTGATATTGAGCCCTTATCAATAGAAATTTCTCATTGTTCCTTGGAATAAAAAAGTGTAAGACAATGTTCAAAAAATTTAATGTAGGAGAAAAAAATATATATATATTTTATAAGGGGAAAAAATAGTAATGTATTTTTTAAAAAATTTACACTATTAAAGAAACTAATTTTAATATATTGGCACAAAACTTAGGCTCTAAAATAATGCACTTTTTTTAATTATTTATCTGTATTTAGTTATTATTAAAATGTGAGTCAACATTAATTATTAACATACATGAAAAATTAAATTTTGAATATTCATCCAATATTATATATATTCTCTGCTTTATTCTTTTTCAAAACTTTGCTCTCACCCTCTCTTTCTTTAAACTACCACCATCACCATAAAATTCATTTAATTAAAATGTCAAATTTAAGATGCATTGGACAATTCTCTTTAAATTTTAAACCTATTTTTCCAAAAGAAAGATCTCTATTTGATGAAGTATCCACTCCAGTTATTATGCAACGAGGAAGATATTTAGTTCATGTTTTTGGATTATTCAAAGAAGGAGAAGCAAAACCTATTGGTGATCTTTCTAACAAACAGAGTAGCAAAAGTGGACAACTACTTGAAGAAATTGGATCTGGATCTCAAATTTTAACTGAGGAAAGGGCTTTAAATCCCCAAATACCTTATTATTTTTGCTCTTACTTGGCTCTACTTTTAAACAGGCAGTATAGAATTTGTGGCCTCCATTTTTGTTTGACTGATTTTATTAGTCAGGCTAAAGAAGCATTTCTAAATGCGCAAATTGATTTGACATCAATTCCACACTACAATCCAACTGTCTTCTTTAATATTCCTCATTCTCGTATTCACACAACTTCTGAAATTTCTGGGACAAGGGATAATCAAATGGCAAATCTATCTATATGTGGTATGAAAAAGACTCTGAAACGCATCAGATTCAAGTTATCAATTTTATGATAGACAATGAAAACAACTTATCCAAAAAGTTAAAAAACCTGTGGAGGCATGCAGACAAAATCTGGCTGAGAGTAGGTTTTAATAATTATTATGAACCATTTCTTGAAGAAGATTTATCCTTTGCAGGAATTGGTTCAATTCTAGCTTATGATATGGGCTTGGGAAAGACCCTCTCAACTCTTGGCCTAATTATTGCAACTCAAAGTGAAGCCAGAAAATTCCAAATCTTGGGTGGTGGACAAGAGAAAGATAGGAAATCAGAAACTCTTATCATTTTCCCACTTGCAACATTATCAAACTGGGTCAATGAAATAAGAATTCACTTTAAATATAATGCACTACCTTTCAAGGTTCTTTATGGGAAGGATTCAAATAAAATTAATTTTGAGGAGCTTCAGAACCAACTAGTTGTTTTGACTACCTATGAGACAGAAAGTCCATCTTCTTCAAAGAAAACTCCTCAACCTATTCTGCCAGTAACTCATAAACTCATTTGGTAAAGAATAGTTTTAGATGAGGCTCAGTAAGCATCCATTTGAATTACTTAAATTTTTGAACATAATATTATAAAAGCTGATGAAATGTTTAAAATAATTTAAAAGTCTAAACAAGAATCCCCAGTTGCACAAGAATCAGAATATATCGGCCTTGGAGGCTGAGTATCAACTATGCTTGACAGGGACACCACTTCAGAGCCAGACAACTGATCTTCAAAGCCTTATATCATTCCTCAGAATCAAAATATGGCAAGAAAGCTGGTTTTGTATTAATTCTCTTATAAATGGCTTAAACAGAGGAAGCTCTAGCTCAATAAAATTGATAAATACTCTCATGAATGTCATATTCCTGCGGAGGACTAAAGAAGCAATCTTATCACTCCCTCAAAAAATTGAGCAAGGAATATCTGTAGAATTATCAGAACCCTAGAACTCAAAAATTATGAAGCTTTAAGAATGTTTTTCTGAGTAGTATGGGCCTTCTTGAAACACCAACCTCCCTTGCGACTCAGATGAGTTTCTCCAAGAACTATCAATTTTACAGAAATTTTGTAACCACCCTGTCTACAAAACCAAGATCAACCTCCAATATTTCCTTTCACATGGAAACATTCAGCAAAGATTATACATCTAATCAGTCATTTAGAAATCTTCTTAAGGGAAGAAAGGGGAATAGTATGTCCCAAGGCTGTTATATTTTCAGAATATGCGGACTTTTTGGAAATGTAAGGAATTCTATTAATTATCTCAATAACTTATTTTTAGCTTAAACAACATTTCAATATTCTATCCATTGAAACAGTATAAAAAAGGCTTTAGATGACCATGGAATTAGATACACAGAGCTTGTAGGAAAGTAGAGCATGAAAAAAAGGGATAAAAATCTGGACAAATTCAAAAATGATGAAAGATATCTAGTTTTGCTTGAAATGATCAAGGCTGAAGGAGTTGGAATAGACTTGAGTTGTGCAAAAAATGTATATATAATGGTAAGTAAAAGAGTCCTATATTGAAATAAAAAAGGTTGAAAAGAGAATTTGTTTAAAATATTGTAACAGGAGCCTAATTGAAATCCAGAAGTTGAACAGCAAGCAGTTGATTTTCTGTATAAAATGGGCCAAAAAAATGAAGTTCATGTACTCAAGTATTTTGTAAGCAGAAGTATTGAATTCAGCATTTATAAGATACAAAGAAAAAAGATTGAGCTATCAATGTATGCAAAATTTTCTTTATATAAAGTTGCATCATAGCTAAAAATATTTATCTGTTCTAATTTTTTAAGGTAAAGTGTCCGAAACATTGGAAATGAGGAATATGATTCTGCTAGATTATTTATTAGGGAATCCATCAATAACTTACATTAGAATTTGAAATTTGTTCAAGTATATAGGAAATGTTTATTGGGGCTTGAAAATTAAGAAGTCTTAATTGTTGAGGATTAAGAGAAGCAAGATATAATGAAGAATAGAAGTCAATTGGCAAACCCCTGGGGACTGGAAAAGAATTAAAGTGAGTCTTGATTGATGATACCAAATTTGATCTATCATATAATGCCAAGTTCTTAAGTATTTCTCCTGAATAAGAGGAATTTTCTCTGATTTGAATGTGTTTCTGGTCAAGATTTTGTGCAAGTCTTGAGAATTCTTCAGATCTCCATGGAAATAAAATCCGCTTAAAAGAACCTTCATCATCAATTTAAGTTTCTGAGAAACATTTGAAGTTTTTGAAAAGATTCTCATAGGTTTCACCACTTGGAAGTTGTTTAAGAAGGTGAGTTTGGTTAAAATAATTCTGAAAAAGATTGTCAAATTTATATAAGCATGTGTAAAAAAATAATATAAAAATATTAGTTCTTACTTTCTTCTTTATTTTATATTTATACTTTCTTATTTTAACTATTTCACAGAAACTATCAGAATTTTTCCAAGTCATAATTTATCAGCATAACCTATAAACCAGCGGTGAAGAACACCCATTTGATTTAGGTAGGAAATATGAGTAGAGTCCATTGAATAAGAAACCAAATAATTATTTTCCAAAGCTTTATCCCAGTGCTTAATGATAATTTCTGCTAAAACACTATTCCACTCGTGAAACCAATCAAGATTTGAAGCAAAAATTTTTCCAGGAAAGTTGCATTGATGAAGAAAGTGGATAAAAGCATTGTGGAATATAGCAGGGATTTGTTCAGAAACATAGTAATTTCTTTCAGGATATGGAAAATTAATATCAATGTTGAGAGAGCTTTTATTGAACAATGAAGACCTATTTAGTTGTTCTTCTGTGGGGTTCAGCTTCCATTCATTAGACTGAGGTGAAATATTTAAAAGCACACAACAGAAATTGTAAATAGACCTGTAAAAATGAGAAGTTGATCAAGGGAGTATCTCATTGAATCTTTTATTAAGTACACGTTTATTAGTAGATATTTTTCACTGAGGAAAAAAAGAACAACTAAAGCTCATCATATTCGTTATGAAAAGCAAAATGAACAAAAATATAAAATTTTGAAAGGATATGGCAACAAAAACACTACTATAATAAATTTTTTATTTTGAAAATAATTAATAATGAAGAGTTGAGTGGACGGACAGATGAGCTTTCTCATGAATATCTTTCTCTATAAAATATGGATATCTATGTATGTTCATAATTAATTCAAAAGGAAATGACTCAGCTGTAATAGAAAATTATTGCATGATAAATCGGTAAAAATATAATTCAGAATCATTTTGATTTTCCAACTTATTTTGATAATATTTTAATGCAAATTATGACCTTATTTGAGCTTTTTAATTGTGCTGACAAACTTATTTTAAAAATTTATATTAACAGCTTATTAGTATGTATATAGTTTATTTACCAAGTTTACTCAGAAACCATACCAATTTTTCACAGTTTGGAATAAGAAACTTAATGTAAAAATTCTGTTTTTTGGATTCTGGAAGCTTTACTTTGATGACCTCTTAGATTTGAAAATTTTAAAATAATATATTTTGTTGAAAAAACATTTATTTTTCAGACTGTAATTCTATATTGTGAAAAATAAATATTATAAATTTTTTAATATCTTATAGTGATTATTAGTGAAAAACTTTCTGTTACTTGGCAGAATTTTATTAATGCAGGTGAATGTAGAAAAAAAAACGGCAACACTTAAATAAATTTATTATTATGAATAAAATGGTATTATTTTGATTCAAGTTATATCATAGTTTCTCCCATATTTAAAAATGCAATAAATTTGTATTCTCTTATAGTATTATGCTTTGTGCAAAATAAGCTGTTTGATAAACTTGTATGCAACATTGTAAAATGTAGTGAGTCTGAAACTTTTTGCTGATGCACAGTATGGATACCTACTTAATGCATGATTGATCTGCATGAAACAAACATTAAAAGAAATCCATGGTAACCAACTTTTTGATAAACTTCTTGAGACGTAAAAATTAGCTTATTTTAGTAAGTGCTTCACAATAAATAAATAGTTTGTTCAATTGCTACCATTGAGTAACATATTTCTTATATCCAGAATTCTTAAAATTCCACCATTTTTTTGTGTTTGTAAATGTGAAGAGCTTAAAAGTTCATCAAGAAATAATCATACCTCATTGGGAAACTTTGAAGTTGGTGTAGCCTTCAAAACATCTCAGACATACTCCAAACATGAAGAGGAAAGAAATCACAAAGCACAGATGGTTGGTACATCCAGCGCTTCACCTAACTTAGGATCCAACATCCAAGGTCTTGTAAGACATAAATATTTGGTAAATAAAGAGAAATTATGTTTCAATTAATCTCTACCACGGTCAAAAAATTTGAATTTTGAAGAGCTTTATAGCCAAAAGATAATGTGGCAAGCAGTGAAACTTTCTCTTATCCATCATTTAAGCAAAGAAGGTTGTGCTGAATTTCTGCATGATGAAGTCAAAAAAATCAAACTTTATAGTGACGTAGGTAAACTATATGCTAGCAGAATCATCAGCCTGATTCCCCTTTCTATAGAGACAGTTTTTAGTCGATTGAAACTCAATCCATTATTTGTCACCAAGACATGCTGTGATAAATTATTTGCTCTTTAGGAGTATATCCCCAAACAACAACCATCAATCTTATCTTTTGCTCAACCTTTTTATTTATCCTCAAAGCGCTATTTGAAAGATTTAGGACAGAGAGAAGAAACTGTCAATTGTGATAAAAGTTTGTATTTGGCTAAGTACAAAGAAGAAGAAGCAATCTACCATCCTCGTAAAACATTTCATCACAACAGTTTGGTTGAATGGCTTTCAGGAAAGCTTAAACTAATCAAATTCAAGACACTGATTGAGAAAAAAAATGATTTTCTAGAAAACATGGAAAGAGATGTCCTGAAAGATGTATATGATGGTTTTGTATGGAAAAATTTTCCAGATATTTCTAAAACTCAAAATAGAAGTGTCTATGGATATACAAAAACACAAGGTAATTTAATGTTTAGTTTATATTTTAACTGTTTTAGGCTGGGTGGCAATTGTATTGGAGGTAATCAGAAATCTGTGGGTAATATCTTGTTGGTGTGTATGAACTTTTCTGCAGAAGATTGATACAAAACTGAAAATTTATTTTTGTATGCTATTATTCCCAGTCCAACTGAGCCAACAAGAGAACAAATAAATCATCTTCTGAAGCCTCTTGTCAATGAACTAAAGACTCTATGGGATGGCATATTTATTGAAAAAACACCTCACTATACACAAGGCCAAAAAATAAGGGCTGCATTATTCTCTTTAATAGGAGACATTCCAGCGATGCAAAAGATTGCTGGTTTTGCAAGTCACTCAGCCACCAAGTTCTACTCTGTCTGTAATATTTCAAAAGATAAAATCAGTGAGCATCAAGTCAAAAAATTTTCCTTACGTACTCATGAGGATCATATGCACTGGGCAGAGAAGTGGAAAAAGTGTCAGTCACATTAGGAGCGGATATCTATTGTTAGGAGTCATGGGGTTCAATGGAGCAAGCTGAATAACCTTGTATATTGGCATCCCATGGAATATTGCTCAAATGACTTGATGCATTCACACATGCTTGGAAATCTTAAAGATCACAGTCAAACTTTTTATATAATACAAAATGCCGCAATCAACCTAGAAAAAAAGATGACAAAGGAAAAAAATTGGCATGTAAGAAGAGACAATGATGATGCATGTTCTGATATATTTCTAAATAAGCAATATAAAAAACGTAGAAGCAGCTTAATCAGCACTGATGCCGTTAGTATTGAACCAGTGGGATGGCATAAAAGACTACAATATACAAGTACAACAAGACGGTCACAAACATATCTTAGAATGGATAGTGGAGGAGCTAAATCAGAAGGATCAAAAAGCCAGACAAAGTCATCAAGTTCTGAACATCACTTTCAAACCTTAGAGTTTGGCTCTGAACATGCTTCTGAAAGTGGAAGTTGAAGTTCAACCTATAACTTCAGGCAAAAAAGTATTAGTATATCTGATGTAGAAAATCTTATAGTACTAGCTATAGGCCTTGACCAAGGGACTTTGAGAAAAACCAGAGAGAAAATCCCCTGTCCCTTTAGAAAAATAGAGTGAGATTTACTTTCTAAATAAAGTTGGTTCCTGTTTTCTAAACACCTTTTTCAACACAATTGAATGCTTGATGAGCCAAGAAAGTAGTCCCCAGACAGACTACCAGACCAGAGAACTGAAATGTTGACCAATGTCCATACCAGAGAAAGCAAAGATACTTGATGTAGGCTTCAAATCCACACCAGAGACAGAAATAATACTTGATATAGCTTGCAAGACTATACCAGAGAACCTGTTGCTAAAGTTGAGTTAAATGAAGAACTAACCTTGCAACAAACACAGCCAATTGTGGCCAAGAAACAGTGAGAACTGAGTGAGGAGCAAGGATATCACCTCCGGATAGTTGTATGATAATTAAGGTTGCCCTAAACTGTCTTATTCAGTATGTACACACAGACCACTATCTAAGTGCCCATGCACACCAATAAATTTGGCACCTGTACCAGCCAAATTGAATAAAAACCCTCCAGAAGCGCTCCCCAACCTTCTAGAACAGAGGCGGGCGGGCCGCCCAACATCAGAGGTGCCACCTGAAGCGGCCCGGCCTCCCTGAAGCCAGAAAACCAATATAAACATCTAAAAATTCACTACAACTACTAAAACCCTTTAAACACAAAATTACACTATAACAACATTGTGACATGAAATATGGAGCTAAATTAGCCCTATCTAATGGTACTAAGAATTTAACCCTAAGACTTAAGGTTAGCCCATAAAATGCGAAAAACAAAATTAAACAGCTATCTTTTGTAACTGAAAAATGAGGAAATGACCCCTTAAACCTTAGAATATGAAAAATATCAACAAAAAATGAAATATAAATAAAAACTGGGGCTATCAAATGATAGTAACCACATACCTGCAGTCCCAATATTCACGGAATAAATCCAGAAAAATACCCAATTCTTAAACAGATGTCAATTAAGACATTCACAAACAGTGCCAAACAACACAACAAAGGCCCCTGCCAACGTTTAAAGACCACACCAAAGGTGAAAGATCTAATTCATCCCTTGAGACTATTAGAAGTAAGGAAGATAAAAAGAAGGGCAAAGAGAAAGAAAGTAAAAAAACTAGAAATCCATGATTGTCAGCCACTGAGCTAGAGGTAGTATGGAATGTGATTGAGCAAACAAAAAAACCTTCCTGGATTTCACGAGTGCCAAAACAAGTAGGATCTAAAAAGTCAAGTTCCCTCAAAGCTGCAGAGTTTTATGTACTTTATACTGTTTACTTTCCTTTGTCACTTATCCCCCTTTTGGTAGAAAAATTAAATCAAACCGAGACATCTGTGACGTTGTAGACAATCCTATAGTACTAGCTATAGGCCTTGACAAAGGGAGTTGGAGAAAAACCAGAGAGAAAATCCCCTGTCCCTTTAGAAAAATAGAGTGAGATTTACTTGCTATAGTAAGTTGGTTCCTGTTTTTCTAAAGCTCCTTTTCAACACACTTGACTGCTTGATGAGCCAAGAAAGTAGTCCCCAGATAGACTACCAGACCAAAGAACTGAAATGTAGAACAAAGTCCACACCAGAGACAGCAAAGATACTTGATGTAGGCTGCAAATCCACACCAGAGACAGCAATAATACTTGCTATAGCTTGCAAGACTATAACAGAGAAAACAGTTGCCAAAGTTAAGTTAAATGAAGAACTCACTTGCAACAAACACAGCCAATTGTGGCCAGAAAACAGTGAATACTGAGTGAGGAACAATGATATCACCTCCGGATGGTTGTATGATGATTAAGGTTGCCCCAAACTGTCTTATTCACTATGTACACACAGACCACTAACTAAGAGCCCATGCGCACCCACCAATCTGGCGCCTGTACCTGCCAAATTGCATAAAAAACCCTCCTGGAGCGCTCCCCAACCTCCTAAAACAGAGGCGGGCGGGCCACCCAACGTCAGAGATGCCGCCTGAAGCGGCCCGGCCTCCCCAAAGCCAGAAAACCAAAAAAAACCACTAATCTACTTAGAAAAATTAGCTACAACTACTAAAACCTTTATAACACGGAATTTCACTATAACAACATTGAGACATGAAATATAGAGAAAATATAGCTCTATCCAATGGTACTAAGCACTTAACCCTAAGACTTAAGGTTAGCCCGTAAAACACGAAAAACAAAATTAAACAGCAATCTTTTATAAATGAAAAATGAGGAAATGACCCCTTAAAACTCAGAATATGAAAAGTGTCTTCAAAACATAAAATATAGAGAAAAACCAGGGATATCCAATGATAGCACCCACATACCCGCAGACACAATATCCATGGAATAAAACCAGAAAAATACCCAATTCTTTAACAGATGTCAATTAAGACATGCAAAAACCGCGCCAAATCACACAACAAAGGCCCCTGCCAATGTTGGAAGACCACATCCTCCCTCCAATTGAGAATGTCCACATTTTTTCTTCATCCAACCACCATGTTTAACCTTCTTCCTAAATCTGCCTCTGAAATGGGCCCCTGTCAATACTGCATCAACAATAATTTAATCTGCGCCATGACACCACCTGTCCATCCATACAGAACGTCCTGCGATGTCTGCCAATCCAGAAAGAAGACCTGCAAAAGACCTGGTCCACATGCTTCCACCACAGATTCACCTCCACCTCAACCTGGTCCTTCTTCTTCAAACACCAAAAGATCTAGGCCATCCATCCTGATACCCATATTAATCAAAAAGCTCCACCCTTCCCAGAAGAGTGCCACAACCCATAAAACAACTACTTCCCCCATCCCTGGTCCATCTGATGGTAAAGAACATTCTTTTCTTCCTTCAACTTTAAAACTGATGACTTTTCAGTTCCTCCATCTTCTGATAGTGATGATAACATTGTAGGATCCATTGCACCACCAACACCAACGCACTTGCCCACTATAAAGGCCAAGTTCCAACGTCACACATCTCAACAGAAACAACTTCTGCTTCACTACTTCCAATACACTCCTGCTAGAGATCCACAGGACATTGAGAACCGAAGACACCTCATTCACTAGTTCAAGGCTAATTCTGAACACTTAATTTCATCTCTTGATTCCCTCTGTAATTCCACTAGTACTTGAGTCTGATTCAGAAAAGAAAAATTGACCACACCCTCTATAGGATGTAACCACAAACAACCCTCAGTTTTAAGTCTTGGGGGACCATCCTCATTTTATAGTCTTGGGGGACTCAAAAACCCTCAGTTTAAAGTCTTGGGGGACTCAAAAACCTAAATCATAAACCCAGAACCAGAGATCAACCACATTAAGACCCAGAGAAAAAACTAACATTCTGGGGTAATTGTGAATAGAGCAGCCAGCCCATAAATTACCCCCAAACTTGCCTTTGCTAAATTCGGAGGCTCCCCCTGTGGATACCCTTCACCAATCTTTCAAAACCAACTCCAACAACAAAAACTTTTTCCTCAGTTTATAGTCTTGGGGGACTTACAACCCTCAGTTTAAAGTCTTGGGGGACTAACACAGTGTTCAGTTTAAAGTCTTGACGGACTAGTCTTGATAAAATATTGAAACCAGCCAGTTTAAAGTCTTGGAGGACTAACAGAAACCAGATTTCAGTTTAAAGTCTTGATGGACTGACGGAATTTTGCATAAAATGGACGCAGCCAATTTCATGCAGCACATCTCTACAGCCAACCTGCTGAGCTTTCCCCTTCACTTCATCATCTACCCATCACTGAAAAAAAATCTCATCCTATCCCTTTTTATCATCTTTTCTCACCACAGATCATGGCTGGATCTCCTGATGTTAACACTTCTACTCTCCCTTGCTTCACTGCTCCCAAGGACTATGCCTGCAAACAGTGCATCCACATTTGCAGACCTTGCACATTCACTCTTCCAAATCTTGAATCCAAATTCTACAACAGGGCTTGTGACTCTTTCTATTCCAAAAAGAAAAGATGTGACAGAGACGCCAACTACCCTATTCCTCTGCTTTCTCCTTCTCACAAATACATCTCCAGATCCCCTACCAGATCCCCAGAGCTTGGTCCTTCCTCTTCCTCTCTATCTTCTGATCTTTCCAGAAGATCCAGAAGCTCAGCTTCCCACACTATTCCAAAAAGATCATCCTTAGCCTCAAAAGAAACTGCTTTTATCTCCTCCAAATTAGCTCCAAAATCTTCAAGATCAACTCCCAGGCTTCTAGACCGCGTCAAGGCGGCCTGTCCGCCTCACCAATCAGTGAAAATCAGGGCCAAAACCTCCAAAAACGGCCAGAAAACAGCCAAATTCATCCAGACAACAACAAAAACTCAACCCAACTACCTCCTACTGCTCCCAGAGCAATGCAATCCACCCTTTTAAAGTCCAAAAGCACCAAAATTTACCAGATTTCTAAAAGACCTGCCAGAGAACCCCAAGAAGAAACCAGAACACCACACACTGCTCCAAAACAACAACTACGTCCCCAACTAAGACAAAGAAACTACACCTCTCCTCTGTCAGCCAACTACACCTCTGACAGTTCCATCTCTTCAAATTCTCCATCCAGAAGAGAGCAGTCTGCTTCCAAATCCCCCTCTCCTGCTCCATCCTTTAACAACCCTGGTACTCCATCACCAGCACCTCCTCCAACTGAATCCAACAGAAATAACAACCACAACAACAACAACAATCTCACTGCTCCAACTAGGCCCCAGGAACCTCAGCATCTCAGTTCACCTTCTCAGGATCCTTCAGAGGAAGACCATGAGAATCCATATCTTTCCCTACTTGATCCACCCACTATGACCATTATAAAATTGTCAGAGATCCAAATCCCAGCTGCTTACATATTTGATGAGCTTCCAATCTGTAAGTAACAAATTAATTATTCCATTTCTTCAACAAAAATAATTACTGATCCAATTCTTCTTGTCTAGTTGGCACCGCTCCTCCTGAATCTATTATTGGAGTTAGCCAACCTCTTGAACCTTCTTTGACCCTGGATTATGGAGACATGAAGAAACACCTAAGCACCATGTGTTCCAACATGCTAAAAGCCTTTGCCCTCCTTGGACCTTTGAATGACTTTGAAAAATCCCTGAGAAAGCGCCTACTGGACGACCACTGGAAAATGTCTACGATCATTAAGCACACCCTCCAGCACTCCATTCCTACCTCTTCTTCTTCCTCCTCTGAACTTCCCTCTAATCCAATTCCTGACTATTACAATCCCTATCATCTCTCCAGCAGGATGCACTTCAAAGAACACAGTGCCTCCCACAATCCCAACAAAAAAATAAAACGTCATCACAATCCAGACCAGCCTCCAGAAGCTTCATCATCCAGACAATGAGCTCCTGAAAAAAGATTAGAAACATAATAATAATATAAAACAATTAATAAAAATAATTTCAGAATTTTTTTTTTTTTTTTTCTTACTGTCTACTAATAAACTAAAAATAAAAATTGATAAATAAAATGAAATGAAATAATATAAATGAAATAAAATAAAATATAAAAAATAATTAAAATGGTATCCCCCAGCCAATTGATGAGCTGATCCCCTGATACCTTACCCACATCCAAGTGCACCTTGATGTGGATACACAATTAATTCTCTTAAATGGTTAACAGAAAACAAAATTAAAAAAATTTAGAAATTCAGAAAATAATAAAAAAATAATGAAATACAGAAACACATGAAATAAATAATAAATAAAAATAAAATAGCATTGCCTGGCCAATTGATGAGCCTTTCCCCACCAATGCTTGCCCACATCCAGGTGACCCTGATGTGGTAACACCCTATATTTTTGATTTTATAATTTTAAACAATCCCCATAAAAATTAAAAGAAAAAAAGAGAAAAAAGAAAATAATCTAAAACTGCTATCTAGCAAAAAAGATAACTGCAAAATCAAAGAAAGTCCAGCTCCATAGATGGTCCAATAAGGGAAAGTGCAATCCATAGAAATGATCACTGGGTGGGCTCCCTCCAATAAGTAAAAATGATGGGAGACCACCAGTGATCCACCACCAATCTGAAAGAACCAAAGATAAAGAAGCCAGTCCCAAACCAGTTTAAAGTCATAGCGAACTTGAAACCTGAATGATAAACAACAGAACTAGAATTCAACTAGGAAAAACAAAGACTTGAAACAGACATTCTGGGGTAACTGTTCTACAGAGCAGCCAGATCATCAGTTGCCCCCACACTTGCCAAAATAAAATCTTGAAGCCCCCCTGGGTACTTTCTAACAAAAACACAACATCCAACACAAGAAAACCAAAACCAATAATAGTGAAGAGACCAGCACATGAAAACCAGAGGAAATTCCAGTTTAAAGTCATAGGGGACTAAAACCTGTGAAAAGAAACCAATACTAGGGTTCAACCAAATTAAGAGAAAGGGTTTGAAACAGACAATCTGGGGTAACTGTTGATAGAGCAGCCAGCCCACCAATCACCCCTACACTTGCCAAGATCAAATCTAGAAGCCCAACCCATGGGTACCTTCTAACAAAAAGTTTCCAACATAAAAGTTGCTCTGCAACACCACAATAAAAAAACAAGATTAAAGAATGGTCGTAGTTTATCCTAATTGCGGAGTCAATCTTCTTCATGCCTAGTGTCTCTGGGATAAAACCTCTTCACTTGGTCTGCAGCCACCCTCTTTTTCAAGACTGCACCATCCAACTCTTCCAAAACATAAGAACCTCCAGACGCCTGAGATCTGACTCTGTAAGGTCCATTCCATCTGTCAGCAAACATTTTCCCCCACTGACTCTCCAAACTTCTATTATACACCAAAACCAAACAACCAGGTTTCAATGGATTCCTGAGTCTATGAGCCAACTTCTTGTCCCAGTAGCTGACTGATTGATTCCTAATCTTCATCATGCTAGAGTATGCCTTCTCTTGACATTCCTCTCTAAATTCCAACTGTTGCATCCTGGCACAGAGCAAATCTTCTGTTGAGTGCACGTCATCCCAATAAATTTCAAGATAATAGACAGCTTCTAAGTCCACTGGTAGAACGGCTTTCTGACCAAACATTAACTCATAAGGAGAATAGCCAGTTGTCCTCTTCACAGTGACCCTATCAGCAAATAAAACCAAGGGTAAATAATGCCTCCACTTTTCGGCACTATCTCCGCACATCTTCACCAAAGCATTCTTGATAACTTGATGGCCTCTTTCAACCATGCCTTCAGCTTCAGGATAATACGGTGTAGCCACTCTAACCCTAGAACTAACACTAGCCACAGCTTCTTTAAATTCGGCACCAAACTCTGGCCCACCATCAACAGTCACCAACTTCATCAACCCATACCTATAAATCCACTCCTTCTTCAAAAACTCTGCCACATTCTTGGCAGTCAAATTAACCAGAGGCACTTCCTCAACCCAACCAGACAAATCATCCCTAGCAACAATCAAGTATTTATACCTGCCCTCTTTAATATGGACAGCATCCAGACTGACCCTTCCAAAAACCGTTGATTCACCAGTAGCACGGCCCACCTCTTTAGGCTTCAAATGACTTCTTCTTTGACATTCTTCACTAGATTGAACCCAACCCAGCACAGCTAAATTCATACCTGGCCACCAAAATCTGTCTGATACTCTTCTATAAGTCTCCCCAAAGCTTCTATGACCAAGGTCTTCATGCAAAGACTTAAAAACAAATTCTTGACCCTTCTTCTGAGTCACCACCACTTGAGGATTAGGATGTCTCCTTCTCATCAACCGCCTTCCTGACACATAAAATCCAGGACTCTTCTTCTTGATTGCCAACTAAGTATCATCATCACAACTATCTGGCCTCTCCAAGGTCAAAAGATATTCCACCAAAATATAATAAAACCCAGACTGACCCCAGGTCTCATCTTCAAAATCCAACAAAACAACATCCAAGGGTACAACTCTGTCATCAAAATCACCAGTATGAACATGAGCCAATTGAGCAGCCCAACCAGGACACCAATCCTTAAATTTTGGAAAATTCTTCTCTTTCCACTGAACCTTGTGAGAATCCAGTTAACTAACAAAAACACCCTTTTCCAATTTTGAGCTGTTCCAAAACAACTCCATCTTCATCAACAAAACCATCCTGATCACCAGAATCAAGATTAGATCCAGCCAGTTTAGCCTCTTGGGGGAGGTCAGAACAATCTTCCAGTTTAGCCTCATGGGGGAGGAGAGAAAAATCCTCAGCACCCTTTGTGCTGGCTCTAATCACTGGAACATCTTTGTCAAACTCTTCAGAATCAGAATCCTCATCTGTAGGTGGCCTCCTTGATAATCCATCAGGCATAGTAAAAGTTTTACCTGGTTTGTGTACCAGGTCAAAAGAAAAATGTTGAATAAATGCCACCCACCTAGTCATTGGAGCATTTAGAAGACTAGGTGTATTGATCATCTGAACCAAAGATTTTGCATCCACCTGCAGCTCAAAATGCTGCCCCCACAAAACCGTCTGTAGCTTCTTTAAAATTTTAGCTGCGCCACACAATTCCAACTTATGTTGAGAATACCTAGATTCCACCTCATTAAACACCACAGACTCATATCTTACTGGCCTGACCCTCCCAGTCTTATCCTCCTGAGACAAAAGAGCACCAGCAGCAATATAACTTGAGTCCACTGCCAGATAAATTTTTCCAGCACCAACACCATAATCCAACTTGTGAAGAACAATATCTTCCCCAACAACCTTTTTCAGCCTCTGAAAAGCCTCTTCACACTCGTCAGTCCATTCCAAATCTGCATCTTTTCTCGTCAAACTCCTTAAAGGTGAAGCCAACAAAGAAAAATCCTTAATAAAAATCCTGACATATACACATACACCAAAAAATCCCCTGACTTCAGTAGTATTTTTAGGCCTTGGCAATGACTGAATTTTATAAATCCTCCTCTTTGCCATAATTCTTCCCTCTTTACATACCACATGACCCAGAATTTCCAAAGCAGGAACACAACAACAGAATTTTGACCCTGAAATGGTCAAACCAGCCTCTTCAATCCTGAACAACACTCTCTCTAAAGTTATTTCATATTCCCACACAAACCTCCTTATGCCAGGGTTCTCCGCTAACACCTCATTACCATAATGAGTGGATGGTCCTTTAATTCCACCATCATCAATAAAAATACCAGCATGAGTAGGAACCTCATCCTGCAAAATCCAAGCCATCTGTGCTTGATAAACTGCCACTGAATTAGTTGCTCCTTGAGGGAACCTAGTGAGCTGAAATCTTCCTAAAGGAGTTTCAAAAGTTGTGAGAGGCCTTGAATATGTATGTAGTTCCCTCTCATCATAACCACCCATAATATCACCCAAAGCATAACACACCCTTCCAGTAAAAGCTTCAACAAAATCCTCTGCACTTGGTGGCATACCGGCGTCCTTGATAGTGACTCTTTTCAAGGCTCTAAGATCATGAACCACCCTCAACTTTCCATTCTGCTTCTTTACACAGAACACCGGACTTGAGTAACTGGATGTTGATTGTTCATATAACCCAGTCCTGACTCTTTCCCTAACAATCTCCACAAAATCCTCTCTAATAGCGGCTGAAATTGGAATAGGTTTGATTTGCCAAGGTTCATGACAAACCACAGGAATCAAGTAAGGTTCCCCATAAGAGTGCTTTAATACACCCCTTTCCTCCTCAACAAATGCCACAGCTTTTTCCCTTAGCACAATAACGTGCAACAACAACTTCTTTTCTTCCTCAGACAACCACCCATCAGGACCAAAATTAACAACTTTCAATCTTTCCACAGTCACCCTAGTTGTCTCTACAGATTGTGGAGGATTCTTCACCAAAGGAGTACAGTACAGATCTCTTGACAAAGGAGGTCTCTTCAAGAGCGGATTCAAACCCACAGGCATAGGCTCATTGACAGGCCTAATCTTCTGCGCTACCTTCTTATACTTTGCCGCTCCACCTTCAACTTGAGGGATCTTCAGAATTCTTCACCACTAGACCTGGAACAAAAACCAAGGGTTTCCCCATTGCTCACATGTGTGGCCAAGGTAATGTTTTTGAAAGGTGTAGAAGAAACCCTAGCGGTGCACAATTGGGAGGACTTACTTTTACACCCCAATCTCACCACTCCAAAACTTTTCCGCAATTCCACATCTTCATCCTCACTTCCAACTTCCAAATCTTCAAATCTTGATTCATCTTCTGAAACACATCTTCTAAAATTGTGCAGTTTATTCTCATGCTGGAGGTCCAAAAATCGATCTTGATGATCTTCTCCCTTCATAATTTTCTGCAGTTTAACCTCATGCTGGAGGCCCAAAAATAGATCTTGACGATCTTCACAAAAATATTTTTCATCTTCTTTCTTCATTATCTTCAGATTTTTTTCTTGATTTTCATGAATTATCTTGAAATTTTTATCTTCTTTTCTTTAGGTTTCTTCTGACCTACAAAAATAACCAGGGGTTTCCCCAATGCTCACAGGTGTGGCTCAGGTAATGTTTTTGAAAGGTGTAGAAGAAACCCTAGCAGTGCACAATTGGGAGGACTTACTTTTAGACCCCAATCTCACCGCCCCAAAACTTTTCCGCATATCTTTCAATAAAGATATATAACCAATCTTCTTCTTTAAACTTGAATTAAAAATAATTAAGAATCTTGAGAGAGAACAGAGACTTGATAAAAAACTTGATGAATACTTGCAGAGAAGAGAAACATTAAAAAGAGAAAGTTGAAAATCCACTTGGTATATCTCCAAGGGAGCTGACCTACTACAACCTGGGATTTCCTCATCTCGGGGAGAGGTTGTAGCACTAAAGTGATCAGCCCTCATTACTCTAAAAAAGACAGACTCTCAATAGAGACTGAGCCGCACTCCAAAAAACCAGAGGCAGCACCCACTTCCTTCCTTCTCCTGCAGCAGTCCATGCACTGGCACATTAAAGATAAACCAGACCTAGTCTCCCAACCATCCTCTCCAGGGGATGATAACCTCATGTGATGCCTCCTTTCGTCTTCACCAGTCAACTCCAAACTGATTCCCTAATCAAATTGATAACCAATTCTTGCCTGAAAATCCATCAAGAATGGCCCACCCAAAACTGCTTTTACATTACCTTTAGCAATGTAAAAATGAACCTTCCTTGAGGCTCCTCCAACATCCAACTTCACTAACTCTGAAGTTCCAACCAATTCAGTGACATGGCCACCGATCCCTCTCAAATTCCCACCAATACCAGTTTTGATGGGGAGGCCCATATGAGTTGCCACAAACAAAGAAATCAGGTTTATCTGAGAACCTGAATCCAGGAGCAGAAAAATGAGTTTCCAACCCCTAACCAAACTTTTCAGCAGTATCACAAATGTGATCTACCTCACCAGAAGAAACTCTTCTCCTGGTCAACAACTTTTTCTGTCTATCAGCCAACCCTGGACTGATAGCATACAATTCCCCATAAGATAGGGAAACCTGAACATGATTCATCCTTTCCAGGACAGAGTCCATAACATTAACTTGACCAGACACTACTGGCCTCTCAAAGTGAGCTCTTTGCTTCACCACCTTGGTCCTAGAAGCTTCTTGAGGACCAGCACCACCATCAGATTTACCATTAACAGGAACCAAACCAGATCCCTCACCAGAACCTCTGACTCCAACAGGATTTAGCAATGAAGCCAAAGGGACATCCTCCTCAGAGTCAGAATCTACCTCCATTGGCATTGGCTCACCATTAAGGTCCAATGCACCAAAACTAGGGGGGCCCATGTCAGCTATACCCTTCTGCATCTTGTACAGCTCCTCTTTGCTGTACCTCTTCCTAGCTGCACTCAGATTAGGATCCCCCTTTGAAGCATTTGGCTTTGGTTGGGCCTGAGAACTGCTCTTAGGCCTTCCCAACTTTCCTGCTTCCACATCATAAATACCAGCCAAACATTCACCACTTGACTGACCACCACAAAAATACAACTCCAAACCACCAAAGGAAGTAGAAAAAGAGACCTTATTGACCTCCTTTCCCTTTCCCTTGACCTCCTCCTCTACCTTAACAGAAGACTTCCCTTGATCAGGAATCTCCTCAAACCTTGGCCTCCTTTGATTGAGACCTCCCCTTCTCCTGACCAAATCAACAGGAGCCTGCCCCTCACTGGGCTTAACAAAAGAACTATCAGGGAACTTGAAAACCCTGCCATCAAACTCCACTTTTCCTTCAGACACATCTCTGTTCAATGCCCAACAGTCATTGGACCTGTGCCCCCTCCTACTGCAATAAGAGCAAACCCAAGGATCACTCCTACCAGCCCTCCTTTCAAACTCTCTAGGCTGAGAAGGTGCCTTATTAACCTTCTTGGCCTCCTGAACAAAAATGTGCAGCTGCTTTGTAAGATTAGCCAACTGCTCCACTATTGAATCCCTCTCCTGTTTGGGAACCTGCACCAAATTCTTCTCCTCCTTCTTCTCCCTAACTTCCTCTTCAGCCAAAGCCTCACTGAATTTGCTGACATATTTGGCACACCCCTCCTGATAGGTTTCCACAGCCAATAACTTCAAATGGGCCTCAACAGCCTCCTTCACCTTATCCAAGGCAGGTGACTTCTGATACCCATTAGAAAGAGTCTTCATCAATTCCTTTCTTGACAACTCCTTCAACACATCCATCCTGACATCTCTAGCCAGGGAAGACCTAAAAACATCCTTGGCAGCATTTTCATGTGCCAGCTCCTCCACTTCCACCAAATATTCTACCACAGGATCAAAATGTAGCAGAAACTTCCTGTAACTAGGTAAGTTATCAACACCACCATAAGATTGCCATTCACTGACAACCTTGTTCAGATCCACCATAGTGAACCTGACACCCCATCTATCCACCATCTCCCTACACAACAATTTCCAATCCCTCTTCTTGTAGCCAGACATGGCCACAATCTCCTTCTACACTGACCTATCACCTATGAAGAAGATAATCTGCTTCACCATGTCCAGGTAAGAAGCACCATCCACTCCAGCAGCAGTTTCATACTTCTCTAGAAACCACTTGACATCCTCCCCATTAAACTTTGTACCATCCCAAGTTTTAATTCTCACACACTCCCTAACCATCACAGAAGGAGGACCATCCCCCCCCACTGACAGTCACCACAGGAATAGCAGAACCAGAAGCCATTCCTCCAGACCAAAACACCAAAAAGAGCCAACCAAAAAAATCAGAGATTCCAAAGAACTAGCAAGTTCTACCCCACGTTTGGCGCCAGAAATGTAGACAATCCTATAGTACTAGCTATAGGCCTTGACCAAGGGAGTTGGAGAAAAACCAGTGAGAAAATCCCCTGTCCCTTTAGAAAAATAGAGTGAGATTTACTTGCTAAAGTAAGTTGGTTCCTGTTTTGTAAAGCTCCTTTTCAACAAACTTGACTGCTTGATGAGCCAAGAAAGTAGTCCCCAGATAGACTACCAGACCAAAGAGCTGAAATTTAGAACAAAGTTCACACCAGAGACAGCAAAGATACTTGATGTAGGCTGCAAATCCACACCAGAGACAGCAATAATACTTGCTATAGCTTGCAAGACTATAACAGAGAAAACAGTTGTCAAATTTAAGTTAAATGAAGAACTTACTTGCAACAAACACAGCCAATTGTGGCCAGAAAACAGTGAAAACTGAGTGAGGAACAATGATATCACCTCCGGATGGTTGTATGATGATTAAGGTTGCCCCAAACTGTCTTATTCACTATGTACACACAGACCACTAACTAAGAGCCCATGCGCACCCACCAATCTGGCGCCTGTACCAGCCAAATTGCATAAAAAACCCTCCTGGAGAGCTCCCCAACCTCCTAAAACAGAGGCGGGTGGGCCGCCTGACGTCGGAGATGCCGCCTGAAGTGGCCAGGCCTCCCTGAAGCCAGAAAACCAACAAAAAACACTAATCTACTAAGAAAAATTAGCTACAACTACTAAAACCTTTAAAACAGGGAATTTCACTATAACAACATTGTGACATGAAATATAGAGAAAATATAGCTCTATCCAATGGTACTAAGAACTTAACCCTAAGACTTAAGGTTAGCCCGTAAAAAACAAAAAACAAAATTAAACAGCAATCTTTTATAAATGAAAAATGAGGAAATGACCCCTTAAAACTCAGAATATGAAAAATGTCTACAAGACATAAAATATAGAGAAAAACCGGGGCTATCCAATGATAGTACCCACATACCTACAGACCCAATATCCATGGAAATAAAACCAGAAAAATACCCGATTCTTTAACAGATGTCAATTAAGACATGCACAAACCGCACCAAATCACACAACAAAGGCCCCTGCCAATGTCGGAAGACCACAACGTAAAACCACAAACCTAGAAAATATTATCTTCTCAAATCACTCACCACTTTAAGTTCAATTACCAACTTTTTGACTTTAAAAAATGTGTCTGCCAATGAAGTTGATGAATTATAACAACTGTTATTGGAGTATTGTAACTGCTTGGAAGTGGTTGGAAAAATATCAGCTTTAAGCCAAATCTTCATTTCAATCAACATTTTCCAGAAATGATTAAATGTTTTGTTCCACCTGTAGGTATGGCTACTTGGGCTGCTGAAAAAGTTAATGGTATATTATTGGAAATTCCAAACAATCATCATCCAGGTATTTAATTTGGTAATTGGGTGCTTAAAAATTCAAATGAGATAATTTATTTTTAATGAACATAGAAGAAATACCATGGACCATGCTCAAGCACTCGCATTGGAAGTCTATGGGATTGGAACTAGGTGAAGCTGAAGATGATGCTCAGTATGGATCTAATATTAAAAAAATTGATCATGATACAAATAAAAGACATTTCCACTAAACTGAGGAATTATTTACAAAATGGGTAAGGGCACGCTTAAGAAAAGAGACATCTAAATGGGCTTTGTTACCATCAGAGAAGGTAGGAGTCTGGGTAGTTGAAAATATAGCAAGCATATAGGTCCATGGAAAGCTTTATAAAACTCATGACCAGAATCCTGGGAATTCTACCATTGAATTCCACTTTGGAAAAGATAGTCAGTTTGGGCATATTAATCAGCTTTTTAGTTCAAAGGACGATAATGAAAAAGTCTATCTAATTGTTAGTCCATTTAAAGAGCTTATACCAGAAGATACAAAAAAGGATCCCTACAAGGCATTTCCACAAGTGCATTGCCATTTAGTAAGAGTAGAAAAAGTGACACAAATTGTGATAAATCAAAATTCAATTATTGGACATGCCGCCACTTTACAGCACCAAAGGGGAATGTTTGGAATAAAGTACAATGTTATCACTGCTGTTGGACTTCAGACACTAGTAAGTAAAAAATTAAACAACATGGACATTTTATTTTTGTTAATATGGTTGGAATTATTTAGGATTGGTAAGAATTTGGAGGATTTGGAAAGTTTGAAATAGATCTTTGGAACAGCTAGATGCAAGATTAATAAATAAAACTTTTTTAGATTTTGCCTAAATGTTTAAGCAAACAATAACAAGGGCATTCTTTATGGTTTAGAAACCCTGCTATTAATGAGTGACATTTTATTGTAAATGTAATTCCAACTAAAAGGAATTCAATGTACTATACAAAGTCCACCTATACTAGAAAAATATTATAAATAGTTCAGAACCAGGGTTGAAAAATTTAAGTACCATATTTTTCAAGCCAATAAAACTGAGCTTTCCACTAATTTTTTTGCTTGAATTTTTGATTCATTAAACTCAAAATTATAATGTATAACTAATTTATCATTAAAATTATCTTGTCTATATTCTGAAAGTTAATAATTTTTGTTTTATTTTTTATAAAGCACTGAATTTCTAATACTGGTGATGCCATTCATGTTGATCCTCCATTAGCAAGTAATGTTGGAGGGAAAAATAATCCTCCCCCTCAAAATCCTAGAATGCTTCCATTGGGTCCTTCTCCCCTTGAAAGACCTTGTGAAAATCTAGGTAAAGCCTAAACTCCTCCTCAGTCTTCATCAGATCCCCAAATTTGATCAACTGATTGCTCTTCTAATATCACAAATACAGATGGTCAATCCACACTTGGTAATTTTCAGAAGCAAGCAGAAAGTGTAGGTAATGATTGGGCTATTTTGTTGTTGAATCAGTTTCTTGGAAGCGGTAGGGGATCCACTTCTACTAACCAAGCAGCCATTACCAGTGGATCAGGTGAGTAAACTTTTTCAACATGCTTTTATGTTTTAAAATAGGTTTACCAATTTTTATTTTCAAAAAATTGCAGTTTATCCCTCTCTTATAATTCAAGCTACTGATCAGCGCAGAATACTTGATGCTGAGTCACTTCAAAATGACCAAAACTTGCAAATGGTTAGAAGTATACTTACGAGGTGTGATGTACCAAGAAGCTCAGATTCTATTAACTGAAATATCTATCACTTTTTAAAGTTCTGTCTTGGTGGACCCATTATTGTATCTGAGTTTCCTAAAGGCCCAACAAATGGAGAACTTACAGATTGGAAAAATTGGCATGAGTACAAGCTATTGACGATTGAACGTCACCAATGATTTGTATAAAAATGCACATGTGAAAAAATTTATGAAAGTAAACACCATCCCTCACCAAAAAAGAAAAATCATCAAAGGCACTCAATAATCCATTACCATAGTTAATAAACAAAATATATACAAAAAATTAAAGCATTCAACTGATGGGAATTCATTTTCACAAGGATCATAAGAATTTTTTTTTTTTAAACTTCACTTATTGCAACAATAATTGAAAATTATTAATCATTAAAAACCAAAAAATCCTCAATTTATATTTGGTTTTCATGCCTTAAAAAATAAAAGAGGCTTTAATAACATGTAATTGATAAACATACTTCAGTAGAATTTAAGTATTGTGCTATGTGTCCAGTACAAGTTTGGCCGAACTTGTTCTGGAAACTTTGGCCAAGACCAGTGACTAAAATTTTCAAGGAAAACCAAAAAAATGGCCCATATAATTAAGATAATTGATGGCATCAAATTGTTTTTTGGTAAATATTTCCAGCAAAAGTTCAGCTGAACTTATTCTGGACACTTTTCTAATTTGAAGTTGGTAAGGTGCATGTTTTTTTAAGAGAAGTGAGGTGTTACTCATAAAAGTGTCCAGCACAATTTCGGCCTAGCTTGTGCTGGATACTTTTACCAAAAAAAAAAAATTGATGCCATAAATATCTTCATTTTCTAGCCTAATTTTATTTAATTTCCTTGAAGTAATAAGTTAGTGTCCATGACCAAAGTGTCCAGCACAATTTTGGCCAATATTGTGCTGGACACTTTTATGAGGAACAACTCACTTCTGTTAAAAAAACATACACATTACCAACTTCAAATTGGAAAAGTCCCATAATAAGTTAAGCCAAACTTGTGCTAGACACTCTGGCCAAGACAAGTGACTAAATATTGCAAGGAAAATCAAAAAAATAGCACATATAATTAAGATAACTGATGGCATCAAATTGTTTTTTGGTAAATATGTCCAGCACAAGTTCGGCCAAACTTATGCTGGACACTTTTATAATTTGAAGTTTTTAAGGTGTATTTTTTTTTTAGAGAAAGGAGGAGTTCCTCATAAAAGTGTCCAGCACAAGTTTGGACGAACTTGTGCTGGACACTTTTACCAAAAAAAAAAATTGATGCCATCAAATATCTTCATGTGATAGCCAAACATTTTTTAATTTCCTTGAAGTAATAAGTTACTGTCCATGACCAAAGTGTCCAGCACAAGTTTGGCCGAACTTATGCTGGAAACTTTTCTAATTTGAAGTCGGTAAGGTGCATGTTTTTTTAAGAGAAGTGAGGTTTACATTATAAAAGTCTCCAGCACAAGTTTGGCCGAACTTGTGCTGAACACTTTGGTCATGGATGGTAACTTATTACCTCAACAAAATTAAATAAAATTAGGATATAGCATGAAGATATTTGATGGCATCTATTTTTTTTTTGGTAAAAGTGTCCTGCTGTCACGCGCCACGTGACACTCAAGGCAAAAGCGGCTCATTAGATCAATAATACAGAGGTCTAAATCCATACTCGAAGTGCAGAAAGCAATTCTACATAGCAACTGAGACTTTCCTATGTGTACTCACTAGTCAACCGTGCTAGTCTAAGACTCTAAATCTAAATTAGTCAATCACTCAATAGTGTGTCTTAGTATTTTCTTCAATAAGTGACAAACAATGCAATAGTCAATGTAATAGTCCACTAAAAAGGTTTATTAAATATCTGTGGGTTATTAAAAAGGGGTAGTGAGAATGGACAGGATGGTTAGTGGGGGGTTAAAGGGTAACAGATGTTAGTGATTGGTCCAGGTGTAACAGGTGTAATTTTGGTGGTCTGTGGTGTGAGGAATGATGGATGGATATGAGGTCAATGTGAGGAGGAGTAAAGGATATAAAAGGGGTTGGATTTTGGTTCAAAAATCTTTGAATTAAATTATAAAACATATATATAGTTAATAGTGGTAAAGCTTCAGGTTAAATCATTATTATTGTATCTTTCCTTATTTTCTCAGTAATCATTTCTAAATCCTAAATCTTTGATTATTGAGTTTCCAACCCTTTGTGAGATCTTAAGAATATTAATATTACCTTAAAATTATATTAGAACTCTTATTGAACATATCTCAAAACAGTAGCTCTTCCTTCAAGTCATCTTCGAATCACTACCTTGAACATTTTCTCTGTGCTTCAAAGAAGCTTCTAAACTACTCTCCTCATCTCACTTCTAGGAACACCATCAACCTTGTGAGTAGATTGTCCGGTGACAGTATAATTTAATTCTCTGTAGTTCTCATTCTTTGGTACTACTACGTCCTTTTTTCAGGTGTTTTAAATTCTTTGAATGGCACCTGTTCAATGCACTCCTCCTATGGGCACTACTACTATGGCTCATTCCAGAGGCAGGCCAATGGCCACAGGGCCTGTTTCGCGCACTCACTCCTTGGAACCTCTCAACCTTAGGGAACAGGGACATTTAGTCCAATCTGTAGAAGACATCCCCCAGGATTTTGATTATTCTATTTAGGAAGAAGAAGGAGAGGATAAAATGCATGAGGTACCATCTGCCCCTGCTACTCACACTTCTGGTAAACTTTTGGAACCTGGACCATCTAATTCCCTGGAAGACTTCATGAGACTCTTCATGAAAACCCTTTCCAATCCAACGTCTTTGGAGGGATCTAAATTCAAAACTCCTTCCATGAAATCTCCTGATAAATTTGATGGAGAACATCCAGACAGATTGTGGCCCTTCTTGCAAACCTGAAAGCTCCTGTTCCATAACAACTCTCAAAACTTCAATAACGACCAATCGAAGGTTGTTTATGCTTCTTCATTCATATCTGGAAAAGCAGAAAGATGGTTCAAACCTTATCTTCTCATGCTCTCTTTAACAGAAACCCACTTACTTATTAATAACTGGGAAAAATTAGAAGACCAACTCTTTATGTTGTTCGGTGTCCCTAATGAGACTGACAACACAGAAATTGAATTGGATTTCCTCCGCATGAGTGATAATGGTAAAGCCTCTGAATATATCTCAAACTTCAGAGCACTTCAAACTCAAGTAGGCTGGAATGATGCTGCCCTCAAGTATCATTTCAAAAAGGGACTTCCTTTGAGGATTCTGGATCAATTAAATCTTCATGGTCAGAAGATGACTACTTTAACGGATTTAATGGATCAAAACCTCAAACTCGACGTCATTAACCAAGGAAGATTACAACATCCTCAATACACCAACAAATCTAAAAGCCTAAATTTTAAATTGGGATCTTCTTCACACCCATGGACAACTCAATCCTCCTTGACTCAATCCAAACCCAATAAGGGAAGGGACAAACCTCGATTAAAAGGCTCAACCCCAGGCAATATAAGTAAATTATGGATCCAAAAGGGGAACTTAAAGAAGCTGAGAGGAAGAGGCAAGCAGATAATGGGTTATGTATGTATAGTGGGGGTAAGCACCAGCTAGAAGATTGTGTGAAGTTGAAGTAAAGAGAAGGCACTAGTTCAAGGTCAAAAAACTAGTAGATAGTTTACTTTTGTGCAAAGCAAACTATCTTATCTCTCCCAGTGCACAGAACCTCCATGTTATAAGGACTAGAGTCGCCTTAAACAGCTTGAGATTCATTCTTTTCAAGGAGGATACCCCCTCAGTTGTCTTATAGACTCTGGAGCTTCAATTTATTTTACCAGTTTATCTTTTGCCGAGAAGTTAAAGCTGACATTCACAGATATTGATCAAACTCCAATTTATTTGGTCAAATCAGAGGAATCCAAATATTGGGTAAGTAAGAAAGTTTTATGGGTTTTCAACTTTCCGAACTTTCCCCCTTATAGTGGGAATTAACAGTCTTGGACACCCCAAGGATGGATGATACCATCCTTGGCCATGACTTTTTAACGCATTTGAATCCTTAAATCGATTGGTCATGGGGATTGATCACCCCACGCACTAAGTATATTTCTAATTCTTTAATGCAGGTCAATAGGGAGTTAAACAACCTGCCTGACAATTTCCTGCTAGAGGACAAATCTCTGCCAGATGACTTGCAAGCATCTGATCTTTCTTTAAATGAGAAATTGGCTAACTCTACTAGCTCAACCACTTCACTCAAAGCTTAAAGTAGTGGAATTATGCTATTTCAATTCTGGTATTCCTTTGACAGATTCTCTCGAAGATGATGAGGATGACCAAATCAATGTTGAATCCATTAAATCAACTCTACCAGAAATCTATCATGACTTCCTCAATGTTTTCTCAATTTGCAAGGCCGATAAGTTACCACCTCATTGACCCTATGACCATCAAATAGAGTTAATAGGTCCAGTACCTCCAGCAGGTCCTGTCTATTCTTTGTCAAAGGACAAATCTCAAGTTCTTTGAGACTACATTGCAGAGAATGTAGCCAAAGGTTTCATCAGAGCCAGTAAATCTCCAAAGGGCTTCCCTGTTCTTTTTGTAAAGAAAAAAGACAGTAGCCTTAGGTTGTGTGTTTACTATAAAAAGCTCAACACAGTTACAAAGAAGAATGCATATCCAGTTCCTCCTATGTCATTTCTTCTTACCCTTTTTAATGGTGCTAATTTCTTTTCTAAAATTGATCCTAGAGGTGTTTATAATCTTATTCGCATTGCGGAAGGTTATGAACCACTGACTTCAATGTACACTAGATTTGGTAGTTTTGAATATTTAGTAATGCCTTTTGGATTATGTAACTCACCATCTATTTTTCAAACTTTCATTAATGAAATCTTTCAAGATGTTTTCAAACAATTTGTTGTTGTCTACTTAGACTATATTTTAATTTTCTCAAAGACACTAGATGAAAATATTCATCATGTTAGACAGGTTCTAAATTGCCTTCGAGATCATGGTCTCTACGCCAAGCAAAATAAATATTAATTCCATCTTAAATCTATTGATTTTTTGGGTTTTACGTTATCCACTGATGGTTTAGTCATGGACGACAAAAAGGTCCAAAAATTCCTGGAATGGCCTGAGCCCAAAACCGTTAAATCCCTCAAAGGATTTTGGGTTTTGCCAATTTCTATA
The DNA here is from genome assembly GCA_030280995.1 of Hemileia vastatrix. Lineage (NCBI taxonomy): Eukaryota > Fungi > Basidiomycota > Pucciniomycetes > Pucciniales > Zaghouaniaceae > Hemileia > Hemileia vastatrix. The sequence goes on along the minus strand of JASXTE010000016.1, from coordinate 24,768,416 downwards.
TAAGATTTATTAAAGATTACTCTAAAACCATTTCCAATCTTACTGTCACCGGACGACCTACGCACAAGGTCGAGGATGTTCCTGCAAGTGAGATAAAAGGTTCAGATACTTCTTCGAAGCACAGAGGGATAGTTTGAGGAAGTGATTCGAAGATGACTCGAAGGAAGAACCACTGCTTCGAGTTATGTTCGAGAAGGATTCTAATATAATTGAACAGTAATATTAAAATTCTTAAGATCTCACAAAGGGTTGGAAACTCAACAATCAAAGATTTAGGATTTAGATATGATTATTGAGAAAATAAAGAAAGATACAATAATAATGATTTTCACTTAGAGTTTTATCACTATTAACTATAAATACGTTTTATAATTTAATTCTAAGGAATGTCGAACCAAAAACCCAGCCCCTTATATATCCTTTACTCCTCCTCGCATTGACCTCATACTCATCCACCATTCCGCACACCACAAACCATTTAAAATATATCTGTTACACCTGGACCCTCCTCACTAACATCCGTTAACCCCTTAATCCTTCACTAACCATTCCGTCCATGCTCACTACCCCTTAATAACCCACAGAAATTTCATGAACCTTTTAATGTACTATTATATTAAGTATTGTGCTGTGCGTTGCTTATTGGGAAAAAGTCTAAGACACACTATTGAGAGATTGACTAATTTAGATTTAGAGTTTTAGGCTAGTGCGATTGAATAGCGAGTACACAAAGGAAAGTCGCAGTTGCTATGGAGAGTTGCTTTCTGCCCTTCGAGTATGGATTTGAACCCTTTAGTATTGATTTAATGAGCTACTTTTGCCTCGAGTGTCACGTGGCGCGTGACAGATGCCCGGGTATAAGAACGCGAGCTCCGTTGAGCGTAAAACATATTTCCCACACTAATTTCCCTTCTTCTTTTACTTAATTATTAATTTTATTACTTTGAATCACTATGACGGATTTCCCTACACCGACTCCCACGCCTCCACACCCTAAAGCGGATTGGGGTGTTGTCACACGGCAATTTTCGAAGACTTTCACGGCTTGCGAGTTGATGGAGTATTTTTGGGTGGAGAGTACGGCGACACGAGGACCTTGCCAGAAGTGCGAGTTTTGCCAATGGAGAAGAGTGGCGTGTGACGCCTTAGCGAAGAATGCCAACATTGAGAGTCGGTTTACGAAGACAAAGTATCAGGTGATCCCTAAAACGAAGGAAGTAGTCAAGGACATTTGGGATGTGTCCATTGGGGATGATCAATTGGTGGGGGAAAATGAGGAAGAAGTTGAAGATGATGTGAACATCTGGGTGGCTAGGGCTGCGAACAAGAGGGGGGTCGTCGAGGAGGAAGAAGAAATTCCCATCTCGAGGAAAACCCCGAAAAAGCGACGTGTGGTCATCGAAGATGACGAAGAGTTAAGGGAGGTGGCAGAGAAGGTCACTCCTAGATTGTTTTTGGAGCCTGACCCAATCTTCGAAGTAAGTTCACCTTTTTATAATTTATAAATTTAGTTACTGATGATTCTGTTTTAGAATTCAGACGTCATCATCGAGGTCCCTATGACGGAAGCTTCAAATGTGGAAGCGACCCTTGTGGGACCCACTGCGGTTGAAGTGGCAGTGTTGGTGGAGGATAGATTACCAACTGTTACCTCGAGGGAGGAAAACGAAGAAACCCTCAATCAAGTATGGTCGAAGAAACCTCATCAGGTTCGACGAGCAAAATATATTGAATAATTGAGGGGCGAGATTGATAACATTGTCGATGCCGCTTCCTTTGACGTAGCCAAGGAGTTACTTGAACTTGGGGAATTGATTCTGGTAGGAGAGGGGGAGAACTTTGAGAAATGTAGAAAGGAGATAAGGGAAATTTTGGAGAAGATGAAGGGATTGGTTCGGGAGAAGATAAAAGAGAAAAGAAGAAAAAGAATGTAAAAACAATTTGTATTTAATTATTTTATTTTGTTATTTTATTTAGAATTTAATATATTTTTTTATAAGATTTTGAGAACATCAGAACAAAGAAAAGACAGAGAAAAAAACAAAAGAATTTAAATAGAAATTATTATTTTTTTAAAAAAAATTTTGAAAGAAGATGTCTGAAAAAAAAATATATAGTTGATTGAAAAAAATTTGTTGTAAAGAAAATTTAATGAAAAGAAGAAAGAGAAAAAAAATGTTATTTAAGTTTGTCAATTGAAGATTTGAGGGATTTTAGCTATTTGAAAAAAGAAAAGAAAAAAAAGAAGAGGCAAAAAAATAAAAATTTTAAGAGAATTTTGAAGAAAGAAGTAATTTGTTTTGAAGAATTTAAAAAAGTGATTTAGAAGTTAAAGTGAAGTTCGAGAAAGATGGTCATGTAATGTTTGTGAAGAATTTTGATAGTTCGAGGAAAATAAAATTTAAAAAAAAGTGTATATAGAAAATTGAGATGAAAAATTTTTTCTTTTTTTTTTATTATTTGTTTTATTTTTATTTTATTTTAATTTGGTTTTTATTTTATTTTATCTTATTTTTATTTTTATTTTATTTTACTTTTATTTTATTTTATTTTTTATTTTTTAAAAAGAAGGTTGAAACATTTTGAAAAGAAAAAGAATAAAGAAGAAAACAAAAGAAATTTTTAGAAATAAAAATGTTTTAGATTTTAAAAGAAAGAAAAAACAGTGAAAAGAAAAAGAGAGTTTTAAGGTTTTGGTTTTAAAGGGTATTTAAGATGAAAAGATTTTAGGAGTTCAGGGGCGTTAGAAACATTGATGGCTGGTTCCCAGGATGTTTTGTCTGAGTCATCGAGGAAGCCTTCCCATTCCACAAGGTATTGAAGTTTCCCCTTGCGCATTCTTGAATCAAGGATACGGCATACTTCCCACTCTAGATGGTCTTCTACTTCGACCGGTTCCGGAGGAGGTTGGTTCTTTCCCGGGTATGTTTCTCGAGCCAGTTCCAGGAGAGATACGTGAAAAACAGGGTGAATAGCCTGCCATTTAGGTGGTAGCTTGAGTCGAAATGCAGTTTTAGAGACTTCAGAGTCGATTTCAAATGGTCCCAAGCGTTTTTCAGCCAGTTTCTTTGATGGTGGAGTCTTCAAATGTTCCGTGCGTCGAGCCATACTTTGTCGCCTGGTTTAAAAGGAGGAGCAGTTTGTCGATGTTTTTCAGCCTGTTCCTTGTACCTTCGAACTGCTAATTCCAGATTTGATTTAAGTTCCTCTTGGAGTTGTGATATGGTTCGAAGATAATGTTCCGCAGGATGATTAGTTCCTACATGGATTGAATTGAATCAAGGATGTCTTCCATAAACAGTTTCAAAAGGAGATTGTTGTTTCGAAGAATGAGTCGAGTTATTATAAGCAAATTTGGCCAATGGTAGCCATGTGGTCTAATTGTCTTGTTGGTAACTGACATACATTTGAAGGTATTGTTCGAGGATTTGGTTGACCCTTTCTGTTTGCCCATTGGTTTCGGGATGATAGGCTGTGGATAGGTTCCTCGTGATATTGAGTTGTCAACACAGTTGAGTCCAGAATGTGGATACAAACAATGAGCCTCTATCCGAAATAATATCATTAGGTAAGCCATGTTTAGAAAATACATATTCTAGAAACAATTTTGACAGATCTTCTGCAGTAGCAGTAGTAGTGACTTTAATGAAAATAGACATTTTTGAGAATCTATCTACTATTACTAATATACACCACTGGAAATCTGGGGGTGAACTGCTAGCAGTTCCCTCTTTTTGAAACTATTAGGAATTTGTCAGGAAACTGTTGGGAAACCATCCTGAAACTGTCAGAAAGATGTTTTTAAATCTGATGAAAAAACATTGAAAAAATAAACTGTCACAGATTGAATCCAGAACAATCCCTCCTGAGCAGAGCTTAAGAACCACATTGAACATCAGTTAATCTCAGGTTTGGCAAAAGGTTGAACAACATCACTTAGCATACCTTAATATTCAAATATTAAACTTGAATATATGTTGCGTGTATGATATAGATGCATATGCATTTGAATTTGCATGGTGGATACTTATTGCATGCTAAAAATTGATGTGAATTGCCTATCCAAAGTGTATGCATAATGACTATGAAGAATAAATATGCATAAAAATATGCATAAAAAATATGCATAGTGATTATGCATAAAAAATATGCATATTGAATATGCATAAAAATATGCATATTGAATACGCATTAAAAATATGCATATTGAATATGCAAAAAAAAGGTGCATATACGTATATGAATAAAATATATTAATATGCATATAAATCTTTATAATGAATATGCATATGAATATGCATGAATATGCATAATGATTGAAAAATGCAAAAAAATGATGCTTAACGAGTATATTTTATGCATAAATAGAAATATGCAATATGAATTCATATTGCATACAGATAACACTGGCAAACCATTTTGACCAAAACTCATACTAAATTTTCATTCTGGACTAAAGGTGTGAGGGAAGGAAGAAAAACAGTCCGAAGTTAGAAAAATGCTACATGCACTCATTTTGTAGCTGAGCAAATGAGAAGTGCTGAAATATGGTTGGTGCCCATAATTTAGTATGATATCATAATTTTATTTAATTGTTTTCAATATTGAAAAGACTTTAGGTCGGTTGGTATGGATCTAGCTATGCCAGGGTCTAATCTAATTATTTTAACAATTTCTTAATAATTAACGGGCTTTAATACAAAAACAGGTTGTATTTTTTGTGGGATATTGGATATGATAAGGTCTTTTTTTAAAAAAACTTATATTGTTTAAAAATATTCCTGAATCAGATGTGGGATAATCACTACAAAAAATTGTAGTACTGTGGGCAATAAAATATATGCACAAGCAGTAAAGAAAGGACCAAGTGAACCCTTTTTGTGCAGTGGGAATCATTAGAGTGGAATTGTGGATGAAAAATATAATTCATTATTACCATTTTATTTAATCAAAAAAATTTTAATATTAAAAAGAACTATTGATTAATTGGTATTTGACCTTTGTGCCTCACTCATATTTATCATTTGATTGATTTTTGTCACCATTATGTTATTAATATTATAAGTATAGCAAAAACTCGTGTGCCAAATGCATACTGGGTGATGTTACACCTTTTATAATATTATTAAATAAAGGTAAAAAAATATGAAAATGATTTGTTTTAAAAAAAATAAATAAATGTCCAAAAGCAATATGAGGGATAAAAAGGTAAAATTAAAGGGATCAAATATGAAATAAAAAATTAAAGTGAAATTCCTCCCATCAAGAGCAAGTAGACATGATGGGGTGAATGCCCACCAGTGGCACTAAACTTGGACTATAATTTCTTTTTTGTAAAAATAAAAAAAAATCCACTGGAGCTTTACCAAAACTTCAGGATGACAATTTTGCCATATCAAACAACTTCTAGTGCAATTATTGAAGAAAAATTCATCTTCATTGCAATAGAGAGAATTGATCACATCAGACTGCATGTGACCAAAAGTGTCCAGCACAAGTTCGGCCAAACTTGTGCTGGACACTTTTATGATGGAGAGTAGCTAGGGTGGAAGTGTTTCTCAGTACATCAGTTTTTTGTTTTTCACATTTCTATTGGGTTTTTAACTTTTTTTTATCATTCATATTTATCTTATAATTAATTTTTTGTCACCATATATATTATTAATGTTTCTAGTATAGCAAAAACCTGCATGCCAAATGCAAAATTGGTGATGTTACAACATTAATAATATTATTATATAAAGTTAAAAAAATATGAATATTTTTAGTTTTTAAAAAAATAAATTGATATTTAAAATTAAAAAGAGTAATAGAAAATTAAAATGAAAATAAATGGGATCAAATACGAAATAAAAAATACAAGTAAAATTTTTACTATCAAGAGCCAGAAGTGGTGTTGGGACAGTTGGGGACCCCTAGGTCAAGACTTGGTCTAAACTTACTTTTATGTAAAGCTAACAAATTTTGAACTGAGGTTTGGACAGACATCCAGGGGACAATTTTACAATATTAAACATTCTTTACTTCAATAATTGAGTGAAATATCATTTTTATTGCCATAGAGAGAATTTATCTCATATGACTTCATGCAACCAAAAGTGTCCAGCACAAGTTCGGCCGAACTTGTGCTGGACACTTTTATAATTGAGAGTAGGCATATAGCAAATCTTCTTAAACTCAAAAGGGATTTCTTATAAACATTTCCACTGGAATTTGATCTTTCTGTGTCATTTAAATTTACCATTTGATTAATTTTTTGTCATCATTATATTGTTAACCTTATTACTATAGTAATAACTTGTGTGAAAAATGCATACAAGGTGGTGTTCCACCTTTAATCATATATTATTAAATAAAGGTATAAGAGTATGAAAATTATTTATTTTAAAAATTAAAAATTGATATCCAAAGCAATATGAGCAATAAAAAAGTAAAATAAAAGGGATAAAATAAGAAAAAAAAATCTAAGGAAAATTCCCACTATCAATAACAAGTAGAGGTGTTAGATCAAATGTGCACCACCAGGGCTAAACTTGTTCCATCATTGTTGTTTCATTTGCGTGTTTCATGAAAACAGGTACTCTCGCCACATAAGAAGTGTTATCTTTTATTTTTTCAGTATTTTTCAATATGTTTGCTACTTCTATTTCTACTCTTTGTAACCTATCCTTTATTACAGGTACATGAGTCAGAGTATCATTTACATTTGAAAAAGATAATTTAACACGTCCCTCAATGGTAGCCATAATATTCTGAGAGTGTTCTAATTTACTTTCTAAATTTCTAATCTCAGAGTTTAATCTTTTATTCTCATTGATTAATTCATCATTTGAATTTTCAATAATTTTTAATCTATTGGCTGTGGTACGCAATGATTGTGTTATCTGTAATAATACATTTTCTGTATTATTGTTTGACTCTTTTGAGAACTCTTCCAATTTTTCAATTCTCAATAATAATTTACTTATTATTTTTGATTCCATTGGATTCTCTTTCAAAAAATATTCTATTTTTTCTGTGTCAAACTCAGAAGACTCATCATTTGATTCCATTTTTATATTAATAGCATTATCCTGGTGATCAATAAAACTATTTACATTGTCCTCATGTAAAGACAAGTTTAACATATTTTTTTCAAATGAATAATCCTTTAAATCATTATCAATAATATCCAATATTTCCTTATCAATCTCATTACCTATAAGTAATTCATTGTTAGGTTGATACAATTGATTATGAGGAGTTGGATGACTTACCAAGGTCTTATCCCACTTCCCCTGCCTCTCCTTGCCTTTCCCCTGTAAGGGTGGTTGCTGGAGCCCTTCTGTTGAGGATTGTTGTAATTTTGTGCGTACCAATCCCATTTCCATTTGCTTACTGTTATTTTTTGATCCTCCTCTTGGGCTGGGGGTGTTGCTATGGAATTGGTGGGTGCCACTGATTGTGGTTGAGCCTTTATGTCCACTAGAGCTTGGTTGACTTCTATGAAACCTTGAGCTGCTCTTTTCTCCAGGTTGTTGATCTGGTCCACTATATTTTTGACTCTTATTTTCAAGGTGTTCAATAGGGTGGATAGGGAGTAAATTTGTTCTTGTAATGTATTTTTCACTTTCTTTATTGAAACTTGCTTTAAAAGCCTTTCCCTTTCCTCCAGAGACATTGGCAGAGTGTTGTTTATTATAGGAGATTCCTATCCCTCCATTTGAATGTCCTGTAACAGGTCTTTCAGCTCTAGATCTTAAGTTATAAGGTTTTTCCTTATTACTTACAATGTCATTTTTGTCACACATTTGTACGTGGAATTTCTTCTAAAGAATTGAAAGATTAGATATGAAAATTTCAAAAGGAGTTTTATCAGTATTTATCAATACCACTGAAGACAATTTTATTGCTTACTTATTGGTATGATGTGAATTTCTAAGTGCCAAAAGTCAAATATGCTTTTTAAGTGGTCACTTGATTTAACTGGTCTACAATATGTAGCAGTGTTTTTATATTTAAAAAGAAAAACAACTGTCAGTAAGATTCTTTTTCAAATATAAATGAATTTTACAAACCAATAGAAAGGGATTAAAAGTCCTGTTAAAAGAAAACAATTAATCAGTTTAATTGGTTATCATCTGCAAAGATCACAAATTTAATTGGTTAATTGACAGACTCCCACTTAGAACAATTATATGTTACATTAGTGGTAAAATTGTTGATTCAATATCACAATTTTATTATATAACAGGGCTTCTTTTTCTGAAATCACTATATAAGTGACCCAAACCTGTTGTAATTATCCAAATATTTCTATTGGGATTTTATTTACGTGTACCTTCTTTGAATTTTTTTTACTTACTGGATTATAACAGATTTCTTGAGGAAAGGTCCCCAATTGTCAGGCTGAGGTCAAGTACAAGGATGTGAACTAGCTTGAATGGTCAGTTTTCTAGGAGATTTTAATGGTCCTATATGAATACTGTAGTATAAATCCAACAAGTAGTAGAATATAATCAAAAAATAAAGGTCTCAGTAATATAATTCTCACTATTTTATATATGGCTTACAATCTTTGTAGTTGGTAGAAAAATAGATTTTTTAATTCAGATACTATTCAAAAGTCTTATAAAAGTACTAATTGATATGTATTGTAATTTATTTGGTTATACTGGTTTAATTGTAAATGATAAAGAATGAAGAAACACAACCAAAAACCCTCCTCCTTTTATACACAATGAGTTCCCCAATGATTCCCTTAATGTACCACCCAATACACAGTTAATGACGCCTCTAAACAACTAATAGTCATGCCCATCAACATTCCCAGTAATCCATGACATAATTAGAAGAGTAACAACCGTCAAAATCCTGTATGAATAAGGAAAATCCATCAAAATTAAGAAATAAGATAAAAGGAGAGTATATGCGTAATATACAATAATATAAAAGTCTAAAGGGAAATTTTTAAGGTTAATAATAGCTTAATAATAAGGGAGATTTACTGTAGAAATAATGGGGCTAATCCTGACATTATACTACATGAAATTCCCATTAAAAAATACCCAATATTGACTGAGAAACCACCCAAAAACCCAAAAAAGAGTGTGAGATGTGGGGTAACTACATGCAGTCCTTGGCAGGCGCTTGCACAGGTAAATCCTTGACTAAATTTAGGCGAATTTAAGCATGGTGATGAAATAAGATGCCAAGAGTAAGGTTATTAATGAAATTAGTGCATATAAACAAGGTCAATGCATTATTAATTAAGCTAGGACACTAAATAAGTGCCTGTTGCCTATTTTAGTGTGTTTCCTCACAGTGGGCGTAGAATGTGGGGTAATTATAGTGTGAAAAAGCTAACTTTGCTAAAAATGAAGCTATTCACATGGGAAAAAAGCAGGCAGTATGTGGCCAGTACACAGAAGCCATTCCTGGCATAAAAAACACCAAATTTGAAAAGTGTTATTTTTATGCATTTAAATAGCCAAATCAATAGTCCTAAATGAGACAAATTGATCTGTCAAAGCTCATTTTTGATATTCCTAAATTTATGGCGCATATAGTTAACGTTTAAGTGAAATAAAGCACATTTCTTGTTTTTTACATAAAACAGTGAAAATAACAGCTTTAAGTGTACTTAAAAATTATGTAGCCTTATACTTAAGGTTCTTAAGATTACCCTAACATATTCCAACTTAATATTAAGTACATAAGACTTATAAAAGTTGGATATATGGGTGTATATAAGGTGTTATAATGGCATATTTTGTATATTATCATAATTTTACTTATGTATACTGTTTGTGTACTCTTAATTATTATTCCCATGTATAGTTCATGTGTTTAACATAACTTATAAGTACTTTTTACTCAGTCCTGGGGATATACAGGCTGACAGTTCCTGTGCCTTGGCTTTGGCAGTGTCCTGTTCTGCTTCTGTTGGGCTGCAGTATGTGGGCTGTTCCTCAGCTAGATGTTCCATGAGTCTGGTGTTTTGTTCTTGCATTGCAGCGTGGGTTGCTGAATCAGGTTGAACTGAAGGATTCATTGTTATTCAGTAGTGTGTCAATGAAGATTGGACAAAATGTTAAGACCTAGGAAGGCAGACTACTACTAGCACTGACACTAGCCTGGGATGGGACTGACTATGCTACTAAGCAGTGAGACTAACTAGACTGACTATGTCAGGTTTACCAACAGTGAGACTGGACTGAATATGCTGATACAGTAGTGAGACTAAGAAATAACTGGATTACTATATAAGTTGTCCAATGAGGAGTGCTCCACGGTGCTTGCCCCATATTCCCCTCTTCCGCCTCTCACAATGCATAGCGCCCATAGCGCCCCTCCTCCTCACCTCCCAACCAAATCCTAACAAAACCCTTCTGTTGATGACTTAACATGGAGGGGATTCTTATTTTTTTATGAATAAACATGAATTTAATGTATTTCCACATTTTTCCAGGTTTGAGACCCCCTAATGTAAGTAAGCAGGTATCAAGATGTAAAATCAGGGAAGAAGTAATAAAGTGTGGGTGGTACAAGTAAAAAATACCACTGTTATCATATTGAAACATTTTGAACAAAGATATAAGGGCATTTTGGAATCATCATAACTTTTTATGAATATAATTAATTAGAGCAAGAAGTAAATGAAAATTTAAGAAAGCAGAAAACAAGGAAAAGAAGAGAAAGGTAGATGGGCAGCCAGTTGATTCTAAATTTGATTCAATGAGGTATCAGACCCAAGCTAGCTTCCAGTGAGTCAAGGTGAGAAGCATGCGAAGCGTTCGCACTGGCGCTCCAGAGAATTGGTGGGGTTCGCAAATGTGGGTTGCGTTTGCATTGGCGTTCGCATTGGGAATGCCATCGATTGGTTGGTAGTGTTACATGCTACAACATTACAAACAACATAATTGAGTATTTGTTTCTTTGGGCATTGCCTTGTTGAGTTTTGAGTGCTTACTGAAGAACCAAAAAATCATTGGACTTTTAACTGTGATTAATTAATGTGGTGCATTAAAGTCATGTCTGTATATGCAACTCCAGAGTATGGATTTGTTTATTTTGGGCTAAAAATGACCAGTATTCAAGTAGTACTTGAGAAGAATTCTGTCTTATTCTCTTGATACAGCCAAATCCGAAAGGGTTTGTGTATCTTTTCAAAATTTTGCTCAACTTACCCAGCATTTTTGGCGGGTGACAGGTTGGCGAAATGAAAATATGAGGGAAAATACTGAGTAAGTCGCTCAACTTTTTTGGGAAGCTGCACAAAGCTTTTTCGAATTAGCTGTAGCTTTTTACTCACCATCTTAGACACTTTCCCTTTTCACCTTTTACCTCTGTATCGCCTTTCATCAATTTAGTAACTTTTATTCATCTCATATCCCCCTTACACTCGTCACTATCCGCCCCAATATATGAACTTTCAAGTTGTAGTATTTTCATCATGAATTCATCAAAACTACAGCATATCTGTAAGACGTAAAAATAAAATACAAAGAATATCTCATATTTTGTGCCGTCCAACTGCTCAGGTATTTGTAAGTGGTGTCACTACAATATTCATAAGTGTATATGGATAGCAACGTATTCATAGTGCCTGCGGCGAAAATCCCCTTTGCGTTCTTTTTCTCACCACCAAGCAAACTTATCATGGCGGACGTCACCCAGCCAGAGATCGAACAAGGTTAGTAATTCTCCGATTCATGCTATCTCACCTGCACATCATTTCTCTTTTTTTTTCACTTCTTTTTGTAACTATGATTATTATTCCCACAACTCTCAAGATCATTATTTTCCTTAGAATGGCTCATGACTCCAACTATGATTATTATCATTATTATTCAACACGTCTTCTGTATTCCGGAATTCTTCCAGTTTTGACTCTGTATTTTAACTGTATATATGTTTTTTCTTCTTTTATTCACTCAAAGCTTATCACGATGTTCGGTCTGACAAATCTGACACTAACTGGTAAAGTTATATCCCCACATCTCCATCATCTGTCTTTCTTTACCGATCCGCCACCCTGCACCATAAACACATATCCACAAAACTCATTGTCATTCTTATCCTCATTTTTTCTGTCTGTCCCTTCATTCATGAAGGCTTCTTTTGGACTATTTCTCAGATTCTTCCGATAAACTGATTCTGTCTGCCACTGGCACCGATGGCTTGGAAGAACTTAAACCTCACCTCAAACCCAATAATGCCTCTTTTGCTTATGTCCGTGTATCCTACGCGTCGGACGAGCACTCTCAACGTCATAAATTTATTCTTATTACTTGGATCGGTTCTTCTGTTCGGGTGATGCGCAAAGCTAAACTAAGCGTCCACACGGCCGATGTCCAATCCGTTCTTCGCACTTTTAGTATCCAGGTAACTCAAGCGATGTTTAATACTTTTCCTCCACCAAATTTTTTTTCTTAGCTAAAAGATAACTTATCTTGTCAGGTTGCTGCTAGTTCATTGGATGACATCAATGAAGAAAATATTATTGTTCGTCTGCGAAAAGCAGGCGGAGCTTCTTATGACAAAGTCTAAAAATATCTTATCTTTACATCGCACAAGGATTCTGACCAGTAGTTTCTCAAGTCACCCTTCTATTTCTCTGTCAATCAGTCATGAACCTGGCTCTCATTACATTACATATAAAAGCACTCGAGACTTGATGTCGTTTACAAATATTTATTCTCATTGAACCAATACTTCGTAGCGACAAATGTCGATTTTCAAACTAGAATTTTTTTTTCTTATGCTGTTTTTTTTCTTCTAAAGAGAATGGACCGCATTTTTTTTTTTTTTTCAAAGCAGCTTATAACGCCGGAATTTTTATTTAGATTCTAAATTAGTTGAATTTTTCTTCGGGTTAAGTAACAGTGGTAGGTATTCTGTTGCATATAGATTTTAGAAAGGCCAATATTTTTGGGCCATAAAATTCCTAACAAATCACGATTGATAGATTTCTGTAGAACGAACAGTAAAGACTTTTAACAAGTTATATAAGTGTGAATATAGTTTGGAACAGAAAAAGATCTAATCAGCTACAAATGTTTTGGATGGACTTAGAAAGCTTGCTCCAGAAATTGAGAGGTTGATTTAGTCAGAGACCAAGGATGACCATCAAATATTCACTTGCCCCTTTGTTGAGGTAATGAACTTGAAAAATCATGAAAATTGATATGTCAGAATATTCTCCAATAATTTGAAAAATTGACACAAAAGAGACATTGACCAGTAAACTCTATTACTCTAAGATTATAACAGCTACTTCAAAGAATATTTCCCTACTCAGGGTTCCTTTCACTCTCCAAAGCCTTTTTCAAATACCTGCCCTCTTGGTAAAAATACAACTAATTTCTTTATTGACATCAAAAGATTTCTTAACATGCTTACTCTTTCTAACACTAAACCAAAAGTGGAATATACCCGATAGGGGGTATCAAAGTATTTCAATCAATCATTAGATTAATGTTAGATAAAAAGCTAAATACCCCCAATTTTTTTCTGTCTTTTTTTTTTTTTTTTTTGACAATAAATGGGTTATTTGGTGTGAGACATATCAAAGGTTGAGTTTAATTAGACATTTATTTTTGTTGTAGGATCTGCCATTATAACTGAAAATTGGGATATTAGTACTAAATGAGTGGGTTACTTTGATTTTCTTATCCACTAGCCCTCAGACTAGTGGATAAGAATTTTCCTCCATTAACAATGTCATATCCAGGCAAAAAAAAAAAAAAGGGCAGATCTCTAATAGCAGAAGGAAGTACATACTTGGAGATATCAAAGTACTGAAATACACAATTAAATTAATTTCAGATAAAAATGAAATGCCTCAAATATTTTCTGTAATTTTTATTTATTTATTTTTTGGACGGGGGGGGGGGGGGGAAATGGGTTATTTAATGTAGGGTGCATCAAAATTTGGCTGAAATCATATTTTTAAAAAAAAAAAAAAAAATACTCACCCATTTGGAGGGTAGGAAGTTTAGGTCTAACTTGATAAATCTCATTCACAAAAAAATCATACCCGGTCTAAACAACTTGAGTTTGAAATGTGCTGTCATATCATTTGGTTATTGCTTGAAAATTCGATTGTCATATCGTGGATGTCTCCACTGGCATTCGCCCTCGTATACTACTGACTGGTGTCTGGGAGAGATTGCTCTTTGGCCCCGAGCTTCGTCTTGACACATGTGGAACACACTTTTATAACAGTTATTTTTCTTTAGCACTAAAAAATCTGGAGAGGAAGAGAAAATTTAAGATGCGGAAAGAGTGTTTCAACACTTACCTGCTGCCACAGGCAAAAATCCACAAGTATAAAATCTAGTGAATTCCCCAACGCACTCTAGGAGTTTGAAGCAGGGGTTAGTTTTACGCTAGAGGTTATAAAATGACATTGGTTTATTATCTTATTGACTTACGGACACGATGGAGGGAAAATAGAGTAGAATAGGATGTACAATGCTGTGAGGTAACAACAGGGGACTCTATTGGACTACTGCTCCAATGATTGGTTGCTAACAGCTGACAATGGTCAGCTCCGCCCAGGCCTGCAAAGTAGAGGAATAATGAATAGTATCGCAGTGACAAGGTTTAGACCCTCCGCTCTTCGTTGATCAATCAGATGGTTATGAGAAACTGACTTACTGCAACCGGAGCAGGTGTAATCGTACATGGCGTCCTTACATTCTTTGACGTAAAACAAAATGAAATCATCTTCATTAGCACTAACACGTCAAATTAGATGAATTGGAAGTTCAAGAGAACGTACGCCATTGGTTCGGACCTTTCCATTGAAGGTAGGTAGTACATTTTAAAACAACTCGAATCTTTTAGATATAAAAATAAAACAGACGTCAATAAACGATCTTTTTGTCTACAAATTTTCTGAATTTTTCCTTGCTAAGAGCCTTAGTAAAGACATCAGCAATCATATCAGTTGATGGCGTATATTGTAGGTCAATTTTTCCAGACATTATTTGCTCTCTAATCCAATGAAATTGGATTTCAACATGCTTAGTTCTAGCGTGAAACATGGGATTTTTGCACAAAGAAATACAACCTTGATTATCGGAAAATAATTTTGAGGAAGATTTACAGTCAAATCCAAGGTCATTAAAGAGAGTCTGCATCCAAATTGCCTCTTGCGCTGCATCAACTGTAGCTTTAGATTCAGCTTCAGTAGTGCTAAGGGCAACTGTAGGTTGTTTCTTGCAGCGCCAACTGATAGCAGTACCATTGATAATAAAAACATATCCAGTAGTTGAGCGTCGAGTAACTTGACAACCTGCCCAATCGGCATCAGCAAAACCAGTAGGAAGTGAATAACTGTAGTGACCCTCATTGATAAAAGGATCATCTGAATGAAAAGTAAGTGATAGATTGATACTACCTCGCAGATAGCGAAGGACCCTTTTGAATGCCAACCAATGTTTAATACCAGGAGCATTTAAGTATTGTGCTAGTTGACTGTTTATGAAGGCAATATCTGGTCTAGTTGCCTGAGTGATGTAATTTAATCGACCCACTGCTCGTCGATAATTGATGTTGAGTTGAGAGAATTGTTTTATTTCGTCTTCAGTTGCTGGTACCAGTTGAGTGTTCATTGTCATTGGAGTACTAGATGGCTTGCAATTTGACATGTCATAAGAAGTGAGTAAATCCTTAATCTCCTGATCTTGACAAAGAGATAAGGTACCGGTATTTCTATTTCTCGTAACCCTCATTCCCAAAATAAATTTTGCATCTCCAAGATCTTCCATATCAAACTTTGATTGAATGGCAACTTTGAACCAATCAATATCCTTACCAAAAATGGAAAGGTCATCAACATGCACATGGACGTAACAAGGATGAGTAGTACTTTCATGTATGAAGAGACAAGGATCCGCAGCTGAGGGATAAAAATTAAGGGAATAGAAGAAATTAATTAACTCTGTGTACCAACACCTAGAGGCCTGCTTTAAACCATAAAGTGAACGCTTTAACAATAAAACTGGATTTTTAAGATTGGGAGGCCTTTTCATGCCTAGAGGAATTTTCATATAAACGTCTTCGTCAGGTTTTCCATAGAGAAAAGCACCTTTGACATCCATCTGAATGAAATCCCAATCTTCTCGTGTTGCAAGACTGATGAGAACTCGTAATGTGGTGAGTCGTCCAGTTGGAGCAAAAGTCTCAAAATAATTTATTCCAGCTTTTTGTGAACAGCCTCGTGCACAAAGTCGAGCTTTATATTTTTGAATGTGACCATCTGCATCTCTTTTAATCTTAAAAACCCATATGGACCCTATCGTAGGAACATTTTCTGGTTGTTCAACAATATTCCAGACACTTTGATTTTCTATCATTTTCAACTCTTGACTAATGGCATCGAGCCAAAAATCACCATCACATCGATTAATTGCTTCAAAATAAGTAAGTGGATCTGATAATTGAATGTCGGGTACATCATCATGTGTTGCATGTGCACTAATAACGTTTGTAATTGATAAGTAGTTTTTGATTTCAAAGGCTGAATTCAGCTTCCTTGGTATTCTTTTCCGACCACCTTCAATAATGTTGGATGAGTCAATTGAAGAGCTAATATCGTTAGAAGCAATGTTGGGAGTTAATTGATAATCCCAAAATCTATTAATGGATTTTGGTTTTTCAATGGGGGGATCTTCAGATTCAGTCGAAGGTATGTGATTTGACGAATGATTATCAGAGGGAGTTAAAGGTATATTTTCAGAGAAATCAGATGTAATTGCGACAACATCTTCAGTAAAGATTTCTGACAATTGTGTTTCTGACGATAAGTCCTGAATAGGAAAAGACGTTTCATCAAAAATTACATTATGTGAGTATATTATCTTTTTATTATCAAGTCGAAGCAATCGATATGATGTCACATCTTCAGCATAGCCCAGAAAACAGCATTTTATTGAATTCGTATAAAATTTTCCTCCTCTTTTTGACTTGTCAATGAGTGCATAAGCAGCACATCCAAAAACTTTAAGATGATCGTATTTTGCATCCTTGCCAAACCTCACTTTAAATGGTGTATCAAAACTCAATGAAGCCGATGGTAATCTGTTCTCAAGATAGACTGCAGTGTTGACTGCTTCGCCCCAGAACTCAATCGGCATTTTTGCATGAAAAAGTAAAGATTTAGCCATTTCGGTGGTAATTCTGTTGCCACGTTCCGCAATAGGATTTTGCTGTGGCGTATAAGGAGAAGTAACAATCATTTTAAAGCCATCTTTGACACTTAAATCTTTGAAATCTTTATTTATGAATTCGCTTCCACCATCACACACGAAATTGCCAATTTTAAGATTTGATAAATTCTCTATTTGAGTTTTAAATTGCAAAAATGCTTTGAAAGTATCAGATTTATTAGATAAAAGGAATACAAAGCGATAAGAAGAATAAGAATCTGTAATTTTGAAATAATAATTGGCTCCTCCGTAAGTTGCAGGAGTAATTTTGCCACTTAAATCACAATGTAAGAATTCTAGAAAGCGAGTTCCTCTTGGGACAGTTCCTAAAAATGGACTATGATGGTGCTTGGCATTCACACAGGGCTCACAGAAATTAAAATCATCGCATAATTTAAACCCTATTTTAGACTGAATTTTATCAAGATATTGGGAATTCGAATGTCCTAATCTGAAGTGCCAAAGCATTTTTGAGTTTGAAGCGTAAAGAGATTTGAAAACGGGAACATGGTGCTCACCAAAATTGGCATTCAACACTACAAGTCCTTCAGAGTCATCCCATTTGCCATCAAGAATAATTTCGTTCGACCTTGTGATTGTTAATTCTCCATTAGAATTCATGTGTTGATCACAACCATGTGAGATAAACGGGCCGATTCCAATAAGGTTTTGGCTGATTTCAGGAACATGCAAGCAGTCAGTCAAAGTTATGACTTCCCTCGGTGTGACAAGGTTGACCGAACCCTTTCCCGAGCTATAAATTATGGTGCCATTACCAAGCTTGATTGGACGACGGAAGCGAGAGTATGTTTTAAAATTTGACCGTTTCTTGATCATATGAACAGTTGCTCCGCTGTCAAAAATGAGCATTTTCGAAGAAGTATTTGAAATATTTGCTTTGAAAATTTTTGCAGGTCCACAGCTGATACTTGCATGTACTTCTTCGCTAGCTTTGGAACTATTAGCAGTTACTCGATTTTTACGTTTTTCCGGATGCAATTGAAAACAATCCTCTTCAGAATGTTTCGCTTTCGGATTATGTTTTCCGTCTCGACAAAATTCCCACTTTAGTTTTTGATTAGATTTTGTTTTATTTATCAAGGCGGAATGAGATGATGTGGAATTCTCTGATTCAATTTCAGAAGAAAGACGGGCCAATCGTGAGAGTAGATTAGAAACGGAAAGATGGGTTTGAGTCACTTCACAAGCATGTAGAATCAATGCCTTATGGGTTGAGTAACATTCTGGCAATTGTCTCAATAATCGATGTGCTTCATTTTCACTTTCAACTGAGACACCAACAGACCCCAGCTCATTAATTCTGGTTCGTAGATCATTCACGAAGCTCATAAGATTGCCTTCTTGGCATTTGACATCGTGATATCGGGCAAATATCGAGGCACGGTTTGACGCATCGGCTGCAGCATATTGGTTGCTCAGCTTTGTCCAGATTTGCCAAGGCTTGTCCATATCATCATCAGTCACAAAAGCAGCAATATTGGCGGCGTCAAGTTTTGAAATGAGAATGTTTGTTGCCTTGTCGGCTCTCTTTTGAAAATCTAACTTAAGACTTTGGGCAGCGTCTTCCGGCGGCGGTTGTTCAAGACCAAATACAAGGTTTTTGAGATCCTGATAAGTGAGCAGGGCTCTCATTCTTATCCTCCATTCATGGAAATTTCCGACACTCAGTACAGGAATATTTCTGAGGGTATCGCCAGAGGAATCATTATTTGAGTCCATTTTCAATGGTGATGAAGGACGGGCAGTATTAAAACTTGTTGACGAGTAATCAGATTCGTTCGTTGAAGCTGGAGATGGGATTGTAAATATATCGTTTGATGACATTCACAAGGACACTGGGCCCATAACCTAAAACAACTCGAATCTTTTAGATATAAAAATAAAACAGACGTCAATAAACGATCTGCCCTATTAAGTGGTCTTTGCCGCTGTTACCTTTTAGATATAAAAATAAAACAGACGTCAATAAACGATCTGCCCTATTAAGTGGTCTTTGCCGCTGTTACCTAAAGATAAAAATAATGAAATAATATTGAGCGAGATAAAAGACCTAATACATAAACAGAATAACAGCTAAATACAAAAGTCTAACCTTTTAGATATAAAAATAAAACAGACGTCAATAAACGATCTGCCCTATTAAGTGGTCTTTGCCGCTGTTACCTATGTACATGAATAAAATGGAAAATTAATAACAAGATAAGTGTTTACAAATAACTAGTCCTGACCTAAAGATAAAAATAATGAAATAATATTGAGCGAGATAAAAGACGGGCAAAAAGAAATGACAAGACCCAGTATTTAAGTTAGTGTCTCGCTCAATGAGGACAGGGATGAATGAATAGCATAAAATAAGAACAACATAGAAAAACGTGAGAAAAATAAGACGTGATGTGATCTCTATGGAGGTTGAGTCAATAACTACTCTTATAATTATAAAACGGATAAAAATAGAAAGAAAAACACAGTGAGTTAACTAGTTGTTCTTACACATTTTTGAGCAGCAAAGGCTATACTGAAAGAGTTAAAAAAGCTGAAAATCGCGATTAAATACGTAATTTTTCTCATGTGAGCCATCTTGCTAGTAATCCCCTTACACAACGTTAGCTAGTAATTGGCGATACGAAATTTTCTGTGGAATGGAGAAACTGAAATAGATCTGAATGAAGCACCAGGGAAAAGAACATCTCCTTTATATATTCCAGAGTTGAATAGCAACCACACTGAATTTCAGCTGACAATTCTAAATGCTTCACCAGTATGATGTGGCGCCTTGAGTGTATAACCTGGTCTGATAAACGCCACTAATTGTGAGAAAATAGATGAAATGACTTGACCGCATGGTTCTTCCCAAAAGATATGAGTGAATCGGGTCAAGAGATCTCAGTTTTCGGAACAACACCTGTCGGTCAGTCGTCTAGAAGAAGGTAAGAAAAATAGGAGAAAAGGAGGAGAGAAGGGGGAGGACAAGGGAAAATAAAAGAAATAAATTACAATAATATATTTAATTTATTTAAGAGGGAAACAACGGCGAGCAACTTTGAGAGATGACAAAAACTTAGAATTTATTAATAATAATACTATTTAATGTAAGGGTTCTGCGCGGCAAACACTTTTAATTACTATCAGACTTAAAGCAACCTTTAATTTGTTATATAGACTTTTAATTAGAATTGTATTACTAATAAAAAAAATATAAACATAGTAAAATAGTATTTAATTTGTTGAGTGTATAATAAGTGATGATGCTACAGGGGATTATCCAAGGCCCTTTTATAGGCAATGGGTCCTCTGAAGCGCCACTATGTTTGTAAATACAATAGTTAGAATAGAATAAAACAAATATATCAAAGAGTAAATGAAACATAACAATGTAGAGAAAAACATGAAACAAATAATTAAAACCCCAATTAAGAATCCAATTTTCCTGCCATTAATTCCCAAATCAGTAAGTAAAAATAGTGAATAACTAAACAAGATTGGAACATAGGAACTATGAGAAAAATAATTCCAAACAGATGGTACAATCTGATTAAAGGATATTTTAAGTGAAACAAAAAAATACTTTGACGCAACAAATCATGTAATTAATCTCAATTTAGTATAAATTAATTTATTTGTTTTTTCTAACACAATTAAGGGTCAAAAGAAGCGTCATTAATTATTGTTTAGTATGATATGAGAGGTGTTATTTAATATATAAATTTAAATAATTAATTTAAATATATTATAAGCCAATTTTACACTTATAATTATAATATATGTTTTTTTTCAATTAATTAAATATAAATTTATAATTATTAAATACATAAAAATGCGCCATTATTTGTAGAATATATTATATTATGTTCAATTTAACTGTATATAAAAAAATATATATAACCAATAAATTTAATGTAACACTTGTATATAATAAAATACTTATATAATTTCATTATGCAATAAAATATTAAGTTATATTTATTAAATACAATTCTTACCCACTCTTTAAGGTTTTATAATTTATATATCATTTACTGGACTCCTGGAATAGCCTGGCTGACACTCCCTCACTCTAAAAAAAACAATAAAAAAAAATGCTAAGATTTTTTCTTTTTGTATTTTTTCAACAGAGCAGGCAGATTTGAAATTTCCTTGCCAGGTATCCATGCATCATGTTCAGATGATTTGTTCTTATATCTCAATAAATATTCAGTACCTCTTTCAGAAGTGATAATTCTATCATTGAGAATTTTATCAATTTCTGCTGTTTCTGTGACTTCCTGAGGGTTCTTCTTAGGTCTTCCTCTTCTTTTTGGAAATAAGTCACTGTTGGAAGTATAAGGTTTAAGTAAAGAAATGGGAAAGACAGGATGTTTCCTATCATATGGAGAATACAATACAACTTCTACTGCATTATCACCAACCATTCTTTTAACAACAAATGGTCCTACAAAAGGATCTTTTAATTTGTGGTTACCTTGTAAATTGAAATGGACAGTAGAGATCAACACTTCATCACCCTTGTTAAATGTGTATTCTTTATGGGATTTATCCCATCTTTTCTTTTCATATTCAAATGCTTTATCAATACAACTCTGAGCATGTTTTCTGCATAGCTGTTGCATTTGCATAAAAGATTTTACACCAGGGTGTAGTTCCAACTTAAGTAATTTATTATTGAGAATCTGAGCAGGAGTGTTTGGGACATAACCTAACCAAAGCTCAAAAGGCTTTTTCTCAGTGACAGAATGAACAGTGCTATTATATGCAAATTCAAGACCAGGCAAAAGAGTGACCCAATCATGAGTAAATCTGTCATTGTCTTTATATTCTAAACCAAAGGCACAATACCTTCTAATCATATCTTCCAGAGTTTGAATCATTCTTTTAGCTAGACCATCAGTCTGAGGATGGTGAGCTGCAGACAATTTTAACTCACAGCCACAAATATCCATCAAAGAGGTCCAAAACTCAGAAGTGAATTTTGGATCCCTATCAGAGATAATGGCTTTTGGAAAACCAATAATATTAAACATGTAAGACCACCATAAGAAAGCTAATTCTTTGGTGGATACATCTTTGTGGGTTGGAATAAATTTGCACATTTTTGTGAATCTATCCACTATTACCCAACAAGAGTTAAAGCTGTCTTTACCTGCAACAGGAAGACCAGTGACAAAATCCATATTAATGATTTGCCAGGGAGCACTAGGTGCTTCAATATGTTGTAATAACCCTGCTCTCTTACCTGTTAACCTTTTAGATTTTTGGCAGGAATCACAAGATTCAACATATAATTTTGTGTCTTCAGACATATTAGCCCACCATGCAGTGTTTTTGATTCTAATCAATGTTTTTTCAAGATCAAAATGACCAGCTAATATGTCATCATGACAAAGTTTGAGGATAGTTTCTTTCATTGAAGGAGGAATAACAATTACATTGGTAAGCTTCCTTCTATAATATATGTAACCATCTTCAATAGAAAACTTTCCTTTATTTAAAGCATTTTGGTACTTTGCAGGAAGAGTTTTTATTAATGCTTGAATTGAAGCATTCTTAGGATCATTTAAAATAGTAACTAATTTATTTAAACCAGAATCTTTATCATATGAATCCAGTATTAACTGTAATAACTCTTCTTCCATATCAACTATAAATATACCATGTATATGAACAGTATCATCTTCAGGTACATAAGCAGGATTGGAGTCATTATTTGGCAGAGGCAATCTGGAGAGCATATCAACATTAGAGTGAACATTTCCAGCTCTATGGATAATATTCATCCTTCCTCTGTATTCCTGAACAGCAATTTGCCACCTGAACATATGTCTGTTAGGTGTTTTGAGGTTTAAGAGAGATTTCACAGCACTACAGTCAGTTACCAACTCAAATTTTTGGTCATCCAAGTAGTAATGAAGTTTCTCAAGAGCCCAAACAACTGCTAAGCACTCCAATTGAGTGGCACCATATTTCAATTCACTATTTCTTAAGGTTCTTGAAATATAACAAATTACAACCTCTGAGGATTTATCATTAATAATTTGCTTTTGGTGAAGGGCAGCACCCAGACCAATAAAGCTAGCATCTGTATAAAGTACAAATGGCTTGTTAAAATCTGGAAGAGCCAATATAGGGGCTGTGATTAAGCAACTTTTCAATGTATTAAAAGCTTTCTGACAGTCATTATTCCAGAGAAAAGCAACATCTTTTCTGGTTAGTTTTGTAAGAGGCAAGGCTATGACCTGATATTTTTTAATATATTGTCTATAATAGCCACACATACCCAAAAAACTTTGGATTTCTCTTACAGAAGTTGGTGCTTTCACATTTTGAATGGCAGCAACTTTATTATGGTCTACACAAATTTGTAAGCCTGACACAACATGGCCAAGGACTTTCAAAGATTGAAAACCAAATTTACACTTTTTTAGAGATAAGGTCATATTGATTTCATCCATTTTTTGGAAAACTCTATTCAAGTGAATTATATGTTCATCAAAAGTTTTAGAAAAAACAATAATATCATCAATATAAACCATGAGCCAACCTTCAATAATTTCTTGATGGAAAGTGTTATCCATGACCTTCTGGAAAACTGAAGGAGCATTTTTAGGGCCAAATGGCATCCTAACATACTTATATATTCCCATATGAGTAGCAATAAGCAAAAAATTTTGAGAATTTTTCTCAACTGGAACTTGATGATAACCTTTATTACCATCCAGACAACTAATAAATTTTGCACCTTGCAAGGTAGCATGTATTGAATTAATTCTGGGTAAAGGATAAATATCATCAACAGTATAAGTATTTAAAGCTCTGTAATCTCCACATAATCTAGCTTTATCTTTTTCATAAGAAATTAAGACTGGGGAGATGACACAATATTTGGGGGTGACATCCACTTTCTCAATGATATTCATTTTCAATAATGTTTCAATATTATCTTCAATATCTTTTCTTTTTGATGGAGAAGCAGGATATGGTTTTTTCTTAAGGGTAGGAGGAATATCACTCAAATTACAGGATAAGGTAATCTTCATTTCTTCCTGAACAATTCCCAAGACATGAGACCCATGAGCAAAAGCCATAGGGAAAGAGGTAATAGAGGCAACAATAGAATCTTTTTGTTCACAAGTCAACTGATCACCAAAAGAAGCAGTATTTATTTCATGTAATAAATCATCCATTTCAGTTGTTGGTCTACCTTTACATTGGGTCAGTGAGTTACAAGATTTCAACAAATTCCCAGAAGGTCTAGGAGAAGAAATTTTGAATTTTCTTTTCCCATTCATTCCTAAGGTAAAGCAATTATTTGCTGGGTCCAGTTTCACACCAAACATGGTTAAAATATCATTTCCCATAATAAACCAATTGCTCAAATTATCATTTTTCATGACAACAAACTCACAAATAGCTCTGACAAAACCACCATTATATTTGAAAAATACAGAGGTTTTGTATTTGCCAATAGGAAATAAGGTAGAACCATACCCTCTCCATTTTTCAGAAGTTATAGGCAATAATTTACTCAAATATTCCTTATCCACTGAAGCCAAAGCTTTTTCAGATACTACACTTCCTCCAGCACCAGAATCAAGAACTACATCAACATTTTTACCATTAATGATAACAGGTGCCTTTAAAGGGGATATAGGAATAGAATTGTTAGTAATATCTTTAATTATCTCAGCATTTTCTACTGAAGATAAATTCAATACACAATCTTCAGATATATTATTTAAATAATGGACATCATGTTCTAACATTAAAACATCTTTAACAGATTCATTGTCATAGGAGATATTACTTTCACAGTCACTGGAAGAATTATTGACATCAAGTTCAACTTCATCAGTGTCTTCATTTTGTTCAACAAGATGAATTTGCTTGTCACAAACATGACCCTTCTGCCACGGTTTGTTACATTTATAACAAGTATTTGTTGCATATTTTTTAGGTGCAACTGGGGCAGAGGGTTTACCAGATTTTTCTGGGAGCTTTATAGAAGGTTTATTCTGATCATTATAAGATTTACTAAGGTAATTCTTTGGTTCATATCTATGGTTGAGTAGTACTTCATTACAGATATTAATGAAAGAAGAATTTTCCCTTACATGCTCAGTTCTAGAAACAATCAAATCCCTAAGAGAATTTGGTAATTTATACAAGATTTTATCTCTCCAAATATCATAATCCATCTTTGGATCAATTGCTCTAAGGATTTTAGTTATTTTCATCAGAAAAACAATGGGCTTTTCAACAGAGGAGGATACATATCTAGTATTCTCATACAGTCTCTGCTGAGCTAACCTGAATTTTGAACCACCAAACTGATTCTCAATCAAGGATTTCCAATCATTCCATGTATAATGATTGTTATCTAAGAGGACAGATTCATACCACATCAAGGCTACATTGGAAAATAAAGAAATTAGCTTAGAAACAATTTCCTCATCAGGTAGTTTATAAGATCTCTTTAAATTATCAATTCTTTGGATAAAGTGTTGCCAATCAGAGGAAGAATCACCATCAAAGGTAGGATATTGGTCTAACTTAGGCCAATTTTTCTGACTACTGGGATGGTCCACTTTTTGGTTTGAATTATTCATTATTAATAATTCCTGAAGTTTAGCCAGGTGTTCAGAAATTTCATTATTTACAGAAACAGCTGGTGCATGACCATCACAAGATTTTTTGCTAGTAGCAAAAGATTTTACAGACTCATTGTCAGTTTGTTTAATGGTTGAAATATGAGGAAGAAAGGATGAACTTTGCTCAGGTCTTTTCCCTTTATTTTTATGCAGCTTATTTACAGAAATCTCATTTAATTCATTATTGGTGTTTAAGGTTGAGAACTTTTCCTGTAGGTCAGACACATAGTTTCTTATTCTTGGAATTTCAGACATCTGGTCATTTACTTTTGCAAGAGATAGAACATTTCTGTCCTCAGAAACTGAGTGTTTGGTACTTAGTGCATGGAAATCATTTTTTAGCTTCTTAAACTCATTTTGCAGAGATTTTATTTCATTTTTGAATGAATAATTTTCCTCAATAAGGGGTTTCAATTCACTCAAGGTCTTATGTAGACTGATATTTCTATCTGAGATAGCTCTATGGTCACTTCTTATTTGTTTTTGTTGACTAAGAACAATATTCAAGGTTTCTTTGATTTTTAAATAAGCTGTATCTTGTACAGAAGAACTCACTTTACATTGCAAGTGTAAATTATTTAATCTATCATTTTCATGGATTAACACATCTCTCACATGTTTGTCTTTTACAATATTAAAATCAAGGGTATCTTTCAATATTTCCTCAGAAGTTTTTTCAATTAAGGTATAGATTTCAGGGGGAACAGAATAATTTTTAATTGCAAGAGAAGGATTAATTAAAGATGTAGAAGTTAAATGTAAAGGTTCATCAAATGACAATTTTCTAATTACATCAATAGGGCTACTAGTTACAGGAAGCTGTCTTTTAACAGGTTTAACTGTTCTTTCACCATGTTCAATAATATTACCTGCAGAAGAAGATTTATTAGAAAACATACCCAAGTGACTATCAACCAAATTACTTACCATGGCAGAGGAGGAAACTTCCCCTGGGACTGGGTTTGGGATTGTGCCTGGGCCTTCTTTCTCCTGCCTTGTTGGTAGGGATGAGGAGGTGGATGAAAATTGGGTGTTCTGGATGGGCCAGGCTGATGATGAGGAGGGTGTTGCACATTCTGTTGGTAGTGACTCATTAGATAATCCCATTTCCATTGCTCTACTTCCATAGTATTTGGATTTTGGATGGTTGAGCTGGGTGGCTGTGAAGGTTGAGCCTGAAACTGAGGCTGATTGGGAGGCAACTGAGGAGGGGCCTGGGCCTGAATCTGGTTCCTGAGTTCTTGGACCTGATCCCACAATGTGTCTACCTTTGCTTTGTACGTCATATTTTCTGTCTTAAACTCTTTTATATGACTGGATAGGTTGCTGATTTGTTGTGGCAGAGGAAGATTTTTTATTTTGAAGCCTTTTGGAAGACCTTCTTGAGGCACTAGAGGCTTTACTTCCTTCTGTGGTACTGGGGGAAGGGGGTTTGGTTTGTTTGCATTTCCTGTCATTTCCACATCCTGCAGTATGTGAATTCTTTGTGTTAGCATAAGATTTTTTATGACCAACTTTAGAAGAACTTACAGTGTCAGCATCATAGTCAATTTCTATTTCATCCACTTGCATGTTATCCATTTTTTCTGCCAAATTGTTGGACATACTAGTGGGAAGATTTATAATTTACTTTTTATTTTATAAAAAAATAATAAAAGTTAGTCAATAATTGCTCCAAATAAAAAAAAAATTTTTTTAATTAATTAAATTATAGAAAAAATAATTTTCAATATAAAGTAATAATTAAAAAAATTAATTTTTTAAAAAAATGGATTGCAAGGTTAAATTGGGAATAACAATCAAGTTAATTCAACCAATTAATTACCAATATTAAATATAGCAATATATTTGGGACTAAGCACAATGTACTTTTAAGTCAACCAAAATTAACAATAATTAATAAAAAAAAATTTAATTAATAATTCAATTTTGTATTAAAAAATGTCAATTCTTCTAGGACTAAGAGGATTTAACACTCTATAATGGTCAACTAGGAAAAAAAAAATTTAAAATTGAACACTTACACTCAGTGAATCAGCAATTAAGCCACAATCACTGTTATTGCAATAAAAATATAGTAATAAGAGTGAGAGGCGCAAAGGTGAACTTACTATAGTGATTGAAAAATCACTTCAAAATAATATAAAAATTAATATTATATAAACCTAAGATGTTGAACCCAAGTTTGAAACACAGTCGCGGCAAAAGTTTCGTTTTGCTAGGTGGTCCGTGCGTTTTGTCGTTCGTCGCCAGGTTCGATCATCGTCGTCGTTTGGAAAGGTCCCCAGTTGTCGGTCAGTCGTCTAGAAGAAGGTAAGAAAAATAGGAGAAAAGGAGGAGAGAAGGGGGAGGACAAGGGAAAATAAAAGAAATAAATTACAATAATATATTTAATTTATTTAAGAGGGAAACAACGGCGAGCAACTTTGAGAGATGACAAAAACTTAGAATTTATTAATAATAATACTATTTAATGTAAGGGTTCTGCGCGGCAAACACTTTTAATTACTATCAGACTTAAAGCAACCTTTAATTTGTTATATAGACTTTTAATTAGAATTGTATTACTAATAAAAAAAATATAAACGTAGTAAAATAGTATTTAATTTGTTGAGTGTATAATAAGTGATGATGCTACAGGGGATTATCCAAGGCCCTTTTATAGGCAATGGGTCCTCTGAAGCGCCACTATGTTTGTAAATACAATAGTTAGAATAGAATAAAACAAATATATCAAAGAGTAAATGAAACATAACAATGTAGAGAAAAACATGAAACAAATAATTAAAACCCCAATTAAGAATCCAATTTTCCCGCCATTAATTCCCAAATCAGTAAGTAAAAATAGTGAATAACTAAACAAGATTGGAACATAGGAACTATGAGAAAAATAATTCCAAACAGATGGTACAATCTGATTAAAGGATATTTTAAGTGAAACAAAAAAATACTTTGACGCAACAAATCATGTAATTAATCTCAATTTAGTATAAATTAATTTATTTGTTTTTTCTAACACAATTAAGGGTCAAAAGAAGCGTCATTAATTATTGTTTAGTATGATATGAGAGGTGTTATTTAATATATAAATTTAAACAATTAATTTAAATATATTATAAGCCAATTTTACACTTATAATTATAATATATGTTTTTTTCTCAATTAATTAAATTTAAATTTATAATTATTAAATACATAAAAATGCGCCATTATTTGTAGAATATATTATATTATGTTCAATTTAACTGTATATAAAAAAATATATATAACCAATAAATTTAATGTAACACTTGTATATAATAAAATACTTATATAATTTCATTATGCAATGAAATATTAAGTTATATTCATTAAATACAATTCTTAACCACTCTTTAAGGTTTTATAATTTATATATCATTTACTGGACTCCTGGAATAGCCTGGCTGACAACACCCCTCACATCCAATTCAATCAAGAAATACAACTACTGCCATAGAATTCAACAGGTAAAAAATGTTGGCGCCTGCTGACAGGTGCTTCCCCTCAAATGAACTACCCTAGTTCATTCAAGGATGGTAACCTGCTAGCAGGCTCTGGCTTTTTTTTTTCTGGTGCTTTAGCCTAAAAAAACTTATGCCCTTACAGATGTCATCAGGAAAAAAAAATACTAAGGGTGACTTGACAATGACTGATACACCATTCATCAGCTAGATCATCCGTTTAATCGATTTCTAGTCCCTCAAATGAAATTGCTACACCCAGGTTGCAAAGCAATTCGGAATTTTTGACGAAAAATCAAAGTCCCTGTCGCAAGAAAAAAATAATTTCCTTATTTAAAAGGGTGTACCTACGACCTATCTACACTATGCACCAAGTAAGATTTCCCCGATAGGGATATTCATGCGCAACTTGGGGATATTCTAAGGAAGGACAGAAGGACAGAAAAATAAGTGTAAGGGCATCTTCACTCGTTTTGGTAAACCCTTTCGGTATGCATATTTTGACCCCGGCAACATCACTCATTCCATTAAGACCCATTAGTAAGCCCTCATTTAAGCAATTTGTCAATAAGGGTCAGTAATATTACTGGACACTGCCACTTCCAAATCATCAACTCAACCTCTTGCCCACCAAAAAATTTCACATCTCAACTTGCTTGCTGATTAAACAGACATGTCTGAAGGTTACCAATTTTTTTTATTTCTCCATTACACAACACTATTTTGACTTCATATCACCATTTATTAACATATTTTGGTACTACAGACAACTATATAAACCTTCCCTCTAAAAAAACCCCCAATATGTCATATGATTCAAAGAAAAAATGATTGCCTAACTGGAACCCACAAGAAGAAGAACAGCTAGCCTTGTCATGGATAAGCATCAGTGAACAGCCCGGATAAGCAACATATCAAACTAGGGAATCCTTTTCCAAAAAAATTGAGACACATTTTAATCGGTATAGAAAGGTCTGTTACAGGGAGTATGATCAAATAAAAATAAGGTAAATGTCATTCCTTACTTACTGCATCAAATTTCATCAATTCAATCAATCTTCTTTTTTTCTCAAATGTCAGATGGAAAGCCTTAAGTACATAGACCCTTAAATTTAGTGCCATTTATCACTCAATTGAACAAAACCTACCTAGCAGACATAACCCAAGTGACTGGCTCCAAATGGCTCTTACCATCTATCAAGAACAAAACAAGTCAGCTTACAAAAGTCATCCAGCATGAGAAAAACTCAAGTTTGCACTGAAACAGAGAATAGAGACAAACAAATCAGCTTAGTTCCTGTGGACCCTAAAATACCTGGGTTGCATTCAAGTTGTTATGATGATCGAAAAAGTGAGCCAGTTACTCCTTCATCTTCCAATGTTTTCAGTGTGTGCCCCATGGGTCAGAGATCAGTAAAAAAGAAGATTGAGTGAAAGAACAACATGTGAAGATAAATTCAACATCACTATTCACCTTAAAGATTTGGCTGAAAAACAACTCACAAGCATGTGCAGCACCAATTCAATGTTCAAGCAACAAAATGATCTTGCAGGAAAACAAGTGGATATTGCACAAGACAGAATCATAATTGAGAAAAAGCTACTTGAAATAGACAAAAGAGAAATTTCTATTGACCAAGAAAATGTTGTGTTGAACCAGGAGAAAATGTCACTGGATGGCCTATGCACAAGGTCAAGGGTGTTCCTAAGTAAGTGAGGTTGGCAAATGTGATTGAGGACTACTTTGAAGTACAGAGAAATACTTTGAGGAAGTGGTTCAAAGATACATCAAAGCTAAATTACTTACTTCAAGGTAAGTTCAAGATGAATAATAATGTATGGTAGAGTAACACTAAAATTCAAGGAATCTCACAAATGGTTGCAACTTAATAATCAAAAGGGATTTAGGAGTTTTAGAAGTTTGAACAGAAATTGATTATTAAGAAAGGTAAGAAACAATAATAGCTTTATATAGGTTTAACTATTACCACAACAATATTATAATTTAATTCTAAGGAATGTCAAACCAAATCCCCCCAATTATATAGACAACTCCACCTTGCATTGGCCCCTTTAATAAACTGCCTTAATTTATCACTCTCTGTTCAATATAACCCACTGAAAGAATTTGCTTGAGAGGTGAGGAGGAGAAGCGCTATGGGTGCTATGCATTGTGAGAGGCAGAAGAGAGGATATTTCATAAGGGGGTTATATGGGGCAAGTGCTGTGGAGAACTCCTCATTGGACAACTTATCTAGTAATCCAGTTACTCTCTAGTCTCACTTCTAATTGGCATAGTCAGTCCTGTCTTCCCTCACTGTTGGCATTCCCAACATAGTCAGTCTTAGTTAGTCTCACTGCTGTATCCAGCATAGTCAGTCCCATCTTAGGATAGTGTTAGTGCTATTGGTAGTCCACCTTCTTAGGTCTTAACATTTTGTCCCATCTTAATTTACTCACTACCAAAGAACAATGAACCCCTCAGGTCAGCCTGATTCAGCAACCCTCACTGCAATGCAAGAGGAAATGGCACACTTGCAAGAACAAAACACCAGACTCATGGAACAACTAGAAGAGGAAAGGCCTTCATACTGCGGTCCCATGGAAGCAGAACTGGATGCTGCTGAAGCTGAGGGACAGGCATGGCCCACAGCACCAGCCCTGCTTGTTAAAGGCTCAAAGATTGCTTTCCCAGGAATCTTTGATGGAAAGAAAGGTCCCCAGTGTAGAAAGAAAAACTTTTCTACAATACTAAGCTATAGACACAATCCATGATGGGTTGGTTCTCCTCTTTTAAAGAAATAAAAAAAAGTGCCTTCGACTCTAATTTCAAAGACAGTGAAAGCATGTATTATAAGTTTGATTATCTAAATTTGTTGGAGAAGAAAGTAGTATAAGTTTGTAGAGATCTATTAAAGAAAATTAGAAAATATATTTTAATATAAGTAATCAATCTTTTGGTTAGATCTATTCTCAGTAAGCACTAGTATTCTCAGTCACTCCCTCTTGAAGTGCTCTATTTAATACTATCCTTACTGTAGCAATAAAATAACTCTACAGCACTACTTCTGGTATGCAAACCCAAGATGTACAAAAATAAAATATATATATTTCTCTTTTTATCTGTATCAAAAATATCTACTCTATATCTTCACCACCCTACACTTTTAAAAGTGAGTGCTCTTATATACATTTGTACATTTGGCACCTCTATTTTATGTTTCATTCCCCTAATGGCATTCCTACACAAGTTTAGTGCTAATACAAAATATCAAACAGAAAATAAGTATCTTAATAAGCTAAGTACATTTGTTAGCATAAATATAGGCTCTAATAGTGCCTGAAACACCTAGACAAAAACAACTATTAGCACCTAATGCTCCACTTTCTAGTACATAACCTACGTTTCTTGAGATTCCTGACTTAGTAATAAGTACTGTAAAGAATTCAAACCTATTTTATAACCCACTCTCAACACCTGAGTCCCTACTAATAGTAAAACCATCCATGCTAAGTAAATTACTTCCCTATTTTGGATCTTAATTTTTTATCCTTCCTTTGAGTGCTACTCACAACCTATTTGTCTTCCTAGCACTACCTTCTTTCCTTGACATGTTTTTCATCTCCTTGGACCTACACTGCTTTTCCCAGATGGCATTGCTCTTATTTAAGTGTGATTTTTGTACCATTTCTTATTGCTGCTTCCTAACTCCATATTATGCATCTAGCCCTAACCATAATTTTTACAAGTACATACCATATCCTTTTATCCTATAGTTCAGTACACATTTTCCTCTATTCTTTACTCACTGCTACTTGTATATTCATACTTCCCCTAAAAAAGTGTGCACAGAGAGTCTATCTTTTCCTGCACTTTAAATACCCCATTGTTGCACTTTAGAGAATTGATCCTTTTGCTGCACTCCTGAGAATTTTTGCTGCGTTACTTCAAGATGTGTACTGCAACACTCTGTCACTGAGAATGTTTCAGAATTCCAGGGGCACACCAGCTATGTTACAACATGGGAAGAAGGAGAACCCATCTTTTGCTTTAGAAATGGGCTCTTGAAAAAAATCAGGAATACTCTAATTAGTCACCCTTGTTCAACCTCCCTCCAAGTGCTCATGGAACTAGCTATCCAAATAAGCAACGAGTTCAAGCATCAGCAAATGGATGGTTGGAGTGGCACTTGTAAGTGGCGCAACTATTCCCCATCAGGTTGGGCATGTTCCAGGGACCTGAATGCCATAGAAATTGATACAGTCAACGTATGCGGCGCTAATGGGAAGAAAAGGCTATCTGATGAGGAATCCCAGAGGCGTATGAGTAGAGGGCCATTCCTTCAATGTGGAAATGGTGGTCATCTAGAAAGGGAGTATAAGGGGAAGATCAGGGTAGGTGAGGAGGAGGATAGCTCAGGTAGGGTGCAGGTAAAAGACAGTGCTCAGGAGTAAAGGTTGTGCCCCCTTGAGCAGATTAATGGGAAAGAATAAGGGGAATTTGGTAGAAGAATTATCAGCATGTAAGCAACTTGAAGTAAATGATAATCACATTATAGTAAACTTGCCTTTAATGACCCTTGAGGCTACAACAGATGTACAAGCCCTAATGGACTGTGGGACCACAGACTGTTTTATTTCTAACAAGTTTTTACAGAGAAATTAAATGAAAAGTAAAAACTTGGACTACCCTAGGTGTCTAATTATGTTTCATGGATACCCAGGTGGAGGAGGAGAAGTAAGCAAAAAGATTTTTTGTAGGTTTTTTTGTGATGGAAAAGAGTTGCAGTTCACTGAAGGAAAAGTACGATATGGTACTGGGTATGACATGGATGGACCAATATAGCCCACACATTGACTGGAAGAAAAATGAGGTTCAGATGGGAAGGAAAGGGGATGCTGGTGCTAAATATTTGGCCCCTGGCCCTTTCACAGGTCAGGGGCTGATCCCTGAAAGTCTTCTGATGTTTTGTTATTATCAGTTGACTTGTCGCCAGAACTAATGCTTTCTCTTGATTCTAAGAAGCAGGCTGGGGATGGGTTACAAATGGGAAGTGCCAGAGAGGGCCAAAAGGGAGAAGGAAGGCGCCTAAAGTAGGAGAAGGTTCAAAAGAGAAATGATAAGGCAGATGATGGGAAGGTGGATGGCGCAGAGAAAGCATTTGTCCCCTGGTCTCTGCAGGGGTCAGGGGCCCCTCCCAGAGAGTCTGCTGGTGTTTCATTATCATATGTAAAATTTCCACAAGAACTGACACTTTCTCTTGATTCTAAGTTTCAGGACTTGGAGGGGGCACTGGAGGAAGAAGAGGAACTGGAATACAAGCAACAACTTGGAAAATATATGCTGCTATTTCAGATAAGGTCCAGTCCTCAAAGCCAACAAAAAGCCTCAAGGAAATTTTCAGCCTAGTTATCCCCATGAATGAGTAATTATTATGTTTAAAATAAGATAAACTTAATTACATTAAGCTTATAAATTAAAAATAAGGTTAAAATACTTATATATATGGTTAGAGTACATCATATATGATTATTACACTATTATATGACCTATAGTAGCTTAAATAGCTTATCCATAGCCTAATAATGCTTATTAAGGTTTTAATAGAGTCATAATATACTTATCTTAAGTGATATTAAGTAATTATAGACATACATAAGCTTATATGTATACATAAACCTCATATTCAGTAAAATATGTAGTTATATTATGTATATTTAGGTCTATAAGTGGTTTTAAACTTCTTAATAGCCTATAAAATTTATTTTTCTGCTTATTTTAGGTCATATGGAAGTATTTAGCAGACTCACAATGCCTACACAAGCATATACACCTTTTTCATGTGCATATATCCAGTTTGGACAACTTAATCTGCTTCCTTTGATGGGTTTTCATGGATTTATGGGTTGGGATTTCATTACTTGGTTAATATGGATGCTTGGGGATGTTACTGAGGGCTTGGAAAGTTAATTTAGTTCCTTTATATGCTTTGGGTTTCATTATATACTCTTTGGATGAGTTATTTTTACCTGTTTCTTTATGGTATCTGCTTTTATCTGCTTATTCTATTTATGGTATGGGTCTGTGGTATCATTAATTGTGATGGAGGGTCCTTACTGGAGGTCTGGGTGTTGAAACTGATTGAAGTGGACGCCATGAGGAGGTGATGGGCCTTTGCAGTGCTGTAATTGCTGGGGATAGAAGTGAAATAATCTGGATTGAAGGTCTGTGCACTCCAGTGGATTTTGGTATAAGTAAGGGAGGATTTGCAGGTTATTAGACATCACTAACTTACTACACTTCAAATAAACACTATAAAAAATTATTATTATATATAAATATATTATAAAGCCTTTATAAATTGATATTATCTTTATATAAGCTATAACTATATTTTATTTATCTATTTTCCACCACTAGCACACATAAAATTCAAGTATTGTGAGTTTGTATTGAGAATAACTATTTTATTAGTCTTCCCCTGAGGTTTAATCACTAAATAACTTATCAATAAGTAGTAGGACCATTAATATTTACTATTAATTTATACTTAGATGCTAGCACACACTGACAGAAATGGACCCTGAAGCTTACTGGGAATTCTTACCACTTTTTGAAGATGGAGATGTCAAGACCCTACCACCTGATTGACCATATGACTTTTCCATTGATCTGATTCCAGGTGCAACCCCTCAATTTAGCGGCATAATCCAATTATCAACCCTAGATTCAAAAGTGCTAAAAGAGATGATGGATGAAAATTTAAAGATTGGTTTTACTAGGGAATCCAAATCTCCCTGTGAAGCCCCTGTAATCATTTCAGGAAAAAAGGATGGATCATTAAGACCTTGTATGGATTTCAGAAGTTTAAACATGATGACAGTAAAGAACAGATATCCCCTTCCTCTGACTAGTGAGCTAATTGATAGCCTCCAAGGTCCAGAGAACTTCATGTCCTTAGATCTTAGGACATGTTATCACAACATATGTGTGAAAGAAGGTGATGAACACAAACTGGCATTCTGCACCAAATTTGGTAATTTTTAATGGCTTGTAATTCCATTTGGTCCATGTAATGCGCCTGCCACTTTCCAACATTTCACCAACAGCATCTTTAGAGAAAGATTAGGGATAGATGTGGAAGTATACCTGGATGACATCTTGATTTACTCTAGACCATTGGAAGAATGCCAGATACATGTGAAAGACTGTTTGCAACACTTGAGGGAGGCCCAAGTACTGTTAAAACTGGAGAAATGTGTTTTTTAAGTAGGTGAAATCCCCTACCTGGGTATAATCATTTCAAAAAATAAGTGCAAATGGACCAGAAGAAAGTAAAGGCAGTAAAGTAATGGCCAAAACAAACATCAGTAAAAGAGCTACAGTCATTCCTAGGCTTTGAAAATTTTTAACACTGTTTTATTGAAAATTACTCCAACATTTTCCAACCATTGCACAACCTCACAATCAAAGAACTCAAGTTTATCTGGACAGGTAACCATCAAGATGCAATTGTCAACCTGAGAAGAAAACTTGCAATAGCTCCTATTCTTGTAATCCCTGAATTATTAAAGCTATTTTTTCTGGAATGCAACTTCTCAGATATTGAACTAGGTGCAGTATTATCCCAATATGATGCTGAGAATTTCCTGCACACAGTAGAATATTTGTCACAAACACTTCAAAGGCACCAAATTGAACTATGAAATATATGATAAGGAGTTATTGGAACTATTTGAGGTGGTGTGCACCTTGGGCCACTATTTAGAAGGTGGGCCACACAGACTACAAGTTATTATTTACATGGACAATAAAAAATTGAAAACTTTCCTGACAACTAAAAAGTTGACTTTCTGAAAAGCACACAGGGCAGAACTTCTAAGTAGCATTAATTGTCTTACATTCCAACCAGGGAAGAAAAGTGGAAAACCTGATAAACTATCACAATCTCCTGACTTACACCCAGAAACGGCTCAGTTACATACTGTTGGATCTATGTTATTGAAGGGGGACCTTAAAGAGGGGGTAATCCTAGATGAAGTGGAGTTGGCAGATGAAGGTTTGATGGAATGGGTAAGGAGGGAGCACAAAAAGTGTCAGTATATGCTAGTAATTAATTATGATATAATTGTAAATATTTATGGTCCAAATACTTACTTTTAAATTATTTAGTGATTAAACCTCAGGGGAAGACCAATAAAATAGTAATTCTCAATATAAACTCACAATACTTGGATTTGGTGCATGCTAGTGGTTGTAAATAGGCTAATAAAATATAGTTACAGCTAATTTAAAGATAATATCAATTTATAAGGGCATTAAAATATATTTTTATATGATAATAATTGTTTTATAATGTTTTTTGCGTTGTAGTAAGTAATTGATGTCCAATAACCCATCAAATTCTCCCTTATTTATACCAAAATCCACTGGAGTGGACAGACCTTCAATCCAGATGATGTCACTTCTATCCCCGGCTATTACAGCACTTTCAGGGCTCATAAACTCCCCATGGCGTCCACTTCAAGAAGTTTTAACATGCAGACCTCCAGTAATGACCCTCAATCACAATTAATGACATCATAAACCCATATTATAAATAGAGAAAGCAGATAAAAGCAGATACCAGAAAGAAACAGGTAAAATAACTCATCCAAAGAGTATAGAATGAAACCAAAAAACATATAAAGGAACCAAATAAACTTTCCAAGCCCCCAATAACATCCCCAAGCATCCATATTAACCCAGTATTCATATCCCAGCCCATAAATCCGTGAAAGCTCATCACAGGAAGCAGATTAAGTTGTCCAAACTGGATATATGCACCTGAAAAAGGTGTATATATTTGTTTAGTTGTTGTGAGCCCAATGAATATGTGCATATGACCTAAAATAAGCAGAAAAATAAATTTTATAGGCTATTTAAAGGTTTAAACCCACTTATAGACCTATATATACATATTATAACTATATATTTCACTGAATATGAGGTTTATGTATACATATAAGCTTATGTATGTCTATAATTACTTAATATCACTTAATATAAGTATATTATTCATCTATTAACACCTTAATAAGTATTATAGGGCTATGGATAAGCTATTTAAACTACTATAAGTCATATAATAGTGTAATAACTATATATATAGCTATTATAACCATATACATATTTATTATAAGCATAATTTTAACTTATAAGCTTAATGCAACTAAGTTTATCTTATTATAAACATAAGAATTACTCAGTCCTGGGGATACATAGGCTGACAAAAAGGATGAGGGGGTTCAGGAGTTAATGAAGGTGCTTTTATCAAAAGAGGCATTGGTAAAGGAAGGATAGGAGGAGTATCACCTAGAAGGGGAAACACTATATTGGAATGAGAGGATAGTGGTTCCAAATGATGAATAGCTCAAGAGGCAGGTGGTAAAATCAAGGCATGACTCCCCCATGACAGGGCACCCAGGACCGCTGAAGACTGTAGAGCTTGTGAATCACAACTTTTACTGGAAGTACATGAAGGCATATGTCCAGTGCTATGTAGCAGCATGAAACTCTTTCCAGAGGAACAAGATCAGCCCAGAAACCATGCCACTAAACTCATTAAGCATAGCCAAGAGGTCATGGAAGTAACTCTCTTTTAATCTTATAGTGGATTTACCTAAGTCACAAGGAAAGAATGCTATCCTCACAGTAGTTGACTGCTGCAACAAGCTGGTGCACTTTGTTCCCACCACTGCTAAGGTTATATCAGAAAGAATTGCAACCTTAATGGTGGAACATGTCTCGAAATTACATGGATTTCCTGAAAGTATAGTATCAGATAGAGGAATTACTTTTAACTCTAAGCTTCTGAAAGCAATGTATGAGAAACTGAACATCAAGCCCATCTTTTCAACAGCATGGAATCCACAGACTGACAGGAAATCTGGGATAGTGAATAAAGAAATTGAAAAATATTTTCACCATTTCATTAACTATCAGCAAGATAATTGGGTACAGCTGTTATCATTAGCTGAATTTTCATACAACAACCAGGCACATGCTGCAGCTGGCATGTCACTATTCTATGCTAACTATGGGTATCACTCAAAAGTCTCAATT
Source organism: Hemileia vastatrix (assembly GCA_030280995.1). NCBI lineage: Eukaryota > Fungi > Basidiomycota > Pucciniomycetes > Pucciniales > Zaghouaniaceae > Hemileia > Hemileia vastatrix. The sequence goes on along the minus strand of JASXTE010000016.1, from coordinate 24,728,968 downwards.
GGTACCCCATCTACATTACAAGTTTCAGAAGTGGAAGAGTGGATTGAGAGAGTATTGAGTATATTTCAGGAACTCAAAGCGGCACTCAAATTATCTCAAGAATAAATGAAGCATCATCACAATCAAGAAAGGACCCAGCATTGCGTATTACAGATAGGTGACAAGGTTTGGTTAAGCTCACATTACCTTTACACATTACGCCCCAGCAGTAAATTAGATCACAAGAAAGTGGGGCCATTCAAAGTTTAACACAAGGTATCTGACTCAGCTTATGAACTGGAACTACCAATCTCAATGAGAAAAGTACATCCAGTCTTCGAAATTTCATTGCTCACAAAGCATAAAGAAGATAAAATTCCAGGACTCCCAGAAGAGCCATCAGCGCTAATCCAGGTGGGAAATGAAGAGGATTTTGAAGTGGATAAAGTTGTTTCTAAGAGGGTTTATATGGGAAAGTTTCAGTACTTGGTGCATTCGAAAGGTTATGAGGTTGGAGATAGGTCTTGGGAACCAGTGCAAAAATTGGTGAATGCAAAGGAAAGGTTGAAGGAGTTTGAGAAGGTGTGCAGGGGACAGGAGGGGTAAAAGAGGGGGTAATGTTAGGATTTGGTTGAGAGGTGGGGAGGAGGAGTGCAATGGGTGCTATGTATTGTAAAGAGGCGGAAGAATGGAAATTTGATAAGGGGGTTATATGGGGCAAGCGCTGTGGAGTGCTCCACATCAGAAAACTTATCTATTAATTCAGTTATTCTCTAGTCTCACTTCCAATTGGCATATTCAGTCCTGTCTTCTCTCAATGTTGGAAGTCCCAACATAATCAGTCTTAGTTAGCCTCACTTCTGCATCCAGAATAGTCAGTCCCATTGTAGGCTAGTGTTAGCACTAGTGGTAGTCTGCCTTCTTAGGTCTTAACACAGCCCCAACATAGTCAGTATAGTTAGTCTCACTGCTGTACCAGAATAGTCAGTCCCTTCTTAGGCTAGTGCTTAGTACTAGTAGTAGTCTACTCTCTTAGGTTTTAACAATAAGGTATCTATCTCAATAAAATGGTTAGGCATTAAAAGATGAATTTTTACCTGTTATTTTTATAAATTATTATTGATAAGTAAAGAAAAAAGCAATGGAATTCTTCTCAAGAATTTACTAATAAAATAAAAATATTATTGTTATTTATCAAAGTTTTCATGACAGAAACTTAATTTGTATCAATAAAATAAATAAATAAAATTATGGAGAGATGTGAGTAATATTTTTCTCATTAAATTAATATTAGGTAGATATGTAAGATACTATAATAGTTATTCAAGAATATATTGTATATTATATACCTCATACACCACAGAAAAAATGGGGGGTATTGCTAGCAATACCCCTTGCTTGAACTCCGTTGAGCCACAAATCTATGCTTGAATTATGCACACATCATCACCATGTAGGAAATTGTTTAGCCTTCCATTTAGTCAGAGATTTGTCACAAATTGAGCTCAAGATGAACCTACATTGATCACCGTTTGATCTTCTAAAATCCTAATTTGATCATCAGTTGAACTCCCTTTGATCTCACTTTGATCTAAAATAAGCTTTTGCATATCCAATATGTCAACTATTCACTTTCAAAAAGATTCGTAATGAATTTCACATGGAATATTAGAAATGAAACCAGTAATTTTGAGTATATGGCTCATCAAAATGATTAATCTACAACAAAATACCATCAAAATTCAATCTGATTACTGAAAACATTTGGTAAAATGACTAATAGATATTTAAATTGGAAAATAATATTCCATTTCTCAATTTCAAATTCAAAATATAAATCCTCGTTTGAAATGTGAATTTTGTAGATTCCTTGCCTTCCTATATTATGAGTAATATTTGAGGTATTTTACACCTTTGTAAATATGGTGTTGTGCTGCTAGAAATTATCTCTGTTTCAATTCAACTTTATTGAAGCTTGATTCCAGAATGATACATATTTTATAACTATTTTGAGAAAAAAGTCACTAGTAATGAATTTAGCCTTTTATCTGTCCTTTATTAAACCTCACTTAATCCTACTTAAATCCAAATTGACCCACAAAAACCTTATTTGGGATATTTTTTAGCCCAGGATGATTCAAGATTGGAGCAAAATATTATTTTAAATATCCAATATGCCTATTGATTAAATTTCTTCAAGCTTACTTTAAATTCACATTAACATTAACTTTCACAGGAAATATTAAACACAAATCTTGAAAATATAGTATTTAAAATCATAATAAATATAATATAATATGCTTACAACAAAATTTTCTTTCTGGATTAATTGAAACAAAAAATTGTTCATTTGTGAAAATAGAAAAAATACTATCCATCCTGAATTTAGAATTCATTTTTAAAAATTTAATGCCCCCTCACTTTCAAGTTTATCATGTATTTCGAAAATTATATTTTTAATAATTTTGTGAATAGTACACCTGAGATATAAACTTGGGGATATCAAAAACTAAAACATCAGCAAATTGAAATGTTTTTTATTGTTATGAATGGAAATAATGATTGAAAAACATCATTAGAGCAAGTTTGATTTTGAATAATAGGCATACTTTCTCATGTAAATTTCAATAAAAATAATTTTTATTCTTACATAAGTTGCGGTGGATACATTTGAGCTCAAAAAGAATTAAAATTGACAAAATAAGACTTCTATAATTCATATTCAAAAATGAAATCACCCTTCATTATCTACCTGTAAACTATTTTAAATTGAATAATTTCAAAGTCAGTATATACTGATGTTATTTTTTCTTCTAAAAAATTTATTATATAGATTAATAGTCATAAACAGTTGACATAGATGTTAAATTTATATAAGCAATCTTTAATTCATAAAATGATAAAACTATCTTTTATGTAAAAAGTGATGAAGGAAAAAAATATTATTAAATTTTTGATGCACTATCAATAAAATTGAAGATAGAGCATATCAAAAGTGTAAACTTAATTTCAATTTTGATATCATCATTTTATTTTTATTTTACTTGAGTAGAAAACAGATTTTAAATCTCAATATAATTTTAAATCCCATTAGTTTGTAGATTTCAACATTTGAAACTATGAAATAAATATTTATGAAAGAATTTTACAATATTTGCCCTTCTAAAAACTCATAAATCCAACTTCAAATCTTCTAACCTTCACAAGTAACCACAATGCATTCTGAAAATACTCTATATTTAAATAATTAAAGGTAAATAAAATTATGTTTTTATTTTTATTTCAATTTTTGATAAATAATATATATATATACATATATATATATATATAATTTCTTAAAAAGTCTAAGAGGGAACTTAATAGTGGTTTTGGCATTAGATATATAGATTCAACTTTCAAAAAATTTGTTTGGAATAAATTACAAAGACAAAAAGGATATATTTTGATGAAAGAATACTGATTTAGGTTCTCTTAAAATATTATTAACCATTTTTATGGAATATTAATCCATGGTTATCATTCTTTATGATATTATCATAGAATTTTTTCCTTTTTTAATATAATGATTTTCTATTGTGTGGTATGTAGGCTAAGATAAGTTTAAAAGATTTATTGAAGATATATATACCAGAAACAGTATAATCTGTAGATTTATAACTATAACTTACTTTTCTGATGTTTTACATCATTGATAAGTAGCTCATGCATTACACAAGTAAATAATTATAGTCTCTGGAAGTAATTCCTTGTGAATTTCAAATTTTTTGTTATTCTTAAAATCATTACTCAAATAAACTAAAAATTTCTTCAAATATTGATTGAAAGAAGGAGTTACAAAATCTTATTTTGTAGTTAAAAAAGTTTGAGTTATTTTTCATATTATCAAGTATAATGAACATTTGTAAATTTTAACTTGAAAACTAGTGATCATAGCAAAGTAATACTGGAAGAATCAGATAAAAAGGGTGGAATAAAGTCATAGCACAACAGGAAATGATACAAAATTGTTGATTTTTATCTCATAAAATTCAACATATTTTTAACATATTTTACCACCTTTAGATAATGTTTATTGGATTTTAACATTATTATAACAAGCAAACTTAACAATTTTTTGATTTTTTTAACAAAAATAAATATTGTTAGATCATTTTTTTAAAAAATATGACTTATTTTTATGCTTTATCTACAATAGTTAGTAGTTTTTTTTGCAGAAATTACTTGTTTTGATATTCTATTTTTGAATTTTTTAAGAGACTTCATTGCATTAAAGTTTTGTAATAATTTTTCATTAAAGCATCATATTTTAAATCTAGAGAATTGGTTTTAAAATAATATATATTTTCATGTTAATTGACTCATTATTTTTGGATTGATAAATTATGTTAAAATTGGGATTGCTTATTTCTAGTGAGTGTACATCATAGTTTGTTTTCAAATCAAAGATTAATAAATGGTGAAATTTAATAAAATTCTAAATATATTTTAAACCTTTTTGATTTAAATAATGTTTAATGTTATGTAATCATTCTATAAGTAGAACACAGTTAAAATCTGATAATGGTACATTGCTTTCAATTTCTAATACTAAAATTCTATTCTACTTGAAACAATGTAAACTAAAGCTTGGTATCTCATAAGAAACTCACAATTTTCAAAAATCATATTTCCAACTTTTTAAACATGATACACATTAAAATATATTTTTAGAATAATTTCCTAATTAGTTTTAAATACTAGAAAATAATGACCTCAATTTATTTTAATACTTAAACCATTCTGATGAGTGAATTTCACAATCCTCTAAGTAACATATGGTTACCATTTATACACATATGCATGATTTCTCCTTTTGTTTAATTTTAGCTGAATCTAAAAAGTAAAATCACATGTTGAATATCATCTATAGATAAACTTCTTATATTAGAAGCTAATATTTCATATGAGAAATTTGTTATTGAGTTTGGGAAACATTAATAAGTGTTGGGTATTATAATTGAGCCATTTATTCAAGTAAATAAAAAAGGATGACCTTCTAAATATTTCATATATATATATATATATATATAATAAAAATTAATTATATAGTAGCATTTAACCATGTTTTTATACTAATGTCATATAAAAAAAGGGATTGAACTAAAACTTTCAGTAAAGAAAATAAAAATAAGATAAGTTAATATTCTTGTTTATATTCTCATATTTTTTAAATGGCTTACTTAAGGGAGAAAATTATTTGGTTTTAGAGTACAAGAATTTCTAGATAAAAATCTTCACAATATAGTTTGACCCTCTCAAAAAGAAAATTCCTCAAATTTTACTATCACATTTTATATATTTGTTAAGTAATAGAAAATGGAGTTGTGTCTTTGACAATGAAGCTTTAGAAAATGAAATAAATGATTTAAATTTATAATATAATTTTTGAAACAATAAATCATGTATTCAAAAAAAATTATATATCTTACAATCAAGATAACAGTATTAATTAAGCAACTCTAACAACTTTGGAAAGAAAACAAGAAAAAAATAATTAGTAAAATGCATAATTTATTTTTAGAATTTAAGGAAACTTAATAGCTCTACCTGTAAACTAGCCTTAAAGCAGGTTTGGATTTAACATGTGGAAATTCATACATAGTACCCTTCCATCATTAGAGCAGAATAAAATTTATGTAGTTTTATTTTTTTAATTTATAATAGTATTTTTATTTTTGGCTTTTTCATTAGTATAACTATATATTTTTTAACTTTTTTGTTTTTCATAACATAAGTTCAAAGCTGCACATCACTACTTCAAGATGAAACTCCATATAATGTAATCAATGAATGATATATTATAATGGATTTTACTAGAGACTTTTCAAAAATGGTGATTAAGAATACTTATTATAATTTTTTAAATTTTTATTATTATTCTATCTCTTGAAAGGAGATGGCCATATCTCAATTTAATTAGTTTTTCCTCAGAAAAATTTATTCTTGATCTAAATAAAATTGCATCACTATTAACTAGATGTTATTATACAATTTTAACAATTTTTTTATCTGAAAATAGTTGAAAGTATGTATAAATTAAAGTGTTTCCACATAGTCTTACTATTATCCCACCATTATTTTCACATTTAGATTTCATTATAACTGTAAAATAAGTTTTTCAATAATTTTAATAATACCTTAATATTTAATAATTTAGTTACATAGTAGATTTTTTATCCTTTTTTTTATATGAGGCTTATTATATAAACACCACTTTTAGATTTTATCCATTTTGATGTCTGATAATTTAAATTTTCATTTAACTACCCAAATTATATCAAAAAAAATTCAAAAGTATATTTTTTTAATGTACTCTTTTTGATAAACTTATCATTTCTTATAGGTTATTCTTCAACTATTTATTGTAATTAATTACCCACTCATTTATGGTCTGTTATTGTTGTTCATTACATACAGACAAAATAAGGATACTCTCATATTATATTGGAGTTTTAAATTAAAAAGTAAATACTAGTGGCTGGTATTAAATATGAAGTTGTTATAACTAAGTTGAAAATTAATTAATTATTAAATGGCATTTTATATTACAAATTTTATTGAATGTATGTAAAAATAACACTCAAGAAATATATATAAGATATATATATAACCATTGTATATCAAAAATGAAGTACTTATCAACATGGTCTTTTTAAATGATTTTCAAATTTACTTAAAGAGACATTAATATTACCAATTCAAATTTTATATCAAATACAACAATATTATTATTTCACTTTTAATTATTTTACAAAAAATTTGAGTTTCAAAGTAATTTACTTCAGTATTTAATGAATGTTTTTGAAAAATATTTTTAAAAATAGAAATAACCCCTCACAAAAAAAAATATAATTTTTTTTACTTACAATTTGCACCATATTTCTACCCTTAAAATATTTGTATTCTTCTAACAAAAATATTTTTTAAATAAATTTAAAATTTTTTTCATTATTCAATTACAAAATGTCAAATTTATAATTTATTTTACCTTACTAAAAAATTTAGTTGAAAATTTAATTTTGTATTTCCAAAAAATAAACTTAAATGTCAAAAATTAAAAAAACAAAATTATAAATATAATTATGAGAAAGAGGTAGATTAAATTTATAATATTCATATAAAAAAAATCATATATTTTATGGTGTTTGAATTTTAAATTTAATGTATTAAAAAATAATTATTAAATAACCAAGCCAAATGAAATTGGCTTGGATTTTTGGTATCACTAGCACTTATTTTTTTTCTTATACTCACATTTTAATTTTTAATTTTTTTTTTTCTACATTTCTCATTTTTTTTTTATGATTTTTAATGTTTTTAAGACCGAAGTTGCTTTCAAACAACTTTGGTCTAACGTTTCTCTCACTTTCCCACCAGATTGCACCTGGTAGGGAAAGTCACTTCCATTTTAGAGACCAAAGTCCCTTGCAGGGACTTTGGTTTCTCTGTGTTCATTGCACAGCCAGAAAAAAACTGGCTGTGCAATGCACTGCATGCAGCACATGCAACACGCATCACTGCTGCAAGTAATGCGCATTGCATGCAACGCGCGTTTCTGCTGCATGCAGCGCGCATTGCATGTGCTGCGCATATCTCATGCAGCTGACTTGATATCAGCTGCATGAGATATGGTAGCGATTGTGCAACGCGCGTTACTTGCAGCAGCAACACGCGTTGCACACTGCTTTAGCCACCTCCCAGCCTAGTAAATTAGCTGGGAGGGTGGCAAACATTACAGCAAGCAATCAAAGTCGCTTTTAGCGACTTCGATTGCTTGAAAGAGACACTTCCAGCCAGGGGAAACCTGGCTGGAAGTACTAAATTGCAATGTAAGGGACCCAAGCCAATTTCAAAGGCTTGGGTCATAAATTAAGGTTTCTAAAAAGCAGCCAGTATAAATCTGGCTGCAATAAAAAGTAAATTTTTTAAATAAAATACACAAAAAAATAAAAATTTGTTCAAATAAAATATACAACACTCTTCAGCCAGTAAGAAACAGCCTTCCATTGTTACACATAGAAACAAAATCAAATGTTTCTTTCATCAACATTGGCCATGTTTCAATATTTTGAACCAAGTAAGATCAGGAAAAAGGTCACGGCAAAAAAATTGCATAATTAAAAGTCTCCCAATTTAATATGGTGCGGAGGTTCATATTTTAGAAATAGGTGGTGCACATTATAGTTCCCTTTAAAAAAATTCAAAAATGAATTAATTTTGGCGCAATGTAAATTTAAATGTGATGAGTGTATGTTTTTTAGCTACGTGAAACATGGTAGCTAGAATTATGTGGCGTCAATTTTTTTTAGATGTGAAATTGAGTGTTCCACAAATGTGCATCTGTACAACATGCAGCCAAGTATATTCTAGCTGGAATTAGTATATGCATAGGAAAAAATGATCATGCTGTGTACAGTGCCTTGGCAACATCACTCTTGGAATTTAGATGAAGTTTATCATATGACTTGGAGAGCTGCATTTTTTTGAAAATGTGATCAGTGAAAATTCATGATATATACATCTGTTTGCCACCCAATTTATTTTTCCTTTCTCTTTCTCACTTACCTTTTTCAAAAATTATCAATCATATTTTTGCTTTATCATTTTGAATTATTGGTACTATTTTCTTGACCTTATCTGATTACCGGTAAGCAAATTTTTCTTGCTATTGCATTTCATATCATTTTGGTTTGTTACACTTTTTTACACTTTTGACAAGTTAATCTAATGATTCTAATTCTGAATTTATTTTTATGGTATCTTTTACTTTACCCTTTTGATTCATTATAAAATAATTCTTTTTCAGTTAACTTAAAGTTTTTTTATTTGTTTGTCAATTTACTTTTCTTTATTCCTTATCAAAAATGTTCAATTTATTTATCTAACCATTTATTTTTTAAAACAGTGATTATAAAATAAACTTTATAATTAATTTTGATCAATCAGCTACAAATGGAAGAAGATTTTATAGACATGTAAGTTCATGTTTTGCTTATCATTTTTCTATATCTCTTTAATACTTTCTCAACCATTATATTATTAATATGAAAAGTAAAACATCATCTCGTACTTGCTGAAAGCATACAGGATAATGTTTTGCTTTTCATAATAATAATTAGATTGTTTGTACTTTACCTTTAATTTATTGATTTTTAAGTTGTTTCAAAGTCTCGTACTTGCTGTAAGCATACAGGACAATGCTACAATTTAAAAATTAATAATTTATTGAAGTATAACTTTCTAAGTCAATATATTGATCAGAGCAAGATTTTTCATTTTATATATGTGGATATCATAATTCCGTAAATTTTTTAATATTACTAGTGTATTGGAGTTATACTTTCATTATATTATTAATATTAAGTGTAGAGCCAAATCTCGTACTTGCTGAATGCATACAGGATAAAGCTATACTCTTTATATGTATAATTTAATAAAGTATACCTTTGAAACGCTTTCTTAATATTTGAAATAAAGAAAAAGTATATAAATTTACTAATATGTAGATATTCTAACTTTTGTATTTCTAATATTGAAGATATGATAAAGTTAAAGGTATCATTGACTGATAATTGAAATTATGTTACTATTTTCTAATTTTTGATTTTTTTCTATTTTAAATCAAAATTGAATTCTCTTAGGATTGAACCATCAATGAGTAATGATTTGAAAAAAAAAACGGCCAGGGAAGAACTCTAACACTAGGTGGGCGAAAGAGATTGCTACTGGAATGAAACTTGTAAATGCTCTTGGAATGGATACAAACGGGAAGAAGCCACATTTCTATGCACAATCTTATGCAAATAATATGACAGATTGCAATAATTATTACAATTTTTTTCCTGGATGTAGTATTTATAAACCAAAAGGTGTCTTAATACCTAATGTTCTTGTGCAGACTTTTGAAATTCATGAGCTCAAAGAACTAGATATGTTAGAAGCTACGGTGCAATGCATTAAGGATCTTTCTTACTGCGAACATGAAATTAAAAATAATGGTTATCATCAAAGAGCTGGTGGTTTTGGAAAAATGTTTGGTGGTGGCTTTATTTTAGATAGAAAGAAATCTTTACATATTCGTAAGTATCACTTTTTTTAATTTAAATACTGAATTTTTGAATGCTTTTCCTTGCAGATGAATACACTGATGATATTGTAAAAACGGATGAATATAAAAAACAAATGAAGAGGATTGCAATGTACTTTGAATATTTTTTTAAAAAAATATCATATGTAAAGTACAATGAGGCAACTAATCTTTGCGCAAAACTTGGTATTCCTGGATTTTCAAAAGTTTCTAGTGAAGAAGAGGGTGTACCGTTTGCTAGTAATTTAACTTGGACATCTGGAGGGAATGGTAATGGGTTCTCTAATGAGGTTCATCTCGATAAGGATGCAAGTGAGTATACTTTAGGAATATTTTTTCTTAAAGATACAGAAAAAAACACCATTCATATGAAGTATGATAAGACCCAACCACGACAAATAGGTGGAGAACTTATGTTTCCCGAAATTCAAAGTAAAATCAACTTTGAAGCAACTAATGGAATAACAGTGACATTATGGCCTGCCAATCAACTAAGGCATTTTACCTCAAGATGTCATGAAATTCCTGGCTTCACTAGGATAGGTTCTTCTATTCAAATCAGCACTAGACTTTTTCATGCTATAGAAAAGCTTAATGTTTTTGATATTGATATTTCAGAATACTTAGAAATTAAAAAAGAAAAATTTAGGTTAGAATATTTGATTAGTGCTTTGAGAGTTTTTTTGAAAAGAGATGACTTAATAGAGGAAAAAATAGAATCAGAAAAGTATTATTTATCTAATGTTAAGACAAATCTAAAAAATCTAGATATATAAATATTAAAAATTTATATTATATATACACAACTTAATGCAAATTTAAACATGATAAATACTGGGAGTAGCTGTAACATTTTCAGTTTTGATAATTATAGTATTATCTATTTTTTTTATTTGTGAAATAAAATAATTTTTTTTCATAATATTATAAGAAAATTTGATTTACTTTTGAGGAAATATATAAGTTGTGAAATCTTTAAATGTCATTTTTATTAAATTGGTAGCAAAGGTTCTAAAATAAAAAAAACTATAATAAAGAATTTGAAATATATTAGCCATAAAAATGTGCTTTTAATGCTACCAAATTAACTGTATAGTATTTTAGGTCAAACAGGCTTATTAATAAAAAAGTTAATAATAAAGAGTTGAAGAAAGAATTTTGAATCAATAATAGATTAAATTGTATTTTTTTAAGAATGTACTCATTTAATTATTTGAATTGTTCTACTTCTGATTAAAAATGTTACAATCAACAAAAATATTTGTAATAATTAATAGATTATATAATATTAAAGGTAAAGTAACAAAACTAGAGCAGTTATCATATTTTTATATAAACAATAAAATATTTAAGAATTTAATACAAGTATTTGAAATCATATAAGTAGATTTTAAAATCTATGTTATTGCTGGACTTACAATAATTTTTTTTAATAATTAATTTAGAAAATCATGTCAAAGGTTACTTAATAAATTTCAAAGATGGTCACATTTTTGACGTATTTGAAGGAAAATAACTTGATTTATACAAGATATATCATATAGACAGAACTTTATCTATTTACATGTTGGAATATTAATTTATTGAAAGGCTATGTTTAGCAAAAAAAGGTGATACTGGCTGAATGGAGCTCCAGTTATTAAGAAAATCTGCAGAAATAGCCCTAGCGATTCCCGGAGGACTTGGGGTATCAAATTTTAAAGGAAATGGATCACACTTGCCTATAAAAGGTTTTATTAATGTTAAAATATAGTTATTTAAATTTTTCCAAATTATTTCTTCCATCAAATGATTTTTTTTTCATGTAAATTAAGAAACTTAACTTCTGATATTACCTCCAAGCAATCAGCTGCTGAAGCCAATCTATGATCTTGAGAGCTCAGAAATAAACCACAGACACCATCGATTATATAGAATGTGAAAGATTGATATCGGTGGTGGGAGTATTCAGAATTTATTTTGTTTAGTGCAGCCTTTTGTTTCTCTCTCATTATAGTCAGTTCAGTATTTTCGTTTTTCTTACTTGATTGTTGAGCTTCACTAGTATTGCCACTTGATATTGTTGCAGCACAATATTTTGATTTAAGAATGATAATTGACATAATTATATCAATGATAATATTGCTTATTTGAAGAAGAGTTGACATTGATATATCACGGGTTTGAAGTGCAGTGGGACCAACTTCTAAGCCATCAGAAATCGGACTCTTCAGATTTGAAAGGTGAGCTAGAAGCTGAAGACCACGTTCAATTGGACAATCTGAGTTAATGTTTTGATGTGATGGAAGCTGGCTGAATTCATGTGCGGTCAGATAAAGTGAAGATGATATAAGAGATACCCATGAAGAACGGCAGTGGTCACTTGGGATCATTAATCTCATGAGCATTCAGATAAGATTGGATTCAGGGTGATCTGTTTTCTTTGTTGAGGAAAGAATTTCAGTATTTAAACCATCAGGATCACATAAATCTTCCATTTTTTTGAAATCAATATTATCGAGTACCCATAGCTGTGAGCTATCAATCTCTAAAAAAATATTTGCTACAAAAGGAAAAAAAAATAAGTAAAAGAACAAAAGTCAAGACTAAAAATTATGGTAACTTACATAACTCAGTAAGTTTTGTAAGCCAATCTTCTCCACAAGATTTTTCCCAATGAAAAGTAAACATTGGAATATTTGACATGGGTTCTTGGGAAGAAGTAGAAGAGCGTAATTCGAGGAGAGTAACAATTTCCAACCACGACCTGAGGACCTTTGCCGTGCTGATTCTACCTTTATAAAAATTATGAATTTTACAGAATTCCTCCTGCAAATCAGATTCTTTTAGAACTGAGGGTGAATAAGTTAGAGGTTTTTTTGATATCTTGATTGGAGTTGATTTCATTGGTAGAGAAGCTTTCAAAGAGGTCAAAGTAGGTAATTTAGGAGGTGATGGGTATTGCTTCTTAGAAATGAAGGAATTCGGTGATGAGCTGTTTGAATCATCATCTTTATCAAACATATCAACATGTCTTGAAGAAGATTTTAAACTTTGCTTTTTTTGATGAACAAGCATAGCTTCATATTCTGACAGTTGATCATCGCTATTTTCATCGCTCTTTTCATCATCTTCATCAGGGAGAGGGCGTTTATGGATGGAACAATCTACAGCAGGTGAGTTTCTGGTACAAAATATCAAAAGAAAGATAAAAAGTACAATATGTAAGCAATAAAAGAGATATATGATAGAATTTTAAAGATAAAAGAATAACAATAAAAAAAAAGGAAACAAGAATATAATCATTATCAAAACCTTTGCTTTTTTTTGAGATTTATTATTTGATACATCAGAAAATTCATTAGCAGAAGCCGGTTTAATACGTCGAACAAAAGAGGAGCCTTGGGATAATCTCTTTTTCTTGGAGTGGATAACAGGTGTTTCAAGATTTTCCTTAGAAGTTGAAGCATGAGTTAAATCTGATGGTTCATCTGTCTCATCATCATCCCTAATGAAAATGATTTCATCAGGAGGAATCATACCCTCCTCATAAGCTACAAATATATATGAAGAAAAAAAATATTAATAATCTTATCTACTAATTTAAAAGGAGACAAAAAAGGTGATGAACATACATTTTTCAAGGCTTTTCACATATTGGAGTAAGTCATTACAAGGGTTAGATAAATATGAAGGAGAAGGATTATTGTTAAGGATCTTGACAAGCTCTTATGTTTTATCTCTAGCCAATTCAAGTAAGTTGCGATACTGAACTCTTGTTATTTCCTGCCTCTCATTGCTAAGTACAGGAGGGGTAGGTGCCATGCCATGTGGCAGACATGGTGCAAGCTCAAAAGCTTCAAAGCGAGTATCAATCAGAGAGTGGGATGAAACACATTTGGGTGCTGGAAAATCAAATTTTTGAAAAAAAAAGATATAGAACATAAGTGAAATATATAAATTAAGAGAGAGGAACATGATATACATACAAAGTGGAGGTGTAGGATTTTGTATACTAGACATATTGATTAATGAATATTAAAAAAAAGAATTTGATATCAAAAAATTATGATGTAATATGATGAATAATTATAAGAAACTCTATTCTAGAAAATTGAAGTTGATAATTTAATAGGATAAAAAATTGAATAAGATTAAAATTAAAGTGAGGATGAAAGAAACAGAAAACATAAAGAGGGGGATTTTATATTATTTGAGCTTTTTTTAACATGTATTATTCATAGTGGGGTAAACTGAGTAACATGCTAAATCACAATCTGTTTATATTGAAGTGAAATTTGATGTAGCTAACAGAAAATACTAGTAATTCTTTGGGGACTTTTAGTGTGAAAAACAAATAATAACAAATGTATATCCCATATGCAAATTGCCACGGGTAAATACAAAATTTTTTAAATTAGAATTTACTCCTAAACAATGGAGATACACTTAATTAGTATATTATATGAAAAAAAAGGATAATCCTTTATGAATATTTGTTAAATTTACTTTCAGATGACAATGCGAGATTCACATATATACTGATATGCCTCATCAAACAAGAAATGAATTATAAATATAAAATTGGTAACATTAGAATTTAAGATAAGAATTTGTTTTTTAAGTGACAGGAGTGTCAGGCTAGGGTGTGGGCACCGTGACCAAACCTTTGATAAACTTGGATACAACTAAGGGAAAAAAAAAATTGAATAGTTTTATTTTGCAATATATCTTAGTCTGCACAAGATATTGCATTGTTGTCCCTAACTATACCAATATTGTTACTTTTCAAAAGTTATAGGACTACTAAGTTGATAAAATATTATTATGAATCACCCAATGAAATACCTTAAGCAACATTCAAAATTATTAAAATATTAATATTCAATTTGAGATTTGGATTAGCTAATTTTTCACAACTTACCACAGTTTTGATTAATATAATAAAACTTGAAAAAAATTGTTGAGATAACCTAGAAATGGGTGCAAGAAAATGATGAAACATATGACTTGAAACTTAACTCATACACTATTGATAAACTTCATGGATCCTGATTAATTTCTATTGAAATTAATTTTGAGACTAGCATATTAAATTTTAGCTATGACCAAGTACTGTAAGTGCCATGGTTTGTATTCAATATATTGGTGTTGAAATTAATTTTGATAGGAATCAACAAGTATCATATGGCACCATGCATGAAACACTGACAGAAACCATCAAATTTATGAGGCAATGAACCTCATAATTTCGATCGAAATTAATATAGACCCCTGCATATTGAATACAAGCCATTTCACATGGACTACACAGACATAGATAAAATTCAACATGCATGGCTTAAAATTAATTTTGATCGAAATTAACCAAGGCATTAAAACATCAATTTTTATATGGTGTACTTGATCAAACCAGTTTATCTAACTGCTTAGCTTACCTATACTTATAGGAATTTTATGCATAGTCCATGTCCATATTAATTTTGATCGAAATTAATGTTGACTAATACATAATGAATACATGCTATGCCACTTACACTTGCCAGGCATAGCTACCATTAAATATGCCAGTATCAAAAATTAATTTTGATCGAAATTAATGAGCATGATAATCATGAATTTCTGGAGTCAACTGCTTATTTTTATGCATGGTGCCTTGCCAACATTAATTTCGATCGAAATTACTTTTGATACTGGCATATTGCATGTATATATGCCTGGAAAGTGTAAGTGGCATAGTGTGTATTCATTATGTATTGGTCAACATTAATTTCGATCGAATTTAATGTTGACATTTGCATATTGAACCCAAGCCAGAAAACAACCCAGAAGATTCTTCATAAAACTTCCCATTAATTTTGATCAAAATTAAGGCTGACCATATACATATTGAATGGTAGTTATATCTGGTCTGAGTAAGCGGAGATTACTTATATTCAATATGTATTGGTCAACATTAATTTTGATCAAAATTAATGAGCATTTTGATCATGAACTTTTTCAGTCAGTTAGTTGTTTCAATTCATAATGGCATGCCAACATTAATTTTGATCAAAATTAATGTTGAAATGATATAATGCTTTTTTGCATGACATGTAAAGGACGGCAAGTATTTTTAAGTATTGAAATTTACTATACATGTTGAGGGTAAATATAAAATTTACATATCCATATTAATTTCTATAAAAATTAATGTTTACCAATACATAATAAATAGTAAATATGCCTGGCTAGTGTAAGTGGCATAGCTTTTTTTCAATCTGCACTTGGCAAAATTAATTTCGATCGAAATTAAGGTTCATGATTATCATCAATTTATTCAGTCAGTTGCTTACTGTTATGCATGGTAACATGTCAACATTAATTTTAATAAAAATTGAATTTGACATGCCACCAAGCATTTTTATGTAAGATGAAAAGTAGGGCACTCTATTCTTAAGTAAACACATTACAATTCATATTGAGCATGTAAATATCATTTACACATTAATATTAATTTCAATCAAAATTAATGTTGACCAATAAACATTGAACACAAGCTTTACAACTTACACACACCAGATATAACTACCATTCAATATGTATATGGTGCTCACTAATTTTGATCAAAATTAATGAGCAGTTTTATGAAGAATTTTTTTGGTCGTTTGCTGGTTTGGGTTCAATATGAAAATGTCAATATTAAATTATATTTAAATTAATGTTGACCAATACGTAATGAATACACACTATGCCACTTACACTTTCCAGGAATAGACACCATGCAATATGCCAGTATCAAAAGTAATTTCGATCAAAATTAATGTTGGCAAGGCACCATGCATAAAAATAAGCAGTTGACTCCAGAAATTCATGATTATCATGCTCATTAATTTCGATCGAAATTAATGTTGGCAAGGCACCATGCATAAAGATAAGCAGTTGACTCCAGAAATTCATGATTATCATGCTCATTAATTTCGATCGAAATTAATTTTTGATACTGGAATATTTAATGGTAGCAATGCCTGGCAAGTATAAGTGGCATAGCGTGTATTCACTATGTATTGGTCAACATTAAATTCGATTGAAATTAATATGGATACATAAATGTGACATAAAGAGGTATGGACCATCAATTTGTTGAAAATACATTTTTATATCTCATACATTATTTGTTTTTCTTAAATAAAATGTTACTCTCTCTCAATATCACTTTATAACATTTACCAAGCTGCTTTGAAAAAAAACAGAATACATAAAATTCAATATAAGATAGCTATATTACACAGAAGATCACCGTTATACCTAAGTTATAATGATGTTGATGCTCTATTAATTGATTCCCGAATCTTTACCAGATCAATATCAGCTCCAACCCCAAGTGACTCACGTTCATTCACAGATAATCCTTGCAAAAATGTTGCTGAATAGCAATTCTTGGGGAGGTATTTGGGAACATTGAATATACCATTTTGTGCAACTATCCTTTCTGATGACCGTGAATATGTTTTTAATGCTGATTTTTTTTGAGCTGGTGTATGGGCTAAGTCCTTTTGTCATCTTATCCATTTTTTTAAACAAATCATTGAGTTCAGGATTTTGCCATCCAGGAATAGCTCGGATAGGTGCAGTTGGGGCTGGTGCTGGGCCTTCCTCGATATCAGAGATGCACCTAGTATCATGAAAAAGCACAACAAAACCTGGCACATCACTGCAGAGATCTCTTGCTAACTTGTAGCGTGCACTAGCAATCTGAATTCCAACTAAATCAGCTTCATAATAACAAAAAGCAAAGTAAAATAAAAAACTTACCTTGGTCCGATAACGTTTTACTTGTGCCCTTGCCCTCTTTTCAATCTTTTCTCTTGCTACCCTTTCCTCTTCTTGCCCAAACAACCTTATCATCTCCTTCCCCTTATTAACTACCCATTTCTCAATAACACATTGAGTGAACTGAAGCTTTGACTGATCGATTGTATTCAAGGTGGTGAGCCATCTGGTACAGTGGTTGCATACTATGCTTCCCATGACTTGATTCCAAGTTGATTCTGAAAAATCACGGCAAGTCCAATCAAACACGAATTTCCGAAAACCTTTTTCTTGCAATTCACGCTCTAAGTTTCTTTTGACAGAAAGTGGGATTGGTGCTCCTCCTTTTAGTCCTCGAGGCTCAGGTGCTGGAAAAAATTCGGGTAGTCGAATTTTGGATCACAAGAAGGCTATAGAATTGGTTATCAGAAATTGTCGATCAGCTGCAGAATTGGCACGGTTAGAAGATTGGACTTGGGTTAGGACAGTTTGAATTGGCTCCAATCTTTCCAATTTTCAATCTCCAAAGGTGTTGGGCTCGCAGGATATTTTGATATTTGTGTTGGTCCCCCAAGACAATACTTCAGAAAGTGGTAAATATTTCTATTTAGACTGTCCGAGCTCCTGGGAACATCATTCCTTCTAACTAAGCCTCTTACAGCCCTTAACCCCCATTCTCGCTCATGAGACTCTGCTGAATTGAGTCTGTGGTGATCACTGATACCCATAGTGATTGAGGGATTCACTAACAATTCAAATAATTTAATTAAATTGGTTATTTTTCAATAAAAGAATACACTACAAATTTGACTTACCTGCTCCACTTGTGCTTGCTCCTTGGTTAGGCTGAGCAGATGATGATTGGTCTCCAAAAAATTCCCTCAATACTTCACTAGCCCAATCTCTTCCTAGCTGATCAGCTTGCTGATCAGCACTTTCAGAAGCAGAAGGATGATTGGGATTAAAATTTCTCGGTTCTGAATGAGACTCTTGGCCTGGATTGGGATTAGGTGGTGGGTTAGGATTAGGTGGTACAGATTGAGATGCATCTGGAGGTGGATCAGCAGAGGGTGGTGGAGGAGTATTTCCAGTATTAGTATGTTGAGGCGGAAAACAATCAGAATTGGTTGGGTCAACAGACATCCCTTCAAAATTATCATCCATAATGAACTGTAATAAAATAAAATAAAATAAAAATAATCAGTTGTTAAAATTTATACCTATCAAAGCTAAAGTAAAAAAAGATACTATGTATATAGTCTTGTAAACGTGTATGTTCTCTTGTCGAAAAATAAAGTGAATAATATATAGCTATCAGCTAAAGTTGGAAGGTCAAACTATTTATAGTAGATGAATGAGCAAGAAGATCATTCATTAAGTAAAAATTTTATCATATTTCTCATTATCATGATTTTATTTCTTTCATTCTTACATTTAAGATAAAAATGACTCATTGAAAGCATGGGTTCTCTCGCAATAAAAGCAACCAAAGTAATTGTTCACTGATTTATGATAAGGTAAGTTGGATGCATTGCATTTTTTAATCGAGGATTGAATTATTTCTTTCACCATTTACAAATATCACCAATCCTACAAATTTCCCCAATCCCAAATTAACACAAAGATGTTAGTCAACAGAAAATAAATTTGATTAATTTTTTCACTCACTACTGTCTGCAGTCCAATGGCAGTGACAACCTCGTCTTTGATTCCAAACATTCCTTTTTTGTGCTCGACAGTAGCTGCATGTCCAATTATTGCATCTTTCTTAATCACAATTTGAGTTGCTTTGGCTACTCTTACTAACCGACAATTCACTTGTGGGAAAAGCTCATAGGGATCCTTTGATGTTTCTTCTGGACGGAGCTCTTTGAAAGGACTTACTATTAAATATATTTGATCAATCTCTTCCTTTGATCTGAAAAGATCATCAATTTGCCCAAACTGGCTATCTTTTCCATAGTAGAATTCAATTGTTGAGTTAGCAATGTGTCGATGGTAACTAGTAAACCTCTTTCCATGTATCAATATGCTTGCTACATTTTCAACTACCCGATCCCCACTTTTCTCTGATGGTGTCAAAGCCCGTCTTGAAGTTTCTTTTCCCATTCGTGCCCTTACCCATTTAGTAAATAATGCCATACTTAGATGGATCCATTTGTTTTGTTTATCGAGATCAATATAGATTTTTTTAGTCTCACATTGATCATTATCTTCAGCTTCACCAAGATCTAATACCCTAGACTTCCAATACCAATGTTTGAGAATTGTTAGCGGTATCTCTCCTGTGGTAAATATTAATAAATTAGCACAGCTGAGTTTTTAAATCATTGCTTACAAACATTACATACGTGGATGGTGATTGTTTGGAATTTCAGATAATATATGATTCACCCTCTCTCCAGACCAAGTAGCTGTACCTGATGGTGGACCAAGACGCTTTATCATTTCAGGATAATGTTGAGTGATATGCAGATTTGGCTTTGCATTAATATTCTTCCAACCCTCTTCAAGGCACTCACGATACTCTAACAGAAATTGATCTAGATCTTTAAGCTCATTAGTCTGTATATTTTTTAATGTCAAAAAATTGGTGATTGAGAATAATGTTACAAGTGACTTGAGAAGATAATATTCTCTTGGTTTATCAGCTGAGGAAGCTGAAGATTCAGATTCTTTAAATTTTTCAAACCAAAGGGGTATAAGTGACAAAGGGAAGTAGAGAGTATACAGCATGTGCCATTCTGCTGCCTTGAGGGATCCTGCCTTTTTAGATCCTACTGATTTTGGAACTCGTGTTAGACAGGAAGGTCTTCTTACTTGATCAATCATCTTCCATACAACCTGTAGCTCTGCTGCTGTGATTCGTGGATTACTACTACCTTCATTTTCTTTCTCCTTACCTTTCCTTTTATTTTCTTCATCTCTAGCTGTCTCATTTGATGAGTGAGATCCTTCACTCTGTGATATGCTAATGCTTCTTTGCCTTAAGTTATACAATGAATTCCTACTGTCACTGCTGTGAGACTGTATTGAGGCCACATCGCTATATGGAGGAATAAATTTGGAGCTGGATGACCTACTCTGGCTTCTTGATCGATTTGTTCCCAATCCTTCATTATCTAGTCCATGATGACTTGATGACTGTCTTGAACTCGTACGTCTTTGCCGCTTGTGCTGTCTCGTGTGTCCTGTATCATCATCATCATTATTCGTGGTGCTTAAGCTACTTCTACGTTTTTTCGAATGTTTGTGCAGTGAAGTATCAGAAAAGAAATCATCATCTTCTTCTCTTACATGCCAATTTTTATCCTTTTCCAGCTTTCTTTCTAGATCTTTTGCTGCATTTTGGATTTGAAAATAGCTTAGACTGTGATCTTTTAGGTTGCCAAGCATATGTGAATGCATAACATCAATTGAGCAATATTCAGTTGGACGCCAATATTCAAGGTTATTCAGCTCACTCCATTGTACCCCATGATTTTGAACAATTGATACACGCTCCCAATGTGACTTAGAATTTTTCCACTTTGTTGCCCAGCACATATGATCCTCATGTTTCCGTAATGAAAAATTTCCCACATTCTTTTCACTAATTTCATCTTTAGAGATATTACAGAAAGAGCAGAAAATTTTTGCAGAGTGACTCGAAAAGCCAGCCAATTTTCGTATTGCAGGAATGTCACCTATCAAAGAGAACAATGCAACTCTTAATTTCCGGCCTCGTGGATAAAGATGTGTCTTTTCAATCAATATACCATCCCATAGAGTTTGTAGATCATTAACCAGTGGTTTTAGAAGGTGATTAAGCTGTTCACTTGTGGGTTCTGTTGGTCCGGGTATAATAGCATACAAAAAAAGATTTTCCATTTTGTATCTATCTTCTTGAGGTAGGTTCATACACACCATCATAATATTGCCTACAGACTTCTGATGACCTCCAATCCTATTGCCACCAGGCCTAAACCAGTCGACATATAAAGTAAACATTAAGTTGCCTGAAGTTATTGTATATTCATCATCATTGCTATCCAGAGCTGGAGTGGTTATGGGAAAGTTTTTCCAAATTGAACCATCACAAACATCCTTCATCAAATCACACTCTACACGTTCTGCCACAGGGGTTTTCTTCTCAATCAGAAGCTCAAATTTGAACAGTTTGATCTTTTCCTTAAGCCAGTCGATAAAAGAATGGTGATGAAATGTTTTAAGAGATAAGTATTTTACATGTTCTTGATGTTCCTCCATCAAATACAGCCTTTCATCACATTTAACTGCAATTTGTCCTTCTCCAAACATTTTTAAATAGCGCTTTGATGATGAAAGAAACGGTTGATTGCAACATAGTATAGATGGTTGAGATTCAGAGTTATACTCATAAAGAGCAAAGCATTTAGGACAGCATGTTTTAGTGAAAAATGATTGATTGAGCTTTAATCGACTAAAAACTGTATCTATCGAGCGTGGGACCAGGCGGACAATACTATCAGAATCCAGTATTCCACTATCACCTAGAAGTTTGAGATTCTTAATTTCTTCATCCAAAAATTGAGTATAACCTTCTTTGCTCAAATGATGAATCAGAGAAAGCTTTGCTGCCTGCCACATAATTATTTGGCTATACCGTTCCCCAAGATTTGAGTTTCTAGAGACTGTTGAAGATACTTCTGCCCCCAATAGCAACTGCCCCTATGTAATAAATAATTGAAACATCATAAAGACTTTAATTCTCACATTGAACTATAGATATACAGCTTACTGTTTCTGTGGAGCGGGAACTTCCAATGTTAAGTGGATTGTTGGAAGAAATAACCATCTGGGCCTTCCTATTTCTTTCCTCTTGATGTTTTGCATAAGAATTAGAGCTTTTGAAAGCCATACCAACTTCAAAGGACCCAGAAGAAGTTTGATACTTTCTATTGACACATCCAAGATCTTGACATTGACATACATCAAAAAATGGAGGCATTGTAATTGTGATAATTGTAGGAATAAGTTAGCTATTCGAAGTTACCGATTGAAGGTATTCCTTTTTTTGAAAGGCACTAGCTAATATAAGCTACATTTTTTTATCAAAAGAATATGATGGAATATGTGTTGAAATTATTTAAGTTTAAATGTTTAATTTCTAATCGGATAAATTATATATTAATTTAAAGTTATGCAGTCTACTTTATTTGTATTCTGTATACTCTCTGCATTTGTACAACAATGCATGCATGTTTATCAGAATATTTTCTATCATAGAAAAAATTCTGTTGTACGCACAAGCATCTTAATTATTTTTCTATCAAATGCCTTCTGAGTTATATCTAACTACCCTATAATTATTTGATTTTGATAAAAATTCTTAGTTATGGACTATAAGAAAAGTAATCCATATTTTTAACATAATTATTTAAAAAATTACCCCAAAAAACAAAGTTAAACCCAAAAATAAGTTTAATATTTTGTAAAAAACAATCACAAACATATTTCTTTCAATTTGAAAATTGGTCTGTACTAGGTAGAATTTTCTATAAAGAAAAAATCAAAAATACTCAAATAATAGATGCTACAAAAGTGTAAACCTTAAAGAATTACATAAAAGCTGAAACCTTGTATAACTTTTCATACATAAATGTGATGAAGTGACACTCTAGTCTATTTATTCAGGTTGAAAAAAATTACTCAATAGAATATGTATTACTATCATATTGGACCAAAAATAATTTTTTGGTAATCAAAAAATGAACATAGCCTCACATTTAACAAATTATTTTTGTGGAAGAATTTTTTGAAAAGAAAAAAAAATCCGTTTCTTAAATGAGTCTGCTTTTATCACATAATCATTCTCTTTATTTTATACCATTCCTTTTGAGTTCAAGTTGCATATAAAAATATAATTTATGCATATTATAATTCCATAAAGTTGAAATATTTCTTATTCTTAATTTTTGTGATATTTCTCCTTAAATCAACTTTGATCATAAAGTTTTGGAGCTCAACAATTTATCCTTCCTCTTTGTTTAATTTAATTGAACACTTTCTTAATCTAATTATTTATGAACCCTAGTAGCTCTTACTTTCCTCATGGAAACCTGCCCACAAACACAAGAACACTTAATAGAATTTTTAATGAGACTTTGCCTCCATTCAATTCTCACTTTTGTAGATCTATACACAATTTTTGTTGTTCACTTTTTGATATGTCACCAGAATCAAATGGATGGAAACAAAAACCTACTGAAGATCAATTAGACAGATTTTCATCATTCGACATGAATTCTTGCAACATTGCCTTTTAACTACCTCATCCAGAATCAAATTCAGCGGTTTCGGAAAATTTTCCACCAATTTTCCGTGAATCTTTTATTGAGCACCTTCGCATGTGTGGTTTCCCAGGATCAACTTTTGCTTGGAACCTATATTGGTTTGACAAATGGAACCAGGTCTTGGCAAATATTCTCATTAAACACTGGGACAATGCCTTAAAAACCAATAATTTGATTGCATATCCAATTGACTCAACTCAAATTAGCTTCTCAAATCAAATAGGAGTTCTTCACCGTTGGTTTTTAGGTCATGCTGATAGATTAAGACTTGGGAAGGATTCTCATAGCTCTCAAGAAATAATCAAAGTGAGAAAGCATAAATATAGAATAAAAAAAAAGTATGAAAATCCCTTTTTTTTCAACCATTTTTATTTATGACCTTTATTTCAAATAACAAAGATTCTTAGAATTCAGTTAACCGAACTAAACTTCTTAAACAACTTCCACATTGTGAAACTTATCACAACCTTTTCACAAACATCAAGTGTTGTTCAGACACCGAAATTGATAATGATGGATTGTTAAGATGGATCTTAATGCAATGGAGGTCTGAAGATTTTTCTAAAGTTGCACAATATCTTGACCAACAACACTTTTATATTCGAGATAATTCAACCTACTCTGGAAGTGTGCTAAAGGACTTGGCCTTGTACAAAAGAATCAGTTTGGTTTCAACATTATCCCCTAACCTTAATCCTTCTCATGTCCCCTGGGGTTTGCCGAATGACTGTTATTCTCCCTTATATCTTGCATCTCTAAATCCTCAACAACTCAGACTTTTAAATCCTCAAAATCCCATAAATTTACCTGCTCTCCTTGAAATTCTTTCTTCCTCTAATGTGAGTGATTGACAAACTCCCTTAATAATAGGTTTTAACACTCATACTCCTCATTTCCACTGTTTGGGACACTTAGCCTTGAAAAAAAAACATAATTTTAATGATTACTATTATCATTAAAATTTATAGAAATGAAATTTGGCTTACATTGTTAGCTCCATTTTTTTCCTTTGAATCTTATACATGCTGAATTCTATACTTCCTTGTACAAAATAATTCAAAACATTTACTTCATTTTGCTGCCCCATTCTATACAGCCGATCAACAGCCTGTTGCTAAACTGCTGGATTCCAATTTGGCTCCTATTTCAACATTGAACATATAAAAAATTTAATATTTTTGTTCTTAATATGAAATAAAAGACATTGAGCTCACCATTATATATACATTTTGAGCACACCTGAGATCTATACCCACTCCTGCAGCCTGAATCGTTCCAACCAAAACTTGGCAATTTTTATTAAAATGGAATTCATGCATATTTTTGTCTCGCTTTGTCCTGCTGAGTTCACCCGTAAGCTGGGTATACCTAATATTGTGGTCATCTAAAGCCATTTTTATTCTATTTTGAAATATTAGAAAATTGTTTTTAATAAGCCAACACAATTTTGTAAAACAATTCATTATAGAATCACTTACATCTGCAAAAAGTCTGCAAAGTTGGAGAATATAACAGCTTTTGGAAAATTTATACCCCTTTCACCAGACAAAAAGTTTTTTAAGTGGCCTATAAGATGACAAATCTTTGCGGAATGCTGCCAGGTGAAATCAAAAGTTGGAGTTTCATCCAGATTTTTGTAGATTGGATGGTTGCAGAATTTTCTTAAAATCATCAGCTCTCTTAGAAACTCAGATGAGTCCCAAGGGAAGTCAGTGCTTCTGGAGGGCCCATATCGCTCAGTGAATCCTTCTTGAAGCACATCAAGTTTAGACCTCCATGGATCTGCTAATTGAACCGATATCCCCCTTTGAATCTTTTTTGGAAGAGACAAAATTGCATCCTTTGTTCTACGTAGGCTTATGACTTTCATTAAGTGATTGATTGATTTAATAGAATTAGCCTTTCCTTTTTGCAAACCTGGAAAATGGAAATTCTTCCATAACCAGTCTTCTTGCCACTTTTCGATTCTAAGAAAAAATATGAGACTTTGAAGGTCAGTGGGCCTGTTCTGAAGTGGAGTTCCAGTCAAGCATAGTCGGTGTTGGGATTCCAAGTCAAATATTGTTTGAGCCCTCTGCAAGTAAGGATTTTTAATGTAACTAAAAGAATATTTATAAAAATTGATTATAAAAATTAAGTTTTAAGTTTTAGATATAGAAATGGGCACTAACTGAGCTTCATCTAAAACAACTCTATACCAAAAGAGCATTTGAGTCACCGGTATCTTTTTTTGGCTTTGATTTTTTGACATCTTCGGGCTAGCTATTTCATAGGTCTTTAAAACAATAGCAGTGTCCTGTAGCTCATTGACATTAGTATTTTGACAATCCTTCCCATAAAGAACCTTGAAAGGAAGCGCATTATCTTCAAAGTGCACACTTATTTCATTGATCCAATTCGATAGTGTTGCCAGGGGGCATATAATCAGTGTGGCTGAACTCCGATTAATACCTTCTTGATTTTCTGATACCTGGAATTGTCTTGATTCACCTTGAGTTGCACTTATAAGAGAAAGAGTTGAAAGTGTCTTTCCCAAACCCATATCATCAGCAAGTATTGACCCATTTCCTTCAGGCGTAATTGATTGTTAGGAAACTGATCTTTATAGTCATCAAATCCAGTTCTAATCCAATGGTTGTCCTGGTGCCTCCACATGATATCCAACTTTTCCTTTAACATTCTTTCATTGTCAATCATAAAATTTATTGCTTGAAGTTGATGTGTTTTGAGAACTGTTTTGATTCCTCAGATAAGTTGATCAGCTTTCCAATCTTGAGTACTCTGAGATATTTGGAAAGAGCCTTCAAAAATTACATGCGGGATATTAAAAAAGATAGTGGAGTCGTAGTTCAGGATTGGACATAAATCGATTTGTGCTGAAGAAAATGCTTCTTTAGCAAGACTGATTAGTGTACTTGAAGAAAAGAGGCATCCCCAAAGTTGATACTGATTACCAAAAACTGGAACCAAGTAAGCATGAAAATAGAAAGGCTTCATAGGATTCAAGGCACTTCTTTGGTTTAAATGGTGAGATCCAGAGCCAATGTCACCCAATAGTGGTCCAATGTGCTGACTCTGCACTTGAGAAAGATTACCGACAAGGGTTGGTTTTCTTTCTTCAAATAGTCCAAAAATATGAACATTCGAATGGCCTCGCTGTAAAATCGTGGGGGTCGGTGAGTTTTGAAATCTTGAAATTACATTCATATAAATTTGATTGATTGTTATTGAGAACTGTCCAACACATCTGAGACTTGACATATTAAGTAAGAACAGTATCTCAAGATAGTGGTTGTTAAAAGATGAATTGAAGCAAAAAATGAAGAATCAGTTTTGAATAAAACGACAAAATAACTTTTTAGCATATGCTATGCTAAGCTCATAATTCTTTCACATGTATTATTATTATCTTTTTAATAAATATTGGAAGTAAATCAATGATAACTGAAATGAATAATATGGCTTAAAAATAAATCTTGAGCCTATAGAGTAAATTTTGGTTTGTGGAGGAAGAAAAATTTTCTCAATAAAAATGTGCTTTATTGTTACATTATAATCACAAAATAGAATAATTTCACTCTTATTACACTTATTTATGTTTCTGTCTAATAGTAAAATGCTTTAGATGTCAGTTCAAAATCCAAATTGAAACTACTACCTAGAACGATGTCTTGATACTAACATACTTTTTGTAAGTCTTTGGACAGACACTTGTGGTGATCTCAATAATATTAAAATTGATTTGAATTGTATGTTTTATCAAATATCTATGTAGTCTAGTGTAATAATTGAGATACTACAGTTTAACCTTCTGTTACCAACTTGGCAAGAAAATATATGTAGATATTCTTAGAACGAATATCAAATTTTGCTTTCCACAAGATGGGAAAGTGAATATTATGATATGTTAAGTGATATGTTCAAGCTTTGCTCAATCTGTGCTCAGCTCAAAATCAAAGTAATCACCAAGCTCCAAGAAACCTGTGATTGAGTTTGGTTGAACCTAGGTCTAACTGATTACCAAATCTTTGTCCAATTAATTTAAATCTGGTTTCACAATGAACTCCCAACAGCCTTCCAACAGCTTTCCAACCACTTCCCAACATTTTTAAATGAGGGGTATTGCTAGCAATACCCCCCCAAATTTTCTGTGGTGATACTAACCTTTGAAATTTGTCTTAACAATTATCTATTAGAAAGTTATCAATCAAATATTCTTAAAGGCCCTGGTATTAACCTTACACAGATAGGCAATAGTCTAAAAAAAGGTAAAATAGAATTTATAAAATTATACTAGTTTGTTAGCTAACTTATACATCTTGGAGTAGATGTCTGAAAATCTGGATTATGCACAAATGTGTGCCCAGTTTAGCTTTATGGCTTAAAAATTGGCCCGTTTGGAAGGGGAACTTAATCAACTACAATCGAGACCCAATGCATCAGCCCCTATTGAAAAAGAACCAATCCTCCATCTTGAACCTGATAAATTTAAGGGCTATGGAGACAACGTAGAACACTGGCTTATGGATTTCGAAATCAGTTTTCAGGCCAGAGGTATTTCTGTATCAAAGTGGCCAGCTGCCATGGGCACTTACCTCACTGGAGAAGCAAAATCATTCTTTCATCAGATTTTGGACAAAAATAGGAAAGTCCTTCCTGATTGGTATTCCTTGAAAGAAGCCTTTTTGGAGAAATATAATCATGAACTTAAAGAAGATGAGATGCATGGAAACCTTTATAATCTCTCTTTTCAAGGAAAAATTGACGAATTCATTTCCAAATTCCGCAACATTGCTGCTCAAATTCCCGCTACTTGACTCCCAGTTAAAGAAAAAATCTTTATTTTCTGCAAAAAACTTCCAGCCAACATGCAGTATGAAATTGCCCGCATTGACTTTGGAGAGCAGCCAAATCTAGAACGTGTATTCAACATCACTAGAGACAGGGATTCAACTTATAAACAAACTCATTGTTATGGATCAAAAACACTAACACCTCATAAATTGCAATTCAAATCTCACACACCAATTTCTTCTAGTTGGAAAACCGGGACCAACTTCCGACTTCAATCTCCCCAAAAACTAACTTTTGATCACAGTAAAACAGACCAAATGGACTTAGATGAAATTAATCCTGCTACCGCAGAGTGTTTTTACTGTCATAAGAAAGGAAACCTAGCAAAAGATTGTAAGGTAAAGATGAAAGCCAAGAAAAAAGAGGAGGAAGATAAAACTTATCATAAAGTCAATGTGATAGATCCAATCTATGATGTTGAAAGAGAAGATGCAGAAATTGTTGAACGTTCTGAACATTGGTCAGAAAATAATAGTGATGGAGTTTATGAAGGTGATAAAATACCAGAACTCAATGCAATTAATCAACTCACTAAAGAAGATGAAAAAAACTTTAATGACAAATTCTATCAAGAACTGTCCGATTTCAACAGCTCCTCTATTCTATCTGAAATAGGTCCAAGTGCCTCGGTTAGCCAAGTTTCTAGAGAAAAATCCTCCTTCAATCTGTATAACATCAACAGCAACATATCTACCTTGCCTACTTATGCAATGATGGTGAAAAAATCCATATTGCTTGCAATAATTGACAATGGAGCAGGGGCAAACTATATTTCCGCCAAAACTGCTGAAGGGCTAGTTGGAGTTATCAGTGAAAGTGCAATCAAACATTCCAGATTAGCAAATGGAAACTTGGTAGAAATATTTGGATCAATCAACTTAAACTTTCTTCATGATAAGATAGCAATGAATGATGAATTTTTAATCCTAACACTTTCAAATTTTGACATGGTATTGGGACGTCTCTGGATGAAAAAATATGAACCATTCTTTAATCATAAAAACAATCAATTAACCATTGTAAGCAAAATGGGAGAAAAATGTATCATAACTCCAATAAGTACTATTTATCAATTAAATCCAACCCAAATACATGGCCATGCTAATCTTAGTCAAAAGTTTCATGATTTTGCTAAGAAAGTAGCTCCATTTTGCTTTCAAGGTGAGTTAATAGTACAAATAGATTCTCCATTTAAACACTATATTGATACTGGAACTTCTTCACCTATTCTAGTTGTGAGTATATTGTATTTCAAAAGATGAGTGGGGGAAATTATGTTAAAAAATGAAGATTTATTTAATAAAATTATAAAACATTTATGGAGAGCCATCAGTGGAATTTATAATATAATTCCCAAAGCTCCAATAATGTATTGTATTTAATAGGATTTATGCATTACAAAGCTCTAATAAATGATCAATGATTATTCTGTATTTAGTAGTTGTAAGGTTAATTTATATTACATTCTAACAGAACCCCCTTTACTATTAATATGGCTTTCTCTAATCTTTACCACTTTTTATGAAAGAGGATGAATCAAAAGTGTGATTCAACATGGATGCCTCAGAAATAAACCAAGAGAGATTTGTGTAAGTTGTAAATCATCTTCAAATCCAACCTGTACCTCCCTTTTGATTTTCTCAAGGCATTACAAAGCTCTAATAAATGATCAATGATTATTTTGTATTTAGTAGTTGTAAGGTTAATTTATATCACATTCTAGGAGCACCCCCTTCACTATTTATATGTCTCTCTCAAATCTTTCCCACTTTTTATGAAAGAGGATGAATCAAAAGTGTGATTCAACATGGATGCTTCAGAAATAAACCAAGAGAGATTTGTGTAAGTTGTAAATCATCTTCAAATCCAACCTGTACCTCCCTTTTGATTTTCTCAAGGCATTAAAAAGCTCTAATAAATGATCAATAATTATTTTGTATTTAGTAGTTTTAAGGTTAATTTATATCACATTCTAGGAGCACCCCCTTCACTATTAATATGGCTTTATCTAATCTTTCCCACTTTTTATGAAAGAGGATGAATCAAAAGTGTGATTGAACATGGATGCTTCAGAAATAAACCAAGAGAGACTTGTGTAAGTTGTAAATCATCTTCAAATACAACCTATACCTCCCTTTTGATTTTCTCAAGGGCATGATTTTGTCAATTCTGAGACAAATTTGAGTTCTCATTGATGCTTTTGGGTAGCTTACACCCTGGTGATTACACAGAAAAAATTGATTTATGATTTTTTTCGTTTCTATTTTTTTGACAATATGATTCTATGTTATTAGACATCTCTAATAGTGTCACTCATATCATTTAGAAATTAATGTGTTCTATTTTGAAAATCATAGGTGTAATGAAAATAAGATATCCAAACAAAGTGACTGAGAATGTTATGTTTTAGGCTGAATTTCAGTTTCTAGAGGCCTTAGTTGATCATGATACACATTTGAAATGAAATCTAAGTGTTAGTTTGAGAGTAGCAAAAAAACTTTGGAGTGGAAAACATATTTTGCTGAGAACATTACTTCTGGGAACAAAATCCTTTGGCCAACTGGGATGAGACCCAGAAACTGTTGCCAAAGATTCCTACCAACCTATGTAATACTACATATGTTGCAGAAAAATTGGAGGGATTTGTTAGGGATTCTTTTTTGAAAAAATTCTGATTTTGTGGTGGCTGGCTGGAGAGCCCCCTTTTTCTTGTGGTAATATATATATATCTTACATAACTGCTCCCATAACACTACAGCACATTTTTGTTTAGCCATGGAGTGCAAAAACTATGAAACAATTATTTTTGCACTTAAGACCAACTTAAGACCCTTAAGTAAAAAAATTGTTAGCTAAGTGTTGTGTAATTTTTGCACCACTGTTGTTCCCCATGAAAAAAAACATTTGTTGTAGTGTAAATATGGCTATATCATTTATCATTAGTGTGCCTGCAAATATTTTAGCTGTTTGGCCCCAGCACTTATGGTGTATTCACAGTGTCTTTTGGTGTATTTATGGTGTTTTTATCTGCCATAATAAATAATGACTGAGAATATCACACTGCAGATGTTAGCATGACATTGGGTTTGACTCCTCCTTTCCCCCTCTACCTGCCATCAATTTCATCTCTCTCCCTATTGTGACATTCCAAAAATTAGATAGATTTTAAAAATATTTGAATTAATGGAGAGCTAAAAATTTCTGGACATGATTATTTTGGAAAAAATTGGTTGATTGGATTTTCAAAATATTGAGTGAAAAGACAGTTTAATCTTATGTTCAATAAATGAAGATTCAAAGCAAAAGTCAATTTTTCTATCAGTCTAAATTTTCTAGCTAAAATTTTAATTTTTCATGATTCAAAGGTCTAGTCTTCAAATATTTTCTGTAACTTTTCTGATATTTTTAATATTTTTAGTTAATTATTTAGTCTTTTTTTCAATTTTCTACATTGAAAATTTACTTAACTCTGATGATTTTACATTGAACAAACATAGCTGTGCATGCTACCGAAAATGGTGCAGTTTGTAATCCAGATCTTCAACTATCTTTCATACTTTCTCTGCATTTGTTAATGTTGTTTTTAAGGGTTTTATTTGATTTTCATTCTGACTCCAGGTTGACTCTGGGTTGACTCTAGGCTGACTCCAAACTGACTGCAGGTTGACTCTGGATTGACTTTGGAAGGGGTTTATGCAGGTCAAGTGACCTGATATGTAATTTTTGGCTGGACAATTCAATTATGCCTATGGATTGGCTGTAATATTGAGAATAATTATATCATGGCGAAAAAAAAGTAGTTTGCCCGCAGACATGCCGGTTCCAACACCGGACATACCGGTTCTGACATACCGGTTATATTTTTTCCATATGCATAAAATTGTATTCAACTTTGAGTTTCATCACGATTTAACACTGTAAATCAGGTGATTTGGCTACTTAATAGATTGCAATAAGTCCATATTCTGACACAAGTGATTTAATTAATCAAAGTTGAATACAATTCTATGCATAGGGAAAAAATGTAACCAGTATGTCAGAACCGGTATGTCTGCGGGCAAACTACTTTTTTTTCGACGTGTATGGTACCATTAGGCTGTTAAAAAGGAGGAGAATCAGATTTCAACTTCTGTTTTCATGACTCACTCAGTGCCCCGTGAAATTCTTTCCAGATTAGCCAATCAACGTAAATGCACCTGAACTACCTCAGCCCTTCTCTTTCCTTACCCAATTGTCGCTCACGCTGCTTTCTTTCTTGTCGATATTAGTAGATTCTCAAATAATACTCCACTTATGCGTTGTGTCTTTTGTCTAATGTCCATCATGCCCTTAGCTGGGTGAGATTACACGAAGAAAAGAAAAGACAGAAATAGTGCAAATGATAATGAAACTTTTGTCTAATTACTTTTTCGAATTGGCAAGCATTGTTTCTGACACGGGATTGTGGTAACACAGGTACTGCTAATCCCAAAATGCTTACGGTTCTTCAAAAAGCAATACCCATTCTTCCTTAGCCAAAATGTGCTTGCATGTCAGCTAGAATTGCACATCCAAACACATTCTAGCGGGCGGTTGGGGTTTTTCTTCTTCTTGAAAACTGCAAGCGTTTGGGAATTGGCAGTAATTGGTAATGTAAAGGGAATTTTCAGGTTACACAACAGAGATTCAACGTGATAGGCGCTTGTTGCCAAGATCATTTTAAATTAGATGTCAATCAAAACCAAAACTTGTAGAGTATATAATCGTAACTGAATGCTTATGTCAAAATGGCGGGATTCGTATTCAGCTGGGCTTTGTTACGGCTAATCCTCGAAAGCTTGCGGTTCTCTTGCCTCTCATCTCCGCCAAAAGCATAGATTAGCTGACCTAAATTCATGATTTTGGCTGGGGATGGGATGCAAAACAACCGCAAGCTTTCCAGGATTAGCTGTAATTTGAGCTCACGAGCCCAGGAAAAATGGTGCAATCTTATTGAAATTGATACTTGGTTGAGTATGAGCTGCCTGGACTCGGTTGGATGAGAGTTTGAGGCAGAATAGTCAAATAATACGAATGCAAAACTGTTTGAAGGCAAGTATATGAGCCAAGGCAGATTTAACGTTTACTTTTCTGGCATCTTTATCACATGTCACAATGACCAATGTGTTAGATCTAGATTACACCGCAGTACTTTGTATATGAAAAAAAATGAAACTATACCTTTGAGTAATCAGTATTTTATTTTGTAAAGTAACTCGTTCCATAAAACATCTCGTGATATGAATATAGATATTGCTATAAGTATAAATACACAGCCCATAATAAAGATAAAGAAATGACTCTATCACTTTAACCTCAACAACCCCAGCCAAAAATAACAGAATTTTAAATTAAATTAATGTAATGAAACCAAAAAATGAGCACAATTTATATACCTTCCTGAAACCTTCAAATTGGAATCATCTTCTCGAATCCTCTCTGCAAAAATCTCACATCTTAATTGATAGGATTTATTTACTAGACAAATAATGCGCCCCAGTATCATTTATCTGGTCCTACTTGGTTCAACTCTTTTAAATTGTTCTGTTTTTTTTGTAGTAAGTTAATGACTATTTTTTAATAGCTCTTCACTGCTGACTTCCTCCAAAGAAGATAGACGAGAAAGATTTCGAACCTTTAGAAGTTTACCTGAGTAAGAAGCCTTACATGCAAATGTATAAGGATTCTAAGAATGTCCCCACAGTAGGGAATGTTTGTCAACAAGAAAATATTCTGAATACAATAGGTAAAAATTTGTTGGCTTATCTGTAAAATGCACCTGTTTTTTTTGATTATAGGAAAGAATTTATATTTCAAGATCGCAGGACGAGTATGCACTTGTAAATCTCCAAAACTGAATTAATTACCATCTTTTGAGAATTCCTTGCTATCTAAGCTGACTAGCCTCACATTTTTAATCAAAAATTTATTTTCACTAGCTAGATTACGGAGGCACTGAATACAATATGTGTAGGGATAATCATTTTCCGTGGCAAACAAAAGTTACCAAACTTTGTAATGGAGATGTAAGTAAAGCAATTTTGCTCAAGATAACAGAGTAGAGATATAAATGTCGATTGCCCCAAATTACAAACTGATTCTAATATATTGGGAAATTCAGTCTATGAGTCAAGATCAACTAAATCTTGCAAAAAAGAAATATAAAAAAAGGAAACCCACACCCTCTAACTCCGAGAATGAAGTGATAGAACCATCAAGAAAAAAAAGCCGGTACCCGCTAGCAGGTGCGCATCCCTGACTGAACTATGGAAGTTCCATTGGGAGGACGTGTCAGAATTTTAGGGTCATGTGTCTAAGAAATGATTTATATTTATATTGAATTAGAGCATCCGCAGCCGTGTCGGTAAAGTGGTTCGGTATGCATATTTTACCGAATTATTCCCCAATCGTTGCTCAATTAGACTCTAGTAACTAATTTATTCTGCAGTCATATAATCAAATGAGCAAAGATGCTCCAGTAGCTTCTGTAATTGCCAAAACCTTGCGTCACTTTTTTTTGACTCAACCATTATCTACTGAATCCAGACGCGCCTCAATAATTACTTATCTGTTTTTTCACCGTCACTTCACACAACAATAGCCACTACTAATCATTAAATTACTACTTATATTTGTATTACACACTTCAGCCATACTGTCAGGCTAAGATCAACTAAAAGGACATAAAACTAGCTTGAGAAGTCTTTTTCTAGAAGATTTAAATGGTCCTATATGAATATTGTAGTATAAATCCAACAAATAGTAAAATATAATTCAGAATAAAGGTCTCAGTAATATAATTCTCACTATTTTTATATATGGCTTACAATCTTTTTAGTTGGTAGAAAAATAGAGTTTAATAATTCAGATACTACTCAAAAGTCTTATAAAAGTACTAATTGATGTGTATTGTAATTGATTTGGTTATATGGTGTAAATTGTAATGATAAAGAATGTAGAAACAAGACCCAAAATCCTCCTCCTTTTATACACACTGAGTTCCCCTATGATTCCCTTGATGTACCATCCAATACACAGTTAATGACGCCTCAAAACAACTAATAGACATGCCCATCAACATCCCCAGTTACCCATGACATAATTAGAAGAGTAACAACTGTCAAAATCCTGTAATAATAAGGGAAATCCATCAAAAATAAAGAAAAAAGACAAAAAGAGAGTATATGCGTATAAAACAATAATATAAAAGACTAAAGGAGACCTTTTAAGGTTAATAGTAGCTTAATAATAAGGGGGATTTACTGTAGAAATGGAGTGGCTAATCCTGACATTATACTACGTGAAATTCCCATCCAAAAATAACCAATATTGACTGAGAAACCACCCAAAAACTCAAAAAAGAGCGTGAGATGTGGGGTAACTACATGCAGTCCTTGGCAGGTGCTTGCACGGGTAAATCCTTGACTAAAAGTAGGCAAATTTAAGCGTGGTGATGAAATAAGACACCAAGAGTCAGGTTATTAATGAAATTAGTGCATATAAACAAGGTCAATGCATTATTAATTAAGCTAGGACACTAAATAAGCACCTCTCGCCTATTTTAGTGTGTTTCCCCACAGTGGGCGTAGAATGTGGGGTAATTATAGTGTGAAAAAGCTAACTTTGCTAAAAATGAAGCTATTCACATGGGAAAAAAGCAGGCAGCATGTGGCCAGTACACAGAAGCCATTTATGGCATAAAAAACACCAAATTTGAAAAGTGTTATTTTTATGCATTTAAATATCCAAATCAATAGTCCTAAATGAGAAAAATTGATCTGTCAAAGCACATTTTTGATATTCTCAATTTTATAGCGCATATAGTCAACTTTTAAGTGAAATAAAGTGCATTTCTTGTTTTTTGCGTAAAACAATGAATATAACAGCTTTAAGTGTACTTAAAAATTATGTAGCCTTATACTTAAGGTTCTTAAGATTACCCTAACATATTCCAACTTAATATTAAGTACATAAGACCTATAAAAGGTGGATATATGCATGTATATAAGGTGTTATAATGGCATATTTTGTATATTATCATAATTTTACTTATGTATACTGTTTGTGTACTCTCAATTATTATTCCCCTGTATAGTTCATGTGCTTAACATAACTTATAAGCACTTTTTACTCAGTCCTGGGGATATACAGGCTGACACTTGCCCACCCAAAAAAACAATAAAAAAATGATAAGTTATACATTTTATTTATTTATTTGTAATTTTCAGGTATTCAGATTAATTCTGTAGCATTAAAGATTATACTTTAAAGAAATAAAACATAATAAAATATTATGAGTACTGTTTTTTAACCCCTCAGCTGGTTGAAATGAAATTTATTTCTGTTTAAATTTTCTAAGAAGGGTGGATAAATTAGAAATTTCTTTTTCAGGTATCCATTTATCAAATTCATTTGATTTCCCTTTAAATCTTAGTAAATACTCAGTTCCTTTTTCTTTAGTAAGGATTCTTTTCTTGAGTATTTTTTCAATCTCTGCTTTTTCCACAATTTCTTCAGGTTTCTTTTTAGGCCTCCCCCTTCTTTTTGGAAATAAGTCAGGATCATTTGCATGGTAAGGTTTCAATAATGAGATAGGGAAAACTGGATGTTTCCTATCATATGGAGCATATAATATGACTTCCACTGCATTATTACCAACCATTTTACTTACTACAAAAGGTCCTACAAAGGGATACTTTAATTTAACATTACCTTGTAAGTTAAAATGTAGTGTTGATATAAGGACTTCATCTCCCTTTTTAAATTCAAATTATTTATGAGATTTGTCCCACCTTTTATTTTCATATTCAAATGCTTTTTGGATGC
This sequence comes from Hemileia vastatrix, assembly GCA_030280995.1. NCBI lineage: Eukaryota > Fungi > Basidiomycota > Pucciniomycetes > Pucciniales > Zaghouaniaceae > Hemileia > Hemileia vastatrix. The sequence continues at coordinate 24,691,081 of JASXTE010000016.1, read as the reverse complement.
ATTCTTCTGCATCCTTCCTACACATTTGTTGCATATGAATAAAGGATTTAGTACCAGGGTGTATATCCAACCTTGGTAATTTATTTAAATGATTTACTGGGGTATTTGGTACATATCCCAGCCAGAGTTCAAATGGTTTCTTCTCTGTTACAGAATGAGTTGTGCTGTTATAAGCAAATTCAGGGCCAGGAATTAATGTTACCCAGTCATGTGTGAATTTCTCATTGTTTTTGTATTCTAATCCAAAGGTAAAATATCTTCTGATCATTTCTTTTAGAGTTTGTATCATTCTCTCAGCCAGCCCATCAGTTTGTGGATGGTGTGCTGTAGACAATTTCAATTGACAACCTGATACTTCCATCAAAGATGTCTACAACTCTGAAGTAAATTTAGGGTCTCTGTCAGATATTATGGCTTTGGGGAACCCAGCAGTATTCATCATCTGAGTCCACCATAGTAATTCCAAGTCTTTTGCAGATACCTCTTTATGGGTAGGGATAAATTTACACATTTTTGTTAATCTATCTACTATTACCCAGCAAGAATTGAAACTTTCATTTCCTGCTAATGGCAAGCCAGTTACAAAATCCATGTTTATAATTTCCCATGGAGCTTTTGGCTTCTCTATTTGTTGTAACAACCCAGCTCTCTTCCCAGTTAATCTTTTAGATTTATGACAAGAGTCACATGTTTCAATGTATTTTTGTACATCTTCTTTCATGTTTATCCACCAGGCTGTATTTTTAACTCTGGTTAATGTTTTGTTAAAGTCAAAATGACCAGCTAAGATTTCATCATGACAAGTACTCAACATTAACTCTTTCATAGAAGGTAGTATCACTATTACATTACTTAACTTTTTCCTGTAATATATATATCCATCTTCAATTGATAGTTTACCTTTTTGCAATGCATTTCTATACTTTGGAGGCAAGGTTTTAATTAATGCACTCACAGAGGCATTTTTTGGATCATTAAGAATGGTAGATAGTTTAGTCAAATCTTTATCAGATGAATAATTTTCCAATATAGTTTGCATAAACACTTCTTCTAAATCCACCATATAAATCCCAAATATATGTATAACCTAATTTTCAGGTACATAAGCTGGGTTGTCAGCATCATTTGGCAAAGGACTTCTGGATAATAAATCCACATTAGAATGCAATTTTCCTGATCTGTGAGTGATTGTCATTCTTCCTCTGTACTCTTGTACAGCTAGTTGCCATCTAAACATGTGCCTATTAGGGGGTGTCAGTTCTGGCGAATCCGCACTTAACTTAAGTGCGGATTTCAAACCAAATCAGCACTTAAATTTTGCAAAAAAGTCACTTATTTCAAAAAAGGGTGTCAGTTATGACCTCAAATCAGCACTTTTTTCCCGTTTTTTTTCACAACCACATTTTGGCCACAAAACATCCCTTCCTTTCTTACCCCATCCCTGTCACATGTGACACACTGACCTTCCTCGCTACCTACCCATCAATCCTTGGCACACACCCCTTCCTGACATTTTCAATATTTTGACCAGGCATGTTCACATTCTTTTTTACTTATTTCTTCTACTTCTTAATCTTTTTTCTATGGGTGTCAGTTCTGACCTCAAATCAGCACTTTTTTCATGATTTTTTTTTCAAAACCACATGTTGGCCACATCATCCCTTTCTTTCCCATACCATTTTGTACTCTCAAAATGTCCTCTTTGTGTACTTCATTCACTTGGGTTGGTATTTTGGTTTGTTGCATATTCATTTTTTTTTGGAATTTACGGTGAATTTTTTTTTTTTTGGATGGCTCATTGGTTTTCTTTCACCAGCTCAACATGAAATTGCATATTTTGTCAGTGATTTTTTTTTCATTCATCCCTCATATCCTTTTCCTATTCTCCTCCAACATCCCTCAAACAATTTGGTTTCATTCATTTTGTCATCTCATCTCTCCAGGCAAGTCACTTTATTCTTTTTTTTGATTTTTTGATTACTAATTATAATTTTTTTTGTTTTTTTCTGTTTATTTTATTTTTTTTATCTAAATTTTTTTTGTAAGTGGTTATTTTGGATTTCAATGGTATAATTAACCTTTTTTTTCTCTCCCTCTTTACTTTCTTTTTTAGCTCCATCACCCTACTCTTCATCCCTCCTTGGCATGGTCATTATCCCCCCTTTCCCTTATTTCACTTTTTTTTGGCTCCATTTCATTGAAACACATACATTGCACATTCTTTATGCATTTCACTTACTCCATATTCAATTTCCCCACAATTCCAACATCAATCTTTCTCACTCTATTATTCCTACTTTTCAATCAAGGTAAGTTTCATCTCCTTTCTTTCATGCCTATATGATATCTCATTCCTTTTATGAAAAGTTCATACTTAAATATATGTATGACTCTTATCTGGATAACAGTGAACTTATAAAACTCCTTTTGATCTCATCTTCATTACCACTTTTCAAGTTTTTGTAAAATTTTAAAAATCAGACTCGGAATTAGGGTTAGGTTTATTCAAGTCAAATATTCTTTTTACTTAAGATTCTCCTGCAGGCTACCTTTCATTTCCCACAAACAGATTTGAATTTGATTCAGTGGTTGCTGAGATATTGACCATTTAAGTTGAGCCTTTTTTTTCCCAATTTAAATTTTTATTTCATTTTTTTATGTAACAAATTAGGGTTAGGTTTATTTAAATCACATGTCCTTTAACTGAAGATTCTACTAAAGCATATCTTTCATTTCCCTTAAACAGGTTTGAATTAGGTTCAGTGGTTGCTGAGATTTTGACCTTTGAAGTTGAGCCTTTTTTCCAAATTTCACTTGTCTTACTTCACATTTTTATATTGCATATTTAGAGGATAAGGATTCTGAAACTCTTATATGATTATTATCTAGGCATTTCAATTATATAGGCATATATTTGTTGCTCAAGAATATCACTAAAGCTCAAAAAGATGAAGATTCTTTCTTATGGGACACTCTACCTTCCTTTAACTCTTTTCTTGCTCTTCGACTCAAAAAGCACTGTAATAAAGCATTTGAAAAAAATCATGAACTTTCAACCAAAGTCGGAATACCAAATTGGTGTGACTCCGAATGGGAAGATATCAGCCACGAATATCTTTTATTTTCTAATGTTATTATCACTCATTCTGGATTTCACAATAAAATTCACACCGATACCAAGGACACCAATTTTCTTATTTTTGGTATATTCTCATATATCAATCCGATATCTGGCCAACCAATACCATCTCCAGCTAAAATCAAAGGACATGGCTTATATTTTCCAGACCACCGATGCATCATTGATTTTGGTTTGGGAAATGGTATCATCAAAACTATTTGGAATTCTTCTCAGGATAATCATCAAACGACCAAAGCTCCTCCTGGTTTGGAATCCTGTCAAGATTTAACACATTTTGGTTGCTCATTTCAAATCAGTCATAAGTTGATTCAAAGAATCAATAAGGTAATGAAAGAAGGTAAGGTTAATCGATTTAAAAAAACTTTATTTAGATCCAAAAAGTATGGGGATTAGAGTTGTCATTGAAAATTTTATATTTTTTCATAAATTTTTAATAAATATTTTTTATGTATCAATTTCCTCAACTAAAGTAATGGGCCCACAACCTTGTGTTGTATAAATGGTAATCATGATAACATTTATTTGTTTCATGGGGTTCCTCTAGCCTATACCTGTGGAAAGTCCCAAACTTTTGTTTCTAGACTTGCTCTGCATTTTGGCTTGAGGGATTGTCATTACTTTAAACTAGGGAAAGTGATATATATTAGATATTTATTTAATAATTTACGTAATTATATTAAATTTAGATGACTTCCACCACTTACTTCAATAAAATGCAGGGGGGGGTATTGCCAAATTTTCAAATCTGACATGTGAAATTGATGACTTAGAAAAATTTTGGTGATATCCACCCCTTGCTTCAATAAAATGCAGGGGAGAGTATTGCCAATTTTTTAAAACAGATATAGAATTTTTTTGAATTGTAAATATTTTGGTGAAAATTTTTGACGAGAATGTGAAAGTAATTGTTTCCACCTTGAGCAGGTTTCTGGCTCAAAGGAATAGCAGTACCATCAACAAAACCAATACATCCTGGGAAGCCCTCTGCTTGCATAACCTGAGATGATTCAAGTCGCTCTTCTTTTGTTGGCCAGGTGAGAAGTTGAGATTACAAGGAGTTGATGGCAGTGATACATTGTTTGGTATAAGTGTTAACTGAACCATACCCTAAATCAAAGACATTTTCTAAACATTTCAAAGCGGCTCCATTACCATTTGAACCCAAATGACATAGTGTGATGGCCAATTGAATTGAGGGATGTTGTTGTTCTTTTTGAGAATTATTGTGAAATATGGGATGATCCTGAATAAGCTCAAGCAATTTAAGGAAACATTCCTGAGAAGTCCTGAACAGCTGTCTAAAACTGGGTGTAGATAGTTTAAGAAGTGTTTGGATGGTGTACTTGGGGGTATGAAGTACTTGAGGATTTCTGGGAAGAAGGTAACGTTTCGCGGCCATTTTTGATAAAAAGACAAAATCTTCTTCTAGATAAGAATCAGAATCGCAATCAGAGTCCAAGATCAGTTCAAGAGCCATGAAAGTCATTGCTTTATGTAATTTATCACGATTTGAAAGTGAGGAAGGCATAACTCTTATATGATATGATATGAAGATGTAAGTGATGTACGATGTTTTGAGTTATGAAGTGTTATGCTGCGGAGTGCTGCGTATGAATGGGATGAGGCTGACAAATCAGTGAAATGGGACTTGATGGTGAAATCAGCACTTTTGGTTTAGAAAGTGCGGATTTGAGTGAAATAAGTGACTTATTTCATTTTGAAATCCCCCAGTATTGGGGTTAGTGTGTTTTGGAAATCCGCACTTATTTAAGTGCGGATTTGTAAGTGCGGATTTGCCAGAACTGACACCCCCTATTAGGTGTTTTCATGTTTAGTAATGATTTTACTGCACTGCAATCTGTTATAAATTCAAACTTCTGGTCTTCCAGATAGTAATGAAGTTTCTACAAATCCCACACCACGGCTAAACATTCTATCTGTGTGGCACCATACCTTAATTCTGTTTTTCTTAAGGTTCTGGATATATAACAGATAACTACTTCAGATAATTTTCCATTTATTATCTGTTTCTGCTGTAAAGCAGCACCTAAACCTATGAAGCTTGCATCAGTGTACAAGATAAAAGTTAGTGTGAAATCTGACAGTCCCAATATTGGAGCTGACATTAAACATTCCTTTAATTTATTAAAGGCATGTTGTCTTTCATTATTCCATATGAAAGCCTCATTTTTCCTGATTAATGTTGTTAAACGAGCTGCAATGGATTGGTAATTTTTAATATATTGTCTATAATATCCACACATACCCAAAAAACTTTGAACCTCTTTTACATTTTTAGGTATACCAATGTTTTTAATTGCTGCCACCTTATTCTGGTCAACACAAATTTGTAATCCAGATACAACATGTCCAAGTACTTTCAAAGATTGAAATCCAAATTTACATTTCTTTAATGCAATTGTCATATTAATTTCATCCATCCTTTGAAAGACTCTTTTCAGGTGATTTAAATGTTCATCATATGTTTTTGAAAACATTATGATGTCATCAATATAGACTAATAGCCATCCTTCAACCAATTCCTGATGAAAAACACTACCCATCAATTTTTGGAAGACTGAAGGTGCATTCTTTGGGCCAAATGGCATTCTCACATACTTATATATACCCATATGTGTGGTTATTAATACGTAATTTTGAGAATTTCTTTCCACAGGAATCTGGTGGTAACCCTTGTTTCCATCCAGACAGGAAATATATTTTGCTCCTTGTAAAGTAGCATGGATAGAAGCTATCCTTAGTAGAGGGTAAATATCATCTACAGTTTATGTATTCAGAGCTCTATAATCACCGCATAATCTTGCCTTATCTTTTTCATAAGAGATCAATACTGGTGAAATGACACAATACTTAGGTGTTGTGTCTACTTTTTCAACAATACCCATTTCCAACAACATTTTTATATTGTCTTCAATATCTTTCCTTTTTGCAGGAGATGCTGGGTAAGGTTTCTTTTTCAAGCTGCCAGGAATATTATCCAAATCACAGCTTAAAGAGATTTTCATCTCATGGTCTTTGACCAATCCTAGTTCATTTGAACCATGAGCAAATGCCATAGGATATGATTTAATCAATCTCAAAATATTTTCTTCTTCAATTTTTGAGAGTTGAGGACTGAAAGAGGCCTTTTGGATTTCATTTTACAATTCAACCATTTCAGTGGTGGTTCTTCCACCTTGCAGTTGTTCTTCCCTAGGAGAAATGGAATACACTGAATTTTCAGAACATATTTTGAATTTTCTCTTACCATTCATGCCTATGGTGAAACAACTGTTTGCAGGATTTAGTTTAATGCCAAATTTTGTCAATAAATCATTGCCAATAATAAACCAATCACTACAATTGTTATTATCCATTACTAAAAATTCACAAACTGCTCTAACATATCCATTATTATATTTAAAGAATACAGCAGTTTTGCATTTGCCAATTGGATTTAATACTGAACCAAAACCCCTCCAGTTCTTGGTCTGAACAGGTTCTAGTTTTTCCTGGTACTTACTATCATGTTTCATTAATGTATTAATTGAAACTACACTACCTGCAGCCCCAGTATCAAGAATGGCATTCATTTCTTTTCCACATATGATAACAGGTGCTCTGATAGGTGTTATTTTGAAAGTATCATGAGATACATCTTTAATTATTCCAGCTTCCTCAATGGAAGTTAAAGATGTGTCTGTATGAGGTATAGCATCATTCAGGAACATAATATCCTGTTCTAATACAAATATCTCATTTTCATCATCACTGTAAGATATGTTACTTTTACAATCCTCATTGGATTCCACATTCTCATTTTCATGATTACTTGGTTCAGAATTCTGTGAGGTTTCAATAACATTTATTCTCTTCTTACACGTGTGACCCTTAACCCAAGGTTCATTACATTTGTAACAAGTGTTATTCTCTTGCCTCTTAGGGACAAGGGGAGCTGAAGGTTTTTTCTTCTCCACTGGTAATTTACTTGTAGTAGGTTTTACCACGTCAACACTTTGTCTGTAATTAATATACTTGGTTTCATACTTGTGGTTTAATAATATCTCATTGCATATATTAATGAACCCAGAGGTATCTCTGATGGTTTCAGTTCTAGCTACAATAATGTCTCTAACTGATATAGGCAACTTGTATATTATTTTTTCTTTCCACTCTTCATAATCCATTTTTAGATCCATAGCTTTCATGATTTTTATTAAATTCATTAAGAAGACCATGGGTTTATCTCCAGAATTTGGATTATATCTTGTTCTTTCATACAATCTTTGTTGAGTGATTCTAAATTTTGGGCCACCAAATTGCCTTTCAATTAGTGCCTTCCATTCATTCCAGGAGTAATTGATTCCCTCACTAAATACAGATTCAAACCATAATAAGGCCACATTTGTAAATAATGATATTAACTTTGAAGTAATTTCTTCATCAGGTAATTTGTATGAAAATTTTAAGTTATCAATTCTTTGTATGAATTGCTGCCAATCAGATTTTGAATCCCCGTCAAAAGAAGGGTACTGATCTAACTTAGGCCAGTTCTTTTGGTTAGTTCTTGCTTCCCTAACCTGAGGAATATTCAGTAATTCACTTACTTTGAAAAGATGATCATTTATTTCATCTTTTACTGATTTACTATTCTCAGAGCCCATGACACTATGTTCATGTTCCATCATTGGTGTTTCATTTGCATGTTTCATGAATACAGGTACTCTTGCCACATAAGACGTGTTATCTTTTATTTTTTCAGTATTTTTCATTATTTTTTCTATTTCTATTTCTACTCTTTGTAACCTATCCTTTATTACAGGTACATGAGTTAGAGTATCATTTACATTTGAAAAAAATAATTTAACACATCCCTCAATGGTAGCCATAATATTCTGAGAGTGTTCTAATTTACTTTCTAAATTTCTAATCTCAGAGTTTAATCTTTTATTCTCATTGATTAATTCATCATTTGAATTTTCAATAATTTTTAATCTATTGGCTGTGGTACGCAATGATTGTGTTATCTGTAATAATACATTTTCTGTATTATTGTTTGACTCTTTTGAGAACTCTTCCAATTTTTCAATTCTCAATAATAATTTACTCATTATTTTTGATTCTATTGAATTCTCTTTTTTGTTTTCTCTATTGAAACTTGCTTTAAAAGATTTTCCCTTTCCTCCAGAGACATTGGCAGAGTGTTGTTGATTATGGGAGAGTCCTGTCCCTCTATTTGAATTTCCTGTAACAGGTCTTTCAGCTCTAGGTCATAAGTTATAAGGTTTTGCCTTATTCCTTACAACTTCATTGTTGTCACACATTTTTACATGGAATTTAAAGAATTGAAAGTTTAGATATGAAAACTTCAAAAAGAAGTTTTATCAGTATTTATTAATACCACTGAAGACAATTTTATTCCTTAATTTTTTGGTATGAAGTGAATTTCTAAGTGCCAAAAGTCAAATATGCTTTTTAAGTGGTCACTTGATTTAACTGGTCTACAATATGTAGCCGTGTTTTTATATTTAAAAAAAACAACTGTCAGTAAGATTCTTTTCAAATATTAAATGAATATTAAAAACCAATAAAAAGGGATTAAAAGTCCTGTTTAAAAGAAAACAATTAATTAGTTTAATTGGTTTATTATCTTCAAAGTACACAAATTTAATTGGTCTATTGACATACTCCCACGAATAACAATTATATTATGTTAAATTAGTGGTAAAATTGTTGATTCAATATCACAATTTTATTATATAACAGGGATTCTTTTTCTGAAATCACAATATAAGTGACCCCAACCTGTTGTAATTTATCCAAATATTTCTATAGGTATATTATTTACGTGCACCTTCTTTGAAATTTTTACTTACTGGATTATAACAGAATTTTTAAGGAAAGGCCCCCAATTGTCAGGCTAAGATAAACTAAAAGGACGTGAAACTAGCTTGAGAAGTCTTTGTCTAGAAGATTTAAATTGTCCTATATGAATACTGTAGTATAAATCCAACAAATAGTAAAATAGAACTCAGAATAAAGGTCTCAGTAATATAATTCTCCCTATTTTTATATGTGGCTTACAATCTTTTTAGTTGGTATAAAAATAGAGTTTAATAATTCAGATACTACTCAAAAGTCTTATAAAAGTACTAATTGATGTTTATTGTAATTTATTTGGTTATATGGTGTAAATTTTAATGATAAAGAATGTAGAAACAAGACCCACAATCCTCCTCCTTTTATACACACTGAGTTCCCCTATGATTCCCTTGATTCACCATCCAATACACAGTTAATGACGCCTCAAAACAACTAATAGACATTCCCATTATCATCCCCAGTAACCCATGACATAATTAGAAGAGTAACAACTGTCAAAATCCTGTAATAATAAGGGAAATCCATCAAAATTAAAAAAAAGACAAAAAGAGAGTATATGCGTATAAAACAATAATATAAAAGACTAAAGGAGATTTTTTAAGGTTAATATTAGCTTAATAATAAGGGGGATTTACTGTAGAAATGGAGGGGCTAATCCTGACATTATACTATGTGAAATTCCCATCCAAAAATAACCAATATTGACTGAGAAACCACCCAAAAACTCAAAAAAGAGCGTGAGATGTGGGGTAACTACATGCAGTCCTTGGAAGGCTCATGCACGGGTAAATCCTTGACTAAAATTAGGCAAATTTAAGCATGGTGATTAAATAAGACGCCAAGAGTGAGGTTATTAATGAAATTAGTGCATATAAACAAGGTCAATGCATTATTAATTAAGCTAGGACACTAAATAAGCGCCTCTCGCCTATTTTAGTGTGTTTCCCCACAGTGGGCGTAGAATGTGGGCTAATTGTAGTGTGAAAAAGCTAACTTTGCTAAAAATGAAGCTATTCACACAGGAAAAAAGCAGGCAGCATGTGGCCAGTACACAGAAGCCATTTCTGGCATAAAAAACACCAAATTTGAAAAGTGTTATTTTTATGCATTTAAATAGACGAACCGATAGTACTAAATGAGACAAATTGATCTGTCAAAGCACATTTTTGATATTCTCAATTTTATAGTGCATATAGTCAACTTTTAAGTGAAATAAAGTGCATTTCTTGTTTTTTGCGTAAAACAATGAATATAACAGCTTTAAGTGTACTTAAAAATTATGTAGCCTAATAATTAAGGTTCTTAAGATTACCCTAACATATTCCAACTTAATATTAAGTACATAAGACCTATAAAAGTTGGATATATGCGTGTATATAAGGTGTTATAATGGCATATTTTGTATATTATCATAATTTTACTTATGTATACTGTTTGTGTACTCTCAATTATTGTTCCCCTGTATAGTTCATGTGTTTAACATAACTTATAAGCACTTTTTACTCAGTCCTGGGGATATACAGGCTGACACCTACCTTCTGAACTATAATATCTAAATAAAAAGTTATTTATGTAGACTGAATCTAAGAAAAAAGGGTCTCCTAATTGGCACCCCCAAGAAGAAGAACAAATTTCTTTGTCATGGATAAGCATCAGCAAGCAACCCAAGTTCTCCACATACCAATCTGGAGAGACATTTTAAAAAAAGATAGAAGTGCACTTTAATCAATTCAGCAAAATACACTATTGTGATTGGGAACAGATTCAAATTTGGTGAATTGTTTGTATTTAAAAAAATAAGAATTAAAACTAATTAAATATTTTATAACATTCTACTCAAGCTGGCAGGAAGTAAACACAGCAAGTCTTATATTCAGTGCAATATACAATGCTATTGAACAAAATCTGCCTAGTGGCTCTTCCCCAACCAACTGGCTAAGAACAGCACTCTCAGTTTTTCATAATCAGAACAAAACTTCTTATAAATGTTTATTTGCATGGGAAAAATTGAGATATGCACCAAAGTGGAGAATTGATACCACCAAACCCACCACTGCCAACTCAGTTGATCTTACCTTGAGCCATACAAACAGAGTTGAGGATCTGACAAGTGAAACTGATAGTCCTTCACCTTCTTTTTCTTATTCTACATGTCCCACCAGAATAACGGCTGCTAAAATAAATAATTAAGTGAAAGCACCTCAGAAGATTCAAAGTCTCTATTGGCAGAAAAATACAGTAATCTTGCTGAAAGAGATGCCTCAACCATGGACAACACAAACAGTTTATTTGGAAAAACAAATCATCTTACCAAGGAAAAAATTTTAATAGAGAAAAAAAAACTTGATAATGATATGAAGTTACTTATCTTGAAAGAAAATGACTGTGACACCCCTGGAGATTTAGCTGTTTTAAAAAAGATGAAGGCTGATTTAATGAAAAGATGGATAGATGATTAACAGCTTTGAGGAAATTTTAAAATTTAGAAACTAGATTATGATATCTCATTAATTTTTTAGAAAACGGAAAAAAATTGAATTTTTTAACTATAATAAAGAATTTTTTATAAAAGTAAAATTTAATAAGTCAGTAACTAATCATCAAATTTTAATATTGAGAGACAATAATATGAATTAAATTTTTTAACTATGATAAAGAATTTTTTATAAAAGTAAAATATAATAATTCTGTAACTAATTAACAAACTTTAATGTTGAGACAATGATATGACAATTTGTAAAATTTAACACTTAATATTGAGAGATGAAAATTATAACACTTTTGATTTAATATAAATAAATTATTAACTACTTAGTGCCTTTTGATATTTAGAGACTATGATATATGGATCTGCTTGAGGAGCTATAGCAAAATCAGTATATGTAAATATATTATCCATTTCAAATTTATTACCCTTTGATATTTAGAGACAATTATATATGGATTTGTTTGAGGGGATATAGGGAAATAGGTATATGTTAATATATTATACATTTCAAAGTTAGTGGTATGGTAAGGTAAACTCTTACAGTCGCCTTGCTGTAAGCAGAATCCGGAGGAGATATGTGGATTTAGTGGAAAACCCCGTCCTTCCAACAAAAATAACAAAATGGGTGTTCTAAATTGCTAAGCTACCCAGTCTACTTGGATCTAATTGATAAAAATAATGAAACCCTGATATGTTTAACGCTTATTGAGATTTAATGATTGTGGCTGTTGAGAAAAGAAATACTGATAACAACAATTAAGGTGTACCAGTGAAAGATCTGAAAAGATTGACTTTTATGTTTTTATAATAATTTAAATTTTTATGAGACAGCAATAATCAAGTCCCAGTGGTGAAGACCTTTCTAAAGATACCCTGTATGAAGTGTGATTTAAATTGTTGAGTAGTATTTCTAAAATGTTATATATAAAATATAAAGTTATAAGGGTATTACAAATTTATTTAATTTGTTGAGTAATAAAAAATGAGACCGTGGTGGTTAAAGATTAAGCTGTATGTTTTACCCCGCCCTCAATTTTGAGTTTGAGAGGCTCTTAAGTATTCCTAGTCACGTGCCTAAGTTTTCCTCTCCAGAGCTCTCCCAGAGTCAATCCGGAGTCCGTACAGAGTCGGTCCGGAGTCCAAACGGATTCGAAGCGGAGTCCGTCCGGACTTCCGGACTCAATTAGAACCTTTAAAACTATAATAAAAAATCTAGAAAAATTACACATGATAGAGCCACTTCCCCTTTACATTCCAAACTGATTTTCGTAGTCTGCGCAGCTCTAATTACCCCGTGAAAATTCATCAAAGTTAAGTAATTTCTGAAAACGTAAATATTTCTATAAAACTTTAAAATTCATTTAAAAATATAAGAAAAAAAGTAAAAATTCTGGAAAAATTTCCCAAGGTTCTTGAGTGACTCGACTTGATACTTATAAACTTTTCAGACCGTAAAAATAAGTTTTCTCCGTAAAATAAATTGTTTTTGTGTAGGCATTTGCTCTTGACCAATTTCTTCATATTTAAAACTCAAATAAATTAAATAAAACCCTTTTATAAAAAAATAATAACGACAATCTTGCACGCCGTAATAACTCCATTAACGTACTTAGGTGCCATACTAAACTTTAGGCTACCACATCCTCCCTCCAATTGAGAATGTCCCCATTCGTAAAACTTTGCATAAGTGATTGAGCAATTCCAAAAGAATTATCTTTTCTAATAAAATAATTTGATAAATTTGTTTTAGCTGGTCTTCTTTTAATTCTTTATAATAAAAACATTGTTTCTTCTTCTCTGGCTTGATATAACATAAAATAAAATAAAATAAATCTTGTGATGATTCCACTACTGAGAGCAAGGTTTGAATTCCTTCAGACTCCCATATACCAGTCTTCCTTCTTGTCACAGCATTGAGAGAGTGGATCTTCCTATGAGCCGAATACTCCTGATTCCAACCTCATAGGGCCCCCCACTGAGCCGAATTCTATGATTCCAATCTCGCCATAAGGTCTTCCAAGCTTCACACCAAAAATGGCCTAACAATGAGGCACTAAAAAAAATCATTCCCTAAAATCCAACTACCATCCTAACTTCTGATTCCTTCATCACAATTTTCAAACTTTGCTATGCAGCAAACCCATAAAATACTTTTGCCAGGCTTCCAATAATAATATTAACTTTAGACCATGTTAAAGCGCCACAAATTTCACCTAATTAACCATTATGCTTTCCTTAGCATCATCACCACCTAAAATTTTAACCTCCTAAAGCTTATCAGCACCCAATTCCAGAAATGATTGAATAACCAGTTTAGATTCTTAGTGGACAGTGATAAATTAAAAGATTGAATTGAGTTATCCAAACAAGATTGACATTCCAGTTTAAAGTCTTGGTGGACCAAACATATAATCGATTGCCAGTTTATGGTCTTGGTGGACCAAAGATCGTTTAGGTGCATAAATAACTTGATAAATTCCTAAATAAGGCCTAGGCTTTACCAAAGATTGAATAAATTTGATAATCCAGTTTAATGTCATAGTGGACCAAACATTTGATCGACAAGTAATCCAGTATAAGGCCATAGTGGACCAATGAATGTTGAATTATCCTGCAGATATTAATTTTCCAGTTTAAAGTCATAGTAGACTAAACAATGAATGAACTACCAGTTTAAAGTCATGGTGGACCAAACATTTGATCGATAAGAAATCCAGTTTAAGGTCATGGTGGACCCAACAGCTTGATAACAGCCCAGTTTAAGGTCTTGGTGGACCTAACATTTGATAACACTCCAGTTTAAGGTCTTGGTGGACCTAACATTTGATTTATATAAAAAAAATCCGTCTCCAAAAATATCCATAAAATCTTAATCATCCTTAAAATTCAGTTTAAAGTCTTGAAGGACTAACAGCTCCAATATAAAATCTTTAATTAAAGTCTTGAAAATTAGCCAGTTTAAAGTCTTGGAGGACTAACAGCTCCAAAATTTGTATAAAAAAACCTTAAAGAATGTTTTGAACAGTAGCCAGTTTAAAGTCTTGGAGGACTTACAGATCCACAATATGTATAAAAAACCTTAAAGAACGTCTTGCACAGTAGCCAGTTTAAAGTCTTGGAGGACTAACAGATCCAAAATATGTATAAAAAACCTTAAAGAACGTCTTGAACAGTAGCCAGTTTAAAGTCTTGGAGGACTAACAGATGTCTTGAAGTAAAATCCCATAGGTATTGAGTTCCCCTAGACCCTGTTTCCTGTCTAAACTAAATGAATAAACTAAAAAGAATGAAGACTGAAAAATAAACTAAGAAATATAATAATAATTTTGATTTAATTAATTAATTTTTTTATTTTATTTTTTTATTTTTTTTTATTTTTTTATTTTATTTTTATTTCATTTCATTTTATTTTTAATTTTTAATTTTTAATTTTTTAATTTTTATTTTATTTTATTTTAATTTATTTTTTTAATTTTAATTTGTTTTTAATTTAAAATAAAAGATTTTAGAAAAGATAGTTTTGAAATAAAAGTTACAATTTAATTATTAAAGAAAGATAAACAAATGTGAAAAGAAAGATAAAAAAAGTAATAATAATAAAAAAATTTCAAAATAAAATTTTTAAAAGATGCCCCCCGGCCATTTGATGAGCCGTACCCTCGACATCCTACCCACATCCAAGTGCAACTTGATGTGGTTACACAATTTGAGAAATTTAAAAGAAAAGAAAATAAATGAAAGTTTTTAGAAGATAAATTTTATAATGATGATCACTGGGTGGGCTCCCTCCAATTTATAAAAATGATTAGAGACCACCAGTGAGCATCACCTTTACAATAATTCATAATATATATTAAAGAAAAGAAATCACAATCTAACATAAAAAAATTCAAAAACAAAATAAAAAAAAGAATCTTGAATCCGGCGTTGAGAGCGGTGTCTCTTAATTCTTTCCAGTTTATAGTCTTAGTGGACTTCCTATAATTAAAAGACAAAGCCAGGATTCAACTAGAAACAGGGAAAATTTTGGAAACAAACATTATGGGGTAATTGTGTATAGAGCAGCCAGCCCATCAATTACCCCCACACTTGCCAATATTAAATTAAGAAGGTTCCCCTGTGAACACTTCTTCCAATAAATTTTAAAAAATTTTCCAACACTATCTTCACCCATATTTTAAGAATTTTAAGTTTTTAAAAATTTCAAAGAAGGTCTTCTTGCTTTTCATTAAGTTTCATCGCCCATATGCAGTGTAACGACAGTAAAGTATTTTGATAAAAAGAAGATAGTTTATCCTTGTTGCGGAGGTCATCATAAAATTTTGTTGATATCATAGTTTATCCTCGTTGCGGAGGTATCCATAAAATTTCGTCGATATCATAGTTTATCCTCATTGCAGAGGAATCCATAAAATTTTTTTGATGTCATAGTTTATCCTCATTGCGGAGGTAGACTTCGGCACTCCTGGTGCCTCTAGGATAGAAACGTTTCACTTGATCGGCCGCTACCTTCTTCTTCAATACTACTCCATCCAACTCTTCTAACACATATGAACCGCCGGAAACTTGCTCCCTGATTTTATACAGTCCATTCCACCTATCTGCAAACATCTTTCCCCATTGACTCTCTAGACTTCTATTATACACCAGGACCATATCTCCTGGATTCAAAGGTTTCCTTAATCGATGTGCCAACCGCTCATCCCAATATCTAACTGATTAGTTTCTGATCTTCATCATCCGCAAATATGCCTTTTCTAAATATTCTTCTTTCTTTTCTAGCTGCATCATTCTTGCACACAATAATTCTTCAGTAGTTTTGACCGTGTCCCAGTCAACTCCAAGATATGATTCAGCTTCTAAATCAACCGCTAAAACTGCTTTCTGTCCAAAAACAAGTTCATAAGGTGAAAATCTGGTCGTCCTTTTGGCAGTGATTTGATCAGCAAATAAAACTAAAGGTAAATAGTGCCTCCACTTTTCGGCACTTGTCCCACACATTTTAACTAAAGCATCCTTAATAACTTGATGCTCTCTTTCAACCATGCCTTCAGCTTCAGGATAATATGGGGTTGCTACCCTCACCTTTGATCCAACTTTCAATACAGCCTCTTTAAACTCTGTCCCAAATTCAGGACCTCCATCTACCGTTACCAACTTCATCACCCCATACCTATATACCCAATTATTCAAAAAAAATTCTGCCACATTTTTGGCAGTTAAATTAATAAGAGGCGCTGCCTCTACCCAACCAGATAAATCATCTCTGGCCACTATTAAATATTTATACCGTCCCTCTTTTATATGAACGGCATCTAAACTAACTCTCCCAAAGAGCGTATATTCACTGGTCGCGCGTCCAGGTTCTTTTGGCCTTAAATAACTTCGTCTTTGACATTCTTCGCATGACTGAACCCACTGTTTAACAGCCATCTTCATGCTAGGCCACCAAAATCGATCAGAAATTCTTCTAAACGTTTCTCCAACGCCTCTATGCCAAAGATCTTCATGCAGTGATTTCAAAACTAATTCTTGCCCCTTCTGTTGAGTTATAACTACTTGAGGATTTGGATACCTTCTCCTCATTAAACGTCGATCAGATAGGTAAAATGTAGTTGACTTCCTCTTGATAGCCACCCATTCATCGTCTTCACAATCTTCTGGCCTCTCTAAAGTCAACAAATATTTGACTAACAAAAAATAAAAACCAGTCTGACCCCAGACTTCATCTTGAAAATTGATTAATATAACATCAATAGGGACTTCTCTATCACCAATATCACCTGCACATGAATGAGCCAATAATCGTTGACCCCTAAATAAATCTTTAATCAAGCTATGTCGACGTTTTTCTTCTGAACCTTTGGATCCTTCATAAACCGTATTTGAAAATACCTCTTTCTCTTTATCCACCCTTTTATTTAAATTCTCTAATTCTCCAACATATACACCATTCCTTAATTTACTACTATCCCACACTAACAATCCATCTTCCTCTACATACACCACATCTTCTTCTACCTCCTTTCTACCAAATTTATCTACACCTTTTCCAACACCTTTATTAACATAAAAAATATTTTCCAGTTTATCCTCTTGGTGGAGGTCATCATCACCATAATCTAAACACAATAGTCCTGCCAGTTTAACCTCATGGGGGAGGTATGGAAAGTCTTCAGCTCCTTTAGTGCTGGCTTTGATAATAGGTATATCTTCATCGAACTCTTCTGAGTCTGAATCTTCTTCAGTGGGTGGTCTCCTTGATAAACCATCTGGCATAGTAAAAGTTTTGCCAGGCTTATGAACTAAATCAAACAAAAAATGTTGAATAAAAGCTACCCATCTGGTCATGGGTGCGTTTGGTAAACTTGGGGAATTAATCATCTGGATTAATAATTTCGCATCCACTTGCAACTCAAAATGTTGCCTCCACAAAATCACCACACAATATGGGGGGCGGACTTGCTAGCGAGTCCGCAACCTTGGACCCAAACTCACCACAGGTTGAACACACATTGAGCTATTGATAAAGGAACCATACAATCAGGGATGAACACCACTCAGCAGAACAGTTTTAGGTGGGTGTTCAAGTAGAGTTCAGTATGGGTTCAGTATGAGTTCAGTCTGAGTTCCATCTGAGTTCCATCTGAGTTCAGGTTGAGGACTTGCTAGCAAGTCCACCCCCTATATTGCGTAGTGAATATGCTGAAGTTTCTTCAGTATTTTTGCCACACCACATAATTCCTATTTTGGTTGAGAATATCTTGATTCGACCTCAGTAAATACTACAGATTCATACCTAACTGGCCTGATGTAACCAGCTTTATCCATCTGAGACAAAACCGCCCCAGCTGCAACCTAACTTGAATCAACTGCTAAATAAATTCTACCAGCATCTTTTCCATAATCCAACTTGTGCAGGACTAAATCCTTCCCCACAACCTCCTTCAACTTCACAAACGCCTTCTCACACTCTTCATCCCACTCCCAGTCTGCATCCTTTCTCGTTAACCGTCTCAATGGAGCTGCCAATGAAGAAAAGTCCTTAATAAACATTCTAACGTATACGCAAACACCTAAAAACCCTCTAACTTTGGTCGTATTCTTGGGTCTTGGCCAGGACTGAATTTTGTTAACTTTCTTCTTGGACATAATCGTACCCTCTCTACATACCACATGGCCTAATATTTCTAAGGCTGGCACACAACAGGAAAATTTTGAACCTGAAATAGTTAAACCAGCCTCTTCAATTCAAAACAAGATTCTTTCTAATGTAATTGCAAACTCCAAAATGAATTTGCGTATCCCGGTATTCTCTTCCAACACCTGGTTATCATAGTCGGTTGTTGGTCCCTTAATTCCTCCATCATCTATAAAGATTTCAGCATATTGTGGAATTTTGTCTTGAAGGATCCAAGCCATCTGAGCTTGATAAACTGCAACCAAATTTGTTGCTCCTTGAGGTAATCTTGTTAACTGTAAACGTCCTAGTGGCGTATCAAATGTAGTGAGAGGCCTTGAGGCCGGATGTAACTCTCTCTCATCATATCCACCCATAATATCTCCCAAACCATAACACACTCTTCCTGCAAACGCTTCAACAAACTCCTCAGCACTAGGCGGTATCCCAGCATCCTTTATTGTAACCCTATTTAATTCCCTAAGATCATGAACAACTCTAAGCTTGCCATTCGGTTTCTTGATACAAAATACCGGACTTGAATAACTTGACGTTGATTGCTCATACAGTCCAGTGTGTATCCGTTCTCTGACAACTTCAATATAGGCTTCTTTTAATGCAGCCGGAATAGGAATTGGTTTCTGCTGCCACAGTTCATGACATACCACAGGAATCTTGTAAGGCTCCCCATAGGAATTCTTCAACACACCCCTCTCCTCTTCTACAAAAGCAATGGCCTTCTCTCGCTTGACCATTACATCCAACAACAACTTCTTCTCTTCTCCAGACAACCAACCATCAGGTCCAAAATTAACAACACCCAGTCTCTCAAAAGTGATTCTTGACGTCTCAGAAAATTCAGACGGATTCTTTACCAAGGGACTTTTATAAGGATCTCTTGATAACCTTGGTCTTCTCAAAGGAGGATTTAATTCAGCAGGTAGCGGTTCATTAATAGGTCGAACTTTATTTGCTACCTTCTTATATTTGGCTGCGTCCACATCTAAATAAACTTGAGGTAAAACATTTACTTTTGTATCGCCATTACATATTTCATCAAATGAATCTTCTTCATTGTCAGAATCGGAATAAGAAAAATTAGAAAAATATTTTATTTCATTTTTAAATTTTACCCTTTTCTCCTTTCCCTCGTCTAATTTATAATCAGATTTTCCAACACCTTTGCTTCCCTTATCCAACATTAAATCACCCGTAAAGAAAGTTGGCAGTTTAACCTCTTGCTGGAGGACTGGAAATGAATTTTCACAAAAATTATTTTTTTGTGTTTTAATTATACTGAGATTTTTAAACGGATTTTGATGTGATTTTTGCAGTTTACCCTCTTGCTGGAGGTCCAAAATAGAAGGAGATACTTGCAGTTTAACCTCTTGCTGGAGGCCCGGAATAACATTTTCACATAAGTTATTTTTTTGTGTTTTACTTATACTGAGATTTTTAATCGGGTTTTGATAAGAGTTTTGCAGTTTACCCTCTTGCTGGAGGTCCGTAAACATACCCTTCCAATTTTTATCCAACCTAATTTGGCCCATTCTGCCTTTTTCACCATTTTTAAATTTAATAGAAAAACAGGGTAAATCCAATAAACATGCAGAAAAGTCCAAAACGTATTTGCACTCCAAAGTAATATTAACAGAAAATAATTGAGAATCCACTTGAATTATCTCCAAGTGAGCTGACCTATTGCAATCTGGGATCTCATCCTGAGGGTAGATTACAACATTAGAGTGATCAGCCCCTGCTACCCCAAAAAATGAGGGCATTCATCCCTTTCCAACAAACATAATTCACCAGAAGCCGTCTGTTTTATATGCCGCTTCTTGGTGCAAACACAACACTGGCACAGAGTAGTAATCCCTGGCCGTGCTTCCCAACCTTCATCTCCAGGAGGCGCTAACCGCATATGTAACCTCCGCATATCTTCACCAGTGATCTCCAAACTAATCCCCATGCCAGCTTGATACCCTATCCTGGCCTCAAAATCCATCAAAAAAGGACCACCCAGAACAGTTTTGACTGCTCCTCTGGCCACATAAAAGTGAACCTTACCAACAGATACACCAATGCCTAACCTGACATGCTCAGCTGTACCCATCAGCTCTGTTGCATGCCCTCCAATGCCTCTGAGGTTTCCCCCAGTTCCACTTTTAATTGGCAAGCCTATACTCGTCGCTTGCTCCAATGAAATTAAATTAATTTGAGACCCTGAATCGACCAAGGCCTTTACTTCTTTACTGTTAAGAGTTACCACCAGGTAACCCAGGGGAGCGGAAAAATGTGTATCTACATCTTCCCCAAACTTTTCAGCATTTTCACAAATATATTCCACTTCTCCAGTGGAAACCCGACACCTCGTCAAATGCTTCTTTTGCTTTTCAGCAAGCGCCGGACTAATCGTAAATAACTCCCCCAAAGATAAGGGAATCTGCAGTTGATTCACCCTATTCAAAACTTCGTCCATTGCATTAGCTTGACCAGAAACTACTGGCCGCTCATACTGGACCTTTGATTTAACAACCTTGGCCCTGGGTACCTCTTGAGGTCCAACCGAGCCATCTTCACCCCCCATTATAACATCTTCACTTTCTATAACCCTAACTCCTTCACCAGCTTCTTGCACTAATCCTGATCCATCGCTAGTCCTTCTTACTCCCTCCATTGGGATGGGACCGCTAAAACTTGGTCTGGGTAGAGACGCCAACGGTACGTCCTCCTCAGAATCCGAATCATCCTCTGGCATAGGCTCACCATTTAGATCAAACTTGCCATAACTAGGGGGCCCCATATCAGCAATCCCCTTCTGCATTTTATATAATTCATCCTTAGAGTAAGGGTTCAATTTGTTGGCGGCAGTTTGAGCACTAGAATTCTTGTCCTTAGAGTAAGGGTTCACTTTGTTATTGGCCTTGCCAGGATTAGCCCTCAATTGGCTCTGAATGCTTCTCTTCGCCTTAGTAGCAGCTGCTCTTCTAGCAGCATTAACATCATATTTGCCAGCCATACAGCTACCCTCCACCTGGGCAACCGTTGCCAGCTCTAAACCACCAAAAGATGTAGAAAATGTGGCTTTAATGACCTCTTTCTCTTTACCTTTGTCAGCTTTTCCACCATTACCATTACCATTTTTGCCACCCTTGGCATTAACATCTTCATCCGTCACTTCTTCAAATCTGGCTCTCCTTTCAGCTGTTAAACTTCTTCTGACCAAATCAGAAGGAGACTGTTCATCACTGGGCTTGATGAACGAACCATCAGGAAATTTATAAACTTTACCATCAAATAAAACTCGCCCAGAATCCATATCCTTATCAAGAGCAAAACAAACTGTTGCTCTGTGCCCCCTCCTATTACAATAGGAGCACACCTTTGGCTCATCATAGCCACCTCTATAACTACTACCACCATTCCCACCATTTCTCCCATTGCCTGAAAAGTGGTTACCATTATTATTGCCATTATAATTTCGACGTTCATACCCTCTAGACTGATAAGAAGTTGACGTCAAAAAAGAAGCGATTGGGGCCTTGTTAGCCTTCTGTGTCTCTTGAACAAATATTTTTAGTTGTTTAGTTAAATCGGCCCGGTGATCGACCATCTTATTATCCACATTGCCCTCAACTTTAGCAGCAGGTAATTCCATTTGTGCCTTCTTGGCCTCCTGAGCTTTGACCATAATATCATTGTTTTCGGCCAAAACTTTGCTAACCTCTCTAACATATTGAGTGCATGACTCTTGATATTTGTCCAACGCTAATAACTTTAGATGGGCTTGAATGTTGTCCTTGATAACCTCCAGAGCCGGCAGTTTCTGCTCACCATTAGGCAGTTCCTTCATCAAATCTTTTCTTGAAAGATCCTTCAAGACATCCATTTGAATATCCCTGCTGCATGCTGACCAAAACAAATCTTTTGCTTGGTTCTCATGCACTAACTTGTCCACCAATATGAGATATTCCACCACTTCATCAAACTGAACACAGAGCTTTTTGAAGTCAGCCATAGAAGAAACTCCACCTTTTGCTTGCCAGTCTCCAACAATTTTATTGAGATCCATCATAGTAAACCTAACACCCCATCTATCAACCATAGCTTTAGAAAGCTTAACCCAATCCTTGTCCTTAAATGCCTGCATAGCAATAAGCTCTTTTTCCACCTCCCTATCAGCAATAAAAAACCTAACTTGCTTCACCATATCCACATGAGAAGCACCATCAACAGCAGCAGCTGCTTCATACCTCCTAATGAACCATTTAACCTCCTCCCCATCAAACTTTGGGCCATCCCAAGAAACAATTCTAACTGAGGGAGTAAGAGGGTTAGAAGATCCAGAAGCAACAGCAGAAGAAGACATCCCAATAAGTAATGAAATGCGTTAAAAATCAATAAAATAACAAGCCTCTTGCAGGCCAATAACAAAAATCCAATTAGAGTTCCAGAAAATAAGCCTCTTGCAGGCTAAGAACGTTCTTGATCCAAGTAAGTCTTTAAAGAAAGCTAGAGAAATCGAACCCCACGTTGGGCGCCAACTATGGTAAGGTAAACTCTTACAGTCGCCTTGCTGTAAGCAGAATCCAGAGGAGATATGTGGATTTAGTGGAAAACCCCGTCCTTCCAACAAAAATAACAAAATGGGTGTTCTAAATTGCTAAGCTACCCAGTCTACTTGGATCTGATTGATAAAAATAATGAAACCCTGATATGTTTAACGCTTATTGAGATTTAATGATTGTGGCTGTTGAGAAAAGAAATACTGATAACAACAATTAAGGTGTACCAGTGAAAGATCTGAAAAGATTGACTTTTATGTTTTTATAATAATTTAAATTTTTATGAGACAGCAATAATCAAGTCCCAGTGGTGAAGACCTTTCTAAAGATACCCTGTATGAAGTGTGATTTAAATTGTTGAGTAGTATTTCTAAAATGTTATATATAAAATATAAAGTTATAAGGGTATTACAAATTTATTTAATTTGTTGAGTAATAAAAAATGAGACCGTGGTGGTTAAAGATTAAGCTGTATGTTTTACCCCGCCCTCAATTTTGAGTTTGAGAGGCTCTTAAGTATTCCTAGTCACGTGCCTAAGTTTTCCTCTCCAGAGCTCTCCCAGAGTCAATCCGGAGTCCGTCCGGAGTCTGTACGGAGTCCGTACAGAGTCGGTCCGGAGTCCAAACGGATTCGAAGCGGAGTCCGTCCGGACTTCCGGACTCAATTAGAACCTTTAAAACTATAATAAAAAATCTAGAAAAATTACACATGATAGAGCCACTTTGCCTTTACATTCCAAACTAATTTTCGTAGTCTGCGCAGCTCTAATTACCCGGTGAAAATTCATCAAGTTAAGTAATTTCTGAAAACGTAAATATTTCTATAAAACTTTAAAATTCATTTAAAAATATAAGAAAAATAGTAAAAATTCTGGAAAAATTTCCCAAGGTTCTTGAGTGACTCTACTTGATACTTATAAACTTTTCAGACCATAAAAATAAGTTTTCTCCGTAAAATAAATTGTTTTTGTGTAGGCATTTGCTCTTGACAAATTTCTTCATATTTAAAACTCAAATAAATTAAATAAAACCCTTTTATAAAAAAATAATAACGACAATCTTGCACGCCGTAATAACTCCATTTACGTACTTAGGTGCCATACTAAACTTTAGGCTACCACAGTGGGACAAGAAAAAAACAGAGAATGGCTTACCTTATATATGCCTTGAAATTCATGATCCAGCAAGAAAAGTGAGGCGTTCTTCCCTCACTCAAATGATTAGGAGGTGTCTCCTAAACTAAAGTAATTGTTAGAGAGGTCTTTTTTGTCTAGAAGATAATAACAACAGTCCAAAAGTAGTGAAAGTTAGGATAACTCAAGATTTCAAGATTTGGGGTACATATTTAATCTTTATATATTACTCAATTTAAAAGGTAAATAATGCAATTATTATTATTATTTTATGACTTAGAATATCTAATTTTAAATACTAAGGAGCTTGTATTAGTAGTAATTGTATTTAATTTGTATATATAATTTTAATGTAAGTAAAGAATGGAATGAATGAAACAAAAAAATTGAGGGGCCTTATATAAGTAAATGAGAGAGAAAAAATATGGTACAACATACTACATACAAGAACATAAGAGGGAGAAATTCCCACAATTAAATTTAAAATTAAATTATTATTAGAAAGAATGTACTGTACACAGTATTTCCTGTACATGTCAAGGGTAATTAAATATTTTATTTTTCTTTCTTTTTTTTATGTCAACAATTAATATTCTGTATTATTATATTTCAATCTACCTTTCAGCTGTCATGAGGAAGCTTTCAAGTAGTAAGAAAATTAGGAAACAATTATAATTATATATTTAATTAATTTTAATTATTAAATAATTAAAATAGGGGGTATCAATGTTCAGGGATCCACAATTAGGGATCAGAAATTTTTTTCCAGGATCAGAAATTATTAATTATGGAAGATTCTTATCCACTAGCCCCAGGGATAGTGGAAAAGGATCCATGATAATGTGTTATCCCGCCTCTTATACACCAATTTCCATTCCTAATTCCTGATCTCAAACTCATCACATCCATGATGGATTTTTAAGAAAGTCACATGACTTATAATAGGGGGTGTCAGTTCTGGAAAATCGGCACTTAACTTAAGTGCCGATTTCAAACCAAATCAGCACTAACAAATCAGCACTTAAATTTTGCAAAAAAGTCACTTATTTCAAAAAAGGGTGTCAGTTATGACCTCAAATCAGCACTTTTTTCCCGTTTTTTTTCACAACCACATTTTGGCCACAAAACATCCCTTCCTTTCTTACCCCATCCCTGTCACATGTGACACACTGACCTTCCTTGCTACCTACCCATCAATCCTCGGCACACACCCCTTCCTGAAATTTTCAATATTTTGACCAGGCATGTTTACATTCTTTTTTACTTATTTCTTCTACTTCTTAATCTTTTTTCTATGGGTGTCAGTTCTGACCTCAAATCAGCACTTTTTTCGTGATTTTTATTTCAAAACCACATGTTGGCCACATCATCCCTTTCTTTCACATACCATTTTGTACTCTCCAAATGTCCTCTTTGTGTACTTCATTCACTTGGGTTGGTATTTTGGTTTGTTGCATATTCATTTTTTTTGGAATTTACGGTGAATTGTTTTTTTTTGGATGGCTCATTGGTTTTCTTTCACCAGCTCAACATGAAATTGCATATTTTCTGAAATTGCATATTTTGTCAGTGATTTTTTTTTCATTCATCCCTCATATCCTTTTCCTATTCTCCTCCAACATCCCTCAAACAATTTGGTTTCATTCATTTTGTCATCTCATCTCTCCAGGTAAGTCATTTTATTCTTTTTTTTGATTTTTTGATTACTAATTATAATTTTTTTTGTCTTTTTCTGCTTATTTTATTTTTTTTATCTAAATTTTTTTTGTAAGTGGTTATTTTGGATTTCAATGGTATAATTAACCTTTTTTTTCTTTCCCTCTTTACTTTCTTTTTTAGCTCCATCACCCTACTCTTCATCCCTCCTTGGCATGGTCATTATCCCCCCTTTCCCTTATTTCACTTTTTTTTGGCTCCATTTCATTGAAACACATACATTGCACATTCTTTATGCATTTCACTTACTTCATATTCAATTGCCCCACAATTCCAACATCAATCTTTCTCACTCTATTTTTCCTACTTTTCAATCAAGGTAAGTTTCATCTCCTTTTTTTCATGCCTATATGATATCTCATTCCTTTTATGAAAAGTTCATACTTAAATATATTTATGACTCTTATCCGGATAACAGTGAACTTATAAAACTCCTTTTGATCTCATCTTCATTACCACTTTTCAAGTTTTGTAAAATTTTGAAAATCAGACTCGTAATTAGGGTTAGGTTTATTCAAATCAAATATTCTTTTTACTTAAGATTCTCCTGCAGGCTACCTTTCATTTCCCACAAACAGATTTGAATTTGATTCAGTGGTTGCTGAGATATTGACCGTTAAAGTTAAGCCTTTTTTTCCCAATTTAAATTTTTATTTCATTTTTTTATGTAACAAATTAGGGTTAGGTTTATTTAAATCACATGTCCTTTAACTGAAGATTCTACTAAAGCATATCTTTCATTTCCCTTAAACAGGTTTGAATTAGGTTCAGTGGTTGCTGAGATTTTGACCTTTGAAGTTGAGCCTTTTTTCCAAATTTCACTTGTCTTACTTCACATTTTTATATTGCATATTTAGAGGATAAGGATTCTTAAACTCTTATATGATTATTATCTAGGCATTTCAATTATATAGGCATATATTTGTTGCTCAAGAATATCACTAAAGCTCAAAAAGATGATGATTTTTGCCTATGGGACACTCTACCTCCCTTTAACTCTTTTCTTGCTCTTTGACTCAAAAAGCACTGTAATAAAGCATTTGAAAAAAATCATGAACTTGAAACCAAAGTTGGAATACCGAATTGGTGTGACTTTGAATGGGAAGATATCAGCCATGAATATCTATTATTTTCTAATGTTATTATCACTCATTCTGGATTTCACAATAAAATTCACACCGATACCAATGACACCAATTTTCTTACTTTTGGTATGTTCTCATATATCAAACCGATTACTGGCCAACCAATACCATCTCCAGCTAAAATCAAATGACATGGTTTATATTTTCTAGACCACCGGTGCATCATTGATTTTGGTTTGGGAAATGGTATCATTGAAACTATTTGGAATTCTTCTAAGGATAATCATCAAACGACCAAAGCTCCTCCTGGTTTGGAATCCTGTCAAGATTTAACACATTTTGGTTGTTCATTTCAAATCAGTCATAAGTTGATTCAAAGAATCAATAAGGTAATGAAAGAAGGTAAAGTTAAATGATTTAAAAAACTTTATTTAGATCCAAAAAGTATGGGGATTAGAGTTGTCATCAAAAATTTTATATTTTTTCGTAAATTTTTAATAAATATTTTTTATGTATCAATTTCCTCAACTAAAGTAATGGGCCAACAACCTTGTGTTGTATAAAAGGTAATCATGATAACATTTATTTGTTTCATGGGGTTCCTCTAGCCTATACCTGTGGAAAGTCCCAAACTTTTGTTTCTAGACTTGGTCTGCATTTTGTCTTGAGGAATTGTCATTACTTTAAACTAGGGAAAGTGATATATATTAGATATTTATTTAATAATTTACGTAATTATATTAAATTTAGATGACTTCCACCACTTACTTCAATAAAATGCAGGGGGGGGGTATTGCCAAATTTTCAAATCTGACATGTGAAATTGATGACTTAGAAAAATTTTGGTGATATCCACCCCTTGCTTCAATAAAATGCAGGGGAGAGTATTGCCAATTTTTTAAAACAGATATAGAATTTTTTTGACTTGTAAATATTTTGGTGAAAATTTTTGACGAGAATGTGAAAGTAATTGTTTCCACCTTGAGCAGGTTTCTGGCTCAAAGGAATAGCAGTACCATCAACAAAACCAATACATCCTGGGAAGCCCTCTGCTTGCATAACCTGAGATGATTCAAGTCGCTCTTCTTTTGTTGGCCAGGTGAGAAGTTGAGATTACAAGGAGTTGATGGCAGTGATACATTGTTTGGTATAAGTGTTAACTGAACCATACCCTAAATGAAAGACATTTTCTAATCGTTTCAAAGCGGCTTCATTACCATTTGAACCCAAACAACATAGTGTGATGGCCAATTGAATTGAAGGATGTCGTTGTCCTTTTTGAGAATTATTGTGAAATATGGGATGATCCTGAATAAGCTCAAGCAATTTAAAGAAACATTCCTGAGAAGTCCTGAACAGCTGTCTAAAACTGGGTGTAGATAGTTTAAGAAGTGTTTGGATGGTTTACTTGGGGGTATGAAGTACTTGAGGCTTTCTGGGAAGAAGGTAATGTTTCGTGGCCATTTTTGATAAAAAGACAAAATCTTCTTCTAGATCAGAATCAGAATTGCAATCAGAGTCCAAGAGCAGTTCAAGAGCCATGAAAGTCATTGCTTTATGTAATTTATCACAATTTGAAAGTGAGGAAGGCATAACTCTTATATGATATGATATGAAGATGTAAGTGATGTACAATGTTTTGAGTTATGAAGTGTTATGCTGCGGAGTGCTGCGTATGAATGGGATGAGGCTGACAAATCAGTGAAATGGGACTTGATGGTGAAATCAGCACTTTTGGTTTAGAAAGTGCGGATTTGAGTGAAATAAGTGACTTATTTCATTTTGAAATCCACCAGTATTGGGGCTAGTGTGGTTTGAAAATCCGCACTTATTTAAGTGCGGATTTGGTCAAATTTAAGTGCGGATTTGTAAGTGCGGATTTGCCAGAACTGACACCCCCTAATTGCTGATGCCATCCTTAAGTCTCTCCTCACTCTATGCTACTTAAGTTTGGTGGCAAACACTTAAGTTTTTTTCTATCTACATACCCCAACTGCACATTTGGCGGTGAATTCCCACTTCCCACTTCCCACTCATCACCTAAACCTTCTACCGACAACAATGAAGCACCTCTCTACTAGATGCTACTTCACTCCACTATGAATGCTATCACTTTAATTTTAGTTCTCTGCTATAAATCTGACTCTGATTTGGAACATGCTTTAGCCTATTTGTTTTTTCTTCCCAGAAAGCATTACCTCATTGCCAGGGGGCCAAATCTTTATCATGATCCCCAATATGATCTCCGCTCCATTCTCAACATTCCTCAACTATTTAGAACTTCTCCCGATTCTTTCTTCAAAATTTATCAACTCATCTCTGAACATCCTATCTTCAATAAAAATTCCCATAACAAACAGTGTAATCCTGCCATTCAACTTGCTGTTGCACTATGTCGCTTTGGCTCAAATGGAAATTGTGCTGCTGTAAGACATTTGGATAATCTATTTAACATAGGATATGGTACAGTGATATTATACACCAAGCACTCTATGATTGCAATCCTTTCCCTCAAGTCTCAAACACTTGCTTGGCCAGCTCCACAACAGCAACTTGAATCCTCTCAAGTAATCCAAGCTGAAGGTTTCCCTGGCTGTGTAGTTTTTGTTGATGGCACAACTATAACTTTGAGTCAAAAGACTTTTCATGATGGTAACCATTATTTTGATTTTAAAAAAAGTTTTATTCAAAATCTTCTCCAATTTCTCATCATTCATGAACTAACTTTTTATCTTCCTTCTAGATACTCTATTGCCGTTCAACTTATATGCAATGTCAATAAAAAATTTATTGCTTTTCACAGTGGCTGCCCTGGATCATGTCATGACTCTTCCATCTTCCAAAGAATGAGAATTTCTCAAACCCCAGACTCATACTTTGGCAAATCTTAGTACCTCCTGGAAGACTCAGCATATGCAAGTGGGAAGTACATTATAACTGTTCTCTGTGGTGCAAGTTTAGAAAATGACCCCAAAACTAAATTTAATTATTGCCTTGCCCAATCAAGAGTACAAATTGAACACGCTATAGGTATTTTAAAGGGACAATTTTCTAGTCTTTGGGAGCTCAGAATCCAATTTCAAAAATAAATGGAGATCAAAACTGCAAATCATTGGATAATGACTTGCATTATACTCCACAATATCCTATCTGATTTAAAGGATTAGTGGAATGATCTCTATGAAGAAGAGGATCCTGAACCAGTGCTGTCTCTCTTGTCCCTTGAATCACAAAACAGTCATGCAACTGGAATACACTCTGTCAGTATACCAATCACCCTCCACCATTTTGGCACACAACCCTTTTAATTTTTTGTTTTCATACTATCTAAATGTCCACTTTGTATAATTTATTCTCTTGGCTTGGTATTTTTCTTTGTTGCATATTCATTTTTTTTTTGGAATTTACAGTGAATATCTCTTTTTTGGATGGCTCATTGGTTTTCTTTCACCAGCTCAACATGACAATGCATATTTTCAGACATTGCATAATTTTTCACTGTTTCTTTTTTCATTCATCCCTCATATCCTTTTCTTCTTCTCCTCCAACATCCCTCAAACAATTTGGTTTCATTTAATTTCTCATCTCATCTCTCCAGGTAAGTCATTTTATTATTTTTTTTGATTTTTTGATTACTAATTATAATTTTTTTTTGTTTTTTTATTTTTTGTATCTAAATTTTTTTGTAAGTGGTTATTTTTGATTTCAATGGTAAAATAAAACTTTTTTTCTCTCCCTCTTTACTTTCTTTTTAAGATCCATCACTCTGCTCTTTGTCCTCCTTGGCATGGCCATTATCCCCCCTTTCCCCTATTTCACTTTTTTTTTGGCTCCATGTCATTAAAACACATACATTGCACATTCTTTATGCATTTCACTTACTCCATATTCAATTTCCCCACAATTCCAAAATCAATCTTTCTCACATTATTTTTCCTACTTATCAATCAAGGTAAGTTTCATCTCCTTTTTTTCATGCCTATATGATATCTCATTCATTTTATGAAAATTTCATACTTTAATATATGTATGACTTGTATATGGATAAAAGTGAACTTATTAAACTCCTTTGTTCTCATCTCCATTACCACTTGTCAAATTTTTCTAAAATTTTGAAAATAAGACTTGGAATTAGGGATAGGTTTATTCAAATCTAATTTTCTTTTTACTGAAGATTTTTCCTGAAGGCACCCTTTTATTTCCCACAAACAGATTTGAATTTGGTTCAGTGGTTGCTGAGATATTGACTGTTAAAGTTTAGCCTTTTTTCCCAATTTAAATTTTTATTTCATTTTTTTATGTAACAAATTAGGGTTAGGTTTATTTAAATTACATGTCCTTTAACTGAAGATTCTACCAAAGCCTAAATATCATTTCCCACAAACAGGTTTTAATTAGGTTCATTGGTTGCTGAGATTTTGACCTTTAAAGTGAAGCCTTTTTTTCCCAATTTCACTTATCTTATTTCACGTTTTTATAATAAATGATTAGAGGATAAGGATTCTGAAACTCTTATCTGATTATTATCTTGCCTTTTATCTCCCTCATTTTGGACTTTTCATAATCACTGTTCAAGTTTTTGTGCAAAATTGAAAAGCAGAGTCAGAAGTAGGGTTAGGTTTGTTTGAATCAACTGTCCTTTTAGCTGAAGATACTTTAAGGTTGAATAAACAAACTAAATTTTGTGAGTTTTATTTTTTTGCCAATTTATTTTTTTTGGTTTTTGACACAAACTTTTTTTTGTTCATAGAAAAAAATGTCTATTTTGTCAGAATCACCTCTTACTTCTCTATCATTATCCTCTTTATCCTCTTTATCATCATTTTCAAATTCAACTTCATTTCAATCATCATCCAAAATATCAAAACAAATAATGATGATTGAATTCAGAAGAATAAAAGAAAATTCATTTGAATTGCTTATTTGGCCATATATCAAATATTGAGTACTATAAAACTAGAGTGGATTGAAAAAAATCTTATCCAAAAGAGTTACCATAAGATTGAAAATACTTAACTGAATCAGGAGATGATGAAGTCAAAGCCATTATCAGTAATTCTTTTAAACCTCAATTTATTTATGAAATCATTCTTTTAATGGTTCAAATAATTAATCTTTCAATAAACTATCAAATCTTATCATAACTCTATATCAAATGGCTTTGGTTCGCTTACAAATAAGGAATACAAATTTGTTGGGTGGTATTATGATTGGATTTGGTTGGAGACCAGGATCTGTTAAAGACTATTCTCTTGGTATGTCTAATAATATATTTTCATTCTTAAAATTATGTCACTCATTTTATTTCCATAGGCATCTATTCTTTAATTAAAAATTTATCTAAAGCCAAAAAAGATGAAGATTTTTGCTTATGGGACACCTTACCATCTTTTAATACTTTTTTTGCTCTTCGTCTTACAAAAATCTGCAATAAAGCATTTGAAAATAATCATGAAGTTGCTACAAAATTTGGAATACCAAATTGGTGTGACACCAAATGGGAAGAAATTAGTAATGAATATATTTTATTTTCAAATGTTATTATTATTCATTCAGGATTCCACAATAAGATTCATATCGATAGGAATGACGCCAATTTTCTTACTTTTGGAATATTCTCATGTATCAATATGATAACTGGCCAACCAATACCATCTCCAGCTAAAATCAAAGGAAATTGTTTATATTTTCCAGACCACAAGTGAATCATTTATTTTGGTTTGGGAAATGGCATGATTGAAACAATTTGGAACTCTTCTCAGGATCATCACCAAAAAACCAAAGCTCCACCTGGTTTGGAATCTTGTAAAGAGTTTACTCATTTTGGATGTTCTTTCTAAATTAGTCAAAAGTTGATTCAAAGAATCAACAAGGTAAAAAAAGGAGGTAAAGTTAATAGATTTTGAAAAACTTTATCTAGATCAAAAAAGTATGGGGATTAGTGGTGTCATCAAAAATTTAATATTTTTTCATAAATTTTTAATAAATATCTCTTATATTTCAATTTCCTCAACTAAATTAATGGGCCAACAACCTTGTGTTGTATAAATGGTAATCATGACAACATTTTTTTGTTTCATGGGGTTCCTCTTGCCTATACCTGTGGAAAGTCCCAAACTTTTGTTTCTAGATTTGATCTGCATTTTGGCTAGAGGAATTTTCATTACTTTAAAACTAGGGAAATTGATATATATTAGTTGTTTAAATATTAATTTATGTAATTATATTAAATTTTGATGACTACCACCCCTTACTTCAATAAAATTCAGGGGGGGTATTTCCAAATTTTCAAATCTGACATTCAAAATTGAAGACTTGTAAAAATTTAGGTGATACCAACCCCTTGCTTCAATAAAATGTAGGGGGCAGGGGGTATCACCAAATTTTCAAATGTAACATGTAAAATTTTTGACTTGTAAATATTTTGGTGATAACTGACCCTTACTTTAATAAAATGCAGAGGGGGGGTATTGCAAAATTTTCATATCAGATTTGCAAAATTTGTCTTGAAATTTGGTGATACCCATCCCTAACTACAAGCAGGGGGGAGATTTGCCAAATTTTCATAAGAAATTCAAAATTCTTAGCTTGAAAGAATTTTGGTGATAGCTAACCCTTACTTCAAAGAAAAGCAGGGGGGGATTGGCTAATTTTCAAATGAGACTTGAAAATTTTATTTAAAAAAGAATTTTTAACATTAAAATACAAAAATTCTACTAAAGATGGATAGAGTACAGAAATACAGGTAATTTTTGTAAAATTTTATGTACAAATAATTATGAACAGTTGAAGTGTGAAGTAACTAAAACAAACTAGTTATCAAAAAGTTTCATCAACAGTTTTATTGGCTTTAATACATTCTATCAAGAAATCATTCTTTTTAGAATTTTCTTTGAGATGATGCTTATACTTCATCTGTTACATTAAGTTTTGATGCTCAAGCATTTTTTCATCTTTTTTTGATGTTTCAATACTTAGAGTTAACTCGAACTTCTTCTCCTCCAAGTCTTGGGCCCAATCATCCTTCCGTAAAGAGAGCTCATACTTCCTCTCTTCCAAATCATGTGCTCTATCATCCCTCCTTAAAGAGAGCTCATATTTTTTCTTTTCAAAGTTTAGAGTCTCTTTAGCGATTTCAACTTGCTCTAGAGTGATAAGAAATATTAACATAAAGTAGAAGAAAAGCAGAGTAAAGTATTAAGAGGTATGGTATCACTTACCAGCATCACATCTCTCCAAAAAAATTTCCATAGAAGAAAAAGGGATTTGTGATAAAGTATCTCTTTTTTGTCTTCTTTGGGAGTGAAAATTTAGACTAGTTGAAGCCCTTTGCTTTTTGTTGGATGTAGCTGGTACATTAATGTCCTCCTCATCATTGTCGCTGGCTTCAGACTCAGATGATCGTGGGTCCTGGGTTTATTCATTATCCTTTTTAGAAATAAGAAAAGATAAGTAAATAAAAAAATAATTTGTAAAATATAAGAAAAAAAACATACCTAAGTTAGATTGGGTTGGTTTATATCACCATAAGGATCTGTGGAAAGGATATCTAGATTTATTGAATTTAGAGCAGGGGAGGCTTGAGTGGAGGAAGAGGATGGGAAAAGATTTGTTTTGACACCATTTTTGAAGATAGGATCTTCTTCATCCAACATGTTTTCAGGATTAACATTGGTTTTCTCTACAAAAATAGCATCCATCTCTTTAAAGTAAGGACATAAAGAATCAAGTTTACTGTCTATGGATTTGATACCCTTTCTGATATCAAGGTCAGTAATAACAAAACCAGTAAAAGATGAAAGAGTCTTTGCCATCTTGTACTTGGTTCAATAATACTTGAAGCGTTCAGACATCTGTTTTGGGAAAAGATCTATCCTTCTCTTAGACTTATTCCAAAATTTGTTGGCCATTAGAAGATAACCATTAACTTTTGATGCAGGGGTTTGTCCTACTTTAGTCGCATACTCAGTACCAAAACAAGAATCATATTTAGATTTAGTATTTACCAGTTAATAAGAATGATATGATCATATTTTTTTAGTTGAACAGTTTTGTATTTCCTAGCAGAGCAGGGGAAAGAGGGAGTAGTGGGATTTGAAGAGCAAATGGGTGATGGCAGCCTTAGAGAAGATCTATGACGACAAGGCATGTTAAGATAATAAAAGATGAAAAGTAGCAGAAACAAGCAGATGAGATAGCAAGATGAAAAGGAGAAGAAACAAGCAGATGAGAGAGTGAGATGAAAAGGAGCTGAATCAAATAGATGAAATGGGGAGAAACTCTGAGAAAATAGAATGAACAGGATGGGATTAGAATGGGAGGGTTCAGAAAGGTAGAAGGCATATCCAGAGAGTAGTCCAAGATGTGGTTATGGCAGAAAGTTGTGCAACATGTGGTTATGACAGAAAGTTGTCCAAAATGTGGTTATGAAAAATTGAGTAGAAAAATGTTAGATAAGAGGTGAACATTGAAATGTGAAGTGTCTAATAACCCAAGTATTAGAAAAAATAATTGCAGAAGATAATTGGTGCATAAGGATTTTTATCTGCAACTAATTTAATTGCGGATCCCTGAACATCGATACCCCCTAATATTATAAGTAATTATAAAGTAAATATAACTAATAATGTAAGAGGTAAAGGTGTAGCTCTACTCTAGTAAATAATTATAATTATTTACTGGGTAGTTCTAGTATCCTGGCTGACAGTAATAATAAAAAAAAGTGTTGAAAAAAATAGGATGGAGGATTTGAGAATCCTAATCCTCCAATTAGAAAATACAAAATAAATTATAAGAGCAAGAAAAGAAATATAATGGGGAAGGATTTGAAAATCCTAATCCTCCAATTAGAAAATAAAAAAATAAAACAAAGCAAGAAAAAAAATAGGAGGAGGAAAATTTAAACAAAGTGAGCAAAAAAAATTAGGATGAAGGATTTTCAAATCCTACATAGTTCCTTTCTCAAAAGTTTTCTTAATTTTTTTTTAGTGAGGAACTAGGAGTAGAATTTCCAAATCCTTCTGCCATTTTTTTTCTCACTTTTTCTAAATGGAGGAGGAGGAAATATTCAAAAATCCTTCCTCCTATTTGCTTTTTGCTTTCTTTGTTTAATTTCTTCTCCTCCTATTTTTTTCTTTGTATTTTCTAATTGAAGGATTAGGATTTTCAAAATCCTTCCCCCTCACATTTTTTTGCTCTCTCTTTTACTTTATTTTGAATTTTTAATTTGAGGATTAGTATTTTCAAATCTTTCCTCCTCCTATTTTTTTTGCTTTCCCTTTTAGTATTTTTAGTATTTTTTATTTGGAGGATGAGGGATTTCAAATCCTTCCTCCTCCTATTTTTTTGACACTTTTTATTATTATTATTATTATTTTAGTTTATGAGACACCTCCTAATCATTTGAGTGAAGGGATAATGCCTCACTTTTCTTGCTGGATCATGGATTTTAAGGCATATATAAGGTAAGCCATTCTCCAGTTTTTCTTGTCCCACTAACTTTGTAATGTATACTATATTAACATATACCTATTTCCCTATAGCCCCTCAAAAAAATCCATATATCATTGTCTCTAAATATCAAAAGGTAATAACTTTTAAATGCATAATATATTTACATATACTAATTTCCCTATAGCCCCTCAAGCAGATCCATATTTCATTGTCTCTAAATATCAAAAGGCAATAAGTAGTTTATAATTAATTTGTATTAAATAAAAAGTGTTATAATTTTCATATCTCAATATTAAGCTTTAAAAATTACAAATTGTATCAAATATTATTTTAACCCAATCTCCCTTTATCTCCTTGAACTAGGCAACAAATCTTATTTTTGCTTCATAATTGTAAGTTAAAAAAATATTTTGGGCATTTAATTGAATAAATTACTTTTCAATTCCTTCCTATATTTTCTCAATTGTAGGCCTTTAGATCTTCACACAATTGAAAATTAATTTTTGAATAATTTAAAAGCTGATTTTGCTGAATATTTCTTGTTAAACTGTTAATTAGCTGTGGGTCCAGGTGGTTTGAAATTACTTTACTCAACAAATGGATCTTGATCAGGTAAGTTTCAGAAGGTGAAATGTGTTTAATGGCCATATTATGAAGAATAATACAACAAATCATCAAGTTGTTGAAATCCTCTATATTCCAAAAATGACAAGGCTGTTTGATAATCCCCCAAAAAGCTTGAAGAACATCAAATGCATGTTCAATATACTTTCTAGCTGCTTCTTGTTTTTTTACATAATAATGACTGGCTTTGTCCTGAGGGAGATTAATTAGTTTTACAAGGGTTGACCAAGGTGTATAGATACCATCAGCTAGATAGAATGGTCTAGTATATTTCCGTTTGTTTATTTTATAATGCACCTCATATTGAGTTCCTGTGATCAATTTATCAAATAAGCGACTTCAGTGAAGTAAGTTAATATAATTTAGAGCTCCAGGACTACCAAAAAATCAGTTCCAAAAATGCAGTTTTTGCAATGCAACTGCTTGTAAAATTATTTTAGGGGTGCATTCTTTTCCCTGGAACTGACCTGCCCATGCGCTAGGACAATTTTTCTACTTACAGTGCATACTATCTATTTCTCCCAGGCACCCAGGAAAACTACAATTCCCATACTCTTTCAAAATATATTTCTTCTTGTTGGTGGTTTTTTGATGTAAGTATTCAGGCTTATACAATGCGATGATGTCCTTGATGAAGCTTTTTAGACATTCTAGGGCAGTACTTTCTCCTACTTGGACATACTCATCTTTTACATCTGCAGGAATTCCATAGGAAAGCTGATCCAGAACAGAAGTGATTTTTTGCTCAGGTGAAAAACCAACTTGGCTGAAAAAATCCTGTCATATACTAAATTGAGTCAAAGAATACATACAAGACAATTTTTTTGACTTGCAGTCCTCTGTGTCCAATACACATTATGTAGCTTTATATCATTAGAAATTTTAAGAAATAGAGTTTTACCAATGCTAAAAAAGCAGTGAAACATAGTTGAGTTGAAGGTACTATTATTATTAAGTTAGTCTTTCATAAGATGGTTATGTCGTTCAGTGCAGTTTCAATTAATAAATATTTTTTGTGGGCTTTATTACTTGAATTCATTGACTCTAAAGGTTCTCTAAATATGATTTCTTCTTCTTCAATAGATTTTAGCTCATCTATAATGTGCATAAATTTATGTTCCATGTTATTGGGGATGTGTTTGTATGAGTTGATGTGTGAAATGGATGTGCTAGTAGTTATTGAATGAGTTACATGATTGATGAATATTTTTTTAACATGTATTTAGTTAAATAATTTGAATACAGCTGATGAATATTGCAATTAAGTAAAAAATGGCACCAGTAAAATTCATATAGCTACTGTATATTTGCCAAAATGGCTGCATATGCTCTTATATTATAGTAATAACCAAAGTTGAAACACTAAGTAAACTATCACCAATTACATGTGGGTTTTATATTAATTATTGAGTATTATTTTTTATTATGTACTTTACTATGCCACAGAATGCATGTATATAAGACTTATATGATGAGAAATAAACTTGTGTGACTCTTGAGAAATAAAACTACCGTTCCTGTCCTAATAGGTTATGGGCCCTTAATGCTATCAAGTGTGCATCAAGTCTCCATTGGATCTATACATTTTAATTTTTTTAATTTTCTTTATTCCAAATCTGTCAACATCATATCATTATATCCAGTCTCCTTTGGAAAATATCCCAACCTCTTCACTGTTGCCAACTATTCTAGTCCCATTTGGATTTTTTTCTTCTCACCATCTTGCCAAAATCAACTAGTTTTTATTTCTTTCTTTCTTCTTTTTCTTTTTTCTTATCCATTGTTTAAAAGGATTCCTGGGTGTGGTATCTTACAAGAACACACTTTGGTTTGATGGAGATGTCTAGATAATCCTTTATGTAGCTCTCTTTTTTCTAATTTAGTTAAATTTTTTTCTTCCTCACTTTCTCTCTTGTTTTTCTTAAAAAAATAACTTCATCACACACTTACTCACATCCCACAAGCTCTATAGCACAATAGATGCCTTCCCCAACTTCCCATAAAATTTTTCCCCACATGCCACAAAACAGACAACTAGCACCACAAAAACAGCCTTAGCCATTTGAGGAAGCTAATGACTTATCCAAAAAAGCCACTGAAAGATGTAATTTGGAGGATCAAAAAGAAACTACCACAGCTCTAGCCAATGTGAAAGCCAAACTCAAAAACTAGTTTCATACACTTAAATACAAGGGCTCCAACTTTTGATCATGGCTGCAAGAAATACAACTCTTGCTTATATAGTAAATTGACAAAAAAGACTTCTACATTAGGCATTTCCCATTGATTGGTTTGGTTTGGGAAAAAATAGGTCAGATAATCTTTTTGAACTCAGTCAGTCTGGACCTATGAAAACAACTCTTAGATAAAAAACCCTCCACTGTCGCCTTTGCTCACCTAAGGAATCTCTTATTAGTCGCATCAATAGCCACAAAACTTAATCTTATATCCAAGATTTGACAACTAAAACTAAGAAATACTCATGATCTGGTGTAATATTCTTGCATCCAAGATCAGTGTAGCAAGAAAGTTCTATAATGCTAAGCTATAGACCCAATCTGAGCTGGGTTAGTTCTCCTATCCAAAATTAATTTAAGAAAGAAGCACTGGCCACTCTAATTTATAGATATTGTGATAACACATATGTAAGTGTGGTGGGAGAAAATAAGAGTAGAAATAATCATCTATAAGAGAACTTTTTAAAGAAAGAAGTAATATATTCTAAATATAAGTAACACTACTTCTGGCTATATCTATTCTCAGTCACTCCCACTTTGAAGCACTCTCTTTAATACCATCCTTACTGTAGCTATAAAATAACTCTACATCTCTACTTCTTTCTATGTACACCTACTATGCACAAAAAATAAAATATATCCACATTATTTTATCTCTAATCTAATTACTCTATATCTATCTCATTTTTATCAAAGAGTGAGTTCTCTTTTATATACAAAGTATGTCTAGCACCCTTCCCCTATGCTTTCTCTCCCTACTGGTTTTCCTACAAAAGTTCAGTGCTAATCTTAGTTTATCAAAAATTAAACTAATTATCTCAGCAATATATGTACAGAATTAGAATAATTCTATTCTAATAGCGTCTACATTATCAAGGCATAATCAGCTATTAGCATTGTAGAAAGACTCTTGCATCCGCCTTTCAGTAAGCAGAATCTAAGGGAATTGGATAAACAGAAGAAAAAGCTGTCCATAAAAGAAAATTAATATTTCACAATTAACTAAGCTTAAAAATCTACTTGATATAAAATGAAAGTTAAACAATTGATTTTGAAAGTTTTGAGAAATAGAATCTGTTGTCTATATGTTAGGATAAAGAGATACAACAATAAAGTTGTACTAAGAAATGTAATTTAAATGATTGGTTTTATGAAGTTTTTATTTTAATAAAAAGTTGATTAAATTGAGTCCCTGAAGCTGAGAGATTTCAAATGATACCCTAATTTCAAGTCTACAGCCTTTATATGCATATTCAAGTCATATGCCCCATTTTTCCCTCTGGAGTATCCCAGAGCTTGTACAGACTTCTAAACTCAACTTGAACCTTAAAACCTTAATAAGAAATCTAAAAAAATTAAATATATTAGAGTTACATCTGTAGAACATCCCATTAAATTTTGGTATCCAGTGCCACCCCATTCTCTGAGTTAAAAATCATTAAAGTTAAGTAAACTATTAAAAATCAAAAATAATCAGAAATACTTTATAAAAATATTAGAAATATAAGAAAAAATTAAAAATTCACCAAAAAGTTCTAAAGTTTCTTGAGACTCCTTACTTTTATTTCGAAGAATTTTTAAACTTATATTGACCATTCTTGACTTTTAAATAAATGTTTTATCTTGACTTGATTAATTGAACCACTTTCACAATAAAACCATCTATTCTTTTAATAAAAAATATTTAAAATTATATTGGAGTTTCCAATCTCCATGATAATCCTCCCAAACTCAATTTAAAATATTAGAAGTGATGTACTAAACTTTAGACTTCCACATCCTCCCTCCAATGAAGAATGTCCTCATTCTTAAATTTACATAATTTATCAATCATATATTCATCTCCTCTTCATCCTCTTCAACCATCACCTCCAATACACATATTTAGCTTCATATTCATCATGATCATCATATAATTTTTTCAAAGTATTTAGCTTTCCCATGAAAATTGTGGGCCAAATACCAGGCTCCTTGCTTAATGTCTAATCCTGGCCTCTCTGGAAGAACTTCATGTGATCTCTGCAGGATAAATAAGGTTAAAGATATTTTTTGAATAATTCCTTCCAGAACCAACATCTACAAAGGCCCAGAAGCCTTACCTGATCCTACCATACCCAAAAAGAAACTATCCAAAATTCCAACTCTCTTTAGAAATATAAGGGCCAAAAAAGCTTCCTCCTCCAAAAAACCTAATCCTGATCCTGAGCTTCCAGGACCTTCTCAAGATCCTAATCCCATTATGGCAGTTTCTCCTTTCAATTTCCCTGAAACTTCATCTCCTGGATCTAGAAGTTTTTCCATTAATTAAAAATTTTTAAATCCTCCTTACCAAGTTATCTACTCCTTTTTTTAAGCTATCTAAATCACCAATACAGATGATGTTTGTCAGTGTGTGCTAGTATCTAAGTATTATTTAATAGTAAATATTAATGGTCCTACTACTTATTGAAAAATTATTTAGTGATTAAACCTCAGGTGAAGACTAATAGAATAGTTATTCTCAATACAAACTCACAATACTTGGATTTATATGCATGCTAGTGGTGGATAATAGATCAATAAAATATAGTTATAGCTTATATAAAGATAATATCAATTTATAAATGCTTTAATATATTTATATATGATAATAATTGTGTTATAATTTTTTATTTGATTTGTAGTAAGTAAGTGATATCTAATAACCTGTCAAATCCTCCCTTACTTATACCAAAATCCACTGGAGTGCACAGACCTTCAATCCAGATGATGTCACTGCTATCCCTGGAAATTACAGCACTGTGAGGGCCCATAACCTCCCCATGGCGTCCACTTCAGGCAGTTTCAACACCCAGACCTCCAGTAAGGACCCTCTATAACAATGAGTGATACCACAGACCCATACTATAAATAAAATAAACAGACAAAAGCAGATACCATAAAGAAACAGCTAAAATAACTCATCCAAAGAGTATATAATGAAACTCAAAGCATATAAAGGAACCAAATTAACTTTCCCAGACCCCAATAACATCCCAAAGCATTCATATTAACCCAGTAATCTTAACCCAACCAATAATTCCATGAAAATCCATCAAAGGAATCAGATTAAGTTGTCCAAACTGGATATATGTGCCTGAAAAAAGTGTATATGCTTGTGTAGGCATTGTGAGTCCACTGAATACGTTCATATGACCTAAAATAAGCAGAAAAAAAAGGTTATAGGCTATTAAGAGGCTAAACCCCACTTATAGACCTAAATATACATAATATAACTACATATTTCACTGAATATGAGGTTTATTTATACATATAAGCTTATGTATGTCTATAATTACTTAATATCACTTAAGATAATAATATTATGACTCCATTAACATCTTAATAAGTACTATAAGGCTATGGATAAGCTACTTAAACTACTATAAGTCATATAATAGTTTAATAATTATATATATATGTATTATAACCATATATATAAGTATTATAGCCTTAATTTTAAGTTATAAGCCTGATGTAATTAAGGTTATCTTATTTTAAACATAAGAATGACTTAATCCTAGGGATACCTAGGGTGACACTCCCGCACCTATAAAAAAAATTAAAAAAATGTTAAAAAATTTTAATTAATAAGTAAGGAGTGAATAATTTTTTATTTTTTAAATTTTCTATGATACATATACTGAATTAAACAGTATTATTTAGATTTAAATTTTTCCAAAAGATTTTTAAGATCAGAGATTTTGTTTTCTCGAATCCACTGGTCAGATTCACTTATTTATTTTTAAAACTTAATAGATTCTTAACTCCCTTTTCTTTTGTAAGGTGTCTCTTCTTAAGTATCTTTCAATTTGTGCCTTTTCAACTATTTCTTCAGGTTGCTGTTTATGCCTTTCTGATATTCTTTGAAAAAGAGAAGTATCATTAGAATGGTATTGTGTTTTAAGAGAAATAGGAAATACTGGATGTTTTCTATCATATGGTGCATATAGAATAACTTCAACAGCATTGTTACCAGCCACCTTTTTTACTACAAATAGTCCAATGAATGGATCATTTAATTTAACGTTACCATTTAAATTGAAATCTCGTGTAGAAATAAGGACTTCATCACCCTCTTTGAACAATTGCTCTTTATGGGCTTTATCCCATCTCTTTTTCTCATACTCAAATGCCTTATTTATACATTCTTGAACATGCTTTCTGCATAATTTTTGCATCTGAAGAAAAGATTTTGTACCTGGATGGATATCCAATCTAGGTAGTTTATTAAGTGTTTAGCAGGGGTATTAGGTACATAACCCAACCATAACTCAAATGGCTTTTTCCAGTGACAGAATGTACTGTACTATTATATGCAAATTCTAAACCTGGGATAAGGGTTACCCAATCATGTGTTGTAGACATTCCTATAGTACTAGCTATAGGCCTTGACCAAGGGAGTTGGAGAAAAACCAGAGAGAAAATCCCCTGTCCCTTTAGAAAAGTAGAGTGAGATTTACTTGCTAAAGTAAGTTGGTTCCTGTTTGCTAAAGCCCCTTTTCAACACACTTGAATGCTTGATGAGCCAAGAAAGTAGTCCCCAGACAGACTACCAGACCAAAGAACTGAAATGTAGACCAATGTCCAC
Source organism: Hemileia vastatrix (assembly GCA_030280995.1). Classification (NCBI taxonomy): domain Eukaryota; kingdom Fungi; phylum Basidiomycota; class Pucciniomycetes; order Pucciniales; family Zaghouaniaceae; genus Hemileia; species Hemileia vastatrix. The sequence continues at coordinate 24,646,966 of JASXTE010000016.1, read as the reverse complement.
ACCAGAGAAAGCAAAAATACTTGATTTAGGCTGCAAATCCACACCAGAGACAGCAATAATACTTGATATAGCTTGCAAGATTATACCAGAAAACCTGTTGCTAAAGTTAAGTTAAATGAAGAACTAACCTTCCAACAAACACAGCCAATTGTAGCCAAAAACAGTGAAAACTGAGTTAGGAACAATGATATCACCTCCGGATGGTTGTATGATAATTAAGGTTGCCCCAAAATGTCTTCTTCACTATGTACACACAGACCACTATCTAAGAGCCCATGCACACCCACAAATTTGGTGCCTGTACCCGCCAAATTGAATAAAAACCCTCCAGAAGCGCTCCCCAACTTTCTAAAACAGAGGCGGGTGGGCCCCCCGACGTTGGAGGCACCGCCTGAAGCGGCCCGGCCTCCCTGAAGCCAGAAAACCAATAAAAACACCTAATCTACTTAGAAAAATTAGCTACAACTACTAAAACCTTTAAAACACGGAATTTCACTATAACAACATTGAGACATGAAATATAGAGCTAAATTAGCCCTATCCAATGGTACTAAGTACTTAACCCTAAGACTTAAGTTTAGCCCGTAAAACATGAAAAATAAAATTAAACAGCTATCTTTTTAAATGAAAAATGAGGAAATGACCCTTTAAAACTTAGAATATGAAAAATGTCTTCAGGACATAAAATATAGAGAAAACCCAGGGCTATCCAATAGTAGTACCCACATAACCGCAGACCCAATATCCACGGAATAAAACCAGAAAAATACCCAATTCCTCAACAGATGTCAATTAAGACATGCACAAGCAACGCCAAATCACACAACAAAGGCCCCTGCCAATGTTGGAAGACCACATCCTCCCTCCAATTAAGAATGTCCACATTCTTTCTTTATCAAACCACCATGTTCAACCTTCTTCCCAAATCTGCCTCTGAAATGGGTCCTTGCCAATACTGCATTGACAATAATCTAATCTGCACCATCACACCTCCTTTCCATCCATACAGAATGTCCTGCAATGTCTGTCAATCTAGAAAGAAGTCCTGCTACAGACCTGGTCCATTATCTTCTGCAACAGCTTCACCTCCACCTCAACTTGGTCCATCTTCTACCAGCACCAAAAGATCTAGGCCATCCATCCTGATACCCAGATTAATCAAAAAGCTTCACCCTTCCCAGAAGAGTGCCACAACCCATAAAACAACAAGTTCCACCATCCCTGGTCCATCTGATGGTAAAAACTTCCATTCATTCTTTCCACTCTATAAAACTGATGACTTCTCAGTTCCTCCATCTTCTGAAAGTGATGATAACAATGTAGGATCCATTGAACCACCAACACCAAACCACTTGCCCGCAATTAAGGCTAATTTCCAACAACACACATCTCAACAGAAACTCCTTCTGCTAAACTACTTCCAATCCACTCCTGCTAGAGATCCACAGGACATTGAGAACAGAAGACACCTCATTCACCAGTTCAAGGCTAATTCTGAACACTTCATTTCATCCCTTGATTCCCTCTGTAATTCCACTAGTACTTGAGTTTGATTCAGAAAAGAAAAATTGACCACACCCTTTATAGTATGTAGCCACAAACAACCCTCAGTTTTAAGTCTTGGGGGACCATCCTCATTTTATAGTCTTGGGGGACTCAAAAGCCCTCAGTTTATAGTCTTGGGGGACTCAAAACCTAAATCATAAACCCAGAACCAGAGTTCGACCACATTAAGACACAGAGAAAAAAACTAAAATTCTGGGGTAATTGTGAACAGAGCTGCCAGCCCATCAATTACCCCCAAACTTGCCTTTGCTAAATTCAGAGGCTCCCCCTGTGGATGCCCTCTGCCAATCTTTCAAACTATTCCAACAAAAAACTTCATTCCTCAGTTTATAGTCTTGGGGGACTACACCATCAAACAATCCTCAGTTTAAAGTCTTGGGGGACTAACACAGTGTTCAGTTTAAAGTCTTGACGGACTAATCTTGATAAAGTCTTGAAACCAGCCAGTTTAAAATCTTGGAGGACTTGCAGAGTTTTGCATAAAATAGATGCAGCCAATTTCATACAGAACACACCTACAGCCAAACTTCTGAACTTCCACCTTCACTTCATCATCTACCCATCACTAACAAAAATCTCCTTCTTATCTCTTTCCATAATTATTTCTCACCTTAGATCATGGCTGGATCCCCTGATGTTGACCCCTCTACTCTTCCTTGCTTCACTGCTCCCAAGGACTATGCCTGCAAACAGTGCATCCACATGTGCAGACCTTGCACATTCACTCTTCCAACTCCTGAAGCCAAATTCTACAACAGGGCTTGTGATTCTTGCTACTCCAAAAAGATGAAATGTGACAGAGATTCCAACTACCCTATTCCTCCTCCTTCACCGTCTCATAAATACCTCTCCAGATCCCCTACCAGATCACCAGAACTTGGCCCATCCTCTTCCTCTTTATCCTCAGCACCATCCAGAAGATGCAGAAACTCAGCTTCCAGAACTCTTCCCAAAAGACCAGCCTTAGCTTCCCAAGAAACAAATTTTATCTCTGCTAAATTAGCTCCACAAGCTTCAAAATCAGCTCCTAGGCTTCTAGACCATGTCCAGGCGGCCTGCCTGCCTCACTAGACAGTGAAAATCAGGCTCAAAACCTCTGAAAACAACCAGAAAACAGCCAAATTCATCCAATCAACTAAAACAACCCACGCAATTACCTCCCACTTCTCCCAGAGCAATGCAGCCAACCCTTCCAAGGTCCAAAAACTCCAAAATTTCCTAAACTTCTAGGAGACCTGCCAGAGGACCCCAGGAAGAAACCAGAGCACCCAAAAATGCACCAAAGCAACAACTTTGTCCCCAGTTAAGACAACAAAACTACACCTCTCCTCTTTCAGCCAACTATTCTTCTGACAGTTCCATTCCCTAAAAAGCTCCATCCAGAAGAGATCAATCTGCTTCCAAATCACCCTCTCCTGCTCTATCTTATTTCAACCCTGGTACTCCATCACCAGCACCTCATCCAACTGAATCAAGCAGAAATATTAACAACAGCTACAACAGACCTGCTGCTCCAACTAGGCCCTAGGAAAATCAGTCTCCTAGTTCACCTTCTCAAAGCCTTTCAGAGGAAGACCAAGAGAATCCATATCTTTCCCTGATTGATCCACCTACTATGACCATTCCAAAATCTTCAGAAGTCCAAATTGCGGCTGCTTACAAATTTGATGTGCTTCCAATCTGTAAGTACCACATTAATTCATCCAATTTCTTCAACAAAAATAATTACTGATCCAATTCTTCTTGTCTAGTTGGCACCCCTCCTCCTGAATCTACTATTGGAGTTGGCCAACCTCTAGAAACTTCTTTGACCCTGGATTATGGAGACATGAAACAACACCTCAGCACCATGTGTTCAAACATGCTAAAAGCCTTTGCCCTCCATGGACCTTTGAATGACTTTGAAAAATCCCTGAGAAAGCGCCTGTTGGACGACCACTGGAAGATGTCTAGGATCATTAAGCACACCTTCCAGCACTCCATTCCTGCCTCTTCTTCTTCCTCCTCTGAACTTCCATCCAAACCCATTCCTGCCCATTATAATCCCTATAATCTCTCCAGCAGGATGCACTTCAAAGAACACAGTGCTTCCCACAACCCCAACAAAAAACAAAAACGACATCATAATCAGGACAAGCCTCCAGAAGCTTCATCATCCAGACAATGAGCTCCTGCAAAAAAGATTAGAAACATAATAATAAATAAATTATAAAAAAACAATTAATAACTTTAAATTCTAATATATATTATTATTATTATTATTTTTAATCTACTAATATACTAAAATTAAAAATTGATAAATAAAATAAAATAAAAATAAATAAAATAAAATAAAAGATACAAAGTAATACAAATGGTATCCCCCAGCCATTTGATGAGCTGATCCCCTGATACCTTGCCCACATCCAAGTGCACCTTGATGTGGATACACCTTAAAAAATTTAAATAATTTGAAATAAGAAACATAAATTAAGGGTAATAATGATAATAAAAAAATAAAAAATGACATTAATGAAAATAAAAAATAAAATAAACTAAAATGATAAATTAGCATTGCCCGGCCAATTGATGAGCCTTTCCCCACCCATGCTTGTGCACATCCAGGTGACCCTGATGTGGTAACACCCTATTTTTTAATTTTAAAATTTTAACAACCCCCATAAAAAATTAAAAGAAAAAAAGAGAAAAAAGAAAATAATCTGAAACTACTATATAGCAAAAACATAACTACAAAATCAAAGACAGTCCAGCTCCATAGATGGTCCAATAAGAGAAAGTCCGGTCCATAGAAATGACTACTGGGTGGGCTCCCTCCAATAAGTAAAAATGATGGGAGACCACCAGTGATCCACCTCCAATCCGAAAGAAAAAGAAGCCAGTCCCAAACCAGTTTAAAGTCATAGTGGACTTGAAACCTGAATAATAAACAACAGAACTGGAATTCAACTGGAAAAAACAAAAGACTTGAGACAGACATTCTGGGGTAACTGTTCTACAGAGCAGCCAGCTCATCAGTTACCCCCACACTTGCCAAAATAAAATCTAGAAGCCCCCCCTGGGTGCCTTCTAACAAAAACAAAACATCCAACACAATAAACCAAAACCAATAAAATTGAAGAGTCCAGCACTTGAAGACCAAAGGGATTTCCACTTTAAAGTCATAGAGTACTAAAACCTGTGAAGGAAACCAATACTAGGGATCACCCAAATTAAGAGAAAGGGTTGGAAACGGACAATCTGGGGTAACTGTTCTACAGAGCAGCCAGCCCATCAGTTACCCCTACACTTGCTAAGATCAAATCTAGAAGCCCCACCCATGGGTACCTTCTAACAAAAGGTTTCCAACACAAAAGTTGCTCTGCAACACCAAAAATCCAAAATTCAAAGAATGTTCCATAGTTTATCCTCATTGCGGAGTCAATCTTCATCACGCCTAGTGCCTCTAGGATAGAGCCTCTTCACCTGGTCTACCGCCACTCTCTTTTTCAAGACTGCACCATCCAACTCTTCCAAAACATAAGAACCTCCAGACGCCTGAGATCTGACTCTGTAAGGTCCATTCCATCTGTAAGCAAACATTTTTCCCCACTGACTCTCCAAACTTCTATTATACACCAAAACCAAACAACCAGGTTTCAAGGGATTCCTGAGTCTATGAGCCAACTTCTTGTCCCAGTACCTGACTGATTGATTTCTTATCTTCATCATTCTAGAGTATGCCTTCTCTTGAAATTCCTCTCTACATTCCAACTGTTGCATCCTGGCACAGAGCAATTCTTCCATTGAGTGCACATCATCCCAATCAATTCCAAGATAAGAGACAGCTTCCAAGTCCACTGGTAGAACAGCTTTCTGACCAAACATTAACTCATAAGGAGAATAGCCAGTTGTCCTCTTCACAGTGACTCTATCAGCAAATAAAACCAAGGGTAAGTAATGCCTCCACTTTTCAGCACTATCTCCACACATCTTTATCAAAGCATTCTTGATAACTTGATGGCCTCTTTCAACCATGCCTTCAGCTTCAGGATAATAAGGTGTAGCCACTCTAACTTTAGAACCAACACTAGCCACAGCTTCTTTAAATTTGGCACCAAACTCTGGCCCGTCATCAACAGTCACCAACTTCATCAACCCATACCTATAAATCCACTCCTTCTTCAAAAACTCTTCCACATTCTTGGCAGTCAAATTAACCAGAGGCACTGCCTCAACCCAACCAGACAAATCATCCCTGGCAAAAATTAAGTATTTATACCTGCCCTCTTTAATATGGACAGCATCCAGACTGACTCTTCCAAAAACAGTTGTTTCACCAGTAGCATGGCCAACCTCTTTAGGTTTCAAGTGAATTATTCTTTGACATTCTTCACAAGATTGAACCCAACCCTGCACAGCCAACTTCATACCTGGCCACCAAAATCTGTCAGCTACTCTTCTATAAGTCTCCCCAAAGCCTCTATGACCAAGGTCTTCATGCAAAGAATTCAACACAACTTCTTGACCCTTCTTCTGAGTCACCACAACTTGAGTATTAGGATGTCTCCTCCTCATCAACCTTCTTCCTGACACATAAAATCCAGGACTCTTCTTCTTAATTGCCAACCAAGTATCATCATCACAACTATCTGGCCTCTCCAAGGTCAACAGATATTCCACCTAAATAAAATAAAACCCAGACTGACCCCAGGTCTCATCTTCAAAATCCAACAAAACAACATCTAAGGGTACAAATCTGACATCAAAATCACCAGTGTGAACATGAGCCAATTGACCAGCCCAACCAGGACACCAATCCTTAAATTTTGGCACGTCCTTCTCTTTCCACTGAACCTTGTGAGAATCCAGTTCACTAACAAAAACACCCTTTTTCAATTTTGAGCTGTCCCAAACAACAACTCCATCTTCATCAACAAAAACATCCCGATCACTAGAATCAAGATCAGATCCAGCCAGTTTAGCCTCTTGGGGGAGGTCAGAAAAATCTTCAGCACCCTCAGTGCTGGCCCTAACCACTGGAACATTTTCATCAAACTCTTCATCTGTAGGTGGACTCCTTGATAATCCATCAGGCATTGTAAAAGTTTTGCCTGGTTTATGTACCAGGTCAAAAGAAAAATGTTGAATAAATGCCACCCACCTAGTCATTGGAGCATTTGGAAGACTAGGTGTATTGATCATCTGAACTAAAGATTTTGCATCCACCTGCAGCTCAAAATTCTGCCCCCACAAAACAGTCTGTAGCTTCTTTAAAACTTTTGCTACACCACACAATTCCAATTTAGGTTGAGAATACCTATATTCCACCTCATTAACCACCACAGACTCATATCTTACTGGCCTGACCCTCCCAGTCTTATCCTCCTGAGACAAAACAGCACAAGCAGCTATATAGCTTGAGTCCACTGCCAGATAAATTTTTCCAGCACCAACGCCATAATCCAACTTATGAAGAACAATATCTTCACCAACAACCCTTTTTAACTTCTGAAAAGCCTCTTCACACTCTTCAGTCCATTCCCAATCTGCATCTTTCCTGGTCAACCTCCTTAAAGGTGAAGCCAACAAAGAAAAATCCTTAATAAAAATCCTGACATATACACATACACCCAAAAATCCCCTGCCTTCAGTAGTATTTTTAGGCCTCGGCCATGACTGGATCTTATTAATCTTCTTATTTGCCATAATCCTTCCCTCTTTACATACCACATGACCCAGAATTTCCAAAGCAGGAACACAACAACAGAATTTTGACCCTGAAATGGTCAAACCAGCCTCTTCAATCCTAAACAACACTCTCTCTAGAGTTATTTCATATTCCCAAAAAAACTTCCTTATGCCAGGGTTCTCCACTAACACCTCATTATCATAATCAGTGGATGGTCCTTTAATTCCACCATCATCAATAAAAATACCAGCATGAGTAGGAACCTCATCCTGAAAAATCCAAGCCATCTGTGCTTGATATACCACCACTGAATTACTTGCTCCTTGAGGAAGCCTAGTGAGTTGAAATCTTCCCAAAGGAGTCTCAAAAGTTGTGAGAGGCCTTGAATCTGTATGAAGTTCCCTCTCATCATAACCACCCATAATATCACCCAAACCATAACACACCCTTCCAGAAAAAGCTTCAAAAAAATCCTCTGCACTTGGTGGCATACCAGTGTCCTTGATAGTGACTCTATTCAAGGCTCTAAGATCATGAACCACCCTCAACTTTCCATTCTGCTTCTTTACACAGAAAACCACACTTGAGTAACTGGATGTCAATTTTTCGTATAACCCAGTCCTGACTCTTTCCATAACAATCTCCACAAAATCCTCTCTGATAGCAGCTGGAATTGGAATAGGTTTGATTTTCCAAGGTTCATGACAAACCACAGGAATCAAGTAAGGTTCCCCATAAGAGTGCTTCAACACACCCCTTTCCTCTTTATCAAAAGCCACAGCGTTTTCCCTTAGCACAATAACATGCAACAATAACTTCTTTTCTTCTTTAGATAACAACCCTTCAGGATCAAAATTAACAACTTTCAACCTTTCCACAGTCGTCACCCTAGCCGTCTCTACAAATTCTGGAGGATTCTTCACCAAAGGAGTACAGTATGGATCTCTTGACAAAGGAGGTCTCTTCAAGGGTGGATTCAAACCCACAGGCATAGGCTCATTAACAGGCCTAATCTTCTGCGCTACCTTCTTATACTTTGCCGCTCCACCTTCAACTTGAGGGATCTTCAGGAAATCTTCACCACCAGACCTGGAACAAAGACCAAGGGTTTCCCCATTGCTCACATGTGTGGCCAAGGTAATGTTTTTGAAAGGTGTAGAAGAAACCCTAGCGGTGCACAATTGGGAGGACTTACTTTTAGACCCCAATCTCACCACTCCAAAACTTTTCAGCAATACCAAATCTTCATCTTCACTTCTGTCTTCCAAATCATCAAATCTTGATTAATCTTCAGAATCAACTCTTATAAAATTGTGCAGTTTATCCTCATTCCGGAGGCCCAAAAATTGATCTTGATGATCTTATTTCTTCATAATTTTCTGCAGTTTAACCTCATGCTGGAGGCCTAAAAATTGATCTTGATGATCTTCACAAAAATATTTTGAATCTTCTTTCTTCATTATCTTCAGATTTTTTTTATTATTTTCTTTAATTATCTTGAAATTTTTACCTTCTTTTCTTGAGTTTTCTTCTGACATACAAAAATAACCAGCGGCTTCCCCAATGCTCACATGTGTGGCCAAGGTAATGTTTTTGAAAGGTGTAGAAGAAACCCTAGCATTGCACAATTGGGAGGACTTAATTTTAGACCCCAATCTCACCACTCCAAAACTTTTCCACATATCTTTCAATAAAGATATATAACCAATCTTCTTCCTTGAGCTTAAATTAAAAATAGTTGAGAATCTTGAGGGAGAACAGAGACTTGAAAAAAAACTTGAAGAATACTTGCAGAGAAGAGAAACATTAAATAGAGAAGTTTGAAAATCCACTTGCTATATCTCCAAGGGAGCTGACATACTACAACCTGGGATTTCCTCATCTTGGGGAGAGGTTGTAGCACTAGGGTGATCAGCCCTCATTACTCTAAAAAAGACAGACTCTCAATAGAGCCTTAGCCACACTCCAGAAAACCAGAGGTGGCACCAAATTCTTTCCTTCTCCTGCAACAATCCATGCACTGGCAAATTGAAGATAAACCAGGCCTGGTCTCCCAACCATCCTCTCTGGGGGATGATAACCTCATGTGAAGCCTCCTTTCGTCTTTACCAGTCAACTCCAAGCTGATTCTCAAATCAAATTGATAACCAATTCTTGCCTGGAAATCCATCAAGAATGTCCCGCCTAAAACTGCTTTTACATTACCTTTAGCAATGTAAAAATGAACCTTCCCTGAGGCTCCGCCAACATCTAACTTCACAAACTCAGAAGTTCCAACCAATTCAGTGACATGGCCACCAATCCCTCTCAAATTCCCACCAATACCAGTTTTGATGGGGAGGCCCAAATGAGTTGCCTCAAACAAAGAAATCAGGTTTATCTGAGAACCTTAATCCACCAATGCCCTTGCCTCCCTGCCATTCAAAGTGACATTGACATATCCCAGAGGAGCAGAAAAATGAGTTTCCAAACCCTCTCCAAACTTTTCAGAAGAATCACATATGTATTCCACTTCTCCAGAAGATACTCTCCTTCTGGTCAACAACCTTTTTTGTCTATCAGCCAACCCAGGACTGATAGCATACAATTTCCCATAAGAAAGGGAAACCTGACCCTGGTTCATCCTTTCCAGGACAGAGTCCATAACATTAACTTGACCAGAAACTACTGGCCTCTCAAAGTGAGCTCTTTGCTTCACTACCTTGGTCCTAGAAGCTTCTTGAGGACCAGCACCACCAACAGATTTACCATTAACAGGAACCAAACCAGATCCCTCACCAGAACCTCTAACTCCAGAAGGCTTTGGCAATGAAGCCAAAGGGACATCCTCCTCAGAGTCAGAATCAACCTCCATTGGCATTGGCTCACCATTCATGTCCAATGCACCAAAACTAGGGGGGCCCATGTCATCCATACCCTTCTGCATCTTGTACAGCTCCTCTTTGCTGTACTTCTTCCTAGCTTCACTCAGCTTAGGATCCACCTTTGAAGCTTTAGGCTTTGGTTGTGCCTGAGAACTTCTCTTAGGCCTTCCCACCTTTCCTGCTTCCACATCATAAACACCAGCCAAGCATTCCCCACTTAACTGCCCACCACAAGAATACAACTCCAAAACACCAAAGGAAGTAGAAAAAGAGACCTTATTTACCTCCTTCCCCTTTCCCTTGACATCCTCATCTTCCTTACCAGAAGACTTCCCCTGATCAGGAATCTCCTCAAACCTTGGCCTCCTTTGATTGAGACCACCCTTTCTCCTGACCAAATCAACAGGAGCCTGCCCCTCACTGGGCTTTACAAATGAACTTTCAGGGAACTTGAAAACTCTGCCATCAAATTCCACCATTACTTCAGACAAATTTCTGTTCAATGCCCAAGAATCATTGGACTTGTGCCCCCTCCTGCTGCAATAAGAGCAGACCCAAGGATCACTCCTACCAGCCCTCCTATCAAAATCTCTAGGCTGAGAAGGTGCCTTATTGACCTTCTTAGCCTCCTGAAAAAAAATATGCAGCTGCTTTGTGAGATCAGGCAACTACTCCACCACTGGGTCCCTCTCCTGTTTGGGAACCTGCACCATATTGTTCTCCTCCTTCTTCACTCTAACCTCCTCTTCAGCCAAAGCCTCACTGACTTTGCTGACATACTTGGCACACCCCTCCTGATAGGTGTCCACAGCCAATAACTTCAAATGGGCCTCCACAGCCTCCTTCACCTTGTCCAAGGCAGGAAACTTCTGATCACCATTAGAAAGAGTCTTCATCAAGTCCTTCCTTGACAGCTACTTCAACACATCCATCCTGAAATCTCTAGCCAGGGCAGACCAAAAAACATGCGTGGCAGCATTTTCATGTGCCAGCTCCTCCACTTCCACCAAATATTCCACCACAGGATCAAACTGTAGCAGAAACGTTCTGTAACTATGCAAGTTACCAACACCACCATAAGATTTCCATTCACTGACAACCTTGTTCAGATCCACAATATTGAACCTGAAACCCCATCTTTCCACCATCTCCCTACACAACAATTTCCAATCCCTCTTCTTGTAGCCAGGCATGGCCACAACCTCCTTCTCCACTGCCCTATCACCAATGAAGAAAATAATCTGCTTCACCATGTCCAGGTAAGAAGCACTATCCACACCAGCAGTAGTTTCATACTTCTCCAGAAACCACTTCACATCATCCCCATTAAACTTTGTACCATCCCAAGTTTTAATTCTAACACACTCCCTAACCATCACAGCAGGAGGACCATCCCCCCCACTGAAAGTCACCACAGGAATAGAAGAACCAGAAGCCATTCTTCCAGTCCAAAACACTAAAAAGAGCCAACCAAAGAAAACAGAAATTCCAAAGAACTAGCAAGTTCCACCCCACATTGGGCGCCAGAAATGAAGACAATCCTATAGTACTAGCTATAGGCCTTGACCAAGGGAGTTGGAGAAAAACCAGAGAGAAAATCCCCTGTCCCTTTAGAAAAGTAGAGTGAGATTTACTTGCTAAAGTAAGTTGGTTCCTGTTTGCTAAAGCCCCTTTTCAACACACTTGAATGCTTGATGAGCCAAGAAAGTAGTCCCCAGACAGACTACCAGACCAAAGAACTGAAATGTAGACCAATGTCCACACCAGAGAAAGCAAAAATACTTGATTTAGGCTGCAAATCCACACCAGAGACAGCAATAATACTTGATATAGCTTGCAAGATTATACCAGAAAACCTGTTGCTAAAGTTAAGTTAAATGAAGAACTAACCTTCCAACAAACACAGCCAATTGTAGCCAAAAACAGTGAAAACTGAGTTAGGAACAATGATATCACCTCCGGATGGTTGTATGATAATTAAGGTTGCCCCAAAATGTCTTCTTCACTATGTACACACAGACCACTATCTAAGAGCCCATGCACACCCACAAATTTGGTGCCTGTACCCGCCAAATTGAATAAAAACCCTCCAGAAGCGCTCCCCAACTTTCTAAAACAGAGGCGGGTGGGCCCCCCGACGTTGGAGGCACCGCCTGAAGCGGCCCGGCCTCCCTGAAGCCAGAAAACCAATAAAAACACCTAATCTACTTAGAAAAATTAGCTACAACTACTAAAACCTTTAAAACACGGAATTTCACTATAACAACATTGAGACATGAAATATAGAGCTAAATTAGCCCTATCCAATGGTACTAAGTACTTAAACCTAAGACTCAAGGTTAGCCCGTAAAACACAAAAAATAAAATTAAACAGCTATCTTTTTAAATGAAAAATGAGGAAATGACCCTTTAAAACTTAGAATATGAAAAATGTCTTCAGGACATGAAATATAGAAAAAAACCAGGGCTATCCAAAGTTAGTAACCACATAACTGAAGACCCAATATCCACGGAATAAAACCAGAAAAATACCCAATTCCTCAACAGATGTCAATTAAGACATGCACAAGCAACTCCAAATCACACAACAAAGGCCCCTGCCAATGTTGGAAGACCACAGTGTGAATTTTTCATTGTCTTTGAAGTCAAGACCAAAAGCACAATATCTTCTTATCATATATTCTAAAGTTTGTATCATTCTTTCTGCTAGACCATCAGTTTGTGGGTGGTGTTCTGTAGAAAGTTTTAATTGAAAACCTTAAACATCCATAAGTGATGTCCAGAACTCAGAATTAAATTTCAGATCTCTGTCTGAAACTATTGCTTTGGGGAATCCTGATATATTTCACATTTGTTTCCACCATAAAAAAGCTAAGTCTTTTGTAGAAACCTCTTTTTGGGTAGGAATAAATTTACACATTTTTGTAAATCTATCTACAATTACCCAACAGGAGTTATAACTCTTATTCCCTGCTATTGGAAAACCTGTTACAAAATTCATGTTAACTATTTCCCATGGAGATTTTGGTTGCTCAATTTTTTGTGATAAACTAGATCTTTTTCCTGTTAATCTTTTAGATTTTTGACAAGAATCACATGTCTCAACATATTTTTGAACATCATCAGACATGTGAATCCACCAAGCTGTATTTTTTACTCTGGTTAATGTTTTATGGAAGTCAAAATGGCCTGCTAATATATCATCATGACATATACTTAACATTAACTCCTTCATTGAAGGGGGAATTACTATTACATTGCTTAATTTCTTCCTGTAATATATAAAACCATTCTCAATGAAAAATTTTCCTTTTTCCAATGCTTCCTTATACTTTTGTGTTAATGTTTTTATTAAAACACTCATTGAAGCATTAGATGGATCATATAATATTGTAGTAAGCTTACTCAAGTCAGGATCTGAAGCATAATTATCAAGTATTGATTGCATAAATTCATCCTCAAGATCTACAATATAAATGCCATAAATGTTAATAATCTCTGTTTCAGGAATATAAGCAGGATTATCATCACTATTAGGTAGAGGTACTCTAGATGACAGATCTACATCAGAGTGTAAAGTTCCTGCTATATGTGAAATAGTCATCCGTCTTCTGTACTCTTGTACAGCTAATTTCCATCTAAAAATATTTATATTAGTAGTTTTTATGGTTAAGAGTGACTTAACTGCACTAAAGTCAGTTATTAACTCAAATTTTTAGTCTTCAAGGTCATAATGTAGATTCTCAAGAGCCCATGCTACTGCCAAAAATTCAAGTTGAGTAGCACCATATTTCAATTCACTACTTCTTAGAGTACATGAAATATAGCAAACTACTACTTCTGAAATTTTCCTTTCAATAAGTTGTTTTTTATTTAAAGCAGCACCTAAACCATTAAAACTTGAATCAGTATACAATAAAAAAGGTAATTGGAAATCTGGGAATCCCAAGATAGGAGCTGTCATCAAACATTCTTTCAAATTATCAAAAGCCTGTTGTCTTTCATTTTTTCAAATGAAAACTTCTGATTTCTTTATCAGTGTGGTCAATGGTGCAGCAATTAATTGGTAGCTCTTTATATATTGTCTATAATAACCACACATACCAAGAAAAGATTGTACATACTTTACATTTTGAGTAATTCCAATATTCTTGATTGCAACCACCTTATTTTGGTCTACACATATTTTTAAGCCAGATACAATATGACCAAGCACTTTTAAAGACTCAAACCCAAATTTACATTTTTTCAATGCAAGGGTCATTTTTATTTCATCCATTTTCTGAAATACCTTCTTTAAATGGATTAAGTGTTCATCATATGTCTTAGAGAACACTATGAGGTCAACAATGTATACCATTAACTATCCCTCAATCATTTCATTATGGAATGTTATATCCATTAACTTTTGAAATACTGAGGGAGCATTTTTCGGTCCAAATGGCATTCTGACATATTTATATATTCCCATATGTGTTGTTTTCAACAAAAAGTTCTGTGAATTCTTTTCAACAGGAATTTGATGGTACCCTTTATTTTCATCTAGGCAACTTATATATTTAGCACCTTTAAGGGTAGCATGTATAGAGGCAATCCTTGGTAAGGGGTAAATATCATCTACTGTAAATGTATTTAATGCTCTATAATTATGGCACAGTCTTGCTTTATCTGGTTCATAAGATATTAGCACTGGTGATATCACACAATATTTTTGTGTAGTTTCAACCTTTTCAATAATGTTAATCTTTATCAACATTTTAATATTTTCCTCTATGTCTTTCCTCTTCATTGGTGAAGCAGGGTATGGTTTCTTTTCAAGACTATCAGGAATATTATCCATATCACAGGTTAAACTAATCTTCATCTCATGATTTTTTACAAGGCCCAGTTCATTGGTCCCATGTGCAAAAGCCATTGTAAATGCTTTAATTAAGTCCAAAATATTTTTCTTCTCAGCTTCTCTTATCTGAGTTCCAAATGATACCTTTGAAATTTCTTTTTCCAGAAGTTCTATCTCATTGGATTCTCTTCCTTTTCAAGGAATATCTATGACTGACTCAATGTTTAAGACTGTGTTAAAATAATTTATTTTAAATTTTCTTTTACCATTCATTCCAATTATAAAATTATTATTAGAAGGGTCTAATTTCACACCAAACTTAGTCAGAATGTCATTTCCAATGAGAAAAAGCTACTACAATTAGTATTATCCATTACTACAAAGTCACAGGTTACTCTAACATAACCATGTTGATGTTTAAATAAAACAGCAGCTTTGTATCTACCAATGGGGTGTAGTACTGATCCAAAACCTCTCCAATTTTTTCTTTGAAGGGGTTCAAGCTTTGACTTAAAATCACTATCAATTTTCTGCAATGTATTTGCAGAAACAAAAGAACCAGCAGCTCCTGTGTTCAATACTATATTAACATTTTCTCCAGAAATGATTTCTGGAACCGTGATAGGTGTCATTTTCAAGTTATCGGCTTGTATATCCTTAAATATTTCAGCATCCTCAAAATTCATTAAATATTCATTTGAGGCAATACTTAATATTGGATTTTCAAATATGGACAAATCATCTTGCAACATACAGACTTTATTTTCATCACAATATGAGATATTACTGTCATAATCACTTGAATCTTTACTTTTTTCTGTTTCATTTTTAGATTCATGTTGAGTTTCAGCAATATTTATGTTTTTCTCACCTTTGTGACCTTTAAACCAAGGCTTATTACACTTACAACAAGTATTAGTTTCATACTTTTTAGGTACTACAGGTGCAGTAGGTTTTTTCTGCTTCTCCTGAAATTTTTTTGAATTCTGATTTTTAAAAGGTTCAATATTTTGTTTATAAGTGGTATATCTTGCTTCATACTTATGGTTTAATAATATTTCATTAAAAATATTAATAAATTCAGATTATGCATTAACCATTATTGTTCTAGCTACAACAATGTCTTTGAAAGATACACCACACAATATGGGGGGCGTACTTGCTAGCGAGTCCGCAACCTTGGACCCCAACTCACCACAGATTGAGCACACATTGAGCTATTGATAAAGGAATTATACAATCAGGGATGAACACCACTCAGCAGAACAGTTTTAGGTGGGTGTTCAAGTAGAGTTCAGTATGGGTTCAGTATGAGATCAGTTTGAGTTCCATCTGAGTTCTGTCTGAGTTCAGGTTGGGGACTTGCTAGCAAGTCCACCCCCTATATTGCATAGTGATATAGTTAATTTATATATTATTTTATCTTTCCATAAGTTAAAATCCATGTTTGGCTCAATTTCTTTCAATGTTTTATTTAAATTCATTAAAAATACCTTAGGTTTGTCACCATTCAACGGATTATACCTAGTTTTCTCATATAATCTTTGCTGAGTTAGTCTGAATTTAGAACCTCCAAATGGTTTTTCAATCAGGTGTCCATTCAGCCCAAGAGTAATCTTTACCCTCACTTAATACAGCTTCAAACCATAATAAAGACACATCTTTAAATAAAGAAATCATTTTTGATGTTATTTATTCATCTTGTAACTTATATGAGAATTTTAAAATGTCAATTCTTTGAAAAAAATTCTGCCAATCAGAGCTGGCTTCCCCATCATAAGTTGGGTACTGAGCAATTTTTGGCCAGTTCTTCTGATTGGATTTAATCTCACTAATCTTAGGTAAACTCAATAACTAATTCACTCTGGATAAATGGTCTTTAATTTCCTCTTGCACGGATTTTTGACTTACATTTGTCTTCTCAGACTTGACACTTCCACAAGATGGTTTTACTTATGGTGGCATTGGAAATAATTGAGATTCATTTTTTCAAATGAAAGGATTATTATTATACTGTGTATACTTATGATGATCCTGATTCATTAGTAGATTAGCAGTCTCAATCTCAATCTTAGTTAATCTTTGTAACAGATCAGAAACACTCTGATTTGTTTGTGCAAAAGATAACTTTGTTCTTGATTCATATTTTAATAAATGTGCTTCATACAATTTTTCTAACTTACAGAATTTGTTTGAAAGGTCACTATATTTATTACTTAGAGAATCATATTTAAGAGTTAGAGCCAAGTATTCATTCTCTAACTCTTTATTTCTTGTTGCCAATTGAGAAATATTCAATGTCAAGGACAAAATTTTTTCACTTGTGAGATTAATTGTTTGTTCCTCACACTCAGTCATTCTATTCCATAATGCTGAAACAATTCTATGAACAGTTGGGTTATTTTAAAATACTCCATGTCTTCCTTCTCACATTCTTCACTATTTTGTGAAGCTCTCATATCACTAATAAGTGGTGGAATCTGAGGGTTAACTGTATTATTATTGTAAATAGTACTATTGTTATTAACAAAAGATAAATCAGGTGTATCTACATCAAAACCTAATTGTCTTAAGTCCTCCTCAATTTTCTGGACAGATTTCACATCAATAACATTATCTATATTGTAATCATTAGTATTTTTTTCAATCAAAGAGGGTAGTCTACTTACCAAGGGATAGGAGAAAGCGCTGACTTTTGGAACTTTTGCTTTCCTCTGTAAGGGTGAGCTGATGTCGTCTGGTGAGGGGGTGGATCCCTGTTTCAATTGTGGCTTGACCACTGCTGATGGAACCAAATACCACTTCCATTTCTCTACTAGGATCTTGTCCTGTGACTGACTTGATTCTCCTTGGGTAGGGGGTTTCTGATTTGGCTGTACTCCCTTTAAAACCACCAAAGTTTGGTTCATCTGCTGAAATCCCACCTTGCAGTTGTTTCACAGCTGTTCTACCACCTTTATTATGGAAGATATTGACTCCTCTAGTTTCAGAACCTGTTTGTCCAGATGGGACACTTGATCCTGAAGAGGAGGTAAAGTCTTTTTTATAGTTATTTTTTTAAATAAGGTGTCATTTTCCTCTATGCTCATTGCTTCAGGATGTGGGTAGGATTGGCCCTCCATAGTGATGTCCTGAAACAGTTTATTTAGCTTTAGACCTGGTATTAAAAGCAGGTTTATCACTTACATTGTCCTGTGGAGCACTCATTATGACTTTATATAGCTATTCTTCATGTCTACAAAAGAGAAAACCCTGTATGGTAATTAGTAGACAAAATTTATTAGCAAGATAATTACTAATAAAAGCACTGGAGCTTACCATGAATTTATATCTTTATTTATTTAAATAAAATATAAGAAAAATTAAAAAAAATATGTTAAAAATTAAAAAATAATTTAACTAGACTTTAATAAGGGTGAATAGTTAGCTTACCAAGCTTTAAACAAATACCAATTAAATTGGTTGTTATATTGGTGACCAAATACCAAGTAAAATTGGGTTTATATTGGGTACAGTTACTACTGTTGTCAGTACAGTCTAGTATATAAGTATGATATAATAGTGTTATTTTATGGTCCTACTACTTATTAATAAATGATTTAGTGATTAAACCTCAGGGGAAGACTAATAGAATAGTTATACTCAAATAAAACTCACAATACTTGGATTTAAATGCGTGCTAGTGGTGGAAAATAGAAGAATAAAATATAGTTATAGCTTTTATAAAGATAATATCAATTTATAAGGGCTTTATAATATATTTCTGAATGTTAATAATTGTAGTGTAATGTTTGTTTGAAGTGTAGTAATTGAATGATGATAATAAACCGTCAAAATCCCTCCTTACTTATACCCAAATCCACTGGAGTGCACAGACCTTCAATCCAGATGATGTCACTGCTATCCCCGGCAATTACAGCACTGTGAGGGCCCATCACCTCCCCATGGCGTCCACTTCAAGCAGTTTCAACACCCAGACCTCCAGTAAGGACCCTCCATCACTATTAATAATAACACAGAGTCATACCATAAATAGAAAACCCAGATAAAAGCGGATACCATAAAGAAACAGGTAAAATAAATGATCAAAAAGAGATTTAATGAAACTAAAAGCATATAAAGGAAACAAATAAAATGTCCAAGCCCCCAATAACATCCCCAAGCATCCACATTAACCCAAAAACATCTTTCCAACCCATAAATCCGTGAATAACCATCCAAGGAAGTAATTTTAGTTGTCCAAACTGGGTGTATGCGCCTGATATAGGTGTCTATGCTTCTGTAGGCGTTGTGAATCCACTGATTTCGTCCATATGACCTAAAATAAGCAGAAAAACAAAGTTTATAGGCTATTAAGGGGCTAAAACCCACTTATATACCTAAATATACATAATATACTGCATATTTCACTGAATATGAGACTTATGTATACATATAAGCTTATGTATGTCAATAATTACTTCATATCACTTAAGATAAGTATATTATGACTCCATTAACACCTTAATAAGTATTATTAGGCCATGGATAAGCTATTTAAACTTTTATAAATTATATAATAGAATAATAATTATATATATATATAATAAAATAATATATATTATTATTTTAACCTTATTTTTAAGATATAAGCTTAATCTAATTAAGGTTATCTTATTTTAAGCATAAGAAATACTCAGTCCTAAGGATATATAGGCTGACACTCCCTCACCTCAAAAAAAACAATAAAAAAAATGTTAAGACATTTTAATTAATCTTAAGGAATGAAATAATAAAATAAAAAATAATTTTTATAATACATATACTGAATGAACAGTATTATTTAGATTTAAATTTTTTCAAGAGATTTTTAAGATCAGAGATTTCATTTTCTGGAATCCACTGGTCATATTCACTTGATTTATTTTTAAATCTTAATAGATACTCAACTCCCTTTTCTTTAGTAAGGTGTCTCTTTTTAAGTATCTTTTCAATTTCTGCTTTTTCCACTATTTCTTCAGGTTGCTGTTTATGCCTTCCTGATCTTCTTGGAAAGAGAGAAGTATCATTAGAATGGTATGGTTTTATAAGAGAAATAGGAAATACTGGATGTTTTCTATCATAAGGTGCATATAGAATAACCTCAACAGCATTATTACCAACCATCTTTTTAACTACAAATGGTCCAATGAATGGATCCTTCAATTTAACATTACCATTTAAATTGAAATGTAGCGTTGAAATAAGGACTTCATCACCCTCTTTGAACATTTGTTCTTTATGGGCTTTATCCCATCTTTTCTTTTCATACTCAAAAGCCTTATTTATACATTCTTGAGCATGTCTTCTGCATAGTTCCTGCATCTGAAGAAAAGATTTAGTACCTGGATGAATATCCAA
Source organism: Hemileia vastatrix (assembly GCA_030280995.1). Lineage (NCBI taxonomy): Eukaryota > Fungi > Basidiomycota > Pucciniomycetes > Pucciniales > Zaghouaniaceae > Hemileia > Hemileia vastatrix. The sequence continues at coordinate 24,626,649 of JASXTE010000016.1, read as the reverse complement.
TCTAGGTAACTTATTAAGAGTTTTAGCAGGGGTATTAGGTACATAACCCAACCATAACTCAAATGGCTTTTTGCCAGTGACAGAATGTACTGTACTATTATATGCAAATTCTAAACCTGGGATAAGGGTTACCCAATCATGCGTGAATTTGTCATTGTCTTTAAAATTAAGACCAAAAGCACAGTATCTTCTTATCATATCTTCTAAGGTTTGTATCATTCTTTCTGCTAGCCCATCAGTTTGTGGATGGTGTGCTGTAGAAAGTTTTAATTGACACCCTGAAACATCCATAAGTGACGTCCAGAACTCAGAAGTAAATTTAGCATCTCTGTCAGAAACTATTGCTTTGGGAAAACCTGCTGTATTTAAAATTTGTGTCCACCATAAAAAAGCTAAGTCCTTTGCAGAAACCTCTTTGTGGGTAGGAATAAATTTACACATCTTTGTAAATCTATCTACAATTACCCAGCAGGAGTTATAACTCTTATGCCCTGCTATTGGCAAACCTGTTACAAAGTCCATGTTAATGATTTCCCATGGAGCTTTTGGTTGCTCAATTTGTTGTAATAAACCAGCTCTTTTTCCTGTTAATCTTTTAGATTTTTGACAAGAATCACATGTTTCAACATATTTCTGAACATCCTCAGACATGTTAATCCACCAAGCTGTGTTTTTTACTCTGGTTAATGTTTTATGGTAGTCAAAATGACCTGCTAATATATCATCATGACATATACTTAACATTAACTCCTTCATTGAAGGGGGAATTACAATTACATTACTTAATTTTTTCCTGTAATATATAAAACCATCCTCAATGGAAAATTTTCCTTTCTCTAATGCCTCTTTATACTTAATTGGTAATGTTTTTATTAAAACATTCATCGAAGCATTAGATGGATCATTTAATATTGTAGTTAATTTACTTAATTCAGGATCTGAATTATACTTATCAAGAATTGATTGCATAAATTCATCCTCAAGATCTACAATATAAATGCCATAAATGTTAATAATCTCTGACTCAGGAACATAAGCAGGATTATCATCCTTATTAGGCAGAGGTACTCTAGATAACAGATCTACATTAGAGTGCAAGGTTGCTGCTCTATGTGTAATAGTCATCCATCCTCTGTATTCTTGTACAGCTAATTGCCATCTAAACATGTGTCTATTAGGAGTTTTCATGTTTAAGAGTGACTTAACTGCACTACAGTCAGTTATTAACTCAAATTTTTGGTCTTCCAGGTAATAATGTAGCTTTTCAAGAGCCCATACTACTGCCAAACATTCAAGTTGAGTAGCACCATATTTCAATTCACCACTTCTCAGAGTACGTGAAATATAGCAGATTACTACTTCTGACATTTTACCTTCAATAAGTTGTTTTTGATGCAAAGCATCACCCAGTCCAATAAAACTTGCATCTGTATATAATACAAAAGGTAATTGGAAATCTGGTAATCCCAAGATAGGAGCTGTCATTAAACATTCTTTCAACTTATTAAAAGCTTGTTGTCTTTCATTATTCCAAATGAAAGCTTCTGATTTCTTTATCAGTGTGGTCAGTGGCGCAGCAATTGATTGGTAGTTTTTTATATATTGTCTATAATAACCACACATTCCAAGAAAAGATTGTACATCCTTCACATTTTGAGGAATGCCAATATTCTTTATTGCAGCCACTTTATTTTGGTCTACACATATTTGTAAGCCAGATACAATATGACCAAGCACTTTTAAAGATTCAAACCCAAATTTACATTTTTTCAATGCAAGGGTCATTTTTATTTCATCCATTTTCTGAAATACTTTCCTTAAATGGATTAAGTGTTCATCAAAATTTTTAGAGAACACTATGATGTCATCAATGTATACCATTAACCATCCCTCAATCATTTCATTATGGAATGTTATATCCATTAACTTTTGAAATACTGATGGAGCATTCTTTGGTCCAAATGGCATTCTGACATACTTATAAATTCCCATGTGTGTTGTTATCAACAAAAAGTTCTGTGAATTCTTTTCAACAGGAATTTGATGGTACCCTTTATTTCCATCTAGGCAACTTATATATTTAGCACCTTTAAGGGTAGCATGTATAGAGGCAATCCTTGGCAAGGGATAAATATCATCTACTGTAAATGTATTTAATGCTCTATAATCACCGCACAGTCTTGCTTTATCTTGTTCATAAGAAATCAGCACTGGTGATATTACACAATATTTTGGTGTAGTTTCAACCTTCTCAAGAATGTTCATTTTTAATAACATCTTAATATTATCCTCTATGTCTTTCCTCTTCATTGGTGAAGCAGGGTATGGTTTCTTTTTAAGACTAGTAGGAATATTATCCATATCACAGGTTAAACTAATTTTCATTTCATGATCTTTTACAAGGCCAAGTTCATTTGTACCATGTGCAAAAGCCATTGGAAAAGCTTTAATTAATTCCAAAATATTATCTTTCTCAGTTTCACTTATCTGAGTGCCAAATGATGCTTTTGAAATTTCTGTTTCCAGAAGTTCCATCTCATTGGATTCTCTTCCTTTAGACGGGGAATTTGTTACTGACTCAATGTGTAAGACTGTGTTAAAAGAATTTATTTTAAATTTCCTTTTACCATTCATGCCAATTGTAAAATTGTTATTAGCAGGGTCTAATTTTACACCAAATTTAGTCAGAATATCATTTCCAATGATAAAACAGTTACTAAAATTTGTATTATCCATTACTACAAAGTCACAAGTTACCCTTACATAACCATGTTGGTGTTTAAAGAAAACAGCAGCTTTGTATTTACCAATGGGGTGTAGTACTGATCCAAAACCTCTCCAATTTTTATTCTGAAGTGGTTCAAGCTTAAACTTATATTCACTATCAATTTTCTGTAATGTATTAGTAGAAACAACTGAACCAGCAGCTCCTGTGTCCAATACTATATTAACATTTTCACCAGAAATGATAGCTGGAACCGTGATAGGTGTCATTCTAAAGTTATCAGCTTGTATATCCTTAATCATTTCAGCATCCTCAAAATTCATTAAAGATTCATTTGAGTCCATATTTAATATTGGATTTTCAAAGATGGACAAATCATCTTCCAACATACAGACTTCATTTTCATCACTATATGAGATATTGCTGTCATAATCACTTGATTCTTTACTTTTTTCAGTTTCAGTTTCAGATTCACGTTGATTTTCAACAATATTTATGTTTTTCTCACATTTGTGACCTTTGACCCAAGGTTTGTTACACTTATAACAAGTATTTGTTTCATACTTTTTAGGTACTACAGGTGCAGTAGGTTTTTTCTGCTTCTCCTGAAGTGTTTTTGAATCCTGAGTTTTTACAGGTTCAACATTTTGCTTATAAGTGGAATACCTTGATTCATACTTATGGTTTAATAATATTTCATTGCAAATATTAATAAAGTCAGAATATTCAGTAACATTTAATGTTCTAGCTACAACAATGTCTCTGACAGATATAGGTAATTTGTATATTATCTTATCTTTCCATAAGTTAAAATCCATATGAGGCTCAATGGCTTTTAATATTTTGTTTAAATTCATTAAAAATACCATAGGTTTGTCACCATTCAACGGATTATACCTAGTCTTCTCATACAGTCTTTGCTGAGTAAGCCTGAATTTAGAACCTCCAAATTGTTTTTCAATAAGTTGTTTCCATTCAGCCCAAGAGTAGTCTCTACCCTCACTTAAGACAGCTTCAAACCATAATAAAGCAACATCCTTAAATAAAGAAATTAATTTTGATGTTATCTCTTCATCTGGTAACTTACATGAGAATTTCAAGTTGTCAATTCTTTGAATAAAATGTTGCCAATCAGAGCTGGCTTCCCCATCATAAGTTGGGTACTGATCTATCTTAGGCCAGTTCTTCTGATTGGATTTTATCTCACTAATCTTAGGTAAATTCAACAACTCATTTACTTTTGATAAATGGTCTTGTATTTCTTCCTGCACGGATTTGTGACTTACATTTTCAGATTTGACACTACCACCAGATGGTTTCAATTGTGGTGGTATAGGGAAGGAATGAGATTCACTTTTGCCAATGAAAGGATTATTATTATATTGATTATACTTATGATTATCCTGGTTCATTAGTAGATTGGCAGTTTCAATCTCAACTTTAGTTAATCTTTGTAGCAACTCAGAGACACTTTGATTTGTCTGTGCAAAAGATAACTTTGTTCTTGATTCAGTCTTTAATAAGTGTGTTTCATATAATTTTTCTAACTCACAAAATTTGTTTGAAAGGTCATTATATTTATTACTCAATGAATCATATTTAAGAGTTAGAGACAAATGTTCTTTCTCTAATTCTTTATTACGTGTTGCTAATTGAGAAATGTTCAATGTTAAGGATGAAATTGTATCACTAGTGAGTTTAACTGTCTGTTCCTCACAATAAGTCATTCTATTCCACAATGCTGAAACAATTCTATGGACAGTTGGATTATTGTTAAAATATTCCATGTCCTCCTTTTCAATTCTCTCACTCTCCTGTGAACTTCTCATCTCACTAGTAGGTGGTTGCAACTGAGGATTAACTGTATTATCATTGTATATAGTACTGTTATTATGGACAAAAGACAAGTCAGGTGTATCTACTCTAAAACCTAAATTTCTTAAATCCTCCTCTATTTTTTGTACAGATTTAACATCAATAGAATTACCTATATTGTAATTATCAGTATTATGTCTAATCTGAGAGGGTAAGTTACTTACCAAGGGATGGTTGCCAGTCCTGATTTTTGGCGCTTTTTTCCCTTGTAAGGGTGAGCTGAGGAAGTCAGATGAGGGGGTGGATCCCTGTTGCAACTGTGGCTTGTCCACTGTTGGTGAAACCAGTCCCATTTCCATTTGTCTACCAGTATTTTCTCCTGGGAGTGAGTGGACCCTCCTTGGATAGGGGGTTGCTGATTTGATTGACTGGGCTGGCCTCCCTTTAATTCTGCCATTGCCTGATTCATCTGCTGAAATCCTACCTTGCAATTGTTTTGCAACTGCTCTACCTCTTTGAACATGAGAGATTTTGATTCCTCTAGCTTCAGAACCTGTTTGGCCAGGTGGGACAGTTGATCCTGAAGAGGAGGAGACGTCTTTTTGATAGTTATCTTTTTTAAGAGGGCGTCCTTTTCCTCTATACTCATGCTTTCTGGCTGGGGGTACTGTTGTCCCTCCATGGTGATGTCCTGGAAAGTTTTTATTAGCTTTAGACCTGGTATTATAAGCAGGCTGTTCACTTACACTATCCTGGGGAGCACTCATATTGTTCAGAATAACAATATTTTACGTCTACCAAAGGAAAAAACTCTGTTGAATTAGTAGACAAATAATATTAGCAATTATATTACTAATAAAAAAGCAATGGAGCTTACCCTGAATTTATATCTTTATTTATTTAAATAAAATATAAGAAAAATTCGAAAAAATCTGTTAAAAATATAATAATAAGTTTAACTAGACCTCTATAAGGGTGAATAATTAGCTTACCAAGCTTTAGCCAAATACCAATTTTATTGGGTGTTATATTGGTGTCCAAATACCAAGTGAAATTGGGTTTATATTGGGTACAGTTACTACTGTAAATATCTAATTTTTATGATAAAAAATTAGTACAATTATTATAAGGGTTCTTTTCCGCAATCAATGAGTTATGATGACCCACTAATATGCAGCAGACCCAAATATTTGGTTAATTTTGAGTTGTACTAAGGTAAAAATCACGTCCCAAGGCTTATACTAAATAATAAGTAAAATATAAGGAAAGACCCCCAATTGTCAGTACAGTCTAGTATATAAGTATGATATAATAGTGTTATTTTATGGTCCTACTACTTATTAATAAATGATTTAGTGATTAAACCTCAGGGGAAGACTAATAGAATAGTTATACTCAAATAAAACTCACAATACTTGGATTTAAATGCGTGCTAGTGGTGGAAAATAGAAGAATAAAATATAGTTATAGCTTTTATAAAGATAATATCAATTTATAAGGGCTTTATAATATATTTCTGAATGTTAATAATTGTAGTGTAATTTTTGTTTGAAGTTTAGTAATTGAATGATGATAATAAACCGTCAAAATCCCTCCTTACTTATACCCAAATCCACTGGAGTGCACAGACCTTCAATCCAGATGATGTCACTGCTATCCCCGGCAATTACAGCACTGTGAGGGCCCATCACCTCCCCATGGCGTCCACTTCAAGCAGTTTCAACACCCAGACCTCCAGTAAGGACCCTCCATCACTATTAATAATAACACAGAGTCATACCATAAATAGAAAACCCAGATAAAAGCGGATACCATAAAGAAACAGGTAAAATAAATGATCAAAAAGAGATTTAATGAAACTAAAAGCATATAAAGGAAACAAATAAAATGTCCTAGCCCCCAATAACATCCCCAAGCATCCACATTAACCCAAAAACATCTTTCCAACCCATAAATCCGTGAATAACCATCCAAGGAAGTAATTTTAGTTGTCCAAACTGGGTGTATGCGCCTGATATAGGTGTCTATGCTTCTGTAGGCGTTGTGAATCCACTTATTTCGTCCATATGACCTAAAATAAGCAGAAAAACAAAGGTTATAGGCTATTAAGGGGCTAAAACCCACTTATATACCTAAATATACATAATATACTGCATATTTCACTGAATATGAGATTTATGTATACATATAAGCTTATGTATGTCAATAATTACTTCATATCACTTAAGATAAGTATATTATGACTCCATTAACACCTTAATAAGTATTATTAGGCCATGGATAAGCTATTTAAACTATTATAAATTATATAATAGAATAATAATTATATATATATATAATAAAATAATATATATTATTATTTTAACCTTATTTTTAAGATATAAGCTTAATTTACTTAAGGTTATCTTATTTTAAGCATAAGAAATACTCAGTCCTAAGGATATTTAGGCTGACAACTGTAAATACCTAATTTTTATTATAAAAAATAAGTACAATTATTATAAGGGCTCCTTTCCACAATCACTGAGTTATGATGAACCACTAATGTTCTTCAGACCCAAATATTTGGTTTGTATGAGATATACTAGAGTATAAATCATGTCCTAAGGGTTATACTAAATAATAAGTAATAATTAAGGAAAGACCCCCAATTTTCAGTGTGTGCTAGTATCTAAGTATGATTTAATAGTAAATATTAATGGTCCTACTACTTATTGAAAAATAATTTAGTGATTAAACCTCAGGGAAAGACTAATAAAATAGTTATTCTTAATACAAACTCACAATACTTGGATTTATATGCATGCTAGTGGTGGAAAATAGATCAATAAAATATAGTTATAGCTTATATAAAAATAATAGCAGCTTATAAACTCTTTAATATATTTATATATGATAATAATTGTTTTATAATGCTTTATTTTATTTGTAGTAAGTAAGTGATGTCTATTAACCCGTCAAATCCTCCCTTACTTATACCAAATTCCACTGGAGTGCACAGACCTTCAATCCAGATGATTTCACTGCTATCCCCGCCAATTACAGCACTATGAAGGCCCATAACCTCCCAATGATTTCCAATTCAAGAAATTTCAACATCCAGACCTCCAGTAAGGACCCTACATTACAATTAATGATACCACAGACCCATACCATAAATAGAATAAACAGATAAAAGCAGATACCATAAAGAAACAGGTAAAATAACTCATCCAAAGAGTATATAATGAAACCCAAATCATATAAAGGAACCAAATAGACTTTCCCAGACCCCAATAACATCCCCAAGTATCCATATCAACCCAGTAATCATATCCCAACCCATACTTCTATGAAAATCCATCAAAGGAATCAGATTAAGTTGTTCAAACTGGATATATGCGCCTGAAAAAGGTGTATATGCTTGTGCAGGCAATTTGAGTCCACTGAATACATCCATATGACCTAAAATAAGCAAAAAAAATGGTTATAGGCTAGTAAGAGGCTAAAACCCACTTATAGACCTAAATATACATAATATAACTACATATTTCACTGAATATGAGGTTTATGTATACATATAAGCTTATGTATGTCTATAATTACTTAATATCACTTAAGATAATAATATTATGACTCTATTAACACCTTAATAAGTATTATAAGGCTATGGATAAGCTATTTTAACTGCTATAAGTCATATAATAGTCTAATAATTATATATATATGTATTATAACCATATATATAAGTATTATATCCTTAATTTTAACTTATAAGCTTAATGTAATTAAGGTTATCTTATTTTAAACATGAGAATTACTCAGTCCTGGGCATACCTAGCCTGAAAATGTTGGTCTGGTTCAAATTTACTATATGATTAATCATCCAAAATTCCATAGATATCTCTTTTTAGACTTTTGTGATGATATGAGGCAAAATATTTTAACTTATTTTCAAGAAACTCCAGCCAATAATAATGAAGACATTATGAAGAGAATATTTCTAATCTAAATTTTTGATTCTGATGTAGAAATATTTCAAAGAGATTATTTGTTTTGATTTTTCTTCTTTTTTTTAATTTTGTTTCTTTAATGCTCTTATAAATTCTGTGTGGTTGATCCTATTTTCTATCTGACTTTTATTGATATAAACTTAAAATAAAATGTATGTGACTTGTGATGATTCCACTAATGAGAGCAAGGCTTGAATCCCTTCATAATCCCCTCTACAAGCCTCTTTCTAGCACAAGATGAGAGAGTAGGCTCTACACCTACTGGTCTGAATACTTTGATTCAATTCCCACCATAAGGTCCTCCAATCTTCCTCCAAAATAGCCTAAAATGAGGCACACTAAAATTCAAACTACCTAATCCTCCTTCAAAAGATTTAGCATCACAACATTCAAATAATCTCCAACCCTTTAAACCACTTTAAAATTTGTCAGAATCTTTCATATTTGTCCAGAGTTTCTTATCACCTATATTTCAAGCCTTTGAGTGCATCCCATATATGCACCCTATTATAAAAATCCTCTACACTCTCTATAGTGCAGGACAACCATACCCACCTTTAAAATCTCTGCCAATAACCCTTTAAAATTTCTACCTTTCTTTAACCATAATATAATAGATCCATTTTATGATATCCTCATTTCCTAAATTTGGCTGCACCATATCCATCAATGATTGAGTTTTACAAATGAGTGATTTCAGTTCAAGTAATGATGAACCAGTGATAAATTAAAAATGATTTATTTTATTGTCCAAATAGATTAAAATTCACAGTTAAAATCCTTGGGGAACAAAACATTTAATCATTTTCCAGTTTTTAGTCTTGGTGGAATTCCCTTCTGAAAATCCATACATAAATTTTCCATATAGTGAATAAATTGCCAGTTCAAGGTCATGGTGGACCAAAGAGAAAGTAATTTCTAGTTTAGGGTCATAGTGGGCCAAAATTTCAATCAATCATCAACTTCCCTACTACAATCTTGAGCCCAATTTCGCCACCAAATCTTTTCCAGTTCCAAATTTTCATCCAGTACCCTTTCCAGTCCTGAATTCTCAACCTTTTTAAAGATGTCTCCATCCAGCCTCACTTCTACTCCTGATAAAGCTTGCAATTACTGTTCCTTCACAAACAGAGACTATTTTTTCACTTATAACTTGAAAAAGAAAATCTATAAAAGGGCCTGTTCCACCTGCTATGAAAAGATTGAAAATGTTCTGGCTTGAAATATGGCTCTTTTCCTAGGACTTCCTCCAGATTTTCTTCTTTTTGCAAGCCTTCTCCCACTCCATCTGCTTTTTCTTCCCATCATTCCATCCAATCACCTCCTTTCAGCCCCTCTAATTATCTAAACATCCCATCTTATCCCATCTCATTTAATGAACCTATTCCTCCAACTCCTACACCTTCTGTTCCCTTCTTTCAATACAGATTAACTAGTGAACCTCCCAGGTCTCCATCTCTCCCCAAGACTGCAACTTCCCCCAAATCTATGCTTCAAAATTCTTCTTCAAAGAATTTCCTAGAGATTTTTTCATCTTCTGTGATTCCTTCTTCCAGCACTCCCAAAATTCATCCTAGCAAAATACCTAGATCTAACAGACTTCCTCCTTCTCATAACTCTTCTATACCATCAAAGAGACCTAAAATATCCAGATTCTTCTCTCCTCCATTCAAAATTTTAACTCCCTCTTTTAGAGACTCCTTGTCCAACAAATATAGAATGCCAAAAATAAAGAATCCCTATTCCTGTCTCCTAAAACCAAAACACATACACAGCCATCCAATAAACCATAATCTTGATAGTGTTGATTCTGGTAAGTTCTCCTTTAAAGATTGTCTTTTAAATGATTTCTTGATAATTAATAATTTTTTTGGAACTATCTGGATCTTTCTATCCTCATTCTGAGTACCATCTCCCTGATCTAGCTCCATCATACACATATGTATATCATCATGTTATTAGCAGAAAACTTTTTTCTGCTTTTAACATCATCCTAAAACAATACAGAACCTATCTTCCTAAAGACATAGCTGAGAAAAATTTGAGAGAAAAATTTTTAGGGACCAATTTAGAATCTCCAAATTTCATCAACACCATCAAAGTCATCAAATAGAAACAGCTGAAAATGCTCCAATTCTGGTTTTTACAAGATCACTAAACCATGTTCCTTCTCCATAAATCTGCTTCCTAAATTTTATTTTCATTTTCATGACCATTTTTCTGGCCTGGGTAATCCTAAAAAAGTTTAAAACAAAAATTAAAAAAACTAATCATTTTTACTATTATTATTATTATTCATTTATTACTTTAACTTTATTATTATTATTTTTATTCAATTTTTTATTCATTTATTTTCTTTTTTTTCCTTTTTTTTATGTTTTCATATATTATTATTTTTTTTGATATGAAATTGTTAAATAAAATTATTTTGAGAAATTAAAATTTTGAAAATTTAAGTTAAAAGATGTCTCCCAGCAATATGATGAGCCAAATCCCTGACATAATACCCACATCCAAGTGTACCTTGATGTGAGATACACAGGAAATAAATTGAAAGTAAAACATTATTAATTTTGAAAAAATTTGAAAAACATGACAAACAAATAGAGGAATGATCACTGGGTGGGCTACCTCCAATTCGTAAAAATGATTGGAGACCACCAGTGAGTATTACCCTTGCACAAATTATTTCTAATAAAATTTAAAATGAAAATAAAAAAATTCTAACACAAAATTTCAATAATAAACAATAAAGCATAAAAATAAAATCTTAAATTTGGCTTTTGAATGAGTTTTATTGTTTTGACTTTGTAGTGATCCAGTTTAAAGTCCTAGAGGACTACCTATATAACAAAAATAAATCCCGTATTCAACTAGAAAAAAGGAAGCTTTGGTAAAGAACATTGTGGGGTAATTGTGTATAGAGCATCCAGCCCATCAATTATCCCCAAAATTTCCAATGCTTATCTTAGAAGGCTCCCCTGTGAGCACTACTACCAAAATAATTACATTCCATCATAAATCTTCACCATAAAATTTTGTCATTGAATTAAACAATTTTTTTTCTGCATAATGATAGAAGATAGTTTATCCTCATTTTGGAGGCATCTTGGTATCAATAATTAATAGTTTACCCTAATTTTGGAGTTAAGCTTTGGCACTCCTGGTTCCCCTAGGATAAAACTGCTTCACCTGATCAGCAGCTACCTCATTTTTCAACACTACACTATCCATCTCTTCCAAAGTATATCAACCACCAGAGACCTGTTCTCTGACTTTATGAGGTCCCTTCCACCTATCTGAAAACATTGTCCCCTACTGAATTTCCAAACTCCTGTTATATACAATTACCATAACTCCAGCTTTCAAAGGTTTCCTGAGTCTATGAGCAAGCCTCTTATCCCAATATCTACCTGACTGACTTCAGATCTTGATTATCTTAGAATATTCCTTCTCTAAAGTTTCTTCTTTTGTTTCTAGCTGCACCATTCCTTCACATAATAAATCTTCAGTAATTTATATGGTATCCCAATCTACTCCAAGATATAATTCAACCTCTAAATCAACTGGTAAAACCACTTTTTTACCAAAAACTAGTTCCTAAGGGGAAGATCCAGTTGTCCTTTTGGCAGTGATTCTGTCAGAAAAAAAAACTAATAATAAATAGTGCCTCCACTTTTCAGCACTTTTCCCACACATTTTAACCAAAGTATCCTTAATAAGTTGATTCCCTCTTTCTACAATTCCTTCAGCTTCAGGATAATATAGAGTTTCCACCATAACCTTTGATTCAACTTTTAAAATATCTTCCCTAACTTCTGTTCCGAATTCAGGACCTACATCAACAGTTATCAACTTCATTACTCCATACCTATATACCCAATTTTTCATTAGAAATTCTACCACACTTCTAGAATTCAAAATAGTAAGAGGCACTTCCTTTGCCCATTCAGATAAATTCTCTCTAACAAAAATTATATATTTACAATGTCCCTCTTTAATATGAACAGAATCTAAGCTAACCCTACCAAAAAGAGAGCTTTCCCAAGTTGTGTGTCTTTGTTCTTTTGGCCTTACATAGCTTCTTCTTTGACATACATTGCATGACTGAAACCATTTTTTATATCCAACTTCATTCAAGGCCAATAAAAACTATCAGCTCATTGTTTATAAGATTCACCAACATCTCTATGCCCAAGATCTACATGCAGTGATTTTATACCAACTCTTGCCCTTTTCTCTGAGTAATAACCTGAGGATTTGGATACCTCCATTTTATAAGCCTCCTACAAGATAAATAAAGCCTTGTTGAATTCCTTTTAATGGCCACTTAAAAATCTTCATCACAATTCTCTGGCCTTTCCATATTCATCAAATTTATAACCATCTTAAAATAAAATCCTGTCTGTCCCCAGACTTCATCTTGTAACTCCATCAATACCACATCAATGGAAACTTCCCTATCACCAAAATTACCTGCACATGAATGAGCCAACAATTTTAAAACTTTGACTTTGCCTACTTATCATATAGGGTTTTGAGTTTTCCACCTCTAAGCCTTCCAACCTTACTTAAACTAAATTCTCTTCTACCTCTCTAACACAACTTTCAGCATCAACCAATTCTTCTTCATCCAACCTCCTTTAACTGAATTTCAACAATTTTCTAACCTCTCATAAACTGAATTTTCTAATGACCCAACATATAAACCATTCACAAATTTACTACTATCCCACAAAATTTCACTATCCTCATCATAAAACATCACATCTTCTCCAACCTCTTTTTTACCCAATTTTTCTACTCCTTAGTGAAACTCCCTAAGCACATCATTTTTCACATTTATACAACTAGTCAGTTTATCCTCACGGGGGAGGTTGTTGTTGTTATTTATACAAATTGAGACAGCCAGTTTAACCTCATGTGGGTGGTAAGGAAATTCTTCAGCACATTTTGTGCTGGACTTGATAACAGGTATATCTTCATTGAATTCTTCTGATTCAAAATCATCTTCAGTAGTTGGTCCTCATGAGAATCCATCTTGAATATTGAAAATCTTTTCAGGCTTATGAGATAAGTCAAAAGAAAAATGTTGAATTAAAGCTACCCATCAGGTCAGAGGTGCATTCAGTAAAATTAGGGAATTAATCATTTGAATTAAAGATTTTGCATCCGCTTGAAGTTCAAGGTGTTGTTCCCATAAATCATTTTACAATCTCTTCAGGATTTTTGCCACTCCAAAGAGTTCTAATTTTGGTTACGAATATCTTGATTCCACCTCAGTAAAAACCACAGATTCATACCTTACTGGTCTTATGTTAAAATCTTTATCCATCTGAGACAAGACCTCCCCAGCAACAATTTAAATTTAATTTAAAGCCAAATAGATCCTACCTGCTCTTTTATCATAATCCAATTCATAGATCACCATATCTTTTCCAACCACCTTCTTTAACTTCACAAACGCCTCTTCACATTCATCATCCCACTCCCAATCAGCATCTTTCCTTTTCAACCCTCTCAAATGAGCTTCCAATGAAGAAAAGACTTTGATGAACATTCTAACATAAACACATATGCCTAAAAACCCTCTAAATTTGGTCTTTTTTTTGGGTCTTGGCCAGGACTTAATTTTATCAACCTTCTTCTTCAACATAATCCTACCTTCTCTACTTTCCACATGACCTAAAATCTCCAAATCTGGAACACAAAAAGAAAGATTTGATCCAGAAATAGCTAAACCAGCCTCTTCAATCCTAAAAAAAATTCTCTCTAGAGCAACAGCATACTCCCAGATTAATTTTCATATCTATGGATTCTCCTCCAACACTTCATTATTATAATCTGTTGAAGGACACCTAATTCTGCTATCATCATTAAATATACCAGAATATTGTGTAGTTTCATCTTGAAGAATTCAAGCCATCTGGGCCAGATAAACAGAAACCAAATTTGTTTCACCTTGATGTAATATTGTCAATTGCAATTGTCCAAGTGGAGCATCAAAAGTAGTGAGAGTTCTAGAATCAGCATGTAATTCTCTCTCATCATATTTCCCCATAATATCACCCAATCCACAACACACTCTTCCAGAAAACTCCTATACAAACTCCTCTGTACTAGCTGTTATAGCAGCATCCTTAATTGTAACCCTATTTAATTCCTTAAGATCATGCACTACCCTGAGCTTTCCATTAGGTTTCTTGATACAGAACACTGGACTTGAGTAATTTGATGAGGATTTCTCATGTAATCCTGTTCAAATTTGTTATCTTATGACTTCAATATGATTTTCTTTTAAAGCTGCAGTAGTCAGAATCGGCCTTTGCTGCCATGGTTCACAGCAAACAACAGTAATCTTGTAAGGCTCCCCATAAGAATGCTTCAACAAACCTCTCTCCTCCCCTAAAAAAGTGATGGCTTTCTCCCTTTTTATCATCAAATCCAAGAACAACTTTCTCTCTTCACCTGACAACCAATCTTCAGGTCCAAAATTTACAACAACCAGTCTATCAAAAGTAACTCTTGATGTTTCAGAAAATTCATGTGGATTCTTGACTAAAGGACAGTCATATGGATCTCTTGATAAAATTGGCCTCCATAAATGTGGGTTTAGTTTAGCTGGAAGGTTTGTCTTTACTTTGTCTGACCTTATTTGCTACCTTTTTATATTTTTCATTGACGTTGTTATACACATCTTGAAGTAATGCGGAAAATGTCTCTGATTGCAGCAAGTCAAACAATGGGGTTTTGATGAAGGATGTTTACCAAAATGCAACAAAGGGGTCTTCAAAAGCACAAAAAAAGTAGACTCTCCGTGCAAAGTTGTTTTTTAGGGAAGTATGGATATATGAGCCGCATTGAGTAAAATGTAGAGGAAAGTGCTTACTGAACTACAAGAAAAAAGTATGGTATGTACTTGAGGAAATTATGGCTAGCTCTAGAGACATAGTATGGATTTAGAAATTGGTGTCAAGAAAGGGTATAGATTTCAAACTTAGATAAATGTGTGGCTCTTAAATTTAAGCTATGTACACCCATTGTTGATGGAAACCTGTAGGAAGATATTGTAGTGCTAGAAGAACAAGTGATTTGTGAGTGAGTCAATATGAAGCTCTCTCTCCGCAATAGGAAAAGAAAACGTAAGAGTAAAGATAGGGGAGGGGTCTTACTTAGCATGGAGGGTTTCACAATTAGTGGATACTCACATGGAAATCACAGGTTGTTATATTAAGTATGGAAGGCTGTACAGTGGGTGGCCAAAAAAAAAATGCCTTTTTTCATTTCACCATAATTTTTTAAATAATCATTCTATCTTCATGACTTTTTTAAAGACGAGTTTTATTTAGAACTTAATTTTCTGTAATCTCTTGTTCGTTTTCTCAATATCTTAATAATATATCTGCACTTTTTTTCATAGATTAATGAGACATATGTACAGATGAAATTCATCAAACTATGGGGTGGGCTCATGTTGGTGAAAGGACAAGGTGTATTCCCTAAGAAAGGGCTACACATTACTTCAATGTTATCCCTTCTGTTTCTCTTTCTAGGTTAATTTTCTCCTCCATTCAAGATCAATCTTTAAAGCAAGTTCATTTTGATTACTATCTGGAAAAAAAGGGGTAAGATTTTTTTTTTTCAAATTGGGTTTACAAGTTTTTTTTTAATTATTCTTTTTGTTAATGAAGCTCCCTTTCATGAACCGCTTTCCAGCTTGCAACAGTGTACTAGTGATGGATAATTCTGTCTTCCCTCATGGAGGCCAAATTCACAAAAAGGTGGAAAATAGGGGATGTAAACTTATATATCTCCCTCCCTATTCTCCAGACTTTAACCCTAGAGAGAAGAGGTTTAGTGTCTTAAAGAGAAAAACTTTGTTGCTAGGCAAAATTATCTAGGGGTGAATGTCATGCGCCATGTAACACTCAGAGCAAAAATCAATCTTTTAAACCATAAATCAGTACACAAATCTTTAGTTGAGGTGTAGAAATCAACATCTACATAGCAACTGCTTTTTCCCTTTTTGTGTCTAAATTTGAACATGCTAGCAACTGTGCTATCTAAACCTTAAATCTAAATTAGTCAATCATCTGCTTATACTTTTCATTTTTAAGCAAATGTGCAATGTGTTAGTGCTAGGATCAATAGTATATTTTTAATTCTGGGTTATTGTGTGTCTAAGGGTAATTAAAGGTCTTTGAGTAGGAATAGGAGTAAGGGTAAAGGATCTGTGGGCTATATTGGAGGGTAAGTGATAAATTAAGTGCAGTTTATTAAATGAGTCAATGCAAGATGGGGGTGTCTATATAATTGGGTGGATTTGGTTTGACATTCCTTTGAATTAAATTATAATAGTGATGTGATGGTAGTTAAATTTATATAAAGCTATTATTGTTTCCTACCTTTCTTAATTATTAATATCTTTTCAAACTCTTAAAACTTCCAAATCTTTTTTGATTATAAAGTTCCAACCCTTAGTGAGACTCCCTGAATTTTAGTGTTACTCTACAATACATTATTATTCACTTGGAAATAATCTTGAAGCAGTAATAAATTATCTTTGACATATCTTTCAACCACTCCCTCAAATTATTCCTCTGTTATTCTAAGCAGTCTCACTTACTCAGGAATACCCTCAACCTTGTGCGTAGGCCATCTGGTGACAGTGAAAAAGGATGAGGTTGCTAAAATTGTTTTTTTATAAAGTATTTGATGAAAAAAAAAATTCAGAGCCAGCGGATACATGTCTTTGTCAATTTATATATATATATATATATATATTTAAAAATAAATGTTGCACATCATAATCAAATTTTTAAACAAGTTTCATTTTTTTAAAAAAACAAAAAAATGAAAAATAAATAAACATAAACATAATCATAAAAAATAAAAAAATTTAAATTCAAACCACATCTACAGCCATATCACCAATAGTTAGTAGCACACCTATCCAAAAAAAAAATCAAAAATTAAAAATTAAAAATGTATTCTTGAGAATGTTTTCCACCTTCACCACAAAATATGGGGGGCCGGACTTGCTAGCAAGTCCTTAACCTTGGACCTAAACTCACCACAGATTGAACACACATTGAGCTATCAACAAAGGAACTGTCAGTATAGTCTAGTATATAAGTATGATATAATAGCATTTATTTATGGTCCTACTACTTATTAATAAATGATTAAGTGAGTAAACCTCAGGGGAAGACTAATAAAATATTTATACTCAAATAAAACTCACAATACTTGGATTTAAATGTGTGCTAGTGGTGGAAAATAGATAAATAGAATATAGTTATAGCTTATATAATGATAATATCAACTTATAAAAGGCTTTATAATATATTTCTAAATGTTAATAATTGTATTGAAGTGTTTTATTGAATTGTAGTAAGTAATTGATGATAAATAACCATCAAAATCCCTCCTTACTTATACCCAAATCCCCTGGAGTGCACAGACGTTCAATCCAGATGATGTCACTGCTATCCCCGGAAATTACAGCACTGTGAGGGCCCATCACCTCCCGATGGTGTCCACTTCAAGCAGATTCAACACCCAGACCTCCAGTAAGAACCCTCCATCACAATTAATGATGACACAGATCTATACCACAAATAGAAAATCCAGATAAAAGCGGATACCATAAAGAAACAGGTAAAATAAGCAATCAAAAAGAGATTTAATGAAACCCAAAGCATATAAAGGAAACAATTGAAATTTCCAAGCCCCCAATAACATCCCCAAGCATCCATATTAACCAAGCAATGACCTCCCAACCCATAAATCCGTGAATATTCATCCAAGGAAGCAGATTAAGTTGTCCAGACTGAGTGTATGCACCTGAAATAGATGTTTATGCTTCTGTAGGCATTGTGAGTCCACTGGATACGTTTATATGACCTAAAATAAGCAGAAAAACAAAGTTTATAGGCTATTAAGGGGCTAAAACCCACTTATATACCTAAATATACATAATATACTGCATATTTCACTGAATATGAGATTTATGTATACATATAAGCTTATGTATGTCAATAATTACTTCATATCACTTAAGATAAGTATATTATGACTACATTAACACCTTAATCAGTATTATTAGAATATAGATAAGCTATTTAAACTACTATAATTTATATAATAGAGTAATAATTATATATATATGTAATATAATTGTATATATTATTATTTTAACCTTATTTTTAAGATATAAGCTTAATTTACTTAAGGTTATCTTATTTTAAGTATAAGAAATACTCATTCCTAGGGATATCTAGGCTGACAGGAACCATACAATCAGGGATGAACACCACTCAGCAGAACAGTTTTAGGTGGGTGTACAAGTAGAGTTCAGTATGGGTTCATTATGAGTTCAGTCTGAGTTCCATCTGAGTTCAGGTTGGGGACTTGCTAGCAAGTCCACCCCCTATATTGTGTAGTGCTTGATGCAATAATTTACTTCTTGTTGATTACATGATTTCAGTGTGATGAGGGGGGGGATACATCACTCTAATAGAAATCAAACCTTCTCAAAATGAGCCTTATCATGACTAATTAAGTCAGGAATATTTGGTGAATTATGATCATCAGGGTCCAAGGATTTGTAAGATGATGACAATACATCAATCTCTTGAGATTAAGCTTCCATTTTCTTGAGAAAAAAAAAACAGTAAATTGTAAGTAAACTGTAAAAAAAATTTAGATGCTTTTATTTGACTGAAATTGATTGATAGTTGTTAGTTACTTGAAAATTTTTGATACATCACACCAGTGATCTAAATTGGGTATAACTGATGGAGGGTAGCGGTTTACTTCAAATGTAGGATGGAGATGGGTTGTGATATTCAGGTGTGTATCATGCAGGTAGCTTTTTTAATCTTTTCAGTAAACATCCAACTCATTTTCAAGGCCCTTTGAAATGGTAGTTTGGTGGTGGTGGTATCTCATGGTTTTTAGCCAGTATGATGGTTTAAACATTCCTAAAAAAAATAAATAAAAACATCACATTGATTTAAATCACACACACACACACACACACACACACACACACTGTCAGCCAGGCTACTAAACTTGCCCAGTAAAATAATTAATTATTTTACTGAGATAAAGCTATGCCTTTTTTTAATGCTTATAAATAATTGATTATTTTGTACTTACTTATGTATTACTTACAATTGATTAGCTAAGTATATAAAGTAATATAAATAATCAATATATTTAAGTAATTGTCCCATACATTTTTTACTCCCTAACACCGTGCTCAATACTACGGCTGAGTGGGAATAAAAATAGTAATAAAATTCAATAAAGTTCTTAAAAATTATCAAATACTTCTACTGAGAGGAGTGGATTTCCGTGAAATCAATATATTTGAGTAAAATATGTTGTATTAATTGTGACAGTCTGAGGGAACTCTTATTTTATTGCAAATGGGAATGATACCCTTGTTGACGTACCAATTAATTTATTTTAATTTATTTCATATACATTCTTTTTCCATTCAGTTTTCTTCTCACACCTTTGTATTAGGTGGTGTTATCTCTGTGTCTTTATTTCCCGTATTTTTGCCTGTAAAAAGCCCTCACTTTTTGTTCTTTTCATCTCATTCCTTACTTACATATCTTAGAATTATTATTTACATCCTTTATTACTATTCTTTATCATATTAGTAGTTACAATCACATACTTCTAATCTATAAATAATAATAATAACTTGTCCCACCTCTTATAACTTGAGTAAAAACATTAAAAATTAAAAGAAATATGTACCATACTTTTGAGAGCCTATTAAAACCCTTCAAATCCTCGTAGGACCTCCAGTTCTACCTTCTAGACCAAGAGAGCCACGGACACACACACACACACACACATTTCCATATATATATATATATATATATATACCAAAGGAAGAAGTTTTTCAGAGACCCCTAAGAAGGAGATCTATGAGGTCTATGAGGTGACCAACATTTGAGAAGGGTATCTCCAAATGTGATAATTTATCATTTATTTGTCCAATCAATCATTCAGACCTTTCAGGATTTAAGGATGAAACTCTTACTACCATCAATGAGGGTGAGAACATTTTTAATGGTGAGGAGCACATTTTTAAAACAACTGGATTTAGAACCATTCACATGGTTTTTTTTTTTTTTTATTTATTTTTTATTTATTATATATATATATATTCATTCCTCATGGAGGAAGATTTTCAGCCTAGAATGAAAAAAAAAACTTGTTTAAAATTCAAAATGAGATACTAAGAAAAAAAAATTTTATTATTGATGTTGAACATAATAGGACAAGATGGGAGAAGGATTATATGGTGGGTTTGAAGAAAAGGATCTTAAATGGGTAAGTAGTTCAGGTTTGTATTCAGTGGTTTACTACTTTTTAATGAATCAATATTAAAATCTACTTTTGTTATAGTGATTAGTGTCAATCTTTTTTTACAACACCACTCCAGCAACCATGATAATTCTTCATGTGAACCTGGTATTTGCAGTGGGATGGAGGGTGAAGCAGAACAATATGAGATAGGGTATTTGATTTTTAAAGAATCATATCCTCCATAAGAGGATCTCACTGGCGGTTCAAAAAAGTGTTTTGGTGTGTTAACTCTTTGAATTTTGCATGACTACTTCATAGTGAGGCTTGGGTTTTTATTTTTTTATTTTTTATTTTTTTTTATTTTTTTTTTCTTGTTTCTTGTTTCCTTTGAGACAGATTAAGATTTAAGATGATTTTAAAGTTTTATGTGACAAGACTAAAAAAAAAAATTAAAAAAAAAAAACAAACAACAACAACAACAACAACAACAACAACAACAACAACACTTATGACAAAAAAAAAAAAAAAACTAACAATTTAAAAAAAATAAAAAAAATAAAATATATATATATATATATATATATATGATTGACCACCCCACTCATCATTACTTAAATTTAACACATAACCAAAAAAAAAAAAAAAAAAAAAAAAAAAAAAAAAAAAAAAAAAAAAAAAAACATGAATTTGAAAGATGATGATTTTATATCACCACTGATTGGGTTAGTTTATAGAGCTTGAGTCAAATTTCAAAGAGAGACTTGACATGAATGTGACCCGCATTTTTTAAAAATCTATATCATCAATGGTTAGGGTTAATTCAAAGCATCCATACTTAAGGGGCCACACCTTTTTTTTTTTTTTTCATTATTATTATTATTATTTTTTTTTTTTTTTTATTATTATTAATTATAGAGTATCTATTTACTTGTAATAATTTAACTAATTAAAATAAGTAAAATGAAGTAAATATTTAAAAAAAAAAAAAAAAAAAAAAAAAAAAAAAAAAAAAGAAGACATTGACATACAGAAAACTTTTAAAAATCAATCAACTAAATTGCGTATATACAGGAAATACATTTGATTGACACACATTCTTAAGATTTGTAAGATGTTATTCTGGAATCTTCCTTCTCTCATACTTGTGTATATAGAATTTTAGTTCCATGGTTTCTCTCCTTTTTGGCTATATAAGGCGCCTCTCATTTTGGTTGTTTTCCATCATTCTTTTACTGACTTACAATTTATTATATACAATCCATCATTTCTATTACTACTATTACTACTTTAGTATTTACAACTACTACATAATTCTAATCCTTACAAGTAATAATAATAATAATAATAATAATAATATATTCATACCTTTAAACTTGAGTAATAACTTATAAAGATAAAAAACCAAGTACCTCTTTGAAATTTTGAGCCCTTTCACTCTTCACTGCTGTTGGACCTCCGTTAAACTCTTCTAGACCATTAAAACACATTGACAGAATGTAACCCGACAGTTTTTTTTTGATTGTTTTAGGAATTTTTTAGAAAGTGAAAGCACAAGTTTCTCGCCTCTCTCTTTCAAATGAGACGTTGACGTGATGATGGCGTTTTCCAGAAAGAGTGTAAAATTTTTTGGCAAAAGTTGCAATTTTTTTTTTTTTTTTTTTTTGCTTTTTGCACAAAGCGTTTTAGGACTAGCTGTATACAGACCATTACACTTTACCTTAAGCTAAGTGTAGTAGAGAAATATATATATATATATATAAAAGGAAACCAACTCATTTCTCCCACTCAACTTTTTAGGGCAAAATGGCAAGAACCTTCACCCACTCAATAAGAAAAACAAATTATGTGAGTAGCTAATTAATGTAATGCATTATGATAGATGTAGAAGATAGTTTGTAAAGAAAAGAAAGATATGAATGAAGAGGATGGAATGATTTGAACATCAGCTGAATCATGGCTACCAACACACTAGATGTTCATTTCAAATGACTGATGATCCAAACAAATGAACCATGGGAGAGGATGCTCTAAGCAGGAAAAGAGAAAGAAAAGAGACACGGGATGAAAGAGAAGGATACAAAAGAATAGAAAGAGAGGAGGATTAAGGGACCGGAGCTGTTAGACGGAGGACAAAATTTGTGACGACGGCGACTGTGAGGAGGAAGGAAAGAAGCAAGGAAGGTAAGAGAGAGAGAGAGAGAGAGAGAGAGAGAGAGAGAGGAAGATTAGGAGAGAGATAGGAAAGAAGACCTATTAAAGCAGCACATAAGACGGTAGGGCCTATGATGAAGAAAGAAGGGGAATGAGTGAGAAAAGGGAGATTGTAAAGAAGAAGAAGAAGAAGAAGGTACCTAAACGATCTTCATAATCGGAAAGTTTACGTTTATGGATAGCATGAGCGCGTTTATGAAAGCGAAAGAGAGCATACAACATGCCAGCCATTGAGACGAGAGTGAAGAGAGCAGCGGAGATTTGACCGATGCGATCGCCAAAGTTGAGTAATCCGATAGCTAGACCGCCGAGGATGACGGAGAAGTTGAGCCATGAGAGGAAAGTGCGTTCGCTGTATGTAAGGAGAGATGAGAGATGAGAGATGAGAGAAGAGAGAAGAGAGAAGAGATACTTGGCAAAGAAGACTCTATTTTGAGAGATAAGAAGAAAGTGAGTAACAGAGTGGGAGCAGAAGCGAAGAGAAGGAAAGAGTGGAAGTGGATACTTTGGCTCTACACGAACAGGAAGAGCGATGCGCTTTCCGTGTGGGCGATGGAGAAGCGGCTGAGTTGACATTGGGCAGGTCGAGTTTGAGTGGCGATGGATTCTTCTTCTGGTCCCGACAGAGCCCAGCAGGCAGCCCGTGCTCGTGACAAGGTAGAGAGACATCCAGCTCATCTGTCAATCATCACTCATCACTCATCACACAACCATCTTCTTTCTCAGCTAAAGAAGTTCCAGGCCAAGAAGATCGCTCTGAAGTCTTCTTCTTCTATCAATCATCTCGATTCTCAACATCCTTCCAAAGATGATTCATGTCTTAAAGCCTCTCAACTCGATCAGCTCAACTCTCTCCCTCTTCAACATCTCAATCTATCGTCTACCACCACTTCTCAACCCCAATCACTTCATTCCACTCACCAACTCACTCTACCTGATCTCCAACAATCTCAAAATCATGCTCATCAACTCGGTCAACTTCCACAATCTTTACAAAATGTTAATCAATCCCTCTTGGATAATTTAAATCAATTATCATCCATCGTGCTCAGTTTGTCAAATCACAAAATGATCTCCTCCGAACAATTAGATGAATCCATTAGGTTACTGAAAAAGATCGAAATCCAATCATCTTCCTTGACTGAAACGTTGGCCCATGAACAATCAAATTCCAGTCAACTTCAAGCTCAACTCGATCTCCTTCAACCTTTGGTCCATCAATTAAACGAATCCCAACAATCTCTAAATGAAGCTCGTTCTCTATTAGAATCCTTCAACAATCAACAATCTGAAACCCTTCAACTCATCAAAGATGATCATCAGCTTCAACTCTCTCAACTTCAACATTCACTCGACTTACAAACTCAAAAGAATGCTCAACTCAGTCTTCAATGTACCTCTCTTCAATCTGAAAAAGATGAACTGCTCCAATCATTATCCACTTTACAAGCAGATCATTCAAATCTGATCAACGAGAAACAACATTTACTCCATCAATATCAACAAGTAGAGCATGATTTCAAATCATGTCAAGCTCAGTGCGATGCTCTTCAACATGATCTCACCACCGACCGAACTCGTCTCCAAGATTTATCTGAATCCTATCATCAATTGATCAAAGAACATGAACAACAGTTATCTCAATCATCTGAACAGTTCAAGTCAACTCTTCAACAAGTCGAATCTGATCAATCTTTAAAACATCATCAATTGGAAAAGGAGATTCAACTTCTTCAACATCATGCCACTCAGTTTCAACGTGAGCGTGATGATTTAGTAAAGCAAATCCATCAATTAAAAAGCCAACAAACCGATCAACTTCATCAACATCAATTAGATAATCAATCATTACAATCATCTCTTCAAAGTTGTCAAAATGAATTCACGGAATCTAAAAAGAGTTTAACTCTTATCATAGACAAATTGGAATCTGAATTAAGTCAAGCTAAGATAGATTTACAAACGTCTGAGGAATTAGCGAAAGATCATCAAATGGAAAGCGTGAAGGCTGAGGAGTTGCAAGCTCATTCAGACCATCTCCAAATCACGATCACCCAACTCAACGATAAGTTAACGCTTCTTTCTTCCTCCCAACAACAACAACAAGAACAATTAGATGAATCGGATGTCATTCAATCGACCCTTCGAGATGAAAAACATGCACTTGAACTCAAACATCTTGAATTATCTAAATCTCTTTCTGAATCACTGACTAATCAAACCGAATTACGTGATAATTTAGCATCCGCTCTTCACGATTTAGTCGTTGAAAAAAATCTATCTGAACAGTTGCAAGATGAATTATCAAAGTGTAGAGATCAAATTGAAGGGTATCGTCAAAACGTTAATGATTTAGATAAGGTGAATGAAATTAAAAAGATGATCCAGATGAAAGAAGATGAAATCGAAAAACTTCAACTTGAACATTCCACTGCTCAACGAGCAATGATGGACAAATATGATCAAGATTTAAATGTATTAAAAGAGGAAAATGAAGAATTAGTGGTTTCATTATTAAAAGTTAAAGAAGAATCAAAATTGGAAAGAAGAACATTAGAAGAAAAACTGGTAGGGTATCAAGTTAAAGTAGATGAACAATTCGGGTTAGTGAAAGAGTTGAATGAGAAGATTTCGTTTGGAGAAAGTGGTGGAAGATGTTCTTCTCCTTCTTCTTATGAACGAAAAGGAGAAAATCTCGCACTTGTTGAACATGAAACTCAAACTTCGCCTATCACTATGATGACCACCATATCTTCTCCGCCTGCTGCACTTACAACAACTACCGCTCCTCCTACTGTGATTTCAACAATCAATCAAGAATATTTAGATTCAATCCTTTTACAACATTCAATAGATTTATCGAACGCTAGAAATCAAATTAGGAGTTTAGAAAATCAGTTGTTTGAAGAAAAGAATAAGGTTTTAGAGATCATCAGTAGTCTAAAGGAGAAAGGTTCAGGAGTGGTGGATAGGGTGGATACTGATGTTAATGTAATGGATAAAGTTATTGAGCCATCACCTGCACTTTATCCTACTTCTTCTTTCTCACCCCAACAACCTCAACATCCATCTCAATCAAAACAAAAGCAACAACTTATAAGACCTTCACTTTTATCAATTGACGAAACTTGTTTATCTGAGAAATCTAGACATCATAGGAAAGAAAGTTTATTTTCTTTACAGAAACGAATTGAAGATGAAGAGAAGTTTAGGTATTATGGTGATTTTGTTGGTCAACAGGGGATTTCGTTTTCTCGAGATCGAAATTTTGTGAATCAAACTAGGAGTGATGGTCATGAACATTTTAATAGGAATGAAAATGGTGGTGAGGGTGAGGTTGAACAAGAACGAGAATTGAAAATTAAAAGAATGGTACCGAGGCATCAAATGAGTGATGATTTGGTTTGGTGTGGTGATTGTGTTGGAGATTTATTTGTTGTTTAGAAGGAGGAGGAGGAGGAGGAGGAGGAGGAGGAGGAGGGGAGGGGGTTTGGGTGAGTAGATGAGATTTTTATTTATTTTATTTTTTGTTTGGATGATTGTTTATTTTATTTTTTATTACTGGATTCAATTGGGTTGGATTTCCGATAGGTCGAATGAATATCAATCAACCAATTAATCAATCAAGTCAACAGTGTATTCATATTTTTTATACCTTAATATACATTCTTTTTGTTTGTTTATTTATGTATAGATGGGATATATGAACTTTTTTATTTTATTTTTAAGAGGATGATATTGTTGATATTGTGCTTTGGTGTGATGGGGAAGGAGGCAGTGTGGAAGAAAGGGACGAGGGGATTGACATAGGGGTTTTTTTTTTTTTTTTTTTTTTTTTTGGGGGGGGGGGGAGCAAGTTGTTGAGGTTTGTTTGTTTGTTTTTGTTGTTGTTGATGGATGATGGGTGTTGATGTTTCATTTTTTTTTTTTTTTTTTTTCCCCCTACTTTTCTCTCTTAGGAAGTGATTATAATCAGTAGAGTTGAAGTGAGGTGGTAGTGAGGGTGGGTGAATGAATAGATTGATACCAATTTTATTTGTTCATTTTGTGTGTGATTGCATGTCATTAAGGGAGTGGAAATGTGGGCACCATTAGTCATTCAGTCATTTTTTTTTTTTGGTTTTAATGTAGTGGTTCTATGTGTGAGGTTTTTTGGGTAGTAATGTATGTTGTTCTGAGCATAGTGCAATCCAATCCAATCCAAATAGTGCCCTTTTTTTAGTGTGCATGTGTGTGTGTGTGTGTGTGTGATAGAAGGGCAGGGGAGGAGAAGGTTGAATGCAGAACAGAAAGGGGTTTATGAATAATAGAGTTTTTATTTTCATTTTCTTCTTCCTAAGTGTTTATGTGAGAATATTGGGTTGGGTGAGTGTCAGCCTAGGTATCCCCAGGACTGAGTATTTCATATGTTTAAAATAAAATAACCATAATTGCATTGAAGGTTATAAGTCAAAAATTATGGTTATCATATTTATCTTGTGTAGCATGGTGTCAGCCTGTAGAACTCTTGAAAGAACCAGAGAACAGGGGATATGGTGACTACAGGTTATATATAAAACAGACATAACTAAGTACATTGTCCAAGTGACATAACATTTGTCCCCCCCCCTCCTCCTCCTCCTCCTCCTCCTCCTCCTCCTCCCAATTAGTTATGAAAGATATTGTCATGCGCCACGTGACACTTGAGGCAAAAGCAGCTCATTAAATCAATAATACAGAGGTCTAAATCCATACTTGAAGCGCAGAAAGCAATTCTCCATAGCAACTGTGACTTTCCTTTGTGTACTCCCTATCCAACTGCGCTAGCCTAAGACTCTAAATCTAAATTAGTCAATCTCTCAATAGTGTGTCTCAGTCTTTTCCTCAATAAGCGATGCACAGCGCAATAGTCAATGTAATAGTACACTAAAAGGGTTATTAAATGTCTGTGAATTATTAAAAAGGGGTAGTGAGCATGGACGGAATGGTTAGTGGAGGATTAAGGGGTTAACGGATGTCAGTGAGGAGGGTCCAGGTGTAATGGGTGTATTTTAATGGTCTGTGGTGTGCGGAATAGTGGATGGGTATGAGGTCAATGCGAGGAGGAGTAAAGGATATAAAAGGGGTTGGGTTTTTGGTTTGACATTCTTTAGAATTAAATTATAGAACATAAATATAGTTAATAGTGGTAAAACTTTAGTTAAATCATTATTATTGTATCTTTCTTTATTTTCTCAATAATAAATTTCTAAAATCCTAAAATCTTTGATTATTGAGTTTCCAACCCTTTGTGAGATTCTAAGAATTTTAACATTACCTTTAACTTATATTAGAATTCTCCTCAAACATATCTCAAAGCAGTAGCTCTTCCTTCGAGTCATCTTTGAATCACTTCCTCAAACATTTCCTCTGTGCCTCAACAAAGTTTCTAAACTCCTCTCTCCATCTCACTTCCAGGATTACCCTCGACCTTGTGCGTAGGTCGTCTGGTGACAGTATAATTTAATTCTCTGTAGTTCTCATTCTTTGTACTACTACGTCCCTTTTCAGGTGTTTTCTAAATTCTTAAAATGGCACCTGTTCAACGCACTCCTCCTACGGGCGCTCCTACTAGAGCTCGCGCCAGAGGCAGGCCAACAGCCACACAGCCTGTTTTCTGCACTCACTCCTTGGAACCACTCGACCTATTGGAACGGAAACATTCAGTCCAATCTGTAGAAGACATCCCACAAGATTTTGATGATTCTAGTGATGATGAAGAAGAAGAGGATACAATGCACAAGGCACCATCCACCCCTGCTACACACCCTTCTGGTCAACCTTTAGAACCTGGAACATCTAATTCTCTGGAAGATTTCATGCGACTTTTCATGAAGACCCTTTCCAATACAACGTCTTCAGAGGGATCTAAATTCAAAACTCCTTCCATGAAATCTCTTGATAAATTCAATGGAGAACATCCAGACAGATTGCTGCCCTTCTTGCAAACCTGCAAGCTCCTGTTCCATAATGACCCTCAAACCTTCAATAACGACCAATCAAAAGTTGTTTACGCTTCTTCATTCCTAGCTGGAAAAGCAGCAAGATGGTTTGAACCTTATCTTCTCATGCTCTCTTCAACAGAAACCCACTTACTTATTAATAACTGGGAAAAGTTTGAGGACCAACTCTTCATGTTGTTTGGTGACCCTAATGAAACTGACAACGCAGAAATTGAACTTGATTTTCTTTGCATGAGTGATAATGGTAAAGCCTCTGAATATATCTCAAACTTCAGAGCACTTCAAACTTGAGTAGGTTGGAATGATGCTGCCCTCAAGTATCATTTCAAAAAAGGACTTCATTTGAGGATTCTAGATCAGCTAAATCTTCACGGTCAGAAAATGACTACTTTAACGGATTTAATGGATTGAACCCTTGAACTCGACAGCGTTTATCAAGGACGACTTCAAAATCTTTGATACGCCAACAAATATCAAGGCCTAAATTTCAAATTGGGACCCTCTTCACACCCACAGACAACTCAATCCTCCTCGATTCAATCCAAACCCAATAAGGGAAAGGACAAACCTCAACCAAAAAGCTCAACCCCAGGCAATATCAGCAAAATACTGCATCCTAAAGGGGAACTTAAAGAAGCTGAGAGGAAGAGAAGAGCAGATAATGGGTTATGTATGTATTGTGGGGGTAAGCACAAGCTGGAAGATTGTGTAAAATTGAAGGAAAGAGAAGGTACTAGTTCAAAGTCAAAAAACTAGTAGATAGTTTACTTGTGTGCAAAGCAAACTATCTTATCTCTCCCAGTGCACAGAACCTCCATGTCTTAAGGACTGGAGTTGCCTTAAACCACTTGAGATTCATTCTTTTCAAGGAGGATACCCCCTTCAGTTGTCTTATAGACTCTGGAGCTTCAATTTCTTTTGTTAGTTTATCTTTTGCCGAGAAGCTTCAACTGACATTTACAGATATCGATAGAACTCCAATTTACTTGGTCAAATCAGAGGAACCCAAATATTGGGTAAGTAAGAAAGTTTTATGGGTTTTCAACTTTCTGAACTTTCCCCCCTTCGAGTGGGAATTATCAGTCTTGGAGGCCCTAAGGATGGATGATACCATTCTTGGCCATGACTTTTTAACGCATTGGAATCCTGAAATTGATTGGTCACGGGGATTGATCACCCCACGCACTAAGTATATTTCTGATTCTTCAATTCAGGTCAATAGGGAGTTAAACAACCCGCCTGACAACGTCCTGCTAGAGGACAAATCTCTGCCAGATGACTTGCAAGCATCTGTACCTTCTTTAAATGAGAAATTGGCTAACCCTTCTAGCTCGATGACTTCACTCGAAGAGGATTTAAATTGCCTCGAAGTAATCGAATTATGCTCTCTCAATACAGGTATCACCTCGACAGATTCTCTCGAAGATGAAGAGGATGACCAAATCAACGTTGAAGCCATTAAATCAACTCCACCGGAAATCTACCACGATTTCCTCAATGTTTTCTCAATCCGCAAGGCCAATAAGTTACCACCTCATTGACCCTACGACCATCAAATAGAGTTAATAGGCCCAGTACCTCCGGCAGGTCCTGTCTATTCTCTATCGAAGGACGAATCTCAAGTTCTTTGAGACTACATTGCAGAGAATGTAGCCAAAGGTTTCATCAGAGCCAGTAAATCTCCAACCGGCTCCCCAGTCCTCTTTGTAAAAAAGAAGGACGGTAGTCTTAGGTTGTGTGTTGACTATAGACAGCTCAACACAGTCACAAAGAAAAATGCATATCCTGTTCCTCCTATGTCATTACTTCTTACCCTTTTTAATGGTGCTAATTTCTCTTCTAAAATTGATCTTAGAGGTGCTTATAATCTTATTTGCATTGCGGAAGGTCATGAACCACTGACTGCAATGCGCACTAGATTCGGTAGTTTTGAATATTTAGTTATGCCTTTTGGATTGTCTAACGCACCATCAACTTTTCAAACTTTTGTTAATGACATCTTCCAAGATGTTGTTGAACAATTTGTTGTTGTCTATTTAGATGATATTTTAATTTTCTCAAAGACACTGGATGAACATATTCATCATGTTTGACAGGTTCTAAATCAACTTTGAGATCACGGTCTCTACGCCAAGCACAATAAATGTGAATTCCATCTTAAATCAATCAATTTTTTGGGTTTTACGTTTTCCACTGATGGTTTAGTCATGGATGACAAAAAGGTCCAAAAAGTCCTGGAATGGCCTGAAACCAAAAACGTTAAATCCCTCCAAGTATTTTTGGTTTTTTAAAATTTCTATAGAAGATTTATTAAAGATTACTTTAAAACTATTTCCAATCTTACTTCTCTTCTTAGAAATAATATTCCTTTTGTTTTTAATTCTAAAGCACAAAAGGAATTTGAAGTATTGAAGACTGCATTTACCACAGCTACAATTCTTTGACACTATGATCCTTCTGCTTCGACAATCGTCGAGACATATGCAAGCGATTATGCTATTTCAGGGGTCATTTCTCAATTAAATCCTAAAACAAAATTGTTTCATCCTGTTTCTTTTGAGTCACATAAACTCATATGCAACAAAATTAAATTATGAAATTCATGACAAAGAGCTTTTAGCTATTATTCATTGTCTTAAAAAATGGTGCTCTTTTCTTCTCAGCCTAGATAATCCTTTTCAAATTCTAACTGACCATAATGCTTTGAAATACTTCATGTCTTCCAAAGTGTTAACCAGGCGTCAAGCCAGGTGGGCTGAATTTCCTTTTTCTATTTCCTATTGCCCAGGTAAGAACTGCATTGTCCCAGATATCTTGTCACATCAGGACAACGTTTACCCACAGTAGGGGGACACATTTGCTGACAAGAACCCAGAAAATGTGAAATCAATTTTCAACGAATCAATGTTAACAACTCATCAACTTAATTCGATGACAATTCAATCGTTTCAAAATCCATTATCCAACATCATCAAAGCTCAGTCGAAGGACGATTATTGTTTAGGGTTAAAAGACAAAATACTCTCAAAGCAAGGGGCCAAAAGATTTAGTATTGAATCAGGTCTATTAGTTTTCGAAGGTAGAGTAGTCATACCCAACAACAATGAAATAAAATTATGGATTTTCAATATTCAACATGATTCTCCATTAGCTGGCCATTTTGGGGTTGATAAAAACTACCAGTTAATAGCAAGGGATTTCTTCTGGCCAGGGATGACCAGAGAAATCAAGGCCTATATACGATCTTGTTATGAATGTAATAGGAATAAGGCTCCCCGTCGCCGGAAGCATGGGTTGCTTCAAACGCTTCCTATTCTCTCTAAACCTTGGGAATCTTTATCAATGGATTTTATTTCTCAACTTCCTCTTTCTAATAACTTTTATGCTATATTAGTAATAGTAGATAGATTTTCAAAGATGTCTATTTTTATTAAAACCACTACTACTGCTACAGCAGAGGATTTGTCAAAATTGTTTCTAGAAAATGTATTTTCCAAACATGGCTTACCTAATGATATTATTTCAGATAGAGGCTCACTGTTTGTATCCACATTCTGGACTCAATTGTGTCAACAACTCAATATCATGAGTAATCTCTCCACAGGCTATCACCCTGAAACCGATGGGCAAACGGAAAGGGTCAACCAAATCCTCGAACAATACCTTTGAATGTATGTCAGTTACCAACAAGATGATTGGACCACATGGTTACCATTGGCCGAATTTGCTTATAATAACTTGACTCATTCTTTGACACAACAATCTTTTTTCAAAACTGTTTATGGAAGACATCCTTGATTCAAATCAATCCATGTAGGAACTAATCATCCTGCGGACATTATCTTCAAACCATATCACGACTCCAAGAGGAACTTAAAACAAATTTGGAATCAGCGATTCGAAGATACAAGGAACAGGCCGACAAACATTGACAATCTGCTCCTTCTTTTAAACCAGGCGACAAACTATGGCTCAATGCACAAAACATTTGAACGACTCAACCATCAAAGAAACTGGCTGAAAAACACTTGGGACCATTCGAAATTGACTCTGAAGTCTCTAAAACTGCATTTTGACTCAAGCTACCTCCTAAATGGCAGGCTATTCACCCTGTTTTCCATGTATCTCTCCTGGAACTGGCTCGAGAAATATACCCAGGCAAGAACCAACCGCCTCCGGAACCGGTCGAAGTAGAAGATCATCTAGAGTGGGAAGTAAGCCATATCCTTGATTCAAGAATATGCAAGGGGAAACTTCAATACCTCATGGAATGGGAAGGCTTCCTCGATGACTCAGACAAAACGTCCTGGGAACCAGCCATCAATGTTTCTAACGCCCCTGAACTTCTAAAATCTTTTCATCTTAAATATCCTTTAAAACCAAAACCTTAAAACTCTCTTTTTTTTTTTCTTTTTTTTCTTTTTTTCCTTCTTCTATTTAAAATCTAAAACATCTCAATCTCTAAAATTTCTGTATTATTTGTTTTCTTTTCTTCTTTCTTCTTTTTTTTTCTTCCAAAAGTTTTTCAACCTTCTTTAAAATAAATAATATTAAATTAAAATTTAAAAAAAAAATTAAATTAAAATAAAATAAAAAATAAAAAATTAAATTAAAGTAAAATAAAATTAAATTAAAAATTAAAAATTAAAGCAAAATAAATAAAAAATTCATAAAACCTTCTAAAAATTTCTTTAAATTTTCTTTTCTTTTCTTTTTCAAATTTTCTACCTACATTCTTTCCTTAAAAAATTCTTTTTCCTCGAACAATCAAAAATTTTCACAAATGCAACACGTCAATCTTTCTCGAATTTTACTTCAACCTCTAAATATCTTTTTTAAAAATTTCTTCAAACAATTACTTCTTTCTTTCAAAACTCTTTTAAAAATTTATTTCTTCTCTTCTTTTCTTTCTTTCTTTTTTTCAAATAACTAAAATTCCTCAAAACTTCGATAAATAAACTTTCATAAATAACAATTTTTTCTTTCATTAAATTTACATTCCCAATAAAATTATTTCAATCAACTATTTCTTTTTCCTACATAAATTTTTCTTTCAAAATTTAAACCAAAACTCTTTCAATTAAAATTTCTTTCTTTTCTTCTTTCAAAATTTAAAACAAAATCTTATTTAAATTTTTTCTTTCTTTTCTTTTTTCTCTCAAAATCTTATAAAATAAATATTAAAATTTTAAAATTAAAACAACAAAATAAAATAAGTAAATACAAATTGTTTCTACTTTTCTTTTTCTTCTCCTTCCATTTTAAATTTTTTCCTTTATTCTCTCTCAAACCAATCCCTTCATCTTCTCCAAAATCACCCTTATCTCCTTCCTACATTTTTCAAAAACCTCTTCCTCTCCTACTGGTACCACTTCCCCAATTTCCAGTAGTTCTTCGGCCACGTCGAAGGAGGTGGCATCGACAATCTTTTGATTTTGCCGCTTAAGTCTTCAATAAACCTCACTCGCCAAACCTGGCGAGGATTATTCGACCATACTTGATTGAGGGTTTCTTCATTCTCCTCCCTCGAGGCAACCACTGGTAATCTATCTTCTGTCGAGATCGACACTGTCACTTCCACAGCAGTGGGTTCCACAATGGTTGCTTCCACATTTGAAGCTTCAGCCATAGGGACTTCTGCAATGATATCTGGATTCTAAATATGATCATCAGTAACACAATTTCTAAAAACAACAGAAGAATGGACTTACTTCGAATATGGGGCCAGTCTCTAAGAATAATTTTGGAGTAACCTCCACCACCACTTCTTTCTCCTCTTTGCCATCCTCGATGACTGCCTGTTGCTTTTTTGGCGTCCGTCTCGGAATAAGAACTTCCTCCTCATCTTCCTCCACCAACTCATCCACCTCCTCTTCTACCCTTTGTTTACCCATGGCTCTAATTACCCAGGATGTTGTATTATCCTTGACTTCCTCCTCAGCTGCTTCTGATTGGTCATCCCCAATTGACACATCCCATATGTCTTCAACCACTTCCTTTGTCTTCTGTATTACCCAATATTTAGCCTTGGTAAACCTTCATTTGATATCCGAATTTTTCGCTAACGCATTGCACGCCACCCGTCTCCACCGGCAAAACTCGCATTTCTGGAGAGGACCTTGAGTAGCTGTGCTTTCTAAACAGAAGTATTCCATGGATTCACAAGCCGAACATGCTTGGGAATATTGCTGGGTAACGATTCCCCCATCCGCTTTAGGGTGTGGAGGTGTGGGAGTTGGGGTAGGAAAATCCATAATAGTAAAATATAAAGTAATTAAAATAGAAGGGAAGGGAAACTAGTGTGGGAAGTATGTCTCACGCTCAACGGAGCTTGTGTTTTTTATACCCGGGCATCTGTCATGTGCCATGTGACACTTGAGGCAAAAGCAGCTCATTAAATCAATAATACAGAGGTCTAAATCCATACTCGAAGCGCAGAAAGCAATTCTCCATAGCAACTGCGACTTTCCTTTGTGTACTCACTATTCAACCGCGCTAGCCTAAAATTCTTAATCTAAATTAGTCAATCTCTCAATAGTGTGTCTCAGTCTTTTCCTCAATAAGCGACGCACAGCGCAATAGTCAATGTAATAGTACACTAAAAGGTTTATTAAATGTCTGTGAATTATTAAAAAGGGGTAGTGAGAATGGACGGAATGGTTAGTGGAGGATTAAGGGGTTAACGGATGTCAGTGAGGAGGGTCCAGGTGTAACGGGTGTATTTTAATGGTCTGTGGTGTGCGGAATAGTGGATGGGTATGAGGTCAATGCGGGGAGGAAAGGATATAAAAGGGGTTGGGTTTTTGGTTCGACATTCTTTAGAATTAAATTATAGAATGTATATATAGTTAATAGTGGTAAAACTTTAGTTAAATCATTATTATTGTATCTTTCCTTATTTTCTCAGTAATCATTTCTAAAATCCTAAAATCTTTGATTATTGAGTTTCCAACCCTTTGTGAGATTCTAAGAATTTTAATATTACCTTTAACTTATATTAGAATTCACCTTGAACATATCTCAAAGCAGTAGCTCTTCCTTTGAGTCATCTTTGAATCACTTCCTTGAACATTTCCTCTGTGCCTTGATGAAGTTTCTAAACTCCTCTCTCCATCTCACTTCCAGGAACACCCTAGACCTTGTGCGTAGGTCATCCAGTGACAGATATGACTGATGTCCCCCCCTCACCCTCATGCAAACATAACCAACTCCAAAATGGATTTATAATAAATTGAAATGAGAAAAATAAAAGAAATAAGAGAAACAGAAGAAAAGAAAGAAAGATATATATATATATATATATATATATATATAGAGAGAGAGAGAGAGAGAGAGAGAGAGTGTGTGTGTGTGTGTGTGTGTGTGTGTGTGTCGAGAGGGTCTTTTAGTCTAGAAGGTTTGAATGGAGGTCCTATGGCAGTGATAGGTGGATTTTTAAGGGATTTCAAGGTCAAGGTATTTCTAGAAGTATCTTTCATTAATTACTACTCAATGAAAGTGGTAAAATTTATAATTATTATAATAACTAATGGATTAGAATTATGCAGTTGTAAAAATACTAAAAACAATAGGTAGTAGTAATAACTATATTATGGGTTAGTATTTAATAGATTAATGTGTAAGTAAAAAGATGCTCTAAAACAATTAAAAAGAAGAGGCCTTATATAAGTAAAAGAGAGAGAAAGCACAGAGCTAAAATTTTATCTACAAGAGGATGAGAGAAAAATGAAAATTCCAAAATAAACTATTTCAAATATTAAGGTTGTTCTATAAAGCATGTCTTAAAAGAATATCTTTATACTGTATATGTCAAAATTAATTGATTTATTTCAACGTTTCTGTAAATGTCACTTTTAAATCAGTCATTTGAATTTTTTTTCATATATATTTATTTTATTTTAATATTAATTTTTTTAATTTCATTTAACCTGTCATTGAACACAGTGTTAGGAAATAAAAAAACTAATATATATATATATATATATAAGGGACATTATAATATTAATTTTTAAATATTTACTAAATTGACTTATTGTAATTAGTTAATGTATTACAAGTCATTTAAACATAAATATACTATAATTCATCATAAAATAAGAAATAAAAAAAAAGGCATGTGGCTTTATCCCAGAAAATTATTAATTATTTTACTGGGTAAGTCTTAGAAGCCTGGCTGACACTCCCTCACACACACACACACACGCACACACACACACACACTCTCTCTCTCTCTCTCTCTAAAAAATAAAAAATAAAAATAAAAATAAAAAAAACAATAAAAACAATAAAAACAAAAAAACAATAAAAAACAATATAAAAAACAATATAAAAAACAATAAAAAAACAATAAAAAAACAATGAAAAAAAACAATAATAAAAAACAATAAAAAAAACAATAAAAAAAAACAATAAAAAAAACAATAAAAAAAACAATAAAAAAAACAATAAAAAAAGCAATAAAAAAACAATAAAAAAAACAATAAAAAAACAATAAAAAAAACAATAAAAAACAATAAAAAAAACAATAAAAAAAACAATAAAAAAACAATAAAAAAAGCAATAAAAAAACAATAAAAAAACAATAAAAAAACAATAAAAAAAGCAATAAAAAAACAATAAAAAAACAATAAAAAAAACAATAACAAAAAACAATAAAAAAACAATAAAAAAACAATAAAAAAAACAATAAAAAAACAATAAAAAAAAAAAAATAAAAAAAAAATAAAAATAAAAATAAAAATAAAAATAAAAATAAAAATAAAAATAAAAATAAAAATAAAAATAAAAATAAAAATAAAAATAAAAATAAAAATAAAAATAAAAATAAAAATAAAAATAAAAATAAAAATAAAAATAAAAATAAAAATAAAAATAAAAATAAAAATAAAAATAAAAATAAAAATAAAAATAAAAATAAAAATAAAAATAAAAATAAAAATAAAAATAAAAATAAAAATAAAAATAAAAATAAAAATAAAAATAAAAATAAAAATAAAAATAAAAATAAAAATAAAAATAAAAAAAAAATAAAAATAAAAATAAAAATAAAAATAAAAATAAAAATAAAAATAAAAATAAAAATAAAAATAAAAATAAAAATAAAAATAAAAATAAAAATAAAAAATAAAAAAATAAAAAAATAAAAAAAAAATATTGCTATGATTTTTTTTCTTTTTTTTTCTATTTCTTTAGTAGAGTAGGAAGATTAAATATCTTTTTCCCCAGGTATCCAAGAATCATATTCTGAAGATTTATTCTTGAATCTCAATAAGTATTCAGTACCTTTTCCAGCCGTAACTATTCTGTCATTGAGAATCTTATCAATTTCTGCTGTCTCAATGATTTTGTCAATGGGTCTTTTAGGTCTAGAAGGTTTTTAACAGAGGTCCAATGCCGGTGATAGGGGAATTTTGGGATTTCAAAGATAAAGTACATATGGTTATCCTTTTTTTTTCTTTACTCAAATTAAAGGGGTAAAAAATTTATAATTATTATTATAATTAATGAATTAGTACTATGTAATTGTAAATACTAAAACAATAAGAAATAGTAATGAATATTTTAAGTGTAGTAAATGGTTTTGATAAAATAAGTAAGTAATGAATGATCAAAAACAACCAGAAAGGGAGGCCTTATATAGGAAAAGGAGAGACAAAGCACGGTGTTAAAATTCTAAATACAGTAGTATGAGAGAAGAAAAGAATATTCCAGAAAAAATATTTTTAAATAATAAGGTTGTTCCAAAAAGAAGGTGTCAGAAATGTGTATTTACTGTATATGACAAAAAATAAATTAATTTATTAAAATTTTACTGTAAATGTCAATTCTAAATAAGTAATTTAATTTTTTTGTATATATTTATTTTAATATTAATTTTTATTTCTTTTAACCTGTCATTGAGCACAGTGTTAGAAAATTAAAATATAAGGGACATTTTAATATTAATTTTAATTATTCACTAACTATACCCTTTTGTAATTAGTTAATATATTATAGGTAAACTTGATGTAACTAATTTATAATTAAATAATTAAAATAATAAGGTGTGGCTTCATCCCAGTAAATAATTAATTATTTTACTGGGTAAGTCTAGCAGCCTGGCTGACACTCCCTTACTCTAAAAAAATTAATAATAAAAATGCTATGATTTTTTCTTTTTATATTTCTTTAGTAGAGTAGGAAGATTAGATATCTCTTCCCCCAGGTATCCAAGAATCATATTCAGAAGATTTATTCTTGAATCTCAATAAGTATTCACTACCTTTTTCAGCAGTAACTATCCTATCATTTAGAATCTTATCAATTTCTGCTGTCTCAGTGATTTAATTAGGGGTCTTCTTTGGTCTACCTCTCTTTTTGGGAAATAAATCACTATTGGATGTATAAGGTTTCAAAATAGATATTGGAAAAACAGGATGTTGTATGTCATATGTAGAATACAAGATAACTTCAACTGCATGATCACCAACCATTCTTCTTACAACAAATGGACTTAAAAATGGGTCTTTTAATTCGTTATTACCTTTTAAATTGAAGTGGAATGTAGAAATCAGTACTTCATCACCCTTTTTGAAAAGTGTATGCTTTATGGGATTTACCCCATCTCTTCATCTCATATTCAAAAGATGTTTCAATACATTTTTGAGCATGAATTCTGCAAAGTTGTTGCATTTGAAGAAAATATTTCACACCAGGATGTAAATCCAATTTTGATATTTTATTATTGAGAATTTGGGTAGGAGTATTTGGAACATATCCAAGCCAGAGCTCAAAAGGCTTTCTTTGAGTAACAGAATGAACAGTGCTATTATAAGTGAATTCCAAACCAGGAAGTAAGGTAACCCAATCATGAGTGAATCAGTCATTTGTCTTTTTACTCAAGGTCAAAGGCACAATACCTTCTTATCATGTCCTCTAAAGTCTGAATCATTCTTTCAGCTAATCCATCAGTTTGGGGGTGATGGGAAGTATAAAGTTTCAGATCACAACCACAAAAATCCATCAGAGACATCCAAAATTCAGAAGTAAATTTAGGGTCCCTGTCAGAGATTATGACCTTTGGAAAACCAACAGTATTGAACATATGAGACCACCATAAGAAGGCTAATTCTTTAGTGGAAACATCCTTGTGAGTAGGGATAAATTTACACATTTTTGTGAATCTGTCCACAATAACCCAGCAAGAGTTATAACTGTCTTTCCCAGAAATGGGTAATCCTGTTACAAATTCCATGTTTATTATTTTCCATGGTGCATCAGGAGCTTCAATATGTTGCATGAATACGGCTCTTTTACCAGTTAATCTTTTTGATTTTTGGCAAGAACCACAGGATTCAACATATAGTTTGGTGTCTTCAGACATATTAACCCACCAAGCAGTGTTCTTAATTCTGATCATTGTTTTCTCAAGATCAAAATGTCTAGCCAATTTTTCATCATGACAAATTTTCAAGATGATCTCTTTCATAGAAGGAGGGATAACAATAACATTACTCAACTTTCTTCTATAATAGAGGTAGCCTTCATCAATTGAAAATTTAGCTTTTTCCAAAGCAGTCTGGTACTTCGGTGGGAGGGTTTTAATTAATGCTTGTATTGAAGCATTCTTTGGATCATATAATATAGTACATAACTTTTTTAAGTCAGTGTCCTTATCATATGAATCTAGAATAAGCTGTAATAGCTCTTCCTCCATATCAACCACATATATCCCATGAATGTGAATTATTTCATCCTCAGGATCATATTCAGGATTAGAGTCATTTAGAAAAGGTAACCTTGATAGCATATCCACATTTGAGTGGAAAATACCAGCCCTTTGAATTATTTTCATCCTCCCTCTGTATTCTTGAACAACTAGCTGCTATCTGAACATATGTCTGCTAGGTCTTTTCAAGTTTAAGAGGGATTTAACTGCACTGCAGTCAGTGAAAAGTTCAAATTTCTGGTAATCCAGGTAATAATGTAATTTCTCTATAGCCCACACTACTGCTAAACACTCTAATTGGGTGGCACCATATTTCAATTCACTATTTCTCAAGGTTCTTGAAATATAACAAATTACTACTTCTGATACTTTATCATTCATAACTTGTTTTATGATGGAGAGCAACACCAAGACCAATAAAACTGGCATCAGTGTATAAAACAAATGGTCGATTAAAGTCAGGCAAAGCAAGAATTGGTTCTGACATCAAACAATGTTTCATAGTGTCAAAAGCTCTTTGTCTTTCACTGTTCCAGACAAAAGCAACATCTTTCCTAGTTAATTGAGTAAGGGGCAAAGCTATGACTTGATAATTTTTAATATACTTTCTATAGTATCCACACATTCCTAAAAAAACTCTGGAGCTCTCTAACTGTGGTAGGAGCTTTCACCTGCTGTATGGCTGTCACTTTGTTTTGGTAAGCACATATCTGCAAACCTGAGACAACATGACAAAGCACTTTTAAGGAATGAAGACCGAATTTGTATTTTTTCAAGGCAAGTGTCATATTTATCTCATCCATCTTATGGAACACTTTACACAGGTGGTTAAGATGGTCCTCAAATGTTTTAGAGAATATGATGATATCATCAATAAAAACCATCAGCCATCCTTCAATTATTTCCTGATGGAATGTGTTATCCATAACTCTTTAAATAACTGAAAGGGAATTTTTGCAGCCAAATGGCATCCTAATATACTTATATATACCCATATGAGTAGCAATCATTAGAAAATTTTTTGAATTTTTCTCAACAGGTACCTGGTGATATCTTTTATTACCATCTAAACAGCTGATATATTTAGCACCTTATAAGGTAGCATGTATAGAGCCAATTCTGGGTAAAGGATAGATATCATCAACAGTTCAAGTGTTTAATGCTCTATAATCACCACATAACCTGGCTTTATCTTTCTCATAAGAAATTAGGACAGGTGAGATAACACAATATTTAGGTGTTTCCACTACCTTTTCAATAATATTCATTTTTAAAAGGGTAGAGATATTGTCTTCAATATCTTTTCTCTTTATGGGAGAAGCAGGATAAGGCTTCTTCTTTAAACTAGGTGGTATTTAAGTTAATGGGCAAGATAATTAAAGCTTCATTTCTTCTTTTACCAATCCCAATTCATGTGACCCATGAGCAAAGGCCATAGGAAAAAAATTTATCAATTGAATGATGGAATCTTTTTCTTCATCAGAAAGTTTTTCTCCAAAAGAAACAATGTCAATTTCAGACAAAAGGGCAGGCATTTTTTTGTAGATCTTCCTTTATATTGAACTAAAAAATGACATGTATTCAATCCTGGTGTTAATAATTTTTTGGGGGAGGAAATATTAATTTTTCTCTTCCCATTCATCCCCATTGTTTGAAGCATTGGTTTGAAGGATC
The DNA here is from genome assembly GCA_030280995.1 of Hemileia vastatrix. Lineage (NCBI taxonomy): Eukaryota > Fungi > Basidiomycota > Pucciniomycetes > Pucciniales > Zaghouaniaceae > Hemileia > Hemileia vastatrix. Next base: position 24,584,211 of record JASXTE010000016.1, on the reverse strand, counting down.
CAATTTTATGCCATCTTTGGTTAAAATATCATTTCCCACAATGAACCAACTGCTTAAGTTATCATTTTTCATGACAACAAAATCACACATAGCTCTTACAAAACCATGGTTATATTTGAAAAATACTGTGGCTTTGTATTTACTAATGGGGGCTAAAACAGAGCCATAATCTCTCCAATTCTCAGAAATGATAAGCATAAGCTTTGATCTATAATCCTAGTCCACTGAAGCAAATAATTTTTCAAATATTAAAATTCCTCCAGCTCCAGAATCTAAAACAACCTCATTGTTATTTCAATTAATAAAGACTGGTGCCTTGAGAGGGGAAAGAGTAATTGAGCTGTCCTCAAGATTCCTTATGATCTCAGCATCTTCTACTGTAGATAAATCATGATTCCCAATATCAATATTACTTAAATAATGAATATCTTCTTCCAAAATTAAAATTTTCAGTTGAGATTCATATGAAATATTTCTGGATCAATCACTTGAAGTATCATCCAGTGCAACTGTGTCATCAGCATGTTCCTCTGTTTTTTTAAAATAATTTATTTTCTTGTCACAAACATGCCCTTTCTTCCAAGGCTTGTTGCATTTGAAGCAAGTGTTTGTTGCATACTTTTTAGGTGCAACAGGGGCAGAAGGTTTACCAACTTTTTCAAGAGGTTTCTGTTAGTAATTGGAGGTTTTCTCCAATGAAGTTCTAGGAATGAATCTTCTAGAATCATACTTGTTATTTAAAAGAATCTCATTACAAGTATTGATAAAATAAGAATGGTTCTCTTGAGAACTAAGTCCTAGCAACTATTAAGTCTCTCAGAGACAGGTAATTTATAGATGATCCTGTCCTTCCATAATTCAAACTCCATATCTGGGTCAATTGCTCTCAGGATTTTCACAAGCTTCATCAGGAACTCAAAAGGTTTTCCAGTAGAAGAAGAGCTATATCTGACATCTTCATACTTCCTTTGTTGAGCTAAACTAAACTTGGAACCACCAAATTGTGCTTTAATTAATTTCTTCCAATCTTCCCATGAGTAGTCCTTTTTATCTAAGAGAAAAGATTCATACCACATTAGGGCCACATTGGTAAGTAAAGAAATTAATTTTGACACAATTTCCTCATCTGGGAGTTTGTAAGAATTTTCCAGATTATCAATCCTGCAAATAAATTGCTGCCAATCAGAGGAAGAATCACCCTCAAATTTTGGATACTGGTCAAGTTTTGACAAATTCTTTTGATTTGAAGTAGTCTCCTTATTACAAGTTTGTTTCTGAGTGAGAAGAAGCTGTAACTTCCATAATTGGGTAGTAATCTCATTGTTTATCCCTTCTGTAGATGAACAAGGTACATCATCAATTTTTGATGGAAACTCAGTAATATCTACAGGCATTTCTGGAACTAATTTTACTATAGATGAACTAGGGACAGGTACAATTGGAGTATCCTGTGCAACATTTTATTTCAAAGAAATGTCAGAAAACTTTTGGTCATGTGACATTTAATTCAATTTCTGTTCAATGGCTGTTAGCCTAGTCTTCACTCTTAGAATAGTAGATAAACTCTCATTAATGATTGAAAAAGATAACTGGTTCTTATTTTGAAAAGATGAATAATGGTTACCCAAACTCTATAAGTTTAACTTATTTCACTCTAGCTCCTGGCAACAGATAGACACAGTATCTTGTACTTTAGACAAATAATTATTAATATTTTTCAACAAAGCAATTTTCTTTTCATGAGTTATGTTGTACTTAAACAAATCATCAGAAACTCTCTGTAATTCACTTCTCACTTCTTGATAACCTTGTTCAGTTAACAAACTATTAAATTTCTGAGTCAATTGCATGTTTTTCATTATATGATTTTGTTTAGCAATAATATCCCTCAAATATTCATCATTAATTCTGGCTACATATGGAGTATTTCTTAATAGGGAAACAGAATAGTTTTCCAGATTCCCATAAAATTCAGGACCAAGTGTTTCATCAATAATAGCCATATCAGGATTTATCATTGAAGTATAAATCAATACCAAAGAATTAGTTACAATAGAATATTGAGCAATCTGCCTACTACAGTCAGCCTCTACTGGTCTCAAAGTATCATCTTCTCTTTCAGAATTACCTGAAGGAACTGAATCAGTAACAAGAAAGGGTATTTGAGATTCAATAGAGGGGCTTACCATGGTTTTGGTAAAAATTGAATTTGATTGATCTTCCTCTTTCTTCCTCCTTGGTAGCGGTGAGGAGGTGTTGGGTTGAACTGATGGGTTCTGAAAGTACCTGCCTGAGGTGCTTTCTGTTGTTGTTGTTGGGCCTGGAGGTAGTCCCACTGAGTGTTTAGCCAGTCCAATTTCCATTTAAAAACTTTCACCTTTTCCTGTTGTTGAGGGGCCAATTGTGGAAGGGCTTTTAAAACAAAAGGAGGTTTCCTCTTCTCTTGAAGAAAGGATTCTATGTTTCTTACCTTTTCTTCTGCAACTTCTGCTTTTGACCTCAGTTTGAGATTTTCTGCCCTCAACTCTTTGATGTGAGTGGAGAGGTTGTTGACTTGTTGTTTCAAGGGCATCCTTTTTATCTTGAACCCTTTTGGAAGCTCTTCTGGGGAGTTGACTGAAGGATTTTGATCCAGAGATTTTTTTTCCACTTTTATTTCTATTTCTTGCATTTACACATCCTGATTGTTCCAGCAATTGTTTAATTTGAGCAAGTTTTGTAGTCAAAGGAGAACTTACAGAAGTCTCATCATAATCAATCAAAAATAGCTCCTCATCATCATCACGGGTAGCAGAAGCACTTTGATCAGTCATGGTTGTAGATAACCTGAACTGAGAGAGAGAAATATTAAAATTTAATCAGTTATTATTTTACTTTTTTTAAAGAAAAATAAGAGAGGGAAAAAATATTTCTAGTATGTAATCAATTATCAGGATTTTTTAATCAACTGGAATAATGAAAATATAATGTTTATCAGGACAAAAAATCAACTGAAATAATAATCACAATTTTTATTAATTAAATTAAGATGTTTTATATTTTATTACCAGGATTTAAAATAAATCAACCAAAATAATAAAATAATTTATTAACTATCAGGAAAAATAGTCAACTAGAATAATTAACCCAATTCTAAATTAATTATTAATATATAAGTTGATAATTATCAGGACTAAGAGTCAACTGAAAAATTTAATTACCAGGACTTAATGTCAACTGAAATAATTTAATATAATTAATTTAATTAACTTTATATATCTATTATTTTACTGCCAAGACAATTTGTGAACTGAAAAAATAATATAATAATTTAATTATCAGTACAAAAGGTCAAGTGAAATAATTAATAATTAATTTAATAATTATTATTTTACTGCCAGGAAAATTTGTCAACTGAAACAATAATATAATATTTTAATTATCAGGACAAGAAGGTCAACTGAAATAATTAAAAAAATATATAATATAATTAATTTAATTTATATTACTTCTAGGACTAAGAAAAATATTTCTCTATCTTGGTCAACTAGGAAAAAAAATTATTTACCAGGAACCTCCCCCTGTAATGTGAGAAAATTAATGCCACTACAGAGTGCTGAGTAAAAAAGATATACATAAACTATGAAATATGCAAAGTTATACCCACAGATACTAACCAATATAGTCATCACAAATATAAATGACAAATGCCAACATATAAACCTTAAATTTGGAGTGAGGTTTGATTCCCAGTTGCAGAAAAAAAGTAAGTCACATGCCTGATGATGTTCGTCATTTTTGTTGTCCACCCGTCCTTATAGGTCCTCATTATTGGCCAGATGTCTAGAGGAGGAAGAGGGAAAGGGAAAGAATGGAGAGGAGGAGGAGAAGATAGGGATGTAAATAAAATAATAAAAGTATTTTTTAATTATTCTAAGAGAGAAAGGCAACAAGGACTACTTGGGACTTGAAAAAATACTGAGGGTTATAAAATTATAAAATATATATATTAAAATAAGAGTTATTCTCAATGCGCAGTAAGCACTATTATTATTATTAGACCTATTTCAACTGTAAAAAATTTATTTACTTTTAAATTTAGATTTTATAAGGCTAATAAAAATAAAATAAATGTAATATAATTAAAATTGTATTGAGTTGAGTGTATATAATAAGTGATGCGTTAAAGGGGATTACCCAAGGCCCTTTTATAGACAAGGAGACCTCTGAAGCTCCACAAATCTGTATATACAAAATAGTAATAAGCTAAAACAAGAATATAAAAGAGTAGAAATGAAACATAGATATTAAGAGAATAACATGAAACAATTAACTAAACCCATGAGTAATTAACTAATTTTCCCACCATAATTTCCCAAAAACACTTAATTAAAATAATTAGTAACCAAGTAAGTTTGAAACATGAGAACAGTGAGTAAAATAATCCAAAACAGACATTATAGTGACATGTAAAGGGTTTAAGTAAAACAAATAGAATTATTTTCATGCCAAAAAATCATGTAATCAATTCAATCCAGTTTAAAGCAATTTTAATCAATTGTTTTAACTATGTAATTAATTCAATAGGGGGTATCAATGTTGACCGATCCGCAATTAAATTAATTGCGGAAAATAATCTGCATACCCCAATTATCTTCCGCAATTATTTTTGCTAATAATTGGGTTATTAGACACTTTATGTGTCAATGTTCACCTCTTATCCGACATTTTTTTACTCAATTTTCCATAACCACATCTTGGACAACTTTCTGGATATCCCAGCCTTCTACCTTGCTGCGCACTTCCATTCTCATCCCATCCTGTTCATTCTATCCGCTCAGAATTTCTCCCCATTTCATCTATTTGATTCTTCTCCTTTTCATCTCGCTATCTCATCTGCTTGTTTCTGCTCCTTTTCATCTTCATTTATAATAACATGCCTCGTCATCCTAGATCTTCTCAAAGGCAGCCATCACCCAGTTGTTCTTCAATTCCCACTACTTCCTCTTTCCCCCGCTCAGCTGAGAAATCAAAGATTGTTCAATTAAAAAAAGGTGAACATCTCATTCTTATCAACTGGCTGAAAACCAAATCTAACTATGATTCTTGTTTTGGTACTGAGTATGCCACTAAAGTAGGATGGCCCCCCGCATCAAAAGTTAATGGCTATCTTCTAATGGCAAATGAATTACACAATAAGACCAAGGGAAGGATTGATCTTTTGCTTAAACAGATGTCTGAACGCTTCAAGCATTACCGAGCAAAATACAAGAAGGCAAAGGCTCTTTCATCTTCCACTGGTTTTGGGATTACCGACAATGATATAACTAAGGGCATAAAATCCATAGACGATAAACTTGATTCTTTATGTCCTTACTTTAAAGAGATGGATGCAATTTTTGGAGAGCGAGCTGATGTTAATCCTGTAAACATGTTGGATGGAGAAGATCCTATCTCTGAACATGATGTTGAAGCAAATCTTTTCCAATCCTCTTCCTCCACTCAAGCCTCCCCTCATTTGAATGAGACATATCTAAATAGCTTTTCTGTAGATCCTATAGGTGATTTAACCCAACCAAATCTAACTCAGGTCTGTTTCTTTTTTCTTTTATCTTATCAATTCTATTTTTTATTTACTTATCTTTTTCTTATTTCTTAAAAGGCTGATGAACAAACCCAGGATCCTCAATCAACTGAGTCTGAAGCTAGTGACAATGATGAGGAGGAAAATGCTACCTTGAACAAAAAGAGAAGGGCTTCAACTAGTCTAAATTTCCTCTCCCAAAGAAGACGAAAAAGTGATACTTCATCACAAACACCTTTTTCTTCAATGGAACAGTTTTTAGAGAAACGTGATGCTGGTAAGTGATATCATACCTCTTATTACTTTACTCTGCTTTTCTTCTACTTTATGTTAATTTTTATTCTCACTCTAGAACAAGTGGAAATTGCTAAAGAGACTCTGAGCTTTGAAAAGAAGAAATACGAGCTCTCTTTAAGGAGGGATGACAGAGTACAAGATTTGGAAGAGAGGAAGTATGAGCTCTCCTTACGGAAGGATGATCGGATCCAAGATTTGGAGGAGAAGAAGTTTGAGCTCTCTTTACAGAAGGATGGTAGGGCCCAAGATTTGGAGGAGAAGAAGTTTGAGTTAACTCTTAGTATTGAAAAATCCAAAAATAAGGAAAAAACACTCGAGCATCAAAACTTAATGGAACAGATGAAGTATAAGCAAGATCTCCAAGAAAGTTCTAAAAAGAAAGATTTCTTGATCGAATGCATTAAAGCAAACAAATCTGTTGAAGAAATAGAACGTTTAATGAAATTTTTTTTTGACTAGTTTCTTTTATTTCTTTCTCACTTCATGTGTTCATATTTATTTGTACATAAATTTTACAATTATTTTCTGTATTTCTTGAAATATCGTATTTTAATGTTAAATATTCTTTTTTTAAATAAAATTTTCAAGTCTCCTTTGAAAATTTGACAATCCCCCACCCCTGGATTTTTTTGAAGTAAGGGGTGGGTATCACAAAAATTCTTTCATGTCATGAATCTTGAAAGTTTTATATGAAAATTTGGCTTTACTACCCCCTGCATTTTACCGGTATCCCAAAAATTCTTACATGTCAAGAATTTCACAAGTCTTATAAGAAATTTTGGCACAACCCCCCATGTATTTTATTGAAGTAAGGGACGTGTATCACAAAAATATTTACAAGTCAAAAAAATTCTATATCTGTTTAAAAAAATTGGCAATACTCTCCCCTGCATTTTATTGAAGCAAGGGGTGGGTATCACCAAAATTTTTCTAAGTCATCAATTTCACATGTCAGATTTGAAAATTTGGCAATACCCCCCCCCTGCATTTTATTGAAGTAAGGGGTGGAAGTCATCTAAATTTAATATAATTACATAAATTATTAAATAAATATCTAATATATATCAATTTCCCTAGTTTAAAGTAATGACAATCCCTCAAGCCAAAATGCAGACCAAGTCGAGAAACAAAAGTTTGGGACTTTCCACAGGTATAGGCAAGAGGAACCCCATGAAACAAAAAAATGTTATCATGATTACCTGTTATACAACACAAGGTCAATGGCTCATCACATTACTTGAGAAAATTGATATATAAAAAATATTTATTAAAAATTTATGAAAAAATATAAAATTTTCAATGACAACTCTAATCCCCATACTTTTTGGATCTAGATAAAGTTTTTTTAAATCGAATAACTTTACCTTTTTTCTTTACCTTATTGATTCTTTGTATCAACTTATTACTGATTTGAAATGAGCAACCGAAATGAGTGAAATCTTGACAGGATTCCAAACCAGGAGGAGCTTTGGTCGTTTGATGATTATCCTTAGAAGAATTCCAAATAGTTTCGATGATACCATTTCCCAAACCAAAATCAATGATGCACCGGTGGTCTGGAAAATATAAACCATGTCCTTTGATTTTAGCTGGAGATGGTATTGGGTGGCCAGTTATTGGATTGATATATGAGAATATTCCAAAAGTAAGAAAATTGGCATCATTCCTATTGATATGAATCCTATTGTGGAATTCAGAATGAGTGATAATAACATTAGAAAATAAAAGATATTCGTGGCTGATATCTTCCAATTCGGAGTCACACCAATTCGGTATTCCAACTTTGGTTGTAAGTTCATGATTTTTTTCAAATGCTTTATTACAGAGCTTGTTGAGTTGAAAAGCAAGAAAAGAGTCAAAGGAAGGTAGAGTGTCCCATAAGCAAAAATCTTCATCTTTTTGAGCTTTAGTGATATTCTTGACCAATGAATATATGCCTATATAATTGAAATGCCTAGATAATAATCATATAAGAGTTTCAGAATCCTTATCCTCTAAATATGCAATATAAAAATGTGAAATAAGACAAGTGAAATTTGGAAAAAAGGCTCAACTTCAAAGGTCAAAATCTCAGCAACCACTGAACCTAATTCAAACCTGTTTGTGGAAAATGAAAGATATGCTTTAGTAGAATCTTCAGTTAAAGGTCATGCAATTTAAATAAACCTAACCCTAATTTGTTACATAAAAAAATGAAATAAAAATTTAAATTGGGAAAAAAAAGGCTCAACTTTAACGGTCAATATCTCAGCAACCACTGAATCAAATTCAAATCTGTTTGCAGGAAATGAAAGGTAGCCTTCAGGAGAATTTTCAGTAAAAAGAACATTAGATTTGAATAAACCTAACCCTAATTCCGAGTCTGATTTTCAAAATTTTACAAAAACTTGAAAAGTGGTAATGAAGATGAGATCAAAAGGAGTTTTATAAGTTCACTGTTATCCAGATAAGAGTCATACATATATTTAAGTATGAAGTTTTCATAAAAGGAATGAGATATCATATAGGCATGAAAAAAAGGAGATGAAACTTACCTTGATTGAAAAGTAGGAAAAATAGAGTGAGAAAGATTGATGTTGGAATTGTGGGGAAATTGAATATGGAGTAAGTGAAATGCATAAAGAATGTGCAATGTATGTGTTTCAATGAAATGGAGCCAAAAAAAAGTGAAATAAGGGAAAGGGGGGATAATGACAATGCCAAGGAGGGATGAAGAGTAGGGTGATGGAGCTAAAAAATAAAGTAAAGAGGGAGAGAAAAAAAAGGTTAATTATACCATTGAAATCCAAAATAACCACTTACAAAAAAAAATTAGATAAAAAAAATAAAATAAACAGAAAAAAACAAAAAAAATTATAATTAGTAATCAAAAAATCAAAAAAAAAGAATAAAATGACTTACCTGGAGAGATGAGATGACAAAATGAATGAAACCAAATTGTTTGAGGGATGTTGGAGGAGAATAGGAAAAGGATATGAGGGATGAATGAAAAAAAAAGTCACTGACAAAATATGCAATTTCATGTTGAGCTGGTGAAAGAAAACCAATGAGCCATCCAAAAAAAAGATATTCACCGTAAATTCAAAAAAAAAAATGAATATGCAACAAACCAAAATACAAAACCAAGTGATTAAAGTACACAAAGAGGACATTTGGAAAGTATGAAAACATAAAAATTAAAAATTAAAAGGGTGAAGAGAAATGTTGGAGAGTAATTGGCATTATAATGGGGTGTATGCCGGTTGATTGAATGATTTGTGAATCAAGGGAGGGGAGTGCCAGTGGTGGTTCAGGATCCTCTTCTTCATAAAGATCATTCCACTCATCCTTTAAATCAGCTAGAATATTGTGGAGTATTACGCAAGTCAAGATCCAATGATTTGCAGTTTTGATCTCCAATTTTTTTTGAAATTGGATTCTGAGCTCCCGAAGACTAGAAAATTGTCCCTTTAAAATACCTATAGCATGTTCAATTCGTACTCTTGATTGTGCAAGGTGATAAATAAATTTAGTTTTGGGGTCATTTTCTGAATTTGCACCACGGAAAGCAGGTATAATGTACTTTCCACTTGCATATGCTGAGTCTGCAAGGAGGTACTGAGATTCGTCAAAGTATGAGTCAGGGGATTGAGAAATACTCATTCTTTGGAAGACGGAAGAGTCATGACATGATCCAGGGCAGCCACTGTGAAAATGCAATAAATTTTTATTGACATCGCATACAAGTTGAACAGCAATAGAGTATCTAGAAAGAAGATAAAAAGTTAGATTGTGAAAGATCAGAACTTGGAGGAGATTTTGAAGAAACCTTTTTTTGCGATCAAAATAATGGTTGCCATCATGAGCAGGCTTTTGACTCAAAGGGATGGTTGTGCCATCAACAAAACCTATACAGCCAGGGAAACCTTTAGCTTGCATTACTTGAGAGGATTCAAGTCTTTGTTCTGGAGTTGGCCAAGCAAGAGTTTGAGACTTGAGGGAAAGGATAGCAATCATACAGCGCTTGGTGTATAATATCACGGTACCATATCCTATGTTAAAGAGATTATACAAATGTCTTACGGCAGCACCATTTCCATTTGAGCCAAAGCGACATAGAGCAACAGCAAGTTGGATGGCAGGATTACGCTGTTTGTTATGAGAATTGTTATGGAAGATAGGATGATTGGAGATGAGTTGATAAAGTTTGAAGAAAGAATCGGGAGAAGTTCTAAAAAGTTGTGTGAAGTTTAAATGAGGAATGTTGAGGATGGAGGCCAGATCATATCGGGGATCATGATAAAGATTTGGCCCCCTGGTGATGATGTAACGCTTTTTGGAAAGAAAACACATATAAGCTAAAGCATCTTCCAAATCAGAGTCAGATTTATAGTAAAGAACTAAAAGAAAAGTAATAGCATTCATTGTTGAGTGAAGTAGCTTCCTAGTAGAGAGATGTTTCATTGTTGCCAGTGGAAGGGGTATGTGATGAGGGAAGTGGGAATTCACCGCCAAATGTGCAGTTGGGGTGTGTAGATAGAAAAAAAACTTAAGTGTTCGCTACCAAAATTAAGTAGCATAGAGTGAGGAAAGACTTAAGGATGGCATCAGCAATTATGAGTCATGTGACTTTCTTGCAAATCCATCATGGATGAGATGAGTTTGGGATCACGAATTAGGAATGGAAATTGGGGTATAAGAGGCGGGATAATGCATTATCATGGATTTCTTATCCACTAGCCCTGGGGCTAGTGGATAAGAATCTTCCGCAATTAATAATGTCTGATCCCGGGAAAAAAAATTCCTGATCCCTAATTGCGGATCCCTGAACATTGATACCCCCTAATAATGAGTTTAAATGAAACATATAATTAATTTAATGATATTTGTAATTTAAAGTGGGGATTTTAATACTATGTTATTAAATAAGTGTTATAATTTATTTAATAATTTTTTCTGACACAAATAAGGGTCATAAAAGCGCCCAATATTATTTTTTAATAATATATGAAAAGTTTTACTTAATATATAAATTTAATTAATTAATTTAATTACATTATAAGTCAATTTTACACATATAATTATAATATATGTTTGTAATTAATTAATTATTAATTTATAATTATTAAATAAATAGAAATGTGCCATTATTTGTAGAATAAAAAATATATTATGCTTATTTTAAATGTAAAAATAATTTATATAACAATAGAATTAATATAACACTTATATTTAATAACATACTTATATAGTTTTATTATGCAATAAAATATTAATTTATATACATCAAATGCAATTCTTACGCCCTCTTTCAGGTCCAATAAGTCAACATATCATTTACTGGGCTCCTGGTATAGCCTGGCTGACACTCCCTCACTCTAAAAAAACAATAAAAAAAATGCTAAGATTTTTTCTTTTTGTACTTTTTTGACAGAGTAGGAAGATTTGAAATCTCCTTTCCAGGTATCCATGCATCATGTTCAGATGATTTGTTCTTGTATCTCAATAAATATTCAATACCTCTTTCAGAAGTGATAATTCTATCATTGAGAATTTTATCAATTTCTGCAGTTTCTGTGACTTCCTGAGGGTTTTTCTTAGGTCTTCCCCTTCTTTTGGGAAATAAATCACTGTTGGAAGTATAAGGCTTAAGAAAAGAAATGGGAAAAAAAGGATGTTTCCTATCATATGGAGAATACAATACAACTTCTACTGCATTATCTCCAACCATTCTTTTAACAACTAATGGTCCTACAAAAGGATCTTTTAATTTTTTGTTACCTTTTAAATTGAAATGGACAGTAGATATCAACACTTCATCACCCTTGCTAAATGTGTGTTCTTTATGGTATTTATCCCATCTTTTCTTTTCATATTCAAATGCTTTATCAATACAGCTTTGAGCATTTTTTCTGCATAGCTGTTGCATTTTCATAAAAGATTTTACACCCGGATGTAGTCCCAACTTAGGTAATTTATTATTGAGAATCTGAGCAGGAGTGTTTGGGACATAACCTAACCAAAGCTCAAAAGGCTTTTTCTCAGTAACAGAATGAAAAGTGCTATTATATGCAAATTCAAGACCAGGCAATAGAGTGACTCAGTCATGAGTAAATCTGTCATTGTCTTTATATTCTAATCCAAAGGCACAATACCTTCTAATCATATCTTCCAGAGTTTGAATCATTCTCTCAGCTAGACCATCAGTCTGAGGATGGTGAGATGTAGACAAATTTAACTCACAGCCACAAATATCCATCAAAGAGGTCCAAAACTCAGAAGTAAATTTTGGATCTCTATCAGAGATAATAGCTTTTGGAAAACCAATAATATTAAACATGTAAGACCACCATAATAAAGCTAATTCTTTTTTCGATACATCTTTGTGCGTAGGAATAAATGTGCACATTTTTGTGAATCTATCTACTATTACCCAACAAGAGTTATAACTGTCTTTACCTGCAGCAGGAAGACCAGTGACAAAATCCATGTTAATTATTTGCCAAGGAGAATCAGGTGCTTCAATATGTTGTAATAACCCTGCTCTTTTACCTGTCAACCTTTTAGATTTCTGGCAGGAACCACAAGATTCAACATATAATTTTGTATCTTCAGACATATTAGCCCACCAAGCAGTGTTTTTGATTCTAATTAATGTTTTTTAAAGATCAAAATGACCAGCTAATATGTCATCATGACAAAGTTTGAGGATAGTTTCTTTCATAGAAGGAGGAATTACAATTACATTAGTAATCTTTCTTCTATAATATATATAACCATCTTCAATGGAAAACATTCCTTTAATCAAAGAATTTTGATACTTTGCAGGAAGAGTTTTAATCAATGCTTGAATTTAAGCATTCTTAGGATCATTTAAGATATTAACTAATTTATTTAAATCAGAATCCTTATCATATGAATCCAGTATTAATTGTAATAGTTCTTCTTCCATATCAACTATAAATATACCATGGATATGAACAGTATCATCTTCAGGTACATAAGCAGGATTGGAGTCATTATTTGGCAGAGGCAATCTGGACAGCATATCAACATTGGAGTAAACATTTCCAGCCCTATGGATAATTGTGATCTGTACTCTGTATTCTTGAACAGCAAGTTGCCACCTGAACATATGTCTATTAGGTGTTTTTAGGTTCAAGAGGGACTTCACAGCACTACAGTCAGGTACCAATTCAAACTTTTGGTCATCTAGATAGTAATGAAGCTTCTCAAGAGCCCAAACAACTGCTAAGCACTCTAATTGAGTGGCAAAATATTTCAAATCACTATTTCTCAAGGTTCTTGAAATATAACAAATTACAACCTCTGAGGATTTATCATTAATGATTTGTTTCTGGTTGAGGGCAGCACCCAGACCAACAAAGCTAGCATCTGTATACAGGACAAATGGTTTGTTAAAATATGTAAGAGCTAAGATAGGGGCTGTCATTAAGCAACATTTTAATGTATCAAAAGCTTTTTGACAGTCAATATTCCAGATGAATGCAACATCTTTCCTAGTTAGTTTGGTAAGAGGCAAGGCTATGACCTGATAATTTTTAATATATTGTCTATAATAGCCACACATACCCAAAAAACTTTGTATTTCTTTTACAGAAGTTGGTGCTTTCACATTTTGAATTGCAGCAACTTTGTTGTGGTCTACACAAATTTGTAGGCCTGACACAACATGGCAAAGGACTTTCAAAGATTGAAAACCAAACTTACACTTTTTCAAGGACAAGGTCATATTGATTTCATCCATTTTTTGGAAAACCCTAATTAAATGAACCATATGTTCATCAAAAGTTTTAGAAAAAACTATGATATCATCAATATACACCATGAGCCATCCCTAAATTATTTCCTGATGGAAAGTGTTATCCATGACTTTTTGAAAAACTGAAGGGGCATTTTTAGGGCCAAATGGCATTCTAACATACTTATATATTCCCATATGAGTAGCAATAAGCAAAAAATTTTGAGAATTTTTCTTAACAGGAACTTGATGATAACCTCTATTACCATCCAGACAACTAATAAATTTTGCACCTTGAAAGGTAGCATGTATTGAATTAATTCTGGGTAAAAGATAAATATCATCAACAGTATGAGTGTTTAATGCTCTGTAATCTCCACATAATCTAGCCTTATCTTTTTCATAATAAATTAAGACTGGGGAGTTGACACAATATTTGGGGGTGACATCCACTTTCTCAATGATATTCATTTTCAATAATGTGGCAATATTATCTTCAATATCCTTTCTTTTTGTTGGAGAAGCAGGATATGGTTTTTTCTTAAGACTAGGAGGAATATCACTCAAGTTACAGGATAAGGTAATTTTCATTTCTTCCTGAACACTTTCTAAGACATGAGAACCATGAGCAAAAGCCATAGGGAAAGAGGTAATTGAGGTAATAATAGAATCCTTTTGTTCACTAGTTAACTGATCACCAAAAGAAGAAGTATTTATTTCATTTAATAAATCATCCATTTCAATTGTTGTTCTGCCTTTACACTGGATCAGTGAGTTAAAAGACTTTAACAAATGCTCAGAAGGTTTTCTAGGGGAGGAAATTCTGAATTTTCTTTTGCCATTCAATCCCAAGGTGAAGCAATTGTTTGCTGGGTCCAATTTCACACCAAACATTGTCAAAATATTACTACCCATAATAAACCAATTGCTTAAATTATCATTTTTCATGAAAACAAATTCACAAATAGCTCTGACAAAACCACCATTACATCTGACGAATACAGAGGTTTTGTATTTTCCAATAGGAATTAAGGTAGAACCATACCCTCTCCATTTTTCAGAAGTTATAGGTAATAATTTACTCAAATAATCCTTATCTACCGAAGCTAAAGCTCTTTAAGACACTACACTTCCTCCAGCACCAGATTCAAGAACTACATCAAAATTTTTACCATTAATGATAACTGGTACTTTCAAAGGGGATATGGCTATAGAACTGTTAGCAATATCTTTAGTTATTTCAGCATTTTCCACTGAAGATAAGTCCAATACACATTCTTCAGATATATTATCTAAATAATGGAAATCCTGTTCCAACATTAAAACATCTTTAACAGAGTCATTTTCATAGGAGATATTACTTTCACAGTCACTAGAAGAATTATTGACATCAATTTCAGCCTCATCAGTGTCTTCATTTTGCTCAACAAGATGAATTTTCTTGTCACAAACATGACCCTTTTGCCATGGTTTGTTACATTTATAACAAGTATTTGTTGCATATTTTTTAGGTGCAACTGGGGCAGAGAGCTTACCAGATTTTTCTGGGGGCTTTGTAGAGGGTTTATTTTGATCATGATAAGATTTACCAAGGTAATTCTTTGGTTCATATCTATGTTTGAGTAGTACCTCATTACAGATATTAATGAAAGAAGAATAAAATTTCAAAGACCAACTCTTTACGTTTTTCGGTGACCCTAATGAAACTGACAACGCAGAAATTCAATTGGATTTCCTTCGCATGAGTGATAATGGTAAAGCCTCTGAATATATCTCAAACTTCAGAGCACTTCAAACTCAAGTAGGTTGGAATGATGCTTCCCTCAAGTATCATTTCAAAAAGGGACTTCCTTTGAGGGTTCTGGATCAATTAAATCTTCATGGTCAGAAAATGACTACTTTAATGGATTTAATGGATTGAACCCTTGAACTAGACGGAGTTTACCAAGGACGAATACAACATTGTCAATACGCCAACAAATCTCAAGGCCTAAATTTTAAATCGGGACCTTCTTCACACCCACAGACAAATAAATCTTCTTCAACTCAATCCAAACTCAATAAGGGAAAGGACAAACCTCGACTAAAAGGCTCGACTTCAGGCGATATCAGCAAAGTACTGGATACAAAAGGGGAACTTAAAGAAGCTGAGAGGAAGAGGCAAGCAGATAATGGGTTATGTATGTATTGTGGGGGTAAGCACAAGCTAGAAGATTGTGTAAAGTTGAAGGAAAGAGAAGGTACTAGTTCAAGGTCAAAAAACTAGTAGATAGTTTACTTGCGTGCAAAGCAAACTATCTTATCTCTCCCAGTGCACAGAACCTCCATGTCTTAAGGACTTGAGTTGGCTTAAACTGCTTGAGATTCATTCTTTTCAAGGAGGATACCCCCTTCAGTTGTCTTATTAACTCTGGAGCTTCAATTTCTTTTGTCAGTTTATCTTTTTCTGAGAAGTTAAAGCTGACATTCACAGATATCAATTGAACTCCAATATATTTTTTTGAATCAGAGGAACCCAAATATTGGGTAAGTAAGAATGTTTTATGGGTTTTCAACTTTCTGAACTTTCCCCCCTTTGAGTGGGAATTATCAGTCTTGGACGCCCCAAGAATGGACAATACCATCCTTGGCCATGACTTTTTAATACATTGGAATCCTGAAATTGATTGGTCATGGGGATTGATCACCCCATTCACTAAGTATATTTCTATTTCTTCAATGCAGGTCAATAGGGAGTTAAACAACCCGCCTGAAAATGTCCTTCTAGAGGACAAATCTCTTCCAGATGACTTGCAAGCATCTGATCTTTCTCTCAATGAGCAATTGGCTAACTCTTCTAGCTTGATCACTTCACTCAAAGAGGATTTAAATTGCCTCAAAGTAGTCAAATTATGCTCTCTCAATTCTGGTCTTCCCTCAACAAATTCTCTTGAAGATGAGGAGGAAAACCAAATCGATGTTGAAGCCATTAAATCAACTCTACCGGAAATCTATCATGATTTCCTGGATGTTTTCTTAATCCGCAAGGCCAATAAGTTACCACCTCATCAACCCTACGACCATCAGATAGAGTTAATAGGTCCAGTACCTCCGGCAGGTCCTGTCTATTCTTTGTCAAAGGTAGAATATCAAGTTCTTTGAGACTACATTTCAGAGAATGTAGCCAAAGGTTTCATAAGAGCCAGTAAATCTCCAACCAGCTCCCCTGCTCTTTTTGTAAAGAAAAAAGACTGAAGCCTTAGGTTGTTTGTTGACTATAGAGAGCTCAACACAGTCACAAAGAGGTATGCATATCCTGTTCCCCCTATGTCATTACTTCTTACCCTTTTCAATGGTGCTAATTTCTTTTCTAAAATTGATCTTAGAGGCGCTTATAATCTTATTTGCATTGCAGAAGGTCATGAACCACTGACTGCAATGCACACTAGATTTGGTAGTTTTGAATATTTAGTAATGCCTTTTGGATTATGTAACGCACCATCTACTTTTCAAACTTTTGTTAATGACATCTTTCAAGATGTTGTTGAACGATTTGTTGTTGTCTACTTAGACAATATTTTAATTTTCTCAAAGACACTTGATGAACATATTCATCATGTTCGACAGGTTCTAAATTGCCTTCAAGATCATGGTCTCTACGCCAAGCACAATAAATGAAAATTCCATCTTAAATCAATTGATTTTATGGGTTTTACGTTGTCCACTGATGGTTTAATCATGGACGACAAAAAGGTCCAAAGAGTCCAGGAATGGCCTGACCCAAAAACCGTTAAATCCCTTCAAGGATTTTTGGGTTTTGCCAATTTCTATAGAAGATTTATTAAAGATTATTCTAAAACTATTTCCAATCTTACTTCTCTTCTTAGAAAAGATATTCCTTTTCTTTTTACTTCTAAAGCACAAAAGGAATTCAAAGCATTGAAGACTGCATTTATCACAGCTCCAATTCTTTGTCACTTTGATCCTTCTGCTTCGACAATAGTCAAGACAGACACTAGCAATTCTGCTATCTCAGGGGTTATTTCTCAATTCAATCCTGAAAAAAATTGTTTCATCCTGTTGCTTTCGAGTCACGTAAACTCATTGCAGCAGAATTAAATTACAAAATTCATGACAAGGAGCTTTTAGCTATTATTCATTGTCTTAAAAAATGGTGCTCTTTTCTTCTCAGCCTGGATAGTCATTTTTCAAATCCTGACTGACCATAATGCTTTGAAATACTTTATGTATTCCAAAGTATTAACCAGGCATTAAGCCAGGTGGGCTGAATACTTGTCTGAATTTCCTTTTTCTATTTCCTATCGCCCAGTAAGAACTGCATTGTCCCAGATATCCTGTCATGTCAGGACGGCATTTACCCACAATGGGGGGATGCATTTGCTGACAAGAACCCAGAAAATGTGAAATCAATCTTCAAAAAATCAATTCTAATGACTCATCAACTTAATTCAATGACAATTCCATCTTTCCAAAATCCACTATCCAACATCCTTGAAGCTCAGTCAAAGGACAATTATTATTTAGGGTTAAAAGACAAAATACTCTCAAAGCAAGGGACCAAAAGATTTAGTATTGAATCAGGTCTATTAGTTTTCGAAGGTAGAGTAGTCATACCCAACAACAATGATATAAAATTATGGATTTTCAATAGTTGACATGATTCTCCATTAGCTGGCCATTTTGGGGTTGATAAAGCCTACCAGTTAATAGCAAGGGATTTCTTCTGGCCAGGAATGACTAGAGAAATCAAGGCCTATATAAAAGCTTGTTACGAATGTAATAGGAATAAGGCTCCCCATCACCAGAAGCATGGGTTGCTTTAACCGCTTCCTATTCCCTCTAAACCTTGGGAATCTTTATAGATGGATTTCATTTCTCAACTTCCTCTTTCTAATAATTTTGATGCTATATTAGTAATAGTAGATAGATTTTCAAAAATGTCTATTTTAATTAAAACCACCACTACTGCTACAGCAGAAGATTTGTCAAAATTGTTTCTAGAATATTTATTTTCCAAAAATGGCTTACCTAATGATATTATTTCAGATATAGGCTCATTGTTTGTATCCACATATTGGACTCAATTGTGTCGACAACTCAATATCACGAGGAATCTCTCCACGGCCTATCATCCTGAAACCAATGGGCAAAGGGAAAGGGTCAACCAAATCCTCAAACAATACCTTTGAATGTATGTCAGTTACCAACAAGTTGATTGGACCACATGGCCACCATTGGCCGAATTTGCTTACAATAACTCGACTCATTCTTCGACACAACAATCTCCTTTCAAAACTGTTTATGGAAGACATCCTCAATTCAACTCAATCCATGTAGGAACTAGTCATCCTGCTGAACATCATCTTCAAACCATATCACGACTCCAAGAAGAATATAAATCAAATTTGGAATTAGCAATTCGAAGATACAAGGAACTGGCCAACAAACATCAACAATCTGCTCCTTCTTTTAAACCAGGCGACAAAGTATGGCTCAACGCACAAAACATTCAAACAACTTGACAATCAAAGAAACTGGCTGAAAAATGCTTGGGACCATTTGAAATTGACTCCGAAGTCTCTAAAACTGCATTTCGACTCAAGCTTCCTCCCAAATGGCAGGCTATTCGCCCTGTTTTCCACGTATCTCTCCTGGAACTGGCTCGAGAAACATACCTGGGCAGGAACCAACCTCCTCCGGAACCGGTCGAAGTAGAAGACTATCTAGAGTGGGAGGTAAGTCATATTCTTGATTCAAGAATGCGCAAGGGGAAACTTCAATACCTTGTGGAATGGGAAGGCTTCCTTGATGACTCAGACAAAAAATCCTGGGAACCAGCCATAAATGTTTCTAACGCCCCTGAACTCCTAAAATCTTTTCATATTAAATATCTTTTAAAACCAAAACCTTAGAACTCTCTTTTATTCTTTTTTCTTCTTTCTCTTTTTCTTTTTTCTTTTCTTAAAATTCTAAAACTCCTTCTCTTCTAAAATCCTTACTCTGTTTTTTTCTTTTCTTTTCTTCTTTCTTCTTCTCAAAAGCTTTTTTTAACCTTCTTTAAAAATAAATAAAATAAAATAAAACCAAAATTAAATTAAATTAAAAAAGTAATAGTTAAAAAATAAAATAATTATAATCTTAAAATTCATTCAAATAAAATTTTAAAAATCAACAATTCCTTTAATTTTCTTTATTTTCTCTTTTCAAACTTTTCTTCTCTTCCCTTATTTCTTTTTCTTCAAACTATCAAAAATATTTTTACAAACTCAATACGACAATCTTTCTCAAACTTCAACCTTTAAATATCTCTTTTAAAATTCTTCAAACAAATTACTTCTTTCTTTCAAATCCTTTTTTTTCAAAAAACTATTTTTTTTCTTTCTTTTCAAATAACCAAAATTCTTCAGAAACTTCAATAAATAAACTTTCATGAATAACAAAATTTTTTCTCTCATTAAATTTTCATTTCAAACAAAATTGTTTACAATCAACAATTTTTTTTTTACTTAAATCTTTCTTTTTTCAAAACTTAAAACTAAAATTCCTTCAGTTAAACATTCTTTCTTTTCTTCTTTCAAAATTTAAAACAAGATCTTATTCAAATCTTTTTTTTCTTTTCTTTTCTTTTCTTTTCTCAAAATCTTATGAAATATATATCAACATTTTCAATTAAAACAACAAAATAAAAAGATAAATAGATACACAAATTGTTTTTTTTCCCTCTTTCTTTCTTTTCTTTCTCCTTCCATTTCAAATTTTCTCCTGCATTTTCTCCCAAACCAACTTCTTCATTTTCTGCAAACCACCCTTATTTCCTTCCTACATTTCTCAAATACCTCCTCCTCTCCTACTGGTACCACTTCCCCAATTTCTAGTAATTCTTTGGCCACGTCAAATGAGGCAGCATCAACAATCTTATTGACCTCACTGCTTAAATCTTCAATGAATTGAGTTTGTCGACCTTGCAGAGGTTTCTTTGACCATACCTGGTCGAGAGTCTCTTTGTTGTCCTCCCTCGAATCAACCACTGGTTGATTTGCCTCAACTGGCAGCAATGGCGCAGCTTCCACAATTGGAGCTTCCACGATGACATCTGAATTCTAAAACATAGGTCATCAGTAACAAAATTAAAAAAAAAGAAGAACAGACTTACTTCAAGCAATGGGTCAGCTTCTAAGAATAACTTCGGGGTGACTTCCACTGTCACTTCCTTCTCCTCTTCATCATCCTCGATGACCATCCGCTGCTTCTTCGGCCTCTGTCTCGAAATAGGGACTTCATCCTCATCCTCTTCAACTAATTTATCTACCTCTTCTTCGACCCCTCATTTCTTACTTGTGGCCTGGGTTACCCAGGTTGCCACAGTATCTACAACCTCCTCAGTCTCTCCCACCAACTGATTGTCCCCAACCAATACGTCCCAAATATCTTTGACCACCTCTTTGGTCTTTGGTATTACCCAATATTTGGTTTTTGTAAATCAATGCTCAATGTCCACATTTTTCAACAAGACATCAGACGCCACCCATCTCCAGCCGCAAAACTCGCATTTCTGGCGAGGACCTCGTGTCACCGTGCTTTCAACGCAGAAGTACTCCATTGATTCGCAGGCTGTGCAAGCTTGAGAATACTGCCGGGTAATGATTCCACCATCTGCTTTAGGGTGTGGAGGCGTGGGAGTTGGGGTAGGACAAGTCAACATAATAAAGTATAAACTAATTAAAAACAAGAGGGAGAAAAAGTAGTGTGGGAAAGTATGTCTCACGCTCAACAGAGCTTGCATTTTTATACCCAGGCATCTGTCATGCGCCATGTGACACTCTAGGCAAAAGCAGCTCATTAAATCAATAAAACAGAGGTCTGAATCCACACTCAAAGCGCAGAAAGCAATTCTACATAGCAACTGCCACTTTCCTTTGTGTACTCACTATTCAACCGCACTAGTCTAAACTCTAAATCTAAATTAGTCAATCTCTCAATAGTGTGTCTTAGTCTTTTCCTCAATAAGTGACGCACAGTGCAATAGTCAATGTAATAGTCCGCAAAAAGGGTTTATTAAAGTATCTATGGGTTATTAAAAAGGGGTAGTGAGCATAGATGGAATGGTTAGTGGAGGATTAAAGGCTTAACGGATGTTAGTGAGGAGGGTCCAGGTGTAACGGGTGTAATTTTGGTGGTCTGTGGTGTGCGGAATGATGGATGGGTATGAGGTCAATGCGAGGAGGAGTAAAGGATATAAAAGAGGGTTGGATTTTGGTTCGACATTCTTTAGAATTAAATTATAAAATGTATATATAGTTAATAGTGGTAAAGCTTCAGGTTAAATCATTATTATTGTATCTTTCCTTATTTTCTCAGTAATTATTTCTCAATCCTAAATCTTTGATTATTGAGTTTCCAACCCTTTGTGAGATCTTAATAATATTGATATTACCTTTAAATTATATTAGAATTCTTCTCAAACATATCTCGAAGCAGTAGCTCTTCCTTTGAGTCATCTTCGAATCACTTCCTCAAACATTTCCTCTGTGCTTTGAAGAAGTTTCTAAACTACTCTCCTCATCTCACTTCCAGGAACACCCTCGACCTTGTGCGTAGGTCTTCCAGTGACATAAGGCATATTCGAAGAGAGCGCTTCAAGAGGGAGTAGCTGTGGATATTAGCGCTTGTTAAGAATAGAAATATCTGGATAGTAATACTTGTTTTTTTTTTTGGATCTTTTAAAAACTCAGTTCTCAACTTATAAACTTTCTAATCACATATTGGTGTTACACATTATTGTGCTGTCTTTAAAAATAAGAGTGGCAGGTGCTTCTTTTTAGAAATCGAAAGGAAGAACCAACCCATCTCGCATTGTGTCTACTGCTTAGTACTTTAGAACTCTCTACACCGTTGCCTTGCGCGGGTATTAAGAGAGGGAGGAGGGTTCAGATTCCTCTATTCACGTGATAAAAGAGGAGGGCGCTCGCGTTGTATTCTAGGACGTGATTGAAATGGATTTGGTTCTGAAGGTACAGCTGGCATGAATTAAATCGCCAGATACGCTAGATAATTAGTCGTAGCACTCAAAAAAAGAATTGTGCTGGTGAGATGAATTGGGCAGTGGAGAGACTCATTTAATGTGGGGTAGGCATGGGGCACATAATAGTTTCCGGGAATTTACAAAATTATTACTGCTAGTAAATAATTAGGGACAGCCCATAACCTATGGTAGCAGTGTCAGCGCTTCGTCCGGAGTGAACCGGAGTTAGACGCGTCAGCTGCACCACAGACTATATACACTCTATGTACTTAACAATCACTAAGCTATCATACTACACATAACAATTCCACCTCTCGCACAGCATGTGTGACACGTGACCCTGACATGACAAGTTTAGTTTAGTTTAGTTTTTAATTTATTTTTGTCAAGTTTTACACCGTTTTAGTCTGGCGGGGAAATTGGCAGCGGGCTATGGCAGGAAATGAAGTGCGTGGTTTTTGCGGAGTGTTTGATAGGATATGCATTATGGGATATTCATTTCGTCATGATCATGTGACGTTTCTCTTTTCCATTCTTGAAAATTCTTCTTCTCCTTCCCAATCATCATCATGTGGCCTTTTTCGCTTCTTCCCACCTCCTTATTTTCAGAATCTCCCTTTCAGTTCTCGGCCGGAAATCTAACTTCCACTTCCTCCAAAGAAATGCAAACCACCAAAACTCCTGAAAGCGTCAAACCGTACGTCCCACAATCTTTGCATCTCTCCCTGATTTTGTTATTCTTCAATCAACATATAACACCCTCTCTTTGTTGCTCTTCTCCATCCATTTTTTCTTTCGTTGACGATCTACTTGCCTTCAGGTGCTGTGCTTGTCCGGATACTCGCCGGATACGTGATGACTGCTTTATGAAATTTGGCCCCCCAGATGGTCCTAGTTGCGTCTCCTGCTTGTTAATGTCCTATCTTTTACTCGTTTTATTGGCTATTGACCTTTTTCACTCTTTTTTATAATAGCATCGGAATCAGCTCTCAAGTGTTCTGATGTCATTGAAGCTCACCGGGCATGCATGGCATCTTATGGCTTCAACATCTAGTACTGTTAAACAATTCCATAGCTTGGTCTAGGATCCGTTCAACCAGTCGCAAAATTTAATTTCTTCATTAATATTAATATTAATATACATGTCATATCATCCAATCATATTATAATTTATGCTATGATCATCTAATTTGTATTCTCTGATATCATTTTCCATATCCCATTCGATTACAATTAGTTCAACTCCATAGCCTGCATTTGTGACACCCTTATGGACAGTTTTAGCTTCATCTTGATCTTGTACACCACATTGCGTAAAGATTTCGATTGTATACTTTCTTGTTAGAGCTCAAAAGTTTATATATCTAGATGAGCCAAATTAATGAAATCTATCCATCCCCACTCAAATCCAAATAGGGCACAGTTGAATTGAGAAGCCAGCGAGCCCAATTAGGTTTCAGATCCTACTTGTTTTCTTACCTTATTAATTTTTTCTTTTGGATTTCTATTGGGTGAGTTTGGCCTTCAAAAAGTAACTCCAGCCTTTTACAAGCAGAAAATGTCTCCTCCTACTTCATCTCCTCCACGTCCATTGATTCCTACAATTCTATGTAAGCTTCTCTTTCTTTCTTTCTTGTTTACTTTCTGTTCAGTCGTCTACTTCTTCCTACCAAAGATCCTCACTCACATTGTGTCTTATCTTGATATCTCTTTCGAATCAGTAACAAACGATGATGGACCTTGCTCCAATGATTCTCCTTTCATATTCTCTTTTGTCCAAGTTTTACGCAAGCATTATCTTCAAAATCATTCCGACCCTATCGTGGCTCATGATAAACTGAAAGTGGTTCTACCAGATTCTCAAAAATCTTGGATTTCAAAAGCTTATCTCCCTTTTGAACCCGTCAAAGTTTCGTGGTTTTATCCTCGCAATTCATTAGGAGGTGATTTGTCTATTAAACGTCATTCTGTTCCTTCATCAAGTCTTTCGACCGATGGAATCGTCAGCACAAATACACTACATCCTAAAAATGTGAAGAACAAATTAAAAGAAGAAGAATGGTGTTTACTCTCTGCTACACCTGCAAGTTGCACTAATATTGGCTGTTTTAACCTTTATCCTGGACAAATTGATTTAGTCGTCAGTGGGCCGAACTTTGGCAGGAATACATCTTCTGTTTTTGCACTTGCTTCGGGCACGATTGGGGCGGCATTGGATGCGGCTTTAGCTGGTTATCCTGCTATTGCGTTAAGTTATGGACTATTCAGTCCTTCACCGATATCTCAAGATCTGGTTGATGCTGCTAATTCAGTCGCTGTCAAAATTATTGATCGATTATGGCGTGATGGGTTTCGAGATCATTGTGAAGCTGATATTTATAGCGTCAACATCCCAGTATGTTATTATTATTATTATTATTATTTATTTATTTTTATCCCGTACAACATAAAAAAACACATCTTTTGAATGGGTTACTTTACGCATATATTCCAGTTTTATCTTTTTATGATCAGTCACCCAAATTGACTCCTACGACCCTCTCATAATTTTCTTAAGCTTGTCCCAGCTATTCTAAAATCACCCAAAGTCGTCTGGACGACTCAAGCTACCACCAGGCAAACTAATCTATTCGAACTCCACCCTCAAACGAACCCCTCGATTGCACCTGATGCATCCATTTCTGGATCAGAAACTGAAACTAATAATGAAAACACCGGTCTTGAGTTTACTTTTAAACCCAACATTGGTCCCTTACTTGACCCACATTCAACTCAATTCGAATTGGGAACAGATGCTTATTGTCTTAATCAGGGTTGGTGTACTGTGACACCGTTGAAAGCAGCTTTCCAACCTGCGGCTAAACCATCATCTGATGTAGTTTCTATAGAAAATCATCATGAGTTTTGGAAACTTTGAGAAACATAACTTCTTTACTCCTCTACCTTTTCCATCTCTTCTGCAAATTTTATACAAATTAATTAATTAATTCATTTTTTCTTTTTCTTTTCCTTTCCATTTTCTGGCATAGTAGAGAGATGAAGGGGAGAGAGAAAAGATAGAAAGAGAAATAGATTTTTTTTTTCATCTGTGCAGGAATTAGACATGTATATAGAGAGAGAAAGAAAGAAAGAAACCCATTAAAGATAAGATATCTTGACATGTCAATCCATAGAATACATTTTTTTTTGTTAATAATAAAACATCATGAATATTTGATTTTATGAAATTAAACTTTCTTGGCTCTTGACATTGGGGTAGGTAGGGGTTTTTAAACTTGATTTTGTTACTATGTAGATGATGGATTGATGTGGTGGAAGGAGAGGGAGAGAAAGAATTTTTTCTTTTTTTTGTCAATCAGGTAGTTAGACGGGTGGACTAAAGGATTGCACAATAATGCATTATCCCACCTCTTATACCCCTATTTCCAATCCTAATTCCTGATCCCAAACTCATCACATCCATGATTGATTTGTAAGCAAGTCACATGACATATAATTGTAGATGCCATCCTTATGTGTCTCTTCACTCTATGCTATCAATTTTGGTGGTGAACACATAACATTTTTTCTCATCCTTATGTGTCTCTTCACTCTATGCTACTTAATTTTAGTGGCAAAGACATAACATTTTTTTCTATCTACACACCCTACCTGCTCATTTGGTGGCAAATTCCCACTTCCCATGTCCCACTCATCACCTCAACCTTCTACTGACAACCTTTTCTACCAACAATAATGAAGCACCTCTCTGATAGGAAGCAACTTCACTCAGCTATGAATGCTATCACATTAACATTAGCTGCTGACTCTGATTCTGACTCTGGTTTGCAAGACACTTTAGCTTATATGTCTTATATTTCCAAAAAGCGTTACATCATTCCAAGGGGGCCAAATCTTTATCATGATCCCAGATATGATTTTGCCTCAATTCTTGAAATTCCTCATTTAAACTTCACACAACTTTTGTGAACTTTTCCTGATTCTTTTTTTCAAAATTTCTCAACTCATCTTCAATCATCCTATCTTCCATGATAATTCCCATAACAAACAGTGTAATCCTGCCTTTCAACTTGCTGCCACACTATGTTGCTTTGGTTCAAATGGAAATGGTGCTGCTGTAAGACATTTAGATAATCTCTTTATCATAGGATATGGTACTGTCATATTATACACCAAGCGCTGTATGATTGCTATCCTTTCTCTCAAGTCTCAAACACTTGCTAGGCCAACTCCACAACAGCAACTTGAATCCTCTCAAGTAATCCAAGCTCAACGTTTCCCTGGCTGTGTAGGTTTTGTTGATGGTACAACTATACCTTTGTGCCAAAAGCCAGCTCATGATGGCAACCATTATTTTGCTTGCAAAAAAAAGGTTTCTTCAAAATGTTCTCAAATTTCTCATCATTCATGAACTACCTTTTTATCTTCTTTCTAGATACTCTATTGCTGTTCAACTTGTGTGCAATCTCAATAAAAAGTTTATTGCTTTTCATAGTGGCTTCACTGGCTCATGTCATGACTCTTCCTTCTTCCAAAGAATGAGGATTTCTCAAAATGCTGAAAAATACTTTGACAAATCTCAGTACCTCCTTGAAGACTCAGAATATGCAAGTGGAAAATACATTATGCCTGCTTTCTGAGGTGCAACATTAGAAAATAATCCAAAAACAATGTTTAATTATCACATTGCACAATCAAGAGTACAAATTGACTATCCTATTGGAATTTTAAAGAAAAGATTTTCTAGTCTCTGTGAGCTGTTCAAGAGACTCAGAAAGAAAATAGGAAACCAGTGGCATCATCATCATCATCTTCTTATCAATATAGGGTTTATTAGAGGTGGAATTATGGCTATAAAGGCAAAATAACCAGTTTTCTGGGAATGGTAATGGTGGTTATGGGAAAACCAGGGTGTGCTCTTATTGTAATAGGAGGGGGCACAGAGCTGGTGATTTTTATTATTTGGATAGGGACTTGCATTCTGTCAGAGTTGAATTTGATAGAAAGCTTTATAGATTTCCTGATGGATCTTTCAGTAAACCCAGTGAAGGGGAGGCTCCCTTGGATTTGGTTAGGAGGAATATGATGGGTGAAAGGAGGACTAGGTTTGAAGAGATATCTGGTTAAAATGATTATGATAATGGTAAAGGTGGAAAAAATAATGGTGGAAATGAAGGTGGAAAAAGTAATAAGGGAAAAGAAAAGGAGGTAAGTAAGGCCACATTTACTACTTCTTCTGGTGGTTTGGAGTTGTGTTTGGTTGCTAGAGTAGATGGTAACTATATGGAAGTGGTATATGTTGTGGATCCTGCTAAAAGGGCAGCTGCTACTAAAGCAATGATTAGCATTCAAAGCCGAATCAGGGCTAATTCAGGTAAGGTGTAACTGAAAAAGGTGGATAAGAAAAGATTTTATAAGGATGAAATCTATAGGATTCAGAAGGGGATGTCTGATATGGGGCCTCTTAGTTTTGGTACTTTGCATTTAAATAGTGAACCTATGCATGTAGATGAAAAATTGGATTCTGAGGAGGATGTAACTTTAGCATCTTTCCCCAGACCAAGTTTTAGTGGCCCCACTCTAATGGAAGGAGTAAGGAGGACCAGTGATGGATCTGGATTAGTGAAAGCAGTAGGCCATAGAGTTAGGGTTATTGAATATGAGGATGTTGAGATGGGAGGTAAAGATTGAAATGTGGGTCCCCAAGAGGTGCCCAGGGCCAAGGTGGCTAAAACTAAAGTTCAGTATGAAAGGCTAGTAGTGGCTTGTCAAGAAAATAAAATGAATATTGTTTTGGGAAGAGTGAATCAACTTCAGATTCTTTTATCTTTGGGTGAATGGTTTACAATTAGTCTTTCCCTTTCAGAGAAGCAAAAGAAGCATCTGACAAGAGGATGGGTAGCAGCTGGAGAGGTGGAGTATATGTGTGAAAATGTGGAGAAGTTTGGTGAGAAGGTGGAAACTCATTTTTCTGCTCCTCTGGGATATTTATTGGTAACTCTTAATGGCAAAGAGGTGAAGGCCCTGGTGAATTCTGGGTCACAAATTAATCTTATTTCATTGGAGTAAGCTACATTAATAGTATTTCAAATCAATACTGGAACTGGTGCTAATACTAGAGGTATTGGAAGTCATGCTACTGAGATTATGGAAACAGAAGAGTATGTCAAATTATGTGTGTGTAGATCTGTTGGAAAGGTGCATTTTTATGTGGCCAGAGGGGCTGTAAAATCAGTTCTTGGTGGTTCTTTTTTAATTTATTTTGAAGCCAAGATTGTTTAATAATCTGGCATGGGTATTAGTTTAGAGATTACTGGTGAAGATATGAGAAGGCTTCATATGCAGTTGGCACCTCCAGGAGAAAAAGGTTAGGAGACTAGGCCTGAAGTCACTACAATGTTTCAGTGTTGTGTTTGCACCAAGAAGAGACAAATTAAAAGGTCAGCCTCTGGTGAATTAATTAAAAACGATGGTAGTGGAAATCCCCATTTTTGGGGGAAGTAGGGTTGATTTCTCTAATGTTTTAATCTCTCCTCATGAAGAGAGCCCAGATTGCAATAGGTCAGCTCACTTGGAGATAATTTAAGTGGAATCTCAATTATTTTCTGTTGATATATCTTTGGAGTGTCATTATGGGTTGCATTTTTCAATATGTTTGTTGTCTTATTAAATTTTTCTATAAATTTTAAAAATAGTTCAAGAGGAAACATGGTTTGTATTGTGCTGCATAAAAATTGGACTGGTAATTAAGTTAATATGATGGATAATAGTGGTGTTATTTCAGGCGGAATATTTTATGGCATCCAGAAAGAGGATGAACTGAAATTAACTCATTAAAATCAACAAAAACATCTTAGTATAATTAATTCACAAATAAATAATAATATTTGTGATAATTCTATTTATGTCCTCCAGCAAGAGGTTAAACTTCCAACTTTATTTACTAAGGATTTTCAGGAGAGAAACAGTAGTTAAGGTGTTGTAAAATCAGATGTAAAATTAGATGAAGGTAAAGGGGATAAAAATTTTGTAAATTTATAATAAAAATTATGTTTAAACTTATTTTGTTTCTAATGATGAAGAAGATTCTGATAAAGAATAATTTTATGGGGGATATAGAAGGTATTGTATTCCTCAAGTCAAAGTGAATGTCAATGCAAATAAATATAAAAAGGTAGCTAATAAGGTCAGACCAATTAAAGAACAAATTCCAGCTGAATTAAACCCACCTTTGAGGAGTGAAGTTTTACCAAGAGTTCCATATGACTTTACTTTAGGCAAGAATCTGCCTGAATTTTCCGAAACATCAAGAATCACTTTAAAGAGACTGGGAGTTGTTAATTTTGGACCTGAAGATTGGTTATCAGGTGAAGGGAAGAAGTTCTTGTTGGATGTAATAGTTAAAAGTGAGAAGGTCATTACTTTTGTGGAAGAGGAGAGAGGTGTGTAATAACATTCCTGTGGGGAGCCTTACAATATTCCTGTTGTGTGTCATGAACAATGGCAGCGAAATCCAATTCTGACTCCTGAAGCTTTAAAAGATGATTATATTGAATTCATTAGAGAGCGAATTCCCACAGGATTATATGAGCAGTCCTCATCAAATTACTCAATTCCAGTATTCTGTATCAAGAAACCTAATTACAAGCTGAGGGTACTTCATGATCTTAAGGAATTAAATAGGGTAACAAAAAACAATTCTGGTATACCGCCTAGTACAAAGGATTTTGTAGAGGCATTTTCTGATAAAGTGTTTCATAGATTGGGTGATATTATGGGGGGATATGATGAGAGAGAATTACATCTGATTCTAGGCCTCTAACTACTTTTGATAAACCACTTGTTCAACTCAAATTGACAAGATTACCTCAATTTGAAACAAATTTGGTTGCAGTTAAACTGGTTCAGATGGCTTGGATTCTTCAAGATGAAATTCCACAATATTCTGGTATATTTAGTGAATATTATAGAACTAAAGGTCCCTCAACAGATTATGATAATGAAGTGCTGGAGGAGAATCCAGGGATACAATAATTCATCTTGGAATATGTTGTTGTTTTAGAGAGAATTTTGTTTAGGATTGAAGAGGCTGGTTTGACTGTTTCTGGTTAAAAATTTTAATTATGTGTTCCAGATTTGAGAACTCTTGGACATGTGGTATGTAGAGAGGATATGATTATGTCAAAGAATAAGGTAAATAAAATTCAGTCCTGGACAAACACCAACAATATGACCAAAGTCAGAGGGTTTTTAGGTGTATGTGTTTATGTCAGAATGTTCATCAAGGACTTTTCTTCATTGGAAGCTCCTTTGAGACAGTTGATGAGGAAGGATGCTTATTGGGGGTGGGATGACACATGTGATGTGTAATTTTTTAAGTTGAAGAAGGTGGTTGGAGAAGATATTGTGCTTCATAAATTAGATTATGGCAAGGGATAAGACAGGATATATTTGGCTGTGTGCTTTATTCAAATTGCTGGTGGGGAAGTCTTTTCCCAGATGGATAAAGCTGGTTATATCAGACCATTCAGGTATGAATCTGTGGTTTTTACTGAGGTGGAATCACTGCATAATACAGGGGGAGACCTTGTTAGCAAATCCACAACCTTGGACTCAAATTCACCACAGATTGAACACACATTGAGCTATTGAAAAAGGAACCATACAATCAGGGATGAACACCACTCAGCAGAACATTTTTAGGTGGGTCTTCAAGTAGAGTTCAGTATGAGTTCAGTCTGAGTTCCATCTGAGTTCTGTCTGAGTTCAGGTTGGGGACTTGCCAGAAAGTCCACCCCCTATATTGCGTAGTGAATAAAGATATTCTCAACAAAAATTAGGACTTTTTGGAGTAGCAAAAATTCTGGAGAAATTGCAAAATATTTTATGGGATCAACACTTCAAACTTCAAGTGGATTCTAAATCCTTAATTATAATGATCACTTCCCCAAGTTTACCATATTCACCCATGAAAAGATGGGTAGCTTTTATTCTACATTTTTCTTTTGATTTAGTAGAAAAGCCTGTAACAACGTTCACTTTGCCAGATGGTTTGTCAAGAAGACCACCAACTGAAGAGGACTCCGACTCAGAATAATTCAATGAAGATATACCTGTTATCAAGGCCAGCACAAAAGGTTCTGAAGACTCTCCTTACCTCCCCCATGGGTTAAACTTCCTGGCTCTATATGTATAAATAATGACAATGACGGCCTACACAATGAGGATTGAAAGCCAGGCTACTAGACTTAAACAGTAAATAATTATTCATTTAATAGAGTAGAGATACACCTTTACCTCTAATTAATTAATTATACTTACTTTATAAATTACTTATAAAATTTTAACTAATTAATAAGTAAAAATAAGTAAAGGTATAATTCTATTGTGTTCTCATATTTTTTATTCTTTGACAGTTTCCTCATGAAAGCTGAAAATAAAACTAAAAATAATAAAAAATTAAATCAAATATCTTTACTTTTACTTTGAAATCTACAGAAATTCAAAATAAATCAAATAAAATAGACATATACAGATAAATACTGTATATGGGTACATTCTTTATAGAACAATTTTAAAATTTGAAATGTCTATCTGTGAAATTGTTCTTTCTCTGATACTCATGTATATAGAATTTTTGCTCCATATCTTCTCTCCTTTTTGCCTATATAAGGCCTCTCAACCTGACTGTTTTCTTTCATTCAATTCTTACTTAAAAATTAATTATATACATATAAATCACATCTATTACTACTGCTACTACCTTAGTTTTTATATCTGTGTACTTCTAAGCTCTTAAAGTAATATTAATCATAATTTTTAACCTTTTCATTGAGTATTAAAATATAAAAGAAAAAAATACATAAATCTTTTGAAATCTTGAGCTTTCCTCAGCTTCCATTGCCGTTGGACTGCCATAAAATTTTCTATACCAAAAGCACCCCTTGACAACTGAGGGCCTTTCTAAATAGTTTTTGACCCATAGTTATCTTGACACCATTGACCAAGGGACCATTGAATCCAAAACCTATAGATATTTTTGGACAAACAACAAACAATAAGCATCAAAGGCACATGACTAACATTTTTTGCCACAACTGGGATTTGAACCTCCCCTGAATTTAAGGTTTATATAAGCGTAATTGTCCTATATTTTTATAGTGACTTTAGCAGTTATTATCTGTAGGTCTCACTCTGCATATTTCATTATATACATATATTTTTTTACTCAGCACTCTGAGTTAGCATCAAATTGCTCAAATTACAGGGGGAGGTATCAGGTATATAATATTTTTTTTCCTAGCTGACCAAGATGGAGCAACATTTTCCTTAGTCCTAGAAGTGATATAATTTAATTTATTTAATTAAAAAAATTAAATTATTTAATTATTTCAGTTGACAAATTGTCCTGATAATTAAAATATTATTTTATTATTTCAGGTGACAATTAGTCATGATAATTTAAATAAGAAAAATATATAAATTAATTATTTAATTAAAAATTAATATTAATAAATTATATCATTTGAAATTTAGTCCTGGTAATTAAGAAATATAAAATATAAAAATTTGTTATTTGGTTAAGAAATTTTATTAATTATTCCAGTTGATTATTTGTCCTGATAAATAATATATTATTTTATTATTTCATTTGATTTTTGAAAAAAACCTGATAATAAATAATATCAATATATTAGTAAATTAATTTATTAAAAATTGTATTAATTAATTATTCCATTTGATTTTTAGTCCTGATAATTGATATATTTTCATTATTTCAGTGGATTGGTAGCACTGGTAATTTATAATTAACTAATTATTTCAGTTGATTTTTGCTCCGGATAATTAATATATTTTCATTATTTCAGTTGATTAATAGTCCTGGTAATTGATAATATACTTTAAATATTTTTATTTTATCTCTTATTTTTTTTACCAAAAAAGAATAATAACTGACAAAATATTAATATTTTTTCTTTCTCTCAGCTCATGTTATAAAAACAATGGCTGAATTAAATATTTCTACCACCCATGATGAGGAATTGTATCTTATTGATTATGATGCAAGTTCTGTAAGCACTCCTTTGACTGCAAAATTTTCTCAAATTAATCAATTAGTACACCAAACAGGATGTAAAAAAGCAGGAGGTGGAAATCAAGAAGGAACTTCCTCCCCTGGACTCTAAGTCCCAGGAACCCCCCTAGAAGAGCTTCCAAAAGGCTTCAAAATAAAAAAAATCCAGTTCAACAACAACTAAATAACCTGTCAACTAACATCAAGGTGTTGAAGTCAGAGAACCTCAAAATAAGAGCAAAGGTAGAGTCCTTAGAAGAAAAAATAAGAAGCATGGAGACTTTTCTTCTTCTCTTTAAGAAAAAGCCTCAGTGAGAAAAACACCCTCCACGGTTGGCTCCTCAACAACAAAAAAAAGCGGAAGTGTCAAAATGGCAATGGGAATGGCTGAACACCCAATGGGACTCCCTCCAGGCTCAGAAAGAGCAGAAGGCTCCTCAAGCAGGACCCTCCAGGCCCCAACATTTTGATCCCACCCCTCCTCACCCTCACCAAGGAGGCAGAAGAAAGAAAAAAAACCATCTTCAAATTATGCCAAAACTATGGTAAGGCCTTCCATTGAATCTCAAGTTCCTTTTGTTGTTACTGATTCAGTTCCTTCAGGTAACTCTGGGATGGTAGATAACACCTTGAGACTATGAGAAGCTGGTTCTAGCAGGATAAGTGATCAATTTTCTAGTCTTGTAAATAATCCTTTAGTGTTAATTGCTACTTCAATGATAAATCCAGAGATAGCTATTATAGATGAGTCAATTAATCCTGAAGTTTATGAGACTCTTGAAAATTACTCTATATCTCTTCTGAGAAATGCTCCTGATGTAGAAACTATTAATTATCAATTCTTGAGAGGCATCACAAAACAAAATCAGATAATGGATAAATTACAATTGACCCAAAAATTTAATAGCTTTTTAACTGAACAAGGTTACCAAGCATTGAAAGGTGGGTTGAATAGGGTATCTAATAAATTTTTTAGGTACAAAGTAAATTATGAAAAGAAATTTGCTTTGTGGCAAAGTATTAGGAATAATCTATCCAAAGTACAAGAGACTATGTATATCTCTTTCCAAGAGCTAGAAGGTCAGAAATTAAATTTGAAAAAATTAAATGACCATTATTCATCTCTGAAAAATAAGAATCAATTATCATTTGAAAAAATCTATGAAACATTAACCAGTATTCCAAGGGTGAAAACTAGGTTGACAAACAATGAGGAACAATTGAATTCATCATTATTTGACCAAAAATACTCTGTCACTTCTGAGAAGGAAACTTTTGCACAGGCTACTCCACATGTACCTGAGCCAAGCTCCTCTTGAGAAGTATTAGTGCAAGAGAAACCTGTAGTTAGTTATGAGTTTCCATCAAAAATTGATGATGTGCCCTTTTCATCTGAAAAGGTGTTAAATAATGAGATTAAAGCTCAATTAGAGAAATTTCAACTACTTCTTACACAGAAAAAAGTAAAAAAGAAGAAAATTATCTCATATCAGAAAAATTAGCTCAAACTTGACAAATATCCAGCATTTGATGGTGATTCTTCCTCTGACTGGCAGCAATTCATCTGTAGGATTGCTAATCTTATTAATTCTTATAAGCTACCAGATGAAGAAATTGTGTCTAAAGTAATTTCTTTGTTTTCCAATGTTGCCCTCATGTGGTATGAATCTGTCTTCTTGGATGATAATGATTACTCTTGGGAGGATTAGAAAAAATTAATTAAAGCACAATTTTGTGCCTCAAAATCTAGGTTAGCCCAGAAATGGAAGTATAAGGAGTCTAGATATAGCTCATCCTCTACAGAAAAACTTAATGAGCTCCTGATGAAACTAGAAAAAATCTTGAGAGCAATAGATTCAAAGATGGATTATGAACTCAGGAAGGACAGGATCCTTTATAAATTTCCAATTTCTTTGAGAGACTTAATTGTTGCAAGAATTTCATTCTCCAGGGAGCCTTCCTCTTTTATTAATACTTGTAAAGAAGTTCTTTTAAACAAAATTTATGAATCTAGGAAGTTCTTCCCAAGACCTTCAGTGGAGAAACCCTCCAGCTACAAACAAAAACTTTCTGAAAAAGTTGGTAGACCTTCTTCCCCTGTTGCACCTAAATAATATGCAAGAAACACTTTCTTTAAATTCAGAAAGCCTTGTTAGAAAGGCCATTTTTGTGACAAGAAAATAAACCTTGTTGAAAAAACAGATGAGCCTGCTGATGACACAGTTACACTAGATGATACTTCAGTCTATTGTGCCAGCAACATTTCTTATGAATCTCACCAGGAACTCTTGATGCTAGAGGAAGATATTCAATGTTTAAATAATATTGAGATTGATAAAAATGATTAATCCACAATTGAAGATAATGAAATCATAAGAAATCTTGAGGAAACCTCAGTAATTATTAAGCCTCTCAAGGCACCAGTCTTGATTAAAAAGAAAAGACATTGAGTTTGTTTTGGATTCTGGAGCTGGAGGAAGCTTTGTATCTGAAATAAAACGTTCTTCAGTCAATGTGTTGATTCAATCCAGCTCTTTTTACAGTTAATCTTTTTGATTTCTGGCAAGAATCACAGGATTCAACATATAGTTTGGTGTCTTCAGACATATTTACCCACCAAGCAGTTTTCATAATTCTGATCATTGTTTTCTCAAGATCAAAATGTCCAGCAAATATGTCATCATGACAAATTTTTGAGATGATCTCTTTCATAGAAGGAGGAATAAGAACAACATTACTCAAATTTCTTCTATAATAGAGGTAGCCTTCATCAATTTATAATTTACCTTTTTCCAAATCAATCTGGTACTTTTGTGGGAGGGTTTTAATTAATGCTTTTATTGAAGCATTCTTTGGATCATTTAATATAGTACACATCTTTTTTAAGTCAGTGTCTTTATCATATGAATCCAGAATAAGCTTTAATAGCTCTTCCTCCATATAAACCACATATATCCCGTGAATGTGAATTATGTTATCCTTAGAATTTTATGCAGGATTAGAGTCATAATTTGACAATGGTAACCTTGATAACATATCCACATTTGAGTAAACAATACCAGCCTTATGGATTATTTTCATTCTTCCTATGTATTAATGAACATCCAACTTCCATCTGAACATGTTTCTGTTAGGTGTATTAAATTTTAAGAGTGATTTTACTGCACTGCAGTCAGTGACAAGCTCAAATTTCTGGTCATCCAGATAATAATGTAGTTAATCCCAAGCCCACACAACTTCCAAAAACTCAAGTTTAGTGGCACCAAATTTCAATTCACTATATCTTAGAGTTCTTGAAATATAACAAATTACTACTTCTGATACTTTGTCATTCATGACTTGTTTTTTGGTGGAGAGCAGCACCAAGGCCAATGAAAAAGGCATCATTGTACAAAAGAAATGGTTGAGTAAATTCAGGCAAGGCAAGAATTGGTGCTGACATCAAACAATGTTCCATAGTGTCAAATGTTCTTTGTCTTTCACTGTTCCAGACAAAAGCAACATCTTTCCTATCTAATTGGGTGAGGGATAACTCTATGACTTGATAAATTTTAATATATTTTCTATAGTATCCACACATTCCCAAAAAACTTTGGAGCTTTTATCTGCTGTATGGCTCCCACTTTGCTCTGTTCAACACATATTTGTAATCCTGAGACAACATGACCAAGAACTTTAAAAAATGAAAACCAAATTTGCATTTTTTTCAAAGCAAGTGTTATATTTATCTCATCAATCTTATGGAACACTTAACACAGGTGATTAAGGTGGTCCTCAAATGTCTTGGTTAATATGATGATATCATACTATAAACTGTTAGCAATCCCTCAGTTATTTCTTTATGGAATGTGTTATCCATAACTTTCTGAAAAACTGAAGGGGAATTTTTGCAGCCAAATGGCATCCTAATATACTTATATATACCCATATGAGTAGCAATCATTAGAAAATTCTGTAAATTCTTCACAACAGGTACCTGGTGATATACCTGATTACCATCTAAACAGCTGATATATTTAGCACCTTGTAAGGTAGCATGGATAGTGCTAATTCTGGGTAAAGGATGGATATCATCTACAGTGTAATTATTTGATACTCTATAATCACCACATAACCTGACTTAATCTTTATCATAAGAAATTAGGACAGGTGAGATAACACAATGTTTATGTGTTTCAACTACCTTTTCAATAATATTCATTTTTTAAAGGGGAGAGATTTTGTCTTCAACATCTTTTCTCTTTGTTGCAAAAGCATTTAAAGACTTCTTCTTTAAACTAGATTTAATTTCAGTAAATGATAACTTGAGCAATTGGTTCATTGTAAGAAATCATTTATTAACCAAATATGGTATTAAGCTTTATCCCTCAAACCAATGCTTCAAAATGGGGTTGAATGCAAAGAGAAATTTTAAAATTTCTTTCCCCAAAAAATTATTAACACCAGGATTGAACACATGTCATTCTTTAGTACAATATAAAGGAATATATACAAGAAAAATGCCTGCCCTTCTGTCTGAAATCAATACAGCTTCTTTTGGAGAACAACTTTTTGGTGAGGAAAATGATTCCATCATTCAGTTTATATAATCTTCTCCTATGGCCTTTGCTCATGGGTCACATAAATTAGGATTGGTAAAAAAATAAATAATGCTTTAATTATCTTTCCCATTTACTGAAATTAAATCTAGTTTAAAGAAGAAGTCTTTAAATGCTTCTGCAACAAAGAGAAAAGATGTTGAAGACAAAATCTCTCCCCTTTAAAAAATGAATATTATTGAAAAGGTAGTTGAAACACATAAACATTGTGTTATCTCACCTGTCCTAATTTCTTATGATAAAGATTAAGTCAGGTTATGTGGTGATTATAGAGTATCAAATAATTACACTGTAGATGATATCCATCCTTTACCCAGAATTAGCTCTATCCATGCTACCTTACAAGGTGCTAAATATATCAGCTGTTTAGATGGTAATCAGGTATATCACCAGGTACCTGTTGTGAAGAATTCACAGAATTTTCTAATGATTGCTACTCATATGGGTATATATAAGTATATTAGGATGCCATTTGGCTGCAAAAATTCCCCTTCAGTTTTTCAGAAAGTTATGGATAACACATTCCATCAAGAAATAACTGAGGGATTGCTAACAGTTTATAGTATGATATCATCATATTAACCAAGACATTTGAGGACCACCTTAATCACCTGTGTTAAGTGTTCCATAAGATTGATGAGATAAATATAACACTTGCTTTGAAAAAAATGCAAATTTGGTTTTCATTTTTTAAAGTTCTTGGTCATGTTGTCTCAGGATTACAAATATGTGTTGAACAGAGCAAAGTGGGAGCCATACAACAGATAAAAGCTCCAAAGTTTTTTGGGAATGTGTGGATACTATAGAAAATATATTAAAATTTATCAAGTCATAGAGTTACCCCTCACCCAATTAGATAGGAAAGATGTTGCTTTTGTCTGGAACAGTGAAAGACAAAGAACATTTGACACTATGGAACATTGTTTGATGTCAGCACCAATTCTTGCCTTGCCTGAATTTACTCAACCATTTCTTTTGTACAATGATGCCTTTTTCATTGGCCTTGGTGCTGCTCTCCACCAAAAAACAAGTCATGAATGACAAAGTATCAGAAGTAGTAATTTGTTATATTTCAAGAACTCTAAGATATAGTGAATTGAAATATGGTGCCACTAAACTTGAGTTTTTGGCAGTTGTGTGGGCTTGGGATTAACTACATTATTATCTGGATGACCAGAAATTTGAGCTTGTCACTGACTGCAGTGCAGTAAAATCACTCTTAAACTTTAAAACACCTAACAGAAACATGTTCAGATGGCAGTTGGATGTTCATTAGTACATAGGAAGAATGAAAATAATCCATAAGGCTGGTATTGTTTACTCAAATGTGGATATGTTATCAAGGTTACCATTGTCAAATTATGACTCTAATCCTGCATAAAATCCTAAGGATAACATAATTCACATTCACGGGATATATGTGGTTTATATGGAGGAAGAGCTATTAAAGCTTATTCTGGATTCATATGATAAAGACACTGACTTAAAAAAGATGTGTACTATATTAAATGATCCAAAGAATGCTTCAATAAAAGCATTAATTAAAACCCTCCCACAAAAGTACCAGATTGATTTGGAAAAAGGTAAATTATAAATTGATGAAGGCTACCTCTATTATAGAAGAAATTTGAGTAATGTTATTCTTATTCCTCCTTCTATGAAAGAGATCATCTCAAAAATTTGTCATGATGACATATTTGCTGGACATTTTGATCTTGAGAAAACAATGATCAGAATTATGAAAACTGCTTGGTGGGTAAATATGTCTGAAGACACCAAACTATACGTTGAATCCTGTGATTCTTGCCAGAAATCAAAAAGATTAACTGTAAAAAGAGCTGGATTGAATCAACACATTGAATCTGCTGATGCACCATGGCAGATTATAAACATGGACTTTGTAACAGGATTTCCCATTTCTGGGAAAGACAGTTATAGCTTTTTCTGGTTTATTGTATAAAGATTTAAAAAAATGTGTGAATTCATCCATACTCACAAGGATGTTTCCACTAAAGAATTAGACTTCTTGTGGTGGTCACATATGTTTAATATTGCTGGTTTAACAAAGGCCATAATCTCTGAAAGAGACCCTAAATTTACTTCTGAATTTTTGATGTCTCTGATGGATGTTTGTGGTTGTGATCTGAATCTTTATACTGCCCATCACCCCCTGAGTGATGGATTAGCTGAAAGAATGATACAGTCTTTAGAGGACATGACAAGAAGGTATTGTGTCTGTGGTTTTGAGCACAAAGACAATGTCAGGATCACTCATGACTAGCTCACCTTACTTTCTTGTTTAGAATTTTTTTACAATAGCATTGTTCATTCTGTTACTCAGAGAAAGCCTTTTGAGCTCTGGCTTGGATATGTTCCAAATACTCCTGCCCGAATTCTAAACAATAAAATACCTAAATTTGATTTAAATCCTGGTGTAAAATCTTTTCTTCAAATGCAAAAAATTTGCAGAAGTTTTTCTCAAAAATGTATTGAAAAATCTTTTTAAAATGAGAAGAAGAGGTGGAACAAATCCCATAAAGAATATTATTTTAGGAATGGTGATGAAGCACTGATTTCTACAGTCCACTTCAATTTACAAGGTTATAAAAAATTAAAAGACCCATTTTTAGGTCCATTTGTTGTCAGAAGATTGGTTGGTGATAATGCAGTTGAAGTTATCCTGTATTCTCCATATGACAGGAGACATCCTGTTTTCCCAATATCTCTTTTGAAAACTTACACATCTAATCGGTATTTATTTCCAAAAAGGAGGGGAAGACCAAAGAAAACCCCTAATGAAATCATTGAAACAGCAGAAATTGATAAAATTATAAATGACAGAATTTTTACTGCTAAAAAAGGTACTGAATAATTATTGACATTCAAGAATAAATCTTGTGAATATTATTCTTGGATTCCTGGGAAGGAGATATCTAACCTTCCTGCTCTACTAAAGAAATATAAAAAGAAAAATCATAGCATTATTATTATTATTTTTTTTGCAGTTAGGGAGTGTCAGCCAGGCTACTAGAATTACACAGTAAATAATTATTTATTTACTAGAGTAGAGATACACCTTTACCTCTAACACTACACAATATAGGGGGTGGACTTGCTAGCAAGTCCCCAACCTGAACTCAGACAGAACTCAGATGGAAATTAGACTGAACTCATACTAAACTCATACTGAAATCTACTTGAAGACCCACCTAAAACTGTTTTTCAGAGTGGTGTTGATCCCTGACTGTATGGTTCCTTTTACAATAGCTCAATGTGTGTTCAATCTGTGGTGAATTTGAGTCCAAGGTTGCAGACATGCTAACAAGTCCGCTGTAGACTGTTCTAAAGTACTAAGCAGTAGACACAATGCAAGATGGGATGGTTCTCCTCTTCAATTTCTAAAAAGAAGCGCCTGCCACTCTTATTTTAAAGAAAGCGCAATAATGTGTAACACTAATATTTGATTAGAAAGTTTATAAGATGAGAGATGAGTCTTAGAGATCAGGAAAACAAGTATTACTATCTGGATATTTCTATTCTTAATAAGCACTAATATCCACAGCTACTCCCTCTTGAAGCGCTCTCTTTGAATATGCCTTATTATAGCAATAAAATAACTCTAATAATAGTCAATCCTACTAAATCTATATATTCTCTTTATGTTGCGCTCCTTCACTATGCTATATGAAATACACACACAGACGCACGAATGATAAAAGACTCAGAAAATATCTCTAATTCACTATTCTATTTACTTATATAAATATATCTCTTCTCCCTATTCTCTCTATCTCTATTTAATAGTCCTCCCTTTTATGTTTTTTCAGTACTCAAGACACAGTTCGCTAGTGTATCTTCAGCGCTGGCTCTAGCGCCATATTAGTAAAACAATAGCTAATGTATTAGTAACTACGTACACCGCTTGTAATAACTACAGCGCCTAAAACATACCCTATGATAACTAAAGCTGGTATTAACTTGTTTCACTCATACTCCACATATGTGTTTTTGACTCTACCTTTGTTTTTTTGTTTCAGCTCTATTTTCAGTTTTGACCCACTCTAACACTGATCCTAGCCTCCTTGACTCTTGGGTAGTTTTTTGATCGAGTTCCCACTCTCCTTTCTTTAATGCTAGGTTAATAGTCTTGACAATTTGCTTAACTAGTTAGCCTCCCTCATTACCTGTTTCAGTAAGTTACCGGACTAGCCGCGGTACAGTATACTATACCCTTGAATTGTCCTCAAGTCATATCTTTTTTCTTAATGAGTAACACATAATTATTGGAAAGTCCAAATCCATATTGTTTAGTGCTTTAAGGTCCTAAATCAATAACACACGATTCCCCATTGTGCAGCACATCTTGCTACAAAGTCCGAGCGCACAGACCCTTAATCCTTTTCTGTGCTTCCATCTCCTTTGTTATTTGAAACACGCGAATACATATTATAATTTAGCACTTCCTACTGCACTAACTTCCTTTGTTCTTCCTGGACTACGCACACTGATTGGTCTAAAATTATGCTACCTGCGAGGCGCGTTGTAGAGTAGACTCCTACAGTTGCCTTGCTTCAGGCAGAATCCAAGGGAGTTGGAAAAACAAAAAGAAATCCCTTTCCCTCTAAGTAAAAGTAATATTCAATTAACTAAGCTTGAAGATCTTCTTGAAGAGTTGGATAAGTTGAAAATCTGAGAGAAAGACTTTGAAAGTGTTGGAAACCTATAATATAGAAAAAAATAAGTGCAATAAATGATTACACCCCCAAAACAAATACTTAATACCAGATTAAACTGATAAAAGTCACAGCAAATACTTAGAACAAGCCGCAAAAATTTCCCCAGAGACTGAAAAGTACAGTAACGTACCTCAGAAACTACCCTTGGGATGATCTGTTCAAAGGTGCCTTATTAAAGGTCTGCCCCAGATTTACCCAGTTTCCCACCAAAATTAAAGAGTGTTCTTTATTATATTTTTATTTTATAAATTTTATAAGAAAAGAAATAAATTTGAGTCCCCAAGGATGAGAGCTATCCAATGGTACCCTATATGTTGATATTTTTTATTATAATTGTTGTTATATGTTAAAAATTGTTAATTATCAAAAAAGACCCTTATTATCGAAACTAAAAGACAAAAAAATATGTAGAAGACTAAGATTATCCCCTTCTATCTTATTCTCCTCCTCCAGACCTTTCCAACAATACCCTACATGCATAGGATCTACAATAAACTATTGATCTAACAAGCATGATAAATTCTAACCAAATTTTGCCACAATAGCCAAACTTTTCTGCAGTGACCAAACTTTGCACTGGTGATCAGACTTTTCTACAGTGATCAAACTTTACCACAGTGCCCAGAATTTTCTGCAGTGACCAAACTTTGCACTGGTTATCAGACTTTCCTACAGTGACCAAACTTTACCACAGTGCCCAGACTTTTCTGCAGTGACCAAACTTTGCACTGGTGATCAAACTTTCCCATTGTGAGCAAATTTTGCCAGAGTGAGTTAATCTTTTCACCATAACCAAACTTTTCCACAATGACAGAATTTTTCCAGTACACTTGGCTTTTGTACCGGAAAATCACCGGAGCGAACCAGAGCGCACCGGAGAGCACCAGAAAAAAATGGCTACTCCATGAGCACACTGCATCCACCAAAAATACCAAGAGAGCCCTAGAAAATCCAGTAAAACCAATACCCAATCCATGAAACCATCAAATAACAATAGGAATACCAACATAT
Source organism: Hemileia vastatrix (assembly GCA_030280995.1). Taxonomy (NCBI): domain Eukaryota; kingdom Fungi; phylum Basidiomycota; class Pucciniomycetes; order Pucciniales; family Zaghouaniaceae; genus Hemileia; species Hemileia vastatrix. Next base: position 24,540,169 of record JASXTE010000016.1, on the reverse strand, counting down.
ATCCATTCCAAAAGACCATAAATCCTCCAAAAAAATCACCATAAATCCTCCAAAAATCACCATAAATACACCCAAAAAAACTCCAGTTAACTCCCTTCAACAAAATTAACACCCTCTAAAACCATGATTTTCTTCCAACCAAGGTCCAATCAAATTTTCACCTAAGTAGCCTACCCGAATTGGAATGCCACAGCATGCCACATCCTCCCTCTACTCGCGACTGTCCCCGGGAGCCCATAAATACCTGCGTCTTGCAGAGTTTTCTTCCTCCATCTTCTGTCTTCTTCTCTTCTTATTTTTCATCCTCTTTTCTTATAATGAATACTAGAAGTACCAATCCTAACACTGAAACTACTGCCAATGTCGTGGACACAATTTGACAGTTTGTGCGCACTCAGCCCCCTGCTGCTTCACCAAAAACGCCTGTAACTACACTGATGGGTGGGACAAGATGCACCCGCTGCATCGAATATGGCATAAATCCTTTTCATTTCTCCAAAACCTGTGGTGGAAATAATTTCTTCACTGTAAGTCATCTTCACTTTCCTTCCTTGTTGTTACTAACCTTTCTTTTCTTTCCCCCCTTTTTTTTATAGTCATGCGATTACTGCAAGACACGCAAAAAGAAGTGTAGTTACAATGGGCTGCCCACGGTTGCACGCCTGGACCCTAAAACCTCCACTTCTAACATGATGAGTCAAATGACCATCAAGCGCCCGGTGCCTGCTCCTGTTACCCCACCTGGTAACAAACAAACCAAGGTTGGTTACCGCAAACCTACACCCAGTAGCTTCGCTTCTGTCCCAAGATCTCTCTTTTCAGAGGAGAGTACTGTAAGTCTTCTTTTCCTACTTCTTCCTTTCTTAATCCTAGCATTTTCTTTTCTTTTAGAATGCGCCAGGCACACCTTACACTGAAATGCCTCCACCTCCGAAAATTCCTCTATTCCTTCCAGCCTTGGAAGAAGATCCCGCCTGGGATACCGCGCCTATTCCGGAGTGTACTCCTTGTATACCCACCCCTGACTGGACAATTATGCAGCTGGTCTTTGACACCATCATCCTGGACAAATGGCCCATCGAAACTGCTCCGGACATTGATGATGAAGAGCCCTCCGCGGCTCAAAACTGGGAATTTTCAGAGCAAATTGCCTGCGCTCCATACGATGGGACCATGCGTCGTATGAACTACATGCTAACTGCCGTCAAAGGATTCCTTGAGGCAGTCCCGGTTTATACTCATGCCGAGTATAGCAAACGAAAACAGCTAATAACCATCTTGCAAAAAAACATGTAAGAGGCTGTTTACAACTGGGATTTCTGCGTTCCAATCTTTGAGGATGCAGAAAACTAAAAAATCTTCCTTGTATATAGTACCTATAAATTGTATATTACCTTGTAAAAAAAACTGTAATATTATTATTTTATTTTCCCTTAATTTTCCTGTGAGAATTCTACAACTGCGAGATGAGTTGCCTTCAGAAATTATCATCCTTTTTCTAATCAGCACCCTTCTACTAAATGCTTGAGATTGTTGCTACTTTCTATAGCAGCAAATACTTCCCCTGCTTCGAAGATGCATGCGCTCTCTTGTAATCTTCAGATCTTCGCAGTATATGACTTTCCCTTGACTGAAGCAGATTTGCCTTTCCTTGGGTCCTTCATTATGATGAAAATTTTTCCCTATCTTCTTAGAAACCATCCAGCGCTCAAGTCAAACATGGTGCACTGGTGACTTCTCTACAATGCCATGTTATCTTATAAATAACCCTTCTAATAACCTAGATCTCTTTCATCCAAATATTATGACTCAATATCGTACCATACCAAAAGATCAAGTGTGCTTGTTTTGTAAACGTTGCAACTTCCATTGTACATTTTCTAAACCCCGGGGGTATTCCTCCTTTAGACCTGCCTGTGACAATTGCTTTAGATACCCCAAAACTTGCAATATCTCTTTAAACCAGAATACTCCTCGGCCTGCTGGTTATATCCGCTTTCCACCTAGCTCTACTAGTAGCGCTCACATAGCTACAACCACTAGTCCCACTATTTCCACTAATAATGATGTTCCTTATGAATCTCCATTGCTTCCTAGTTTTCCCAGGCGCAAAATATCTATTCAGCCTAGCGCTACACCTTCTTCCACTCCGAGCTCTAATGCTTCTATGCGCTCAGGATCCATTGCAGCTGCTCCTGACGCAGTTACAATTACTTTGCTATCAGCACGCCCACAAAACTTATTAGCAAGTAAGTATCCTTTATTATACTTATGCTTCCTTTACCCGCTGACTCTTTTCCAGGCTTCAATGAATCCATCTCCCTGGGATGGGTTCCTATTCCTTTACCCTTTGTCCATTCCATGCCAATGTTTTCCAGACTTCATCTTATATATTACGCTATGTCTCTATCCTACTCTAACGCACCAGCTTTTTCTGACGCTGAACTTGAAGCTTGCTATACCCATATAGAAATGATAGGTCAGCTAATGAACAAAATCAGCTCATCAACTATTCTTGGATTCCCCACCAATCCCCGTTGCTTCGTCATGCCTGAAGACTGGAAAGGATATCCTATTAGCTTTCACTCTGATACTGATTAGGCCACTAGCGCTTTTCCTTATGAGCCTCCTCTGTCCATTCTCCCTGTAAATAGTCTTGGTATATTTTTCATGCTATGCCTTCACATAATCTTTTTAGACATGGTGTTATTTTATTACAACTTTCTTCCATACTTTAGAGCAACTAACTTTGCTCCCTCTACTTTCTTTAAAAGACTTTAAACCCTAAAAAATTTATAAATAAACCTTTATATCATAATACTTTACCGCCTTTACTGTGATTCAGCAATATACCATGTAAAATAAGAATTGAACTGTAGAGAGCCTCATCTATAGATTGCTATTCCACTCCTGGTTAGTTAACCCATTAGCTAAATCCCCAGCATCTTTTGCATTTACATGATACACATCTCCTTTAATCCAATTACCTATTTCGTCATTTCCCCTTAAACAATGAAAATATAAGATTTCATTTTCTTCTACAACCTCATCTAAGCGCTTGTGCCAGTTGCTTGTTCAGCCATAGTTGGCCTAACTTCCAGTTAGCGCCCTCTATCCGTCACAACTGTGTCAAAGCCTCCTGTGAGTCCTCTTAGAAAAAAAAAAACTTAACATAACTTGTTAGTTTAACCTCTTCCCGGAGGTATTATTCTGGTAGTTTTTCCTCATTCCGGAGGTTATCTTGTATCACTGGAACACCCCTTGGGTAGAATCTTTTGATCTGATCTGCAGCCACATGTTGCTTCCACTCAGTACCATCCAATTCCTCCAGTAAATACGACCCTCCAGTTATCTGCTTTCTTATCCTATATGGACCATTCCATCTGTCAGAAAAAATATTTCCCCATTGGCTTTCTAAACTTCTATTATAAACCAAAACCAAATCTCCTGGGTTCAATGGCTTCCTTAACCTATGCGCTAAACGCTCATCCAAATATTTAACTGATTTGTCATGGATCTGCATCATTCTATCATATGCTTTCTCCATAAACTTGTCCTATCTTTCAAGCTGCGCTACCCTTGCTAGAATTAAATCTTCAGTTGAGCGCACTTGATCCCAGTCACATCCTAGAAATGATCCAGCCTCCAGATCAATAGGTAATAACACCCTTTGACCAAACATCAGTTCATACAGTGAAACCCCTGTTGTCCTTTTAACTGAAATCCTGTCCGCAAAAAAAACTAATGGAAAATAGTTCTTCCATTTTGCCCCATTATTTCCACATAGTTTAACTACCGCATCTTTTACAACTTGATGCCCTCTTTCTACCATTCCCTCTGCTTCAGGATAATATGGTGTTGAAACTCGTAACTTTGCGCCAATACCTTTTACTACCTCTTGGAATTCTCCAGAAAATTCATTGCCACCATCTATGGTTACCATCTTCATTACCCCATACCTGTAAATCCATTCTTTCTTCAAAAATTCAGCTACATTACTAACCTTGAGATTTACCAATGGCGCTGCTTCAATCCATCCTGATAGATCATCCCTGGCTACTACCAAGTATTTAAAGCGTCCTTCTTTTATATGAACTGCATCTAAACTGAACCTACCAAAAACAGTATCTTCTCCTGTTGCTCTTCCTTTCTCTTTTGACTTTCTGTAACTCCTGCACTGACATTCAGGACAAGATTTAACCCAATCTCTTACTTCATTTTTTATATTGGGCCACCAGAATCTTTCCCTAACTCTGAGATACGTCTCATCTTGACCCCTATGTCCTAAATTCTCATGTAACTCCCTGAGTATCTTCTCCTTCCCTTCCCTAGTTTGAACAACTAACTGAGGAGAAAAAGCTCGATTCTTCCATAACTTCCCATTTTTAATAAAATAACCTTTAGCATGCTTCTTAATTTTGCGCCAACCCTTTTTATTGCAAAAATCTGGTCAACTACTACCTTCCAAATATAACCTTAACAACTCTACTCCTTCATCAGTAGATGCGTCGTCTTCAGAATACTCCCCTTCTTTGAGATGAGTACTACTGTCTTGATTTCCCCTTGAATCATTTTCATCATCTGACTCTTCCACTACCTTGCCTTGCGCACTTCTTGTCGCTACATTAGCTTCAGCGTCCCCTAAATCCAGTTGCAGACTACCCTTGCTACAAACATCATCATCAATATCCATTTTTATGTCTTTACGGACCTTCCACATTACTAGTTTATTGTCATCACGGACAATACTGCCTGCTAGTTTATTGTCATCGCGAAATTTACTGTTAAATCTTTCATAACAATAATCTATCCCATTTACCCATTTCTTATCTTCTTCCAATTCTTCCGCTTCCGAGTCTTCTTCACACAGCGGTCTTCTTGACAATGAATCTGGAATAGTGAACGATTTTCCCGGTTTATGGACTAAATCAAAAGAAAAAAATTAATCTGCGCTACCCACCTTGTCATGGGCGCATCTGGTAAACTCGGGCTACTAATCATTTGCACCAACAATAGTGCATCAACCTGCAGCTCAAAATGCTGCCCCCAAAGCATCCATTGTAGCTTCTTAAGGATCTTCGCTACTCCACATAACTCCAACTTGAACTGAGAGTACCTGGACTCCACTTTGGTAAAAGTCTTAGACTCATAAAGGACAGGTCTATCATTACCTTCCTCATCCTCCTGCATCAAAACTGCGCCCACCGCGGACACACTGGAATCTACCGCTAAAGTAATTTTCCCATTGCCTGGTCCATACTCCAATTTCTTCAAAAGAATGTCTTTCCCTACAATCCTTTTCAATAACTCAAATGACTCCTCGCATTCCTCCGTCCAATCCCATACAACATCTTTTCTTGTTAAGCACTGTAAAGGTGAAGACAACAAAGCAAAATCTCAAATAAACATTCTTACATAGGTACAGATGCCTAAAAACCCTCTAGCTTCCTTAGTATTTCTTGGTCTCGGCCATGTAAGTACCTTATTCCTCTGTTTCTCAGCAATGATTCTCCCTTCCTTGCATACCACATGTCCCACTATATCTAGCGCTGGAACACAACAAGCAAATTTGGACCCAGAAATTGTTAATCCTGCCTCCTCTATCCTAAATACACTCTTTCCAGAGTAATCGCATATTCCCAAACAAACTTTCTAATACGCGGATTCTCTTCTAATACTTTCCCATTGTATTCACTGGCTGGTCCTTTTATACTTCGATCATCAATGAAAATTCCCACATGTTCTGGAATTTCATCATGAAATATCCACATCATCTGTGCTTGGTATACCGCCACAGAATTCGTTGTGCCTTGCGGTAAACTTGTCAACCTGAAGTGCCCCTGTGGTGTTTCAAAAGTTGTCATGGGTCTGGATGATTCGTCCAATTTGCGCTCATTGTATCCTCCCATAATATCACCTAATTCATAACATGCATGTCCCGCAAAAGAATCCACAAATTCCTCTGGCCTTGGTGGCATCCCTGAGTCCTTTACTGTAACCTTGTTCATTTCCCCAAGATTATGAACAACCCTTAATTTACCATTATGTTTAACAACGCAAAACACTGGACTTGAAAAACTAGACATAGACTGTTCATACAAGCCAGACTTTAACCTTCCCCTAATTAATTCTATATACTCTTCTCTTATGGCCGCTGGTATTGAAAAAGCCTTCTTCTGCCACGGCGCATGAGGTATAACTGGAACAATATAAGGTTTACCATAAGATTAATTTAACAAACCTCTTTCCTCTTCTGAAAACGCAATAGCATTCTCCCTAAGAACCATAACATGTAACAACAACTTCTTTTCTTCCTGCGATAACCAATCCTCTGGTCCAAAATTAACCATCTGAAGCCTTTCCATTGTAATCTTACCGGTAGGCGCAAAATCAGGCAGAAACTTTGTTAAAGGGGTATCATAAGGACTCCTAGACAGCGCTGGCCTCTGCAAAGGAGGATTCAAATCAGGCATCGCTACATTCACTGGTTTAACCTTAACAGCTACTGGTTTATACTTTGATGTAAAACAGCTCTTGCTGCTTTCTTCATTAATTAAAATAAAACCTTTTTTAATATAACTACGGGTTGCACCTAAATCCTGTTTTTGTCTTTTCTTTTTAATATAACTATAACAATATCCGTAATCAAAGAAATTAAAAAGATTAGGAATAATAAATTATACAGTAATATTCCCAAGACACCTATGAAGTACCGCTTTAAGTATCCCTTCTTGTTGGACTGACTGGTAACTATCCAGGTTCCTCTCATCCTGGGAGATAGTAACACCTAAAATGCCAGTCCCTAATGAAAATGTTGGCGCCTTCCTGGTGGTTGCCCTATCTTGTCATCTGAGACTTTCTCATAAAATTCTCTTTCTTTCTCTAACCGCGCAGCTCCAGAGTACTTAGTTTCCCAGCCACCATCCTTGGGCACTACTAAGACTGCTGTTACTGGAACAACATCATCATCCACAATACTTATTCCAATAGTCTTATTCAAACAAAAATCTATAGTTGCATAATAATCCATTAAAAATGGCGTGCCTAAAACTGGTTTTACTACACCCATTGGAACATAAAAATGTATATCCCTTGTTGCTCCCGCAACTCTAGTGCATACATATTCTGCTACACCTATAACAGGTAACCTACCTCCACCAATTCCTGCAACAGTGCCTTTACCGTCTTTAACAGGAAGACCTAACTCCACTGCATCATCCACTGAAGCCATGTTGATTTGTGAACCTGTATCTACTAACGCTTTAATTTGCTTACCATTTACAGTAATTGTTAAATACCCTAAGGGTCCTGCATAATGTGGCACCCTAGGTATTCCAACAATTGGCTGAAATTTCTGCTGTTCAACATCAAACTCAGCGCAATTAGCAATCCTTTGCTTCCTCCACTTATCCACAATTACATTTGCTACATCTGGCGCTACTGCTGTCAGCATCCCCAATAAAACAGAGACTGTAGTCTTCAAAAATTGTGCAACTAATCCTCTGCTGCTTTATGAAAATCAGAGTGAACTGGGCGCTGCATTCTCCATTTAGGTTGATTTGCCTTCGCACCAGGTTTTGCTCTTCCAGGTGGGTTCTTTGGAGTATTGTGCCTTGTTCCTGGCATCTCTTCAGCAGTTACCTCTCTTTGCTGTACTACCTCTGACTCCTCCAACATTGCCGTTTGATTTTCTACCTGGTGATCCACGCCATAACCTCCTGGTTCCATACCCTCCATTTCAACATCTTCCATAGGCGCAGGTGTATTCTCTCTAGTAGTATATCCTACTTCCTCCATATCCTCTGGATTTGCATACCTAGCGCAAGTCCTTCTTGGCCTAGCAACTGTAGGTGGGGCCATTTTCTTGTGCTTTGCTGAGAACATCTCCAAACGCGCTGCAGTGAGTGGCGCTGAAATTGCTCCCTCTTTTACTTTAAAATCCAGCACTGTGCAAGTAACTGCAAAATTGACTGACTTCTCATCCTTGCCTTTTTCTTTAATTTCAGGCTCTTTGCCTTTTTTCGACCTGCCTTCCATAGACTTTTTATTAATATGATCAATGAACATGGCTCGCATCCCTCAATCCTTGTCTTTAACAAGCCTAGTGCCGTCTCCCAACATAAGCGTAGTCCCGTCCTCGTAAACTACCTTTTCTTCTTTATCCCTTTGAAGTGCATTACACCTCATCCTAGTATGCCCCTCTTTATTACAATTATAGCACACCATAGCAGAAAAACCCAAAGGTTGAGGAGAACTCTTGGGCCTAAACATTTCTTTCGCCTTTGCCGCTTCAATTGTCTTTTTCTCCAACTCATCAATCCTTTCCATAACTGAATCTGGCTCCTTAGTGAAAACTTTATCTTTAGGTGACAACATCTGAGGAGGTGATCGTACACCAGACGCATCTTCATTCATCTCCTTGTTATCCAAAGCAACCCTAGCTGCGCCACGCTCAACTCGATGCAACTTCATTTCAGCTTCCACCGCCATTTCTACTTCTTCTAATCCAGGGTACTTATAATTTCCGTCCCTTTTTTTAACCAGTTTTCTTTTATTATCCAAGCACCTATTTGCCCAGTCTTCAACTTCTGGTGCTAACACTTCACAAAACCAAGGTAAAGACGCATTAGCATCACTAAAGTCTTCATTACTATCTAAATATTCCACTATTCGGTCAAAGTCTTCCCTGAAACTTTTAAATTCCTTAGGGTCTCAAACACCCCCTTTAGCTTTGACTCTTTTTACCAAGATATCCAGGTCCTTCATTGTGTACCTAGTTTCCTCGGTAACCTTTGGCCATCTCTTGAGCATCTGTTCTTTTAGCGCTGGCCAATCTCGCTCTTCATACCCTTTTAAACCCTCTAAATTATATTTGCACTCATTAGTTACAAAAAATATTACTTGACGCACCATGTTTTATTCAGTCACTCCATGAACTTCAGCTGCCTGTTCAAACCTGTGTAAAAACTTCTTGGTATTAATGCCCGCAAAACTCAAGCTTTCATCTTTACACCTAATGATCGTAGTTACAGTCTTTGGCAACAATGCCAAAGAATTGGGAAATTTAACCCTCTCCTGAAATCCCCTAGATGTAGTCGCAGTAGAATCCATTCCCAAAATATAAAATCAAAACAGAGATCACAAAAACACACACTTGGTAATTAAAACTGACTATATTCACGATACAGCCCTACACTATCTTCTGATAACGGCTTATTGATCCACTCGTTGTAGACCCTACAACTCTTCCGCTGAAGCTCTGGCTTGATTACGTCCTCTTGGCGAAACCCTAAAAACCAAACAATCTAATCAAAAACACTAGTTTCAATTATGCCACTGTTGTGACACCAATTGTAGACTGTTCTAAAGTACTAAGCAGTAGACACAATGCAATATGGGTTGTTTCTCCTCTTCAATTTCCAGAAAGAAGCGCCTGCCACTCTTATTTTAAAGACAGCTCAATAATGTGTAACACTAATATTTGATTAGAAAGTTTATAAGATGAGAGATGAGTCTTAGAGATCAGGAAAACAAGTATTACTATCTGGATATTTCTATTCTTAATAAGCACTAATATCCACAGCTACTCCCTCTTGAAGCGCTCTCTTTGAATATGCCTTATTATAGCAATAAAATAACTCTAATAATAGTCAATCCTACTAAATCTATATATTCTCTTTATGTTGCCCTCCTTCACTATGCTATATGAAATACACACACAGACGCACGAATGATAAAAGACTCAGAAAATATCTCTAATTCACTATTCTATTTACTTATATAAATATATCTCTTCTCCCTATTCTCTCTATCTCTATTTAATAGTCCTCCCTTTTATATTTTTTCAGTACTCAAGACACAGTTCGCTAGTGGATCTTCAGCACTGGCTCTAGCACCATATTAGTAAAACAATAGCTAATATATTATTAACTACATATACCGCTTGTAATAACTATGGCGCCTAAAACATACCCTATGATTACTAACGCTAGTATTAACTTGTTTCACTCATACTCCACATATGTGTTTTTGACTCTACCTTTGTTTTTTTGTTTCAGCGCTATTTTCAGTTTTGACCCACTCTAATGCTGATCCTAGCCGCCTTGACTCTTGGGTAGTTTTGCGATCGAGTTCCCACTCTCCTTTCTTTAATTCTAGGTTCATAGTCTTGACAATTTGCTTCACTACTTAGCCTCCCTCATTACCTGTTTCAGTAAGTTACCCGACTAGCCGCGGTACAGTATACTATGCACTTGAATTGTCCTCAAGTCATATTATTTTTCTTAATGCATAACACATAATTATTGGAAAGTCCAAATCCATATTGTTTAGCGCTTTACGGTCCTAAATCAATAACACACGATTCCCCATTGTGCGGCACATCTCGCTACAAAATCTGAGCGCACAGACCCTTAATCCTTTTCTGCGCTTTCATTTCCTTTGTTCTTTGAAACACGCAAATACATATTATATTTTAGAGCTTCCTACTGCACTAACTTCCTTTGTTCTTCCTGGACTACGCGCGCTGATTGGTCTAAAATTATGCTACCTGTGAGGTGCGTACCACACCGCCCCCTGTATTGCACGTTGTAATTAATTAATTATACTTACTTTATAAATTACTTATACAATTTTAATTAATTAATAAGTAAAATTAAGCAAAGGTATAATTCTATTGTGTTTTCATATTTTTTATTCTTTGACAGCATCCTCATGACAGCTGAAAAAAACTATAAATAATAAAAAATTAACTCAAATATTTCTATTTTTACTTTGAAATTTACAGAAATTCAAAATAAATAAAATAAAATAGACATATACAGATAAATACTGTATATGGGTACATTCTTTATAGAAAAAATTTAAAATTTGAAATTTCTATCTGTGGAATTTTTCTTTATCTGATACTCAATTATATAGAATTTTTGTTCTGTATCTTCTCTCCTTTTTACCTATATAAGTCTTCTCAATATGACTGTTTTCTTTCATTCCATTCTTACTTACAAATTTATTATATACATACAAATCACATCTATTACTAATGTTACCACCTTAGTATTTATATCTACGTACTTCCAAGCTATTAAAGAAATATTAATCATAATTTTTTACCTTTTCATTGAGTATTAAAATGTAAAATTTAAAAAATATGTACTTCTTTTGAAATCTTGAGCTTTCCTCACCTTCCATTGCTTTTGGACTGCCGTAAAGTCATCTAGACCAAAAGCAACCCTTGACAAGGATAAACTGGCTAATTTTTCAAATGTGGAGAATTATGTGCTTTGGGATTTTGATTTTGGTGCTGATAAATTTGGTAAAAAAGAGGCTGCAGAAGATGTGGTATATTATGATGAGGATGGTGAAATTTTGTGGGATAGTAGTAATTTGGTGATTGGTGTATATTTTGGATTATTGGATAATTTTTTTAAAGAGAGATTGGGAGATTGTAAAAATTTGGTTAAAATGAGGTTGGATTAAGAGGAAGTTGATGATGCTGAAAAGGGTGTTGAAATGATAGAAAAAAATTTGGTCTAAGAAAGGTTGGAAGGTTCAGAGGTGGAAAACTCAAAATTTTTTATGATAAGTAGGAAAAGTCAAGGATTAAAGTTATTGGCTCATTCACATGCAGGTAATTTTTGTGATAGGGAGTTTCCCATAGATGTGTTATTATTCTAATTTTAAGATGAAGTCTGGAGACAGACAGGGCTTTATCTAAAGATGTTTAAATATTTGTTAACTCTAGAAAGACCAGAAAGTTGTGAAGAGGATGATTGGGTGGTTATCAAAAGGAACTCACTTGAATTTTATTTATCTGGTAGGAGGTTGATGAAGAGGAGGTATCCAAATCCTCAAATTGTTGTTTCTCAGGGAAAAGGGCAAGATTTGTTATGAAATCACTGCATGAAGATCTTGGGAATAGAGGTGTTGGAGAATCTTATATAGGTGGAATGGACCTTTCAAAGTCAGGGAACAGGCTTGTGGTGGTTCATAAATTTTGGAGGAGGTTCATGGAGTAGTGTTAAAAAAGAGGGTAGCTGCTGATCAAGTAAAGCAGTTTTATCCTTGGGGCATCAGGAGTGCAAAAACCTATCAAAAATGAGGGCTAACTATTATTTATCAAAATGAAGAATACCTCTAGAATGAGGATAAACTACTCAAAATCATTATGAAGATATGATTGTTAAAATTTGATGTCAAAAAATTTTTATGGTGAAGATATATGTTGGAATGTAATTATTTTTTTTGTAGAATTGTTCACAGGAGAACCTTTTAAATTGAAATATTGGAAAGTTTGGGGGTAATTGATGGGCTGGCTGCCCTATAAATAATTTCCCCACAGTGTTTGTTACCAAATTTTCACTGTTTCTAGTTGAATCCTAGCTTTGATTTTGTCATAGGTAGTCCTCTAAGACAATAAAATGGATCACTACAACATCAGAGCCACCACACTCCTTTGAAGCTGGATTCAAGATTTTTTTATGTTTTGTTTTTGTTTATTGAAATTTTATGATTGAATATTATTTAAGTTTTGTTTTACATTTTATTAAAAATTAATTTTCTCAGGGATACTTCTCACTGGTGGTTTCCAATCATTTTTACAAATTGGAGGGAGCCCACCCAGTGATCATTTCTCTATTTTTTTATCATGGTTTTCAAAATTTTCAAAAATTATTTATGCTTAAATTTCAATTTCTTTCCTGTGTATCCCAAAATCAAGGTGCACTTGGATGTGGGTATGATGTCAGGGTTATGGCTTGTCAAATGGCTGGGGGGCATCTTTATATTTTTTAATTTTTATTTTCAAATTTTAGGACATCTTTTAATTTTAATTTTCAATATTTTATTTTCTCAACATAATTTTATTTAACAATTTCATATTAATCTAAAGAAATAAATAAAAATTAGTAGTAGTTATTGTATGATTTCATATATATAGTTTTTTTAGTTTCTTTGAAAAATTCTAGCAAAGAGCCAGAAGAGCTAAGAAGTCTTTCTCTTGAAAAAAAGCCACAGTAAATGTTTCTGAAGTGGTTCTAGTAAAATTTTCAATTTATTTAAATTTTCAACATTGTTTGTGCTCCAACCAAGTGTCCATCTTTAAGTGACATTTCAATACTAGCTGTCAGCCTAAATATCCTTAGGACTGAGTATTTCTTATGCTTAAAATAAGATAACCTTAACTAGATTAAGCTTATATCTTAAAAATAAGGTTAAAATAATAATATATATTATTTTATTATATATATATATATAATTATTATTCTATTATATAATTTATAATAGTTTAAATAGCTTATCCATGGCCTAATAATACTTATTAAGGTGTTAATGGAGTCATAATATACTTATCTTAAGTGATATGAAGTAATTATTGACATACATAAGCTTATATGTATACATAAATCTCATATTCAGTGAAATATGCAGTATATTATGTATATTTAGGTATATAAGTGGGTTTTAGCCCCTTAATAGCCTATAACCTTTGTTTTTCTGCTTGATTTAGGTCATATGGACGAAATCAGTGGATTCACAATGCCTACAGAAGTATAGACACCTATATCAGGCGCATACACCCAGTTTGGACAACTAAAATTACTTCCTTGCATGGTTATTCACGGATTTATGGGTTGGAAAGATGTTTTTGGGTTAATGTGGATGCTTGGGGATGTTATTGGGGGCTTGGACATTTTATTTGTTTCCTTTATATGCTTTTAGTTTCATTAAATCTCTTTTTGATCATTTATTTTACCTGTTTCTTTATGGTATCCGCTTTTATCTGGGATTTCTATTTATGGTATGACTCTGTGTTATTATTAATAGTGATGGAGGGTCCTTACTGGAGGTCTGGGTGTTGAAACTGCTTGAAGTGGACGCCATGGGGAGGTGATGGGCCCTCACAGTGCTGTAATTGCCGGGGATAGCAGTGACATCATCTGGATTGAAGGTCTGTGCACTCCAGTGGATTTGGGTATAAGTAAGGAGGGATTTTGACGGTTTATTATCATCATTCAATTACTACACTTCAAACAAACACTACAATACAATTATTAGTATTCAGAAATATATTATAAAGCCCTTATAAATTGATATTATCTTTATAAAAGCTATAACTATATTTTATTCTTCTATTTTCCACCACTAGCACGCATTTAAATCCAAGTATTGTGAGTTTTATTTGAGTATAACTATTCTATTAGTCTTCCCCTGAGGTTTAATCACTAAATCATTTATTAATAAGTAGTAGGACCATAAAATAACACTATTATATCATACTTATATACTATACTGTACTGACACTAGCTCTCTAATGTAAACTTCCACTCAATCTTTAGGAGCATATATTTGATAATGAGCAAGATTAAAATTGAATTTCAAATATAATTGTTGAGAGACCTCATGACATTTTACAGTGGCAGAATTAGGTTCTGTATCAGAGATATACTAGGTAGAAGGATAATAATGAGATCCAGAAGAATATGTATTAGGTCATCAATAAAGAATCAAAAATTTAAAATTTAAAGGGGAAAGATGAATTTGAAATACTTACTAGAATCAAGAGGGTGAAGATAAAAATTCTAAGGCAGGCTAGGTAGAAAGTTTTCTTCTTGAAGAGGTGCATATGGGTTTTGGATTTTCAGATAGGAAGGAGGTTTGAGAAAATTTAAGGGAGTTGGAAGATTGGGTGTAGATGGGTGTACATTTGATTGTAGGACTATTCCTTTTCTTACACATAAATGTGGAGGACTTGAACGTGCGGGTCTATTAAAAGATGTGAAAGGAGAAGAACAATGGGTGTTGCTAAACTAAGACTGAAAAGAAATAGGCTTGGTTAAAGGAGGATAAGGAGAAATATCAAGAACAGGTTTAGATGGAGGTTGAATCAGCTTAGATTTAGGTGCAGTAGGAGTTCTAGAAATCTTAGAAGAGAGCCTAAGTTGAACTGAAGGAGCAGAAAGAGGGGAAGATAATGGAGGAGGACATAGGGATTCAGTGTCAGAAGGAATTTTCAAAAAGGCTGATGGAGTGAAAGGTGCTGGTTTTTTAGTGGTAGAGGATTTAGAAGATGGAGTAGATGGATGACAGTGGGAAGCAAAGCTGGTGGCTTGAAAAAGAAATGAGCCATATTTGAGGCCAGATGATTTTCTTTTATTGTTGTAACAGTTGGGACATGACCTTTTGTAGGTGTATATTTTCAGGTTAAAGGTGAAGGCACATTCCTGATAAATGAAGAAGAAGAAGTCACAGGCTTGGTATTTGGAAAAAGTGAAGTTGGAATGAGTCATCTTGAAAAATTGATAATTAGGATGGTGAAGAATCCTGGAAAAGAGGAATAGAAATAGGAGAAAAGGATAGTGGTAAAATTTGGACTCAAGAACAGCAGTAGGAAATTGGAATAAATTAAATGTTTGTTCCACCATGACCTTAAACTGGATATTCATTAATTATGATTAAAATTT
The DNA here is from genome assembly GCA_030280995.1 of Hemileia vastatrix. Taxonomy (NCBI): domain Eukaryota; kingdom Fungi; phylum Basidiomycota; class Pucciniomycetes; order Pucciniales; family Zaghouaniaceae; genus Hemileia; species Hemileia vastatrix. The sequence continues at coordinate 24,524,708 of JASXTE010000016.1, read as the reverse complement.
AAGTAGGGATTTGGAAAAGAGTAATCCACCAAGACTATAAACTGGAAATCAATTAAATACTGTTTCCCTAAGTCTTTTAACAGGGAATGTGAATCTATTTGGAAAATCAATTCAATCCTTTTTAATTTATCACTGGTTTATCTGTACCCAAACTGAAAATCACTCTTTTGAAAAACTCAATCATTGGTGTAACTGGTGCAACTAACATTGGGAAATGAAGATGTCTAAATGGATATATTTTATTATGGTTAAAGAAAGGTAAAAATTTTAAAGGGTTATTGGTAGAGATTGTAAAGGTGTATATGGTTACCCTGAAATATGGAGAGTGAAGAGGTTTTGGAAAATAGGCTGCAAAATGGTATGCACTCAAAAGCTGTAAATAATGGTGCTAAGAAAGTCTAGCTAAATAAGGAGAATTCTGAAAGTTTTAAAGCAGTTTAAAAGGTTGGAAATTTATTTGAATTTTTTTATGCTCAATTTTTTGAAGTTGGAAAGGTAGTTAGATTATTTGTGGGTCTCATTGGTAGACTATATTGGAGGAATCTTGGAGAACATTATGGCAATAATGGAATCAAAGTATTAGGCTCAGTAGGTGAGGAGCCCACACTCTCATGCTGTGACAATTAAGACTGGTAGAGGTAAGTCTTAAGGGATTCAAACCCTTCTCTTAGTAGTGGAATCATCAAAAGGCAAATACAGTTTATTTCAAGTTTATATCAATAAAAGTCAAACAGAAAACTATGATCAAACAAACATCATGTTTAAAAGCACTAAAAGAAACAATTTCAAATAATAGAAGAACAATTGAAACAAACAATATCTTTGAAATCTTTCTACATCAGCATCAAAGCTTTTTGTTAGTAATCTTCTCTTCATAATGTCTTCATTATTTTTGGCTCAAGTTCCTTGGAAATAAATTAAAAAATTTTGCTTCATATCATCACAAAAATATAAAAAGAGATATCTATAAAATTTAGGATAATGATTTATATGATCAATCTGTACCTGGCCAACATCATCAGTATTGGTGATTTAAATAGCTTAAAAGTAAAAGAGGTGGAGAAATAGTTTTATGGATTATGAAAAATAAATGATTGAAAATTGTTTGGAGCCACAAAATAAAGTTTCAGCAAAACTGAAAGGAGAAACTGGCATAATAGTATTTGGGTCTGGAGATGGATTAGAAAGCTTAGGATCAAGGTTAGGTTTTTCAGAAGAGGAAGCTGTTTGGGCCCTAATATTTCTAAAGAATGTTGGAATTTTTGATAATCTCTTTTTGGATATGGTAGGATCTAGTAAAGCTTCTGGGCCTGTGTAGAAAATGGTTCCGGAAGGAATTATTGGATGAATACATTGGACTTTTTTTAGCCTGCAAAGATCACAAACAGTTCTTCCAGGAAGTCCAGGATTAGAAATTAAACAAAGAACCTGGTATCTGGCGCATAATTTGCATGGGAAATCTAAATCATTTGAAGAAGTTTTATAATGATTATGATGAAGATAAATCCAAGTATGTGGATTGGAAGTGATGGTTGAAGAGGATGAAGAGAGGATGAATATATGATTGATCAAACATACAAATATAAAAATGGGGACATTCTTCATTGGAGGGAAGATTTGGTAGTCTAAAGTTAAGTATGGCACTTAAGAAATATCTTTAAATGAATTTAGGATGATTATTTTGGAGATTGGAAAGGCCAATATAATTATATATATTTTTAATATAAAAATAATGGATGGTTTATTGTGAAAATGGGTTTAATTAATTGAGTCAAGATGAAACAATCATTAAATGGTCAGAAAATGCAAGAATGAGTTTAAAGGTGAATGGAAATGAAATTCAGGAGTCTCAAGAGCTTTTAGAAAATTTTGAGGAATTTTTTACTATTTTTCTTATATTTTTAATTTTTTTTTAGAGCATTTATGATTATTTTTGATTTTTGATAGTTTATTTAATTAATTTATTTAAAGCTCAGTGAATAGGGTTGGGCTGGCTAGAAAAATATAAACAAAGGATCCCCAAATTTAACCCTATTATCCTTAAATTTTTTAGAACTTTTTTTAAGGTTTTAAGGTTCTAGTTAAGTCTGGAAGTCCTTACAAGCTCCGGAATACTCTGGAAAATCTCCATACAAACTCAGGACAGACTATGGAGGGGAAAACGGGGCACATGACTTAACTATGCATATAAGAGCTTTAGACTCAAAATTAGTAGGGACATGTAGAAAAATCTAACTTAACATCTAACAACTACCATCATCATTTTATATAGCATTTAAAAATTTTAATACCCTTTTAAAATAACACTTTTTATATAACTCTTCATAAATATTATATAACAACTCTTAAATATATACTATTAGGGTATCATTGTAAAGGTCTCAACTTCAGGGACTCAATTTTATCATCTTTTCATAAAAAGTAGAAACTTCATAAAAATACAAATACAATCATTTAAAAAACTTTTCACAGTACAACTCTAATGTTGCATTTCTTACCCCTAAAAATAAGACACCAATTCTTCATCTCAAAACTTTCTAAATCAAATATTCAACTGGACTTTCTTTATCAAGTATAAACTTTATCTTAGTTAATTTTAAACCCATATTTTACTTAAAGGGACAGGTTTTCTTCTGTTTATCCAACTCCCATGAATTCTGCTTACAGGAAGGAAATCGTAAAAATGTTTCTACAGAAGTTGGATGATTTTTTTGAAAGTTGTGATGAAGGATCTTTTGAAGGTGGATTAGGTAGTTGAAATTTTATTGAGTCTCATGTTAGGCTATATTGAAGGAAGCTCGGAGAAATTTATGGTGGGAATTGAATAATTTTATCCAGCTCAGTAGGTGTGGAGCCTACTCTTTCATTCTTTTCCAGAAAGATACTGGTAGACAAGTCTGGAGGGATTCAAGCCTCATTCTCTGAAGTAGAAATCATCACAAAAAAATATGCTTTTTTTCATATGGATTTTTATACATTCAAAAAATACTTTTATAGTATCAATCAGAAAACGTGTTTAAAAACACTAAAAGGAGAAAAATTAGAAAAGGAGAGAAGGAAAATTAAAATAAATTATTTATTTGAAACTGCTCAACATATGCATCAAAAATTTTCATCAACAATATTCTATTTATAATATACGCATGATTATTAGCAGGGCTCTCTTAAAAATAGTTAAAAACTTTCTTTTCAAATCATCAGAAAAATAAAGAAAAAGGTATCTATTAAATTTGGGTTAGTGGTCAACATAATCATTTTTTAACTGCCCAAAATAATCTTTTTTTTATTTAAACTGCTTATAAAAAGGTGAAAATTTTGGAGAAATAGATTAGTATGATGGATTATAAATTTAAATTAACAGACAAAATTTTGGGGCCAGGAAAAAAAGTTTCAGAAAAAATGAAAGGAGGAACTGACAAGATAGGATGAAATGATTAGGATCTTGAAAAGAATGAGGTAGTTCAGGATTAGGATTAGGTTTTTAAGATGATGATGATATCTTGGCTTTAATTATTCTGAAGAAAATCAGAATTTTAGAATGTTTTTTCTTGGGAATTGTTGGATCAGGTAAAGCAGTTAATTCAGTATAGATGTTGCTCCTAAAGAAGATGATTGGTCTAATGCATTTAAATTTCTTCAGCATGCAAAAATCACCAGCTTTATGTCCAGGGATGTCAGGATTAGAAATAAGCCTGGGAACTTGATATTCGAAGCATAGTTCACAGGGAATGGCTAGGTCTTTCAATATGATGATGATAAAAAATTCAAACAGTTGATAAATGGAGAGGATTGTTTTGTGACTGAAAAATTTGAGGATATATTTTGGAAATGATTTTCAGAAGGTAATGGTAGAAGATGAAGTTGAATCAAATATTGTATCAATCAGATTAGCAAATTAAAGAATGGTGACATTCTTCATTGGAGAGAGGATGTGGTAGTCCAAAGATTATTATGGCACTAATATGGTATGAAAAACAATGGGTGACACTCATTTAGTATTTTTCTAAACTTAATTGGACTTAATTAAAATTTTATTATGAAGAAAATTGGTTATAAAGAGTTTATAGGGTGGTAATAGAAATTCTCAGATGAAAACAATTATTTTATGGCCAAAAATATTTTTTATAGGCTCAAAGGTGTATGTAAAAGAAAGTATGGATACTAAATACCCTCATTTTTTATTCTGTATTTTCTCCAAATTTCTTATATTTTTAATAATTTTACTTACAACACGCAATACGGGGGGTGGACTTGTTAGCAAGTCTGCAACCTTGGACTCAAATTCACCACAGATTGAACACACCTTGAGCTATTGACAAAGGAACCATGCAATCAGGGATGAACACCACTCAGCAGAACAGTTTTAGGTGGGTCTTCAAGTAGAGTTTAGTATGAGTTTAGTATGAGTTCAGTCTGAGTTCCATCTGAGTTCTTTCTGAGTTCAGGTTGGGGACTTGCTAGCAAGTCCACCCCCTATATTGCATAGTGTTAGTGATTTTATGAATCTTGGATTTACAGAATTTTGCTCAACTTCAATGATTTTTAGTTCAGTGAATAGGGCTGTGCAAGTTAAAAAATATACATAAAATTTTAAGCATAGATATGGCTATATTTCTTAATTTCTATTGAATTTTCAGAGTATAATATAGATTTCAATTTAGTTTGGAAGTGCGGAAGATCTCTGTGGAGATTTGGAGATCAATGAAGATCCAGACAAGCTCTGGGACAAGTTTGGAGGGGGAAACAGGGTCATGTGACTAATATATGTATATATTTGACTGTAGAATCAAATTTAGAGAATAGAAGATAATAAAAATTTGATAACCAAAAACAATGATGCATAATTTTAATCATTATAACATAATACACTACGCAATATAGGGGGTGAACTTTCTAGCAAGTCCTCAACCTGAACTCAGATGGAACTCAGATGGAACTCAGACTGATCTCATACTTAACCCATACTGAACTCTACTTGAACACCCACCTAAAACTGTTCTGCTGAGTGGTGTTCATCCCTGATTGTATGGTTCTTTTATCAATAGCTCAATGTGTGTTCAATCTGTGGTGAGTTTGGGTCCAAGGTTATGGACTCGCTAGCAAGTCCGCCCCCCATATTGTGTGGTGATAGGGGGTATCAAAATTAGCATATTGGCAATTAAATTAATTTCAGATAAAAATCCTTATACCCCAATTATTCTCCACATTTTTTTTAAAATAATTGGTTTATTAGATATTTTACGAGTAACTTTTCACCTCTTATCTGAAATTTTTATCATCAATTTTTTTTAACCACAACTTGAAAAACTTTCTGGATTTGCCAGCCTCCCTATCCTGCCGCGCACTCCCACCCTGTATAATTCTTCCATCCATTCAGATCCCTTCCCATATCATCTGCTAATTTCTGCTCCTTTTCATCATCAAATATCTTATCATTACTTTTTTTCACATATCTTTCCAAAAGAAGCCTTCCCCCACTTGTTCTTCAAATCAAACTACCCCCTCATTCCCCCACTCAGTTAAGAAATAAAAGAAATGTCAACTCAAAAAAGATGATAAACTAATGCTTGTTAAATGGCTAAAGTAATTATGATTCTTGTTTTGGTACTGAGAATGAAACTAAAGTAGAATGCCCCCCAAATCAAAAGTCAATGGCTATCTTCTAATGGCCAAAGAATTAAGAAATAAGACAAAGGGAAGGATTTATCATTTTTCAAAAAAAGATGTCTGAATGCTTCAAGAATTTTTGAGCCAAATACAAGAATACTTAGACTTTTTAATCTTCCACTAGTTTGGGTATTAATGACATTGACATAATTAAGGGAATAAAATATATAGATGATAAGCTTAACTATATATGCCCTTACTATAAAGAGATGGATTCTATATTTAGAGAGCAAGCTAATGTTAATCCCACAATAATGTTGAATGGAGAAGATTACATCTCCAAACATGATATTGAGATAAATCCTTTTGAAACCTCTTATTTCACTCAAGCTTCCCCTCTTTTTAATTCAACCTATCAAGATAGCTTTTCTATAGATCTTTATGGTAAAAAAAACCAAGCCAATCTAACTCCAGTGAGTTATTGTCTTGTATCTAGTTTTTTTCTTATTTTCTTCTCTTTTTCTTATTTCTAAAAAGGCTGATGAACAAACACAGAAGCCAAAATAAAGCAACTCTGAAGCTAGAAACAATTTTGATGATGAAAAAAAGTACTGAACTCCTCTAACAAAAATCAAAGACCTTCAACTACTATAAATTTCAGCAGTTTAAGAAAATAAAAGACATGGTACTTCTCAAACCCCCATTTTTTCTATTGAAGAATTTTTAGAAAAACATTATTCTGGTAAGTTACAAGATACCTCTTGAGATATTATTCTGCCTTTATTTATTTTTTATTTTTTAATATTTCAAAAAAACTTTAGTTGAAGTTCAAGTTGCATGAGAGACTCTTAACTTTAAAAATCAACAATATGAACTATCTTTAAAGAGGGATGATAGGGCACAAGACTTGGCAAAGAGGAAATATGAACTCTCTTCATAGAGGGATGATAGGGAACAAGACTTGGAGGAGATGAGATTCAAGCTAACTCTAAGTATTGAAAAATGAATGAAAGAGGAGTAAGCTCTTGAGTACAATTTTGTATTGGATAAGATAAAACTCAAGTATCAACTTGAAAATGATTCCAAAATAAAAGTTTTCATGATAGAATGTGTGAAAGCTAATAAATATATTCACAAAATTGAATGGCTAATGAAAATTTTTGATTGACTACTATTTTTTTTTTCATCCCACTTCTTTTATTTATAATTTTTTGGACATGAACATATTTCATAACTTCCCATATTTTATAACACTATCCATCATCAGTTTTTCAATATATCAAGAAGTTTAGAAATTAATTTTAAATTTTCCCAATGGAAAAATTAGACTCACTATTTTTTACTTCTTTGTGCTTTCATATCAAACTTTTCAAATTTACAACTCAAGTAATTAAATTTGAATTTCATAACAAAGCTAAGTCAATAAAATTATATATATGTTTAAAAAATTTAGCAATACCCTCCCCTGCATTTTATAGAGGTAAGGGGTGGGTATCACCAAAAGTTTTCCAAGTCATCAATTTTTCATGTCAGATTTGAAAATTTGTCAATACCCTCCCCTGAAATTTATTGAAGTAAGGGGTGAAAGTCAACTAAATTTAACATAATTACATAAATTAATAAATAAATAAATAAGATAAGTCAAATTTACTAGTTTAAAAGTAATGAAAATTACTCATTCCAAAATGCAGATAGAGTCTAGAAACTAAGTTTGGGATTTTCCACAGGTAGAGGCTAGAGGAACCCCATGAAAAAACTTAATGTTTTCATGATTAATTTTATACAACACACAGGTTCTTGGCCCAATACTTTAGTTAAGTAAGTTTAAATATCAGATTTATTTATTAAAAATGTATGAAAGAAAAATAAACATATTATGACTTTACAAATCCCCATACTTTTTTTGATCTACCTAAAACTTTATTGAATTTATTCCTTGTACATTCTTTTTTTACCTTGTTGATTTGTTGGATTAACTTTTGACTGATCTGATAAGAGCAGCCAAAATGAGTGAAGGGGTGTACATATGAAAATGGTAAGTAAAAAAAAAACCTTGATGAAAGGGAAAAATAATAATTAAAGAGAAATTTAGTTGGAGGAATCTGGAAAGATAAATCCATGATGTAAACGTTATGATATGCATTATGAAATAAATAAAAGTGGAATTGGGAAGAAAGGCTCAAATTTAAAGGTCAATATATCAGCAACCATTGAACCAAATTCAAATCTTTTTGTGGTAAATACAAGATAGGCTTCAGGAGAATCTTTAGTAAAAATTAAATTAGATTTGAATAAACCTAAATATAATTTAAAACCTAATTTTAAAATTGCACAAAAACCTGAAAGGTGATGATAAAAGTTCCAACAAGAAGGAGATAAAATCTTATATAATCATGAGATAAAAGTTTCAGAAGACTTATTCTATAATTATGAAATATAAAAACATGAATTAAATAAAGTGATATCTGGAAAAAAAAGCTAAAATTTAAAGGTCAATATCTTAGCAATCAGTGAAACAAATACAAATCTGTTTGTGGAAAAACAAAAGATAGGCTTCAGAAGAGTCTTCAGTCAAAAAGACATTATATTTGAATAAACCTAACCTTAATTCCAACTATTATTTTCAAAATTGCACAAAATTTTGAAAAATGATGATGAAAATCTCAACAACAGGGAGATAAAAGCCTAGATAAACATCAGATAAGAGTTTCTGTCACCAGGCTGCTAGAATTACCCTGTAAAAGAATTAATTATTTACTAGGATTAAGCCAAAACTTTTTTCTTATTTTCTTTTTAATTATATTATATTTACTTTAAAATTACTTGTAATAAAATAACTAATTACAATGAGTAAATTTAAGTAAATATTTAAATTAATGTCCCTTAAATTTTTATTCCCTAACACCATTCTCAATGACAGGTTAGAAGAGATTAAAATATACTAATACTAAAATTGATATTAATTCAAATTAGTTTATTTAAAATACTAAAATTATATTAAATTCTAAAAATTAGCAAATCAAATTTTATTGTACTAAGTATGACTTTATAAGTGAACTTTAAAATATATCAAATAAATTAATATATACATTAAAATATTTTATTGACACATCTTTTTAGTACTCTCTGTTATTTGTAATTTCTTATTTTGGAAGTAACTTTTCTCTCACACCCTTGTATATAGTCTTCTTAACTCCATTGTGGTCTTCCATAATTGGCAGAGGCCCTTGTTGGTCTGTTTGGCGCTGTTTTTGTATGTCTTAATTGACATTGGTTTAAGAATTAGGTGTATTTTGGTTTTTATTCAGTGAATATTGGGACTATGGGTATGTGGTTACTACCATTTGATAGATCCGGTTTTTCTCCATATTTGATGTCTTTATGATATTTTTCATATTCCAAGTTTTAAGGGGTCATTTACTCACTTTTCCTTTCTAAAAGATAGCTGTTTAATTTTAAATTTTGTGTTTTAAGGTCTAACCTTAAGTCTTAGGGTTAAGTGCTTAGTACCATTAAGTTGAGCTAATTTGACTCTATATTTTATTACCCAATGTTTTCATAGCTTATTTTGTGTTTTAAAGGTTTTAGTAGTCGTGGTGGATTTTTCTAAGTATTTTGGGCTTTATTGGAGGTTTTTAGTGGTTTTCTGGCTTCAGGGAGGTCCAGCTGCAATTAGGTGGGCTGCCCACCTTGGTTATAGAAGGCTTGGGAGCCTTTCTTGAGGGTTTTTTTCAATTTGGCTGTCAAAAAGCACCAAATTTTTTGCTGTTGATGGATTTTTTAGGTGGTTGTCTGTGTGTACATACTGAATAAGACAGTTTGGGGAAACTTTAATTATCATACAACCATCTGGTAATTATATCATTGTTTCTCACTCAGTTTTAACTTTTTATTGGCCACAATTAGCTGTGTTTGTTACAAGGTTAGTTCTTCATTTAACTCAACTTTGGCAACTGGTTTCTATGGTGTAGCTTTGCAACATGCATCAAGTATTATTTCTGTTTTCTGTGCAACAAGCTCACAGTGTTTGGTCTTCTGGTGCAGATCATTTGGAATTTCATGTTTTTTGGTTCTTTGGCTCACAGTGGTCTGCTATTGTATACTTTCTTGACATTCAAAGAAGTCAAGAAGTGTCTTGGAAGGGGTATAGTAATGGTCTCTGATTTTCTGTAGCAAATAAATCTCACCTGGTATTTCTCAAAGGGACAGGGGTTTTTCCCTCCAGTTTTACTCCAACTCCCTTGGTCAAGGCCTATATCTATTACTATAGGATTGTCTACATTTCTGGCCCCCAACTTGGGGGGAGGATTTGTTAGCTTTTTGAATTTTCTGTTACTTTTTGAGCTCTATTCTGTGGTTGGAGATTTGTTTTCTGGAATCTATTGGACCATGGCTTCTGGACCCTCTTTATCTAGTGGTGGTAGTGGCACTATTGGTTCTTTTGAGGATGGTTATCCACCTGTTTCTGTTAGGCCTTTGGTCAGGATCAAGTCCTGGAAGGGGCCTATGTTTATGGGGGAGAATGTGAAGTTGTTTCTGGAGCTATTTGAGGCTTCTGGGAATGTGTATTGTGCTTCTCACTTGGAAATGGTGAAGCAAGTCATCTTATATATTGGTGAAAGGGCTCTGGTGAAAGAGGTTGCTGCTATGGAGGGTTATAGAAGGAAAGATTGGAAAAAGTTGTGTCGGCATATGACAGAAAGGTGGGGATCCAGGTACTCTATGGTGGATCTTAATATGATTGCAAGTGAATGGCAATCTTATGTAGGGGTGGACAACCTCCATACATATAGGAAGTTCCTGGCTCAGTTGGAGCCAGTGGTGGATTATTTGCTGGATATGCAGGAGTTGGAGAGTACTGACTCTCAAGGGATATTTTCTAGTCTGCTCTGGCCAGGAATGTCAGAATTGATGTGTTGAAGGAGTTGGAAAGGAAGGATAAGATGAAGATTCTTCCTAATGGAAATCAGAAATTGCCTGCTCTTTCTGTAGTGAAGGAGTTTGTGGAGGGTCATCTGAAACTTTTGGAAGTGGATTCTTGCCAAGAAACTACCACCAAGTATGTTAGAAAGGTCAGTGAAGCTTTTGCTGATGATGTGGAGGAATCTAGGTAGGAGGAAAGTGTGAACAAGGGAATGGCTGCTGAGAGGCCTAAAGAGGTTGATCCAGTAGTGGAGCAGTTGGCTGATCTGAAAAAACAGCTACATATTTTTGTTCAGGAAACTCAGAAGGCCAATAAGGCTCCTTCTCCGCCTAGAGATTTTGAAAGGAGGGCTTTTAGGAGTGATCTTGGGTCTGCTCATATTGCAGCAGGAAGGGCAACAAGTCCAATTATTGTTGGGCACTGAATAGGGATGTGTCTGAAGGGAAGGTGGAATTTGATGGGAAAGTGTTTAAGCTCCAAGATGGTTCTTTTGTGAAGCCTAGTGATGGTCAGCCTCCAGTGGACTTGGTGAGGAGACATAATGTCAACTCAAGGAGGCCAAGGTTTGAAGAGTTGCTTAATGAGGCTTCTTCTTCTGGTAAAGGTGGAGATGATGGAAAGGGCAAGGGTAAGGAGGCTAATAGAATCTCATTTACATCTTTCTTTGGTGGTTTGGAGTTGTATTCTTGTGGTGGAAAGTCAAGTGGGGAATGCTTGGCTGGTATTTATAATGTGGAAGCATGAAAGGTGGAAAGGCCTAAGAGAAGTTCTCAAGCCCAACCAAAGACTAAGGTTTCAAAGGTGGATCCTAATCTGAGTGCAGCTAGGAAGAAGTAAAGCAAAGAGGAGCTGTATAAAATGTAGAAGGGTATGGCAGATATGGGCCCCCCTACTTTTGGAGCATTAGATATGAATGGTGAGTTAATGCCTATGGATGTTAATTCTGACTCTGAGGAGAATGTACCTTTGGCTTCATTGCCAAAGCCTGCTGGATTTAGAGGTTTTGGTGAGGTTTCTGGTTTGATTTTGTTGATGGAAAATCTGTTGGTGGTTCTGGTCCTCAAGAATCTTCTAGGACCAAGGTAGTGAAGCAAAGAGCTCACTTTGAGAGGCCAGTGGTTTCTGGCAAAGTTAATGTTATGGACTCCATCCAGGAAAGGATAAATCAGGGTCAGTTTTCCCTTACTTATGGGGAGTTGTATTCTATCAGTCCTGGGTTGGCTGATAGGCAGAAAAAGTTGTTGACCAGGAGAAGGGTTTCTTCTGGGGAGGTAGAATACATATCTGATTCTGCTGAAAAATTTGTTGAGGGGTTAGAGACTAATTTTTCTGAACCTCTGGGTTATGTCAATGTCACTCTGAATTGCAGGAAGGCTAGGGAATTGGTGGATTCAGGTTCTCAGATTGACCTGATTTCTTTGTTTGAGGCAACTCATCTGGGCCTCCCCATTAACACAGGTATTGGTGATAATTTGAGAAGGATTGGTGGCCATGTCACTGAATTGTTTGGAACATCTGAGTTTGTGAAGTTAAATGTTAGTGGAACCTCAGGGAAGGTTCATTTTTATATTGTCAAAGAACAGTAAAAGCTGTTTTGGGTGGACCATTCTTGATGGATTTTCAAGCAAGAATTGGCTATCAATTTGATTTGGGAATCAGTTTGGATTTGACTGGTGAAGATGAAAGAAGAATTCACATGAGGTTATCATCTCCTGGAGAGGATGGTTGGGAGACCAGGCCTGGTTTGTCTTCAATGTGCAAGTGCATGGATTGTTGTAGGAGAAGAAAAGATGTGGGTTCTGCCTCTGGTTTTTTGGAGTGTGGCTCAGGCTCTAGTGGGGAGTGATGAGGGCTGATCACCCATGTGCTACAACCTCTCCCCAAGAAGAGGAAATCCCAGGTTGTAGTAGGTCAGCTCCCTTGGAGATATACCAAGTGTATTTTCAACTTTCTAGTTTTAATGTTTCTCTTCTCTGAACGTATTCTTCAAGTTTTTTATCAAGTATCTTTTCTCTCTAAATATTCTTAATTATTTTTTATTTAAGGTCAAATAAGAATATTGGATATATATCTTTATTAAAAGATATGCAGAAAAGCTGTGGAGTGGTGAGATTGGGGTCTAAAAGTAATTCCTCCCATTTGTGCACCGCTAGGGTTACTTCTACATCTTTCAAAAACATTAACTTGGCCACATCTGTGAGCATTTGGGTTACCTCTGGTTATTTTTGTAGGTTATAAGAAACCTCAAGAAAATAAAAAAATAAATTTCAAAATAAGTGAAGAAAATCAAGAAAAAAACCTGAAGATAATCAAGAAAGAAGACAAGAATTATTTTTTGAAGATCATCAAGATAAATTCTTGGGCCTCCAGCATGAGGTTAAACTGCACAAAATTTTGAAGAAAGAAGATCATCAAGATTAATTTTTGGGCCTCCAGCATGAGGATAAACTGCACAATTTTAGAAGATGTGATTCAAAAGATGAATCAAGATTTGAAGATCTAGAAGATGGAAGTGAAGATGAAGATTTGGAATTGTTGAAAAGATTTGGAGTGGTGATATTGGGGTCTAAAAGTAAGTCCTCCCAATTGTGCACCACTAGGGTTTCTTCTACACCTTTAAAAAAATTACCTTGGCCACACATGTGAGCAATGGCAAAACCCTTGGTTTTTGTTCCAGGTCTGGTGGTGAAGATGTCCTGACGTTTCCTCAAGTTGAAGGTGGAGCTGCAAAATATAAGAAGGTAGATCAGAAAATAAGGCCTGTCAATGAGCCTATGCCTGTATGTTTGAATCCTCCTTTGAAGTGACCTCCTTTTTCAAGAGATACATACTGTACTCCTCTGGTGAAGAATTCTCCTGATTTTGTGGAAACTGCTAGAGTTACTGTGGAAAGGTTGAAATTTGTTAATTTTGGTCCTGATGGGTGGTTGTCTGATTAGGAAAAGAATATTTTTTTGCACGTTTTTTTGCTGAGTGAGAAGGCAGTTGCATTTTTTAAAGAGGAAATGGGTGTGTTGAAATACTCTTATGGGGAAACTTACTTGATTCCTGTGGTTTGTCATGAACCTTGGCAAATCAAACTTATTCAAATTCCAGCTGCTATAAGGGATGATTTTGTAGATATTGTTAGGGAAAGATTGATGACTGGTTTATGCAAACAACCAAAATCTAGCTACTCAAGTCCAGTTTTTGGTGTAAAGAAGCAGAATGGAAGCTGAGCGTGATGCATGATCTTTGAGCCTTGAATAGAGTCACTATGAAGGATGCTGAAATGACGCAAAGTGCAGAGGATTTTGTTGAAGCTTTTGCTGGAAGGGTGTGTTATGGTTGGGTGATATTATGGGTGGTATTATGAAAGGGAACTTCACACGGATTCACGGCCATTTAAAACTTTTGATACTCCTTTGGGAAGGTTTCAGCTAACTAGGTTGCCTCAAGGAGCAACTAATTCAGTAGCAGTGTATCAAGCACAAATGGCTTGGATTTTACAGGATGAGGTACCTACTCATGGTGGTATTTTTATTGATGATGGTGAAATCAAAGGACCCTCCACTGATTATGGGAGTGAGGTGCTGAAGGAGAACCCAGGTATAAGGAGTCTTGTTTGGGAATATGCAATTACTCTAGAGAGAGTATTGTTTATAATTGAAGAGGCTGGGTTGAACATTTCTGGGTTAAATTTTTGCTGCTGTGTTCCTGCTCTAAAAATTTTGGGTCATGTGGTATATAAAGAGGGAAGAATTATGGCATAGAAAAAGGTTAATAAAATTCAGTCATGGCCAAGGCCTAAAAATACTACTGTAATCAGAGGATTTTTGGGGGTTTGTGTGTATGTCAGAATTTTAATTAAAGATTTTTCTTTGCTGGATTTACCTTTAAGGAGGCTGGCCAGGAAAGATGCAGAGTGAGAATGGACTGAAGAGTGTGAAGAGGCTTTTAAGATGTTGAAGAAGGTGGTGTGTGAAGATATTATTCTTCACAAGTTGGATTATAGTGTGGAAGCTGGAAAACGTTATCTGGAAGTGGACTCAAGTTATATTGCTGCTGGTGCTGTTTTGTCTCAGGAAGATAAAACTGGGAGGGTCAGGCCAGAAAGGTATGAGTCTGTAGTATTTAATGAGGTTGAATCTAGATATTCTCAACCTAAGTTGGAATTGTGTGGGGTAGCAAAAATTTTAAAGAAGCTGCATACTGTTTTTTGGGGGCAGAATTTTGAGCTGCAGGTGGATGTGAAATCTCTGGTTCAAATGATCAACACACCTAGTCTTCCAAATGCTCCGATGACTATGTGGGTGGCATTTATTCAGAATTTTTCTTTGACCTGGTACACAAACCTGTAAAAAATTTTACATTGCCTGATGGATTATCAAGGAGACCACCCACAGATGAAGATTCAGACTCTGAAGAATTTGAGGAAGATTTCCCAGTGGTTAGGGCCAGCACAAAGGGTTCTGAATATTTTTTTTCCTCCCCCATGAGGCTAAACTGGAAGATTGTTTGTGAAAATACTTAGTAATTCTCTTGTATTCCCATTTATTCTCTTTACTTTATATGTGATATCTCTAATGTGATGTGATTTGTCTACAGACACGTCATTTCTATTTTAGTCTATTTGATAGATAATACTCATAACAATGTGCTATACAATCTTATACCAGTATTATCTTTGAGTGAGTTTGATCATTTATATAGAGGTGTGTAGACTTGTGTGATACTCATCTCTGTTCTTCTTTCTGAAAGATATTGTTTTACCTTTATAGGTTAGATTTTCTTTATGAGTCATTTAATTAATGTGTTTTTTTACATACCTCTTTTACTGTGGTTTCAGGTACTTTTCAGAGATCAAACTTTAAGGGAGGTTCACCGCTATTTTATGATGGGGCGTTTATTTATTTTATTAAAGGTTATTTGTTCTATTGAAATACTTATCTCTTTTCTTCTTTCTCAAAGATATTGTTTTAACTTTATAGGTACTTTGCAGAGATAACACTTTAAGGGAAGTTTTCTGCTATTTTCTGATAGGGCGGTTATTTATTTTATAAAAGGTACTTTTGAGAGATTACACTTTAAGGTAGGTTTGACGCTATTTACTGATAGGGAAGTTAATTATTTTATAAAATGTTTTCAGTTTATGGGCCCAGGACTTAGTTGAATCTCATCAGACGCTTCATTTGATATCCCAACACCAGCATCTACTGATAACACTTCCTAACACTCTGCCGAAACTGCTTATCCCTCCACACAAATTATAATGTAAAACTCAGATAATTCCAACAAATCGAAGTGAAACACACCCATCTTGTCATCTGATAATTTTCATGAATGGTGCATTAGGATGTTAGCCTTTTTAACTCAACATAAACTCAAATCACTTGTTTTGGGTAAAGAGTCTTGACCTGCTAGTGAAGGCTCTAAAACAATCAAAGATGATTTACAAAGCAAAGTTGATAAAGCAACTGATATAATTATCTCAAGATATGATGCCGGGAATCTTGCTTCGTGTGTCACCAAAGAGGATATGGATAGTCCATGGATTATCTGGTCAAAACTCAGTACTAAATATTCAGCTGATGATGCCTCTAATAGAGCATCGATCTTCTCTCAATATCATTATGTCAGATGTCATGATAAAGGCCTTAAATCTTTTGCTAAAGATCTTAGAACAAGAATTGATGACCTGGGAGCTGTGGGAGTTTCTGTTGAAAGTGAAATGGAAGCTCATTAAATTCTACAACTTCTTCCTGATTCATATCAGACTCATAAGTCTCTTATTCTTCACTCATCTGAGGTAACTCATCAAAATTTATCTGTTCATAATCTGCTTTCACAACTTTCCAGAATAGCAATTGAAGTAGAGCTGGATGTTGCTGAGAATTTGGACCTTGTGAATACTGTTAAAAATCCTGAAAAGCCAGAATGGCCACTCTGTTGTAATGGTAAACATAATCCTAAGACCAAGCATACCAAGGAAAACTGCTTTTAACTTCATCCAGAAAAGAAGAAAATTTGCTCTTTATCCCAAAACACCTTGAATGCTGAACTTGAGATTCATGCAAACATTAGTTATGGTCCTACTAAAATATTTAAAGCTAGTCTCAATAATTCTCCTGGTAATCTTTTTATCTTTGATAGTGGCACAACCGTTCATATGTTTTGCAACTGCAAAAACTTTAACATTTATCAACTTAGTCAAAAACCAATAAAACTTGGAAATGGATCAATAATTTATAGTCAAGGAATTGGCTCTGTGGATATTGTCACACCATGCAAAATAACTACTCTAACCAATTTCCTTCATGTTCCAACAATAATTAGAAATCTTATTGGAATAGGAACGTTCATTCATGAGGGTTGTAATCAAATTACTAAATCAGACAGCACAGTTCAAATTTTTAAAGACAATGAGATTATCCTTAATGGAAATTGGAATTCACAGGAAAGACTTATTGTTCTTAATGCTAAATTTGGTAAGTCTTTCAGTGTTTCTCTTAATTCCTTACTTTCTTCTAATTCAAAATCTTTGTGGCACAACAGACTAGGGCACACAAACAAAATTTATCTAAATAAACTTAAAAATATTCTCAATTTTGATTTTATCAACAATTTGAGCTTATGTGAGCCTTGTGTAGATGCCAAGTGCCATACACATCTTTTCTTTGGAAATGTTCAAAGGGGTTCACATTTCCTTGAGTATCTACATTGCAATTTGAGTGGTAAAATCACTCCACCCTTGAAGAGTGATTCACTTTATTATTTTAAAATTACCAATTCCTTTACGTCATATCAATTTTTTTTCGTCATTCACCATGGGAAATCTGGGGGTGAACTTCTAGCAATTCCCTCTTTTTGAAACTATTAGGAATTTGTCAGGAAACTGTTGGGAAACCATCCTGAAACTGTCAGAAAGATGTTTTTAAATCTGATGAAAAAACATTGAAAAAATAAACTGTCACAGATTGAATCCAGAACAATCCCTCCTTGAGCAGAGCTTAAGAACCACATTGAACATCAGTTAATCTCAGGTTTGGCAAAAGGTTGAACAACATCACTTAGCATACCTTAATATTCAAATATTAAACTTGAATATATGTTGCGTGTATGATATAGATGCATATGCATTTGAATTTGCATGGTGGATACTTATTGCATGCTAAAAATTGATGTGAAATGCCTATCCAAAGTGTATGCATAATGACTATGAAGAATAAATATGCATAAAAAATATGCATAAAAATATGCATATTGAATATGCATAAAAATATGCATATTGAATATGCATTAAAAATATGCATATTGAATATGCATTAAAAATATGCATATTGAATATGCAAAAAAAGGTGCATATACGTATATGAATAAAATATATTAATATGCATATAAATCTGTATAATGAATATGCATATGAATATGCATAAATATGCATAATGATTGAAAAATGCAAAAAAAATGATGCTTAATGAGTATATTTTATGCATAAATAGAAATATGCAATATGAATTCATATTGCATACAAATAACACTGGCAAACCAACTTGACCAAAACTCACACTAAATTTTCATTCTGGACTAAAGGTGTGAGGGAAGGAAGAAAAACAGTCCGACGTTAGAAAAATGCTACATGCACTCATTTTGTAGCAGAGCAAATGAGAAGTGCTGAATTATGGTTGGTGCCCATAATTTAGTATGATATCATAATTTTATTTAATTGTTTTCAATATTGAAAAGACTTTAGGTTGGTTGGTATGGATCTAGCTGTGCCAGGGTCTAATCTAATTATTTTAACAATTTCTTAATAATTAACGGGCTTTAATACAAAAACAGGTTGTATTTTTTGTGGGATACTGGATATGATAAGGTCTTTTGTAAAAAAACTTATATTGTTTAAAAATATTCCTGAATCAGATGTGGGATAATCACTACCAAAAATTGTAGTACTGTGGGCAATAAAATATATGCACAAGCAGTAAAGAAAGGACCAAGTGAACCCTTTTTGTGCAGTGGGAATCATTAGAGTGGAATTGTGGATGAAAAATATAATTCATTATTACCATTTTATTTAATCAAAAAATTTATAATATTAAAAAGAACTATTGATTAATTGGTATTTGTCACCGGAGGACCTACGCACAAGGTCAAGGATGTTCCTGAAAGTGAGATGAGAGATTTAGAAACTTCTTCGAAGCACAGAGGAATGATTCAAGGAAGTGATTCGAAGGTCACTCGAAGTAAGAGCTACAGGTTTGAGGTAGATTTGAGAAGAATTATAAAATAGTTTCAAAGGTAATAGGAATTCTTAAGATCTCACAAAGGGTTGGAAACTCAATAATCAAAGATTTAGGATTTAGAAATGAATATTGAGAAAATAAAAGAAAGATACAATAACAATGATTTAACTTAAAGATTTTTACCACTATTAATGTAAATACGTTTTATAATTTAATTCTAAGGAATATCGAACCAAATACCCAACCCTTTTATATCCTTTATTTCTCCTCGCATTGACCTCCCTTTCATCGCACCATTCCCATACCATTGACCATTACTAACATACACTTAGACCCTCTTTGCTAAATATCTGTCCATGCTCAATTTACCCCTTTTTAATTAATTAACAAAACTTTTAATGAAAACTACTACTGTACTATTACGTTGATCCTAGCACTGTGCGTCGCTTATTGAAAAGGAGACTAAGGCACCCTATTGGGAGATTGACTAATTTAGATTTAGAGTTTAGGCTAGCGCAGTTAAATAGTAAGTACACAAAGGGGAATCGCAGTTGCTATGGAGAATTGCTTTCTGCGCTTTGAGTAAAGATTTAGGACTCGATATTATTGATTTAATGAGCTGCTTTTGCCTTGAGTGTCACTTGGTGCATGACAGATGCCCGGGTATAAGAATTGCAAACTCCGTTGAGCTTGAGCCATCTTCTCACACTAGTTTCCCTTCTTCTATATTTTTTTCCTTATTTATTAACTTCCCTTTTATAATGAATTGCCCTACTCCCACACCTACACCTCCACACCCTAAAGCAGATGGGGGAATGATTACGCGACAATTTTCCCAAGCTTGCACAGCTTGTGAAAGCATGGAATACTTCTGTGTTGAAAGTACGGCGACTCGAGGCCCTCGCCAGAAATGTGAGTTTTGCCGTTGGCGACAAGTGGCGTGCAATGCATTGACAAAGAATGCAGAGATCGAACAACGGTTTACCATGACCAAATTTTGGGTAATCCCTTAAACAAAAGAGGTGGTCGAAGACATTTGGGATGTCTTGGTTGGAGATGAACAATCGGTGGGGGAGAATGATATGGAGCTCAATAACGAGATCACAACCTGGGTAACCCAGGCCACGAGTTTGAAGCGGGGTGTCAAAGAAGAGGTCGACAAATTGGTGGAGGAAGATGAAGATGAAGTCCCTGTTCCAGGGCGGGCACCCAAGAAACAACGGGTGGTCATCAAAGATGATGAGGAGGAAAGAGAAGAGAGGTAGAGGTGGTGCCAATGTTATTCTTAGAACCTGACCCCATCTTCGAAGTAAGCTTTTAGTTGTTGTTGTTTTTTTTTAAGGATGAGGTTACTGATGAGTTTTGTTTAGACATCAAATACCATCAAAGACCCAATTGGGGAGCCTGCGTTGCTTTTGCCAACTGAGGCGAACCCTCCGGTCACGGGTGGAAACAAAGAACCTGAAGAAACACTGGACCAGGTGTGGTCAAAAAAACCTTGTCAAGGTCGACGAGTAAGGTTTGCAGAAGAGTTGTGTGGGGAGGTCGACACAATTATCGACGCTGCTTCCTTCAACGTGGCAGAGGAACTCTTGGAGATTGGAGAGGTGGTTCCGGTAGGAGAGGAGGAGGTATTTGAGAAATGCAGGAAGGAGATAAGGGTAGTTTTGGAGAAGATGAAAAGATTGGTTTGAGAAAAATTAAAAGAGAAAAATTTTAAATGAAAAGGAGAGATGTAAAGAAGTAGAAAAGTAGAATTGTATTTTAGTTTTATTTTATTTTATTTTTATTTTATTTTATTTTTTTATTATTGTAGGTGAATATTATTATTTTTATAAGATTTAGGAGAGAGAGAAGAAAAAAGAAGTTTTTTAAATAAAATTTTGCTTTAGAATTTGAAAGAAGAAAATTAAAATAAGAAAGAAAAAAGTTATTTAATTGAAGGAAGTTTTAAGATTTTTTTTTTTAAAAGAAAAATTTATGTAAGAAAAGAGGGAGAAAAAGAAACGGTTGGTGATTGAGATGAGTTTGTTGAATTGAGAATTTAATGAAAGAAGAATTTGTTTTTTTGAAAAAAGTTGTTGATTGATTTTTTTTTTTTTTTTTAGGAAATTTTAGTTGAAAAGAGAGGAAGAAAAAAGAAAAGAAAAAAAAAACAGAATTTAGAATTTGAAGAGAATTTGAAAAGAAGAATCATTTGTTTGAAGAATTTTTATAGGGAGATTTAGAGGTTGAAGTTAAGTTTGAGGAAATGGTTGTGTCGTACAAGATTTGATGATTCGAAGGAAAGAAAGTTTTAAAAAAAATTTTTAGGAAAGAAAATTTTATAGCAAATTTTAAATTTAAGAAAAGAATGTATTTAGAAAATTGAAAAAGAAAAAAAAAAGAAAATTTTTAGAGAGATTTAAGAGTTTTTTTTATTTTATTTTATTATTTATATTTGTTCTATTTATTTTATTTTATTTTATTTTATTTTATTATTTATATTTATTCTTTTTATTTTATTTTTATTTTTTTTATTTAATTTTAATTTTAATTTTATTTTTAGTTGGTTTTGGAGGAAATTTTATAGAAGGAGAAGAAAGAAAAAGAAGAGAAAAAAGAAAACAAGGCTATAAAATTTTAGAGGTGTTTTAGATTTTTTACGAGAAAAAGAAAGAAAGAAAAAGAAAAAGAAAATTTAAAATAAAAGAAATTTTAAGGTTTTGGTTTTAAAGGATATTTCAAATGAAAAGATTTTAGGAGTTCAGGGGTGTTAGAAACATTGATGGCTGGTTCCCACGATTTTTTGTCTGAGTCATTGAGGAAGCCTTCCCATTCCACGAGGTATTGAAGTTTCCCCTTCAGCATTCTTGAATCAAGGATACGACTTACTTCCCATTCTAGATGATCTTCTACTTTGACCGGTTCCGGAGGGGGCTGGTTCTTGCCCGGGTATATTTCTCGAGCCAGTTCCAGGAGAGATACATGGAAAACAGGGTGAATCGCCTGCCATTTAGGAGGTAACTTGAGTCGAAACGCAGTTTTAGAGACTTCAGAGTCAATTTCGAATGGTCCCAAGCGCTTTTCAGCCAGTTTCTTTGATGGTCGTGTTGTTTGAATGTTTTGTGCATCGAGCCATACTTTGTCGCCTGGTTTAAAGGAAGGAGCAGATTGTCGATGTTTGTCGGCCTGTTCCTTGTATCTTCGAATCGCTGATTCCAAATTTGTTTTAAGTTCTTCTTGGAGTCGTGATATAGTTCGAAGATAATGTTCCTCAGGATGATTAGTTCCTACATGGATTGAGTTGAATCGAGGATGTCATCCATAAATGGTTTCGAAGGGAAATTGTTGTGTCGAAGAATGAGTCGAGTTATTATAAGAAAATTTGGCCAATGGTAACCATGTGGTCCAATCGTCTTGTTGGTAACTGACATACATTCGAAGATATAGTTTGAGGATTTGGTTGACTCTTTCTGTTTGACCATTGGTTTCAGGGTGATAGGCCGTGGAGAGGTTCCTCGTGATATTGAGTTGTCGACACAGTTGGGTCCAGAATGTGGATACAAACAATGAGCCTCTATCTGAAATAATATCATTTGGTAAGCCGTGTTTGGAAAATACATATTCTAGAAACAATTTTGACAAATCTTCTGCTGTAGCAGTAGTAGTGGTTTTAATGAAAATAGACATTTTTGAAAATCTATCTACTATTACTAATATGGTATCAAAATCATTAGAAAAAGGAAGTTGAGAAATGAAATCCATCGATAAAGATTCCCAAGGTTTAGAGGGAATAGGAAGTGGTTGAAGCAAACCATGCTTCCGGTCACGGGAAGCCTTATTCCTATTACATTTGTAACAAGCTTTTATATAGGCCTTGATTTCCCTGGTCATACCTGGCCAGAAGAAATCCCTCGCTATTAACTGGTAGGTTTTATCAACCCCAAAATGACCAGCTAATGGAGAATCATGTCGACTGTTGAAAATCCATAATTTTATCTCATTGTTGTTGGGTATGACTACTCTACCTGATTCAATACTAAATCTTTTGGCCCCTTACTTCAAGAGTATTTTGTCTTTTAACCCTAAACAATATTCATCCTTCAACTGAGCTTCGAGGATGTTGGATAGTGGATTTCAAAAAGATTGAATTGTCATTGAATTAAGTTGATGAGTCTTTAAAATTTATTCGTTGAAGATTGATTGCACATTTGCTGGGTTCTTGTCAGCAAATGCGTCCCCCCGCTGTGGGTAAACGTCGTCCGGACGTGACAAGATATCTGGGACAATGCAGTTTTTACCTGGGCAATAGGAAATAGAGAAGGAAAATTCAGACAAAAATTCAGCCCACCTGGCTTGACGCCTGGTTAACACTTTGGAAGACATGAAGTATTTTAAAGCATTATGATCTGTTAAAATTTGAAAAGGACCATCTAGGCTGAGAAGAAAAGAACGCCATTTTTTAAGACAATGGATAATAGCTAAAAGCTCTTTGTCATGAATTTCATAGATTAATTCTGCTGCAATGAGTTTGCGTGACTCAAAAGCAACAGGATGAAACAATTTTGTTTCAGGATTTAATTGGGAGATGACCCCTGCAGTAGCATAATCGCTTGCATCTGTCTCAACTATTGTCGAAGCAGAAGGATTAAAATGTCAAAGAATTGGGGCTGTGGTGAACGCCGTTTTTAGTGCTTCAAATTCCTTTAGTGCTGTAGAAGTAAACACACAAGGAATGTCTTTTCTAAGAAGAGAAGTAAGATTGGAAATAGTTTTAGAGTAATCTTTAATAAATCTTCTATAGAAG
This sequence comes from Hemileia vastatrix, assembly GCA_030280995.1. Classification (NCBI taxonomy): domain Eukaryota; kingdom Fungi; phylum Basidiomycota; class Pucciniomycetes; order Pucciniales; family Zaghouaniaceae; genus Hemileia; species Hemileia vastatrix. Next base: position 24,501,163 of record JASXTE010000016.1, on the reverse strand, counting down.
TTTGAAAAACCCAAAAATCCTTGGAGCAATTTAATGTTTTTGGGCTCAGGCCATTCCACGATTTTCTGGACTTTTTTGTCATCCATGACTAAACCGTCAGTGGACAACGTGAAACCCAAAAAATCAATTGATTTGAGGTGGAATTCGCATTTATTATGCTTGACGTAGAGACCATGATCTTGAAGACGATTTAGGACTTGTCGAACATGATGAATATGTTCATCCAGTGTCTTCAAGAAAATTAAAATATCATCTAAATAGACGACTACAAATTGTTCAACAACATCTTGAAAGATGTCATTAACAAAAGTTTGAAAAGTTGAAGGTGCGTTACATAATCCAAAAGGCATAACTAAATATTCAAAACTACCAAATCTAGTGCGCATTGCAGTCAGTGGTTCATGACCTTCTGCAATGCGAATCAGATTGTAAGCGCCTCTAAGATCAATTTTAGAAAAGAAATTAGCACCATTGAAAAGGGTAAGAAGTAATGACATAGGAGGAACAGGATATGCATTCTTCTTCGTGACTGTGTTGAGCTTTCTATAGTCAACACACAACCTAAGACTACTGTCCTTTTTTTTACAAAGAGGACAGGGGAGCCGGTTGGAGATTTACCGGCTCTGATGAAACCTTTGGCTACATTCTCTGCAATGTAGTCTCAAAGAACTTGAGATTCGTCCTTTGACAAAGAATAGACGGGACCTGCCGGAGGTACTGGGCCTATTAACTCTATTTGATGGTCGTAGGGTCGATGAGGTGGTAACGTATCGGCCTTGCGGATTGAGAAAAAATCGAGGAAGTTGTGATAGAATTCTGGTAGAGTTGATTTAATGGCTTCAATGTTGATTTGGTCGTCCTCTTCATCTTCGAGAGAATCTGTCGAGGGGATACCTGTATTGATAGAGCATAATTTGAATACTTCGAGGCAATTTAAATCCTCTTCGAGTGAAGTCATCGAGCTAGAAGGGTTAGCCAATTGCTCATTTAGAGAAAGATCAGATGCTTGCAAGTCATCTGGCAGAGACTTGTCCTCTAGCAGGACGTTGTCAGGCGGGTTGTTTAACTCCCTATTGACCTGCATTGAAGAATCAGAAATATACTTAGAACGTGGGGTTATCAATCCCTTAGTCCAATCAATTTCGGGATTCCAATGCGTTGAAAAGTCATGGCCAAGAATGGTATCGTCCATCCTTGGGGCGTTCAAGACTGATAATTCCCACTCAAAGGGGGGAAAGTTTGGAAAGTTGAAAACCCATAAAACTTTCTTACTTACCCAATATTTGGGTTCCTCTGATTTGACCAAATAGATTGGAGTTCAATCAATATCTGTAAATGTTAGTTGAAGCTTCTTGGCAAAAGATAAACTAACAAAAGAAATTGAAGCTCCAGAGTCTATAAGACAACTGAAGGGGATATCCTCCTTAAAAAGAATGAATCTCAAGCGGTTTAAGGCAACTCCAGTCCTTAAGACATGGAGTTTCTGTGCACTGGGAGAGATAAGATAGTTTGCTTTGCACACAAGTAAACTATCTACTAGTTTTTTGACTTTGAACTAGTACCTTCTCTTTCCTTCAACTTTACACAGTCTTCCAACTTGTGCTTACCCCCACAATACATACATAACCCATTATCTGCTCATCTCTTCCTCTCAGCTTCTTTAAGTTCCCCTTTAGGATCCAGTACTTTGCTGATATTGCCTGGGGTCGAGCCTTTTGGTCGAGGTTTATCCTTTCCTTTATTGGGTTTGGATTGAGTTGAGGAGGATTGATTTGGTTGTGGGTGTAAAGAAGTTCCCGATTTAAAATTTAGGCCTTGAGATTTGTTAGCATATCGACGATGTTGAAGTCGTCCTTGATAAACGCCGTCAAGTTCAAGTGTTCGATCCATTAAATCCATTAAAGTAGTCATCTTCTGACCGTGAAGATTTAATTGATCCAGAATCCTAGAAGGAAGTCCTTTCTTGAAATGATACTTAAGGGCAGCATCATTCCAACCTACTCGAGTTTGAAGTGCTCTGAAGTTCGAGATATATTCAGAGGCTTTACCATTATCACTCATGCGAAGAAAATCAAGTTCAATTTCTGCGTTGTCAGTTTCATTAGGGTCCCCAAACAACGTAAAAAGTTGGTCTTTGAATATTTCCCAATTATTGATAAGTAAGTGGGTTTCTGTCGAAGAAAGCATGAGCAGATAAGGTTCAAACCATCTTGCTGCTTTCCTGGCTAGGAATGAAGAAGCGTAAACAACCTTTGATTGGTCGCTGTTAAAGCTTCGAGGGTCATTATGGAACAGTAGCTTTCAGGTTTGCAAGAAAGGTTGCAATCTGTCGGGGTGATCTCCGTCGAATTTGTCACAAGATTTCATAGAAGGAGTTTTGAACTTAGATCCCTCTGAAGACGTTGGATTTGAAAGGGTTTTCATGACAAGTCTCATGAAATCTTCCAGAGAGTTAGATGGTCCAGGTTCTGAGGATTGACCAGAAGGGTGATTGGCTGGGGCGGATGGTGCCTCGTGCATTGTATCCTCCCCTTCTTCTTCATCACTAGAATCCTCAAAATCTTGTGGGATGTCTTCTACAGATTGAACTGAATGTTGCCGTTCCCTAAGGTTGAGTGGTTCCAAAGAGTGAGTGCGGGAAACAGACCTTGTGGCTGTTGGCCTGCCCCTAGCGCGAGCTCTAGTATTAGCGCCCGGAGGAGGAGTTTTTTGAACAGGTGCCATTTTAAGACTTTAAAAACACCTAAAAGGACGTAGTAGTGCAAAGAATGAGAAATACGGAGAATTAAATTATACTGTCACCGGATGACCTACGCACAAGGTCGAGGATGTTCCTGAAAGTGAGATGAGAGATTTAGAAACTTCTTTGAAGCACAGAGGAATGATTCGAGGAAGTGATTCGAAGGTCACTCAAAGTAAGAGCTACAGGTTTGAGGTAGATTCAAGAAGAATTATAAAATAGTTTCAAAGGTAATAGGAATTCTTAAGATCTCACAAAGGGTTTAAAACCCAATAATCAAAGGTTTAGGATTTAGAAATGAATATTGAGAAAATAAAAGAAAGATACAATAACAATGATTTAACTTAAAGATTTCTACCACTATTAATGTAAATACGTTTTATAATTTAATTCTAAGGAATATCGAACCAAATACCCAACCCTTTTATATCCTTTATACCTCCTCGCATTGACCTCCCTTTCATCGCACCATTCCCATACCATTGACCATTACTAACATAGACTAAGACCCTCTTTGCTAAATATCCGTCCATGCTCAATTTACCCCTTTTTAATTAATTAACAAAACTTTTAATGAAAACTACTACTGTACTATTACGTTGATCCTAGCGATGTGCGTTGCCTATTGAAAAGGAGACTAAGGCACCCTATTGGGAGATTGACTAATTTAGATTTAGAGTTTAGGATAGTGCAGTTAAATAGTAAGTACACAAAGGGGAATCACAGTTGCTATGGAGAATTGCTTTCTGCGCTTCGAGTATAGATTTAGGACTCGATATTATTGATTTAATGAGCTGCTTTTGCCTCGAGTGTCATGTGGCTTGTGACAGTATTTGACGTTTGTGCCTCACTCATATTTATCATTTGATTGATTTTTGTCACCATTATGTTATTAATATTATAAGTATAGCAAAAACTTGTGTGCCCAACGCATACTGGGTGATGTTACACCTTTTATAATATTATTAAATAAAGGTAAAAAAATATGAAAATAATTTGTTTTACAAAAAATAAATTGATATACAAAAGCAATATGAGGGAGAAAAAGGTAAAATTAATCTCAAAGAGATCAATTATGAAAAACAAAATACTAGTAAAATTCTTGCTCTCAAGAGCCAGAAGAAGTGTAGAAAAAAATGGGAGCCATCAGGGCTAAATTGTTATAAGTGACCTTTTTTTTAAAGATAAAAAATTATACACCTGAGGTTGGGAAGAACAACAGGTGGATGATTCAGCTAAACCTAACTGCTTGTAGTGAAGTTTAATAAAAAAATGTTTTTTTGTTGCCATATAGAGAATTGATCCCATCTGACTGAACGTGACTATAGGTGTCCAGCACAAGTTTGGCCGAACTTGTGCTGGACACTTTTATGATGGAGAGTAGCTTGGGTGGAAATTTTCTTCAGTTCGTTCATCTTGTATTTCTCATAAACATGTCTACTGGTATTTTATCAGTCTGTATCTTTTATATTTATCATCCGGTTAATATTTTATCACCATTATATTATTAATGTTATTAGTATAGCAAAAACTTGTGTGCCAAATGCATACCATGTGAAGTTATACCTTCAATAACTTTTTAAAATAGACGTAAATAAATATGGAAAGGATTAGTTTTACAAAAGTTAAATAGAAATTTAAAAGTAAAAAGAGGAATAAAAGAGTAAAATAAAAGTCAAAGAGTTAAAATATGAAAAAAATACTGGTAAAATTCCTGCTATCAAGAGCCAGTAGAGGTGTTAAAGCAAATGGGAGCCATCAGGGCTTAATTGTAATAAGTGACCTTTTCTTTAAAGATAAAAAATTATACACCTGATATTGGGCAGAACAGCAGGTGGATGATTCAGCTAAACCAAACTACCTCTAGTGAAATTTGATAAAAAAAATTTTTTGTTGCCATACAGAGAATTGATCCCATATGACTGCACATGACCAAAAGTGTCCAGCACAAGTTCAGCCAAACTTGTGCTGGACACTTTTATGATGGAGAGTAGCTAGGGTGCAGGTCTTCTTCAGTGCAACTGTTATTTTTTTAAAACATGTCAAATGGTATTTGATATTTCTGTGTTATTCATATTTTATTATCTGATTAATTTTTTGTCATTAAACTTTTATTAATTTTATTAGTATAGAAAAAACTTTTGTGCCAAATGCATGCCATGTTATATTACACCTTTTATAAAATTATTAAAAAATGTTAAAAAAATATGAAAATGATTTCTTTTCCAAAATTATAAATTAATATCCAAATGTAAAATGAGTGATAAAAAAGTAAAGTAAAATAGATCAAATATGAAAAAAAAAAATTCAAGAAAAATTCCTGCCTTCAAGAGCCAGTAGAGGTGTTGAAACAAATGGGTGCCATCAGGGCTAAATTGATAAAATTTAATTTTTTTTAATGATAAAAAATTTTTCACCTGAGGTTTGGAAAAACTCAAGGTGGATAATTCAGCCATACCAAACTACTTCTAATGTAATTAGTTAGCATTTTTTTAATTTAATTTCCACAGAGTGAATTGATCCCATCTGACTGCACCTGAACAAAATTGTCCAGCACAAGTTCGGCCAAACTTGTGCTGGACACTTTTATGATGGAGAGTAGCTAGGGTGGAAGTGTTTCTCAGTACATCAGTTTTTTGTTTTTCACATTTCTATTGGGTTTTTAACTTTTTTTTATCATTCATATTTATCTTATAATTAATTTTTTGTCACCATATATATTATTAATGTTTCTAGTATAGCAAAAACCTGCATGCCAAATGAAAAATTGGTGATGTTACAACTTTAATAATATTATTATATAAAGTTAAAAAAATATGAATATGTTTAGTTTTTAAAAAAATAAATTGATATTTAAAATTAAAAAGAGTAATAGAAAAGTAAAATGAAAATAAATGGGATCAAATACGAAATAAAAAATACAAGTAAAATTTTTACTATCAAGAGCCAAAAGTGGTGTTGGGACAGTTGGGGACCCCTAGGTCAAGACTTGGTCTAAACTTACTTTTATGTATAGCTAACAAATTTTGAACTGAGGTTTGGACAGACTTCCAGGGGACAATTTTACAATATTAAACATTCTTTAATTCAATAATTGAGTGAAATATCATTTTTATTGCCATAGAGAGAATTTATCTCATATGACTTCATGCAACCAAAAGTGTCCAGCACAAGTTTGGCCGAACTTGTGATGGACACTTTTATAATTGAGAGTAGGCATACAGCAAATCTTCTTAAACTCAAAAGGGATTTCTTATAAACATTTCCACTGGAATTTAATCTTTCTGTGTCATTTAAATTTACCATTTGGTTAATTTTTTGTCATCATTATATTGTTAACGTTATTACTATAGTAATAACTTGTGTGAAAAATGCATACCAGGTGGTGTTCCACCTTTAATCATATATTATTAAATAAAGGTATAAGAATATGAAAATTATTTATTTTAAAAATTAAAAATTGATATCCAAAGCAATATGAGCAATAAAAAAGTAAATTAAAAGGGATAAAATAAGAAAAAAAAATCTAAGGAAAATTGCCACTATCAATAACAAGTAGAGGTGTTAGATCAAATGTGCACCACCAGGGCTAAACTTGCACTATATTTTCTTTTTTGTTAAACCAAAGAAAGTGTCCTGATGAGTTTTGAAAATTCATCAAGAGGACATTTTGGCAATATCAAACTACTTATTGTGCAATGATTGAGCAAAATGTCATTTTCATTTCCATAGAGTAAATTTATCCCATCTGACTGCATGCAACCAAAAGTGTCCAGCACAAGTTCGGCCGAACTTATGCTGGTCACTTTTATGATGGTGAGTATCTAGGGTGCAGGTCTTCTTCAGTTCATCAGGTATTCCTTATAAACAAATTCACTTTTATATGATCTTTCTGTGTCATTCATATTTATCATTTGATTCATTGTTTTTCACCATTATAATATTAATGTTATTAGTATTGAAAAAAATTGTAAGCCAAATGCATACTGGGAGATGCTACATCTTTCATAATATTATTAAATAAAAGTAAAAAAAATATGAAAATTATTTTTTTACAATAAATAAATTGATATTTGTAAGCAAAAACAGGAATAAAAAAGTAAAATAAAAGTGATTAAATATGAAATTAAACATTCAAATAAAATTTCTGCCATCAAAGATATTTTGAGTTTTCAGACCAAATTTGCACCACCAGTTCTAGATTTGGAATATGTTTTCTTTTTTTTAAAATTATTAAAAGTGTCCACCTGATTCTTTCCAAAAAATCAGGAGGAAAGTATAGCAGTATAAAGCTACTTCTTGTGCAATGATTGAGCAAAAATTCATTTTAACTTCCATTGAGTAAATTTATCCCATCTGACTGCATGCAACCAAAAGTGACCAGCACACACTCAGCTGAAATTGTGCTGGACACCTTTATGATGGAGAGTAGCTAGGGTGCAAGTCTTCTTCAGTTAATCTTATATTCATTTTAAAGATGTCTATGGGTATTTGATCTTTCTGTGTCATCCATATTTATTATTTGATTATTTTTTAGTCACCATTATATTATTAATGTTTTTAGTTTAGCAAAAAAATGTGTAATGAATTTACACTGGATGATTTTACAACTTTAATAATATAATATAATAAATAAAAAAAAATGTGAAACTTATCAGTTTTACCAAAATAAAATTGATATTTAAAAGCTAAATGATAAATAAAAGTGTAAGATTAAAATTAAAGAGATCAAACATGAAATAAAGATATTAAGTATAATTTCTGCTATCATGAGCCAGTAGAGGCTTCAGAAAAAATGGGCACCATCATAGATTAACATGGATCAAATTTACTTTTTACCAAAGGAAAAAATTGTCTACCTTAGGTTTGGAAAAACTTCCAGGGGACAATTTGTCTATATAAAACTACTTTCAGTGCAATGATGGAGTGATAATTCAGTCTCATTTCCATAAAAAGAATTGATTGCGTCTGACGGCATGCAACGAAAAGTGTCCAGCACAAGTTTGGCCAAACTTGTGCTGGACACTTTTATCATGAAGAGTAGCCAGGGTGCAAGTCATTTTTAATCATCTGAAATTTCTTATAAACATTTCCACTTTTATTAAATCTTTGTGCCTCACTCATATTTATCAATTGATTAATTTTTTGTCACCATTATATTATTAATATTATCAGTATAGCAAAAATAGTGTGCCAAATGAATACTGGGTGATGTTACACCTTTTATAATATTATTAAATAAAGGTAAAAAATATTAAAATGATTTATTTTACAAAAAATAAACTTCTATCCAAAAGCAATATGAGAGGAATAAAGTAAAATAAAAGAAATCAAAGATGAAATTTAAAATCCAAGTTAAATTCTTGCCATAAACAGAAAAAAGAGATGTTGAATTAAATTAGAACAATCAGGGCTAAACTTTCACTAAATTTTATTTTTTTGTAAAAATAAAATAAAAATCCACTTGAGCTTTACCAAAACTTCAGCATGAAAATTTTGCCATATCAAACTACTTCTAGTGTAATTTTATATCAAAAATTTATCTTCATTTCCATAGAGAGAATTGCTCCCATCTGACTGCACCTGACCATAAGTGTCCAGCACAAGTTCGGCCAAACTTGTGCTGGACACTTCTATAATGGAGAGTAGCTAGGGTAGAATTTTTCTTCAGTTCATCTAGTATTTCTTACAAACATGTCTACTGGTATTTTATATTTCTTCACTCATTAATATCATTTGATTAATTTTTGGTCGCCATTATATTATTAATTTTATAAGTATAGAAAAAACTCATGTGCCAAATGCATACCAGGTGATGTTATGCCATTTATAATATTATTAAATAAATGTATAAAAATATGAAAATAGTTTCTTTTAAAAATTATTAATTGATATCCAAAATCAATATTAAGAATAATAAACTAAGTTAAAGGGATCAAATATGAAAAAAGAAATCCAATTAATATTCCTACTATCAAAGGCCAGTAGAGGTGTTGAAGCAAATGAGAGCCATCAGGGATAAATTTTACTAAATTGACTTTTTTTCAAAGATAAAAAATTGTGGACCTGTGGTTTGGATGAAATCTAGGTAGAACATTTGGTTATGTAAAACTACTTCTAGTGAAGTTTTTTATCCAAAAAATTTTTTTCATTGCCATAGCAAGAATTGATCTCATATGACTGCAACTGACCAAAAGTGTCCAGCCCAAGTTAGGCCGAACTTGTGCTGGACACTTTTTTGATGGTGAGTATCTAGGGTGCAGCTCTTCTTAAGTGCAACTGGTATTTTTTTAAAACATATCCACTGGTATTTGATCTTTCTGTTATATTAATATTTTATCATTTGATCAATTTTTTGTTATCAGTATATTATTATTTTTATTAGTATAGCAAAAAAACATGTGCCAAATGCTTACAGGGTGATGTTAAACCTTTAATAATTTTATTAAATACAGGTAAAAAATTATGAAAATGATTTGTTTTACATAAAATTAATTGATATCTAAAAGAAAAAAAAGGGATAAAAAGAAATAGGTTGAATAATAGGGATTTTATATGAAATTCAAAATTCAAGCTAAATGCCTACTTTCAAGGCTCAGAAGAGGTGTTGGATAAAATGGGAATCATCAGGAATAAAATTTTACTTTATTTGATTTTTTGAAAAACTAAATGAAGTTTTCAACTGATTTTTTTCCAATATTTAGTTGGACACTTTATCTATATCAAATAACTTCTAGTACCATGATTGACCAAATTAAATCCTCATTTCCATATGCAGAATTGATCCCATATGGCTGGACCAGGCCAAAGGTGTCAACCACAAGTTTGAGAATTCTGTGGTGGTGGAGACTTTTATGATGGACAGTAGTAGGGTGCAAGTCTTCTTTAGTTAATCTAGTATTCCTCATAAACATTTCCAACTTATTTTTGGCCAAAAATCAGGTGGAAAGTTTTTCCATATAAAATTACCTCTAATTCCATGATTGACTAAAAATTGATTCTCATTGCCATATAGAGAGTTGATCCCATATGACTGGATCTGGCAAAAGTGTCACCACAATTTTTGATAAACTTAAGTTTGAAAATTTTATGATGGAATGTAATTGCAAGTTTTCTTCATTTCATCAAGTAATCCTCATAAAAATTTCCACCTGTATTTTGGCCAAACTATAGGTGGACACTTTGGCCATATTAAATTAATTCTAGTTCCATGTTGATAAAAAACTGATACTTATTGCCATATAAAGATATTAAACCCATCAGACTGTGCCTTTCCAAAAGTGTCTACCTGAATTATGGCTAAACCTCAGTTGGACACTTTTATGATGCAGAGTAGCTAGGGCAAAAGTATTCTTCAGTTAATTTGGTATTCATAATAAATTTATCCTCCTGAAGTTTATCCTAACTTGAGGTGGACAATTTCGGAAAGCACCAGTTAGTCACTATCCATCAAAAAAGTGTTCACCAAAATTTTAGCTAAACTTGTGGTGGACCCCTTTGATCAGCCACAGTCAGATGAGATCCACTCTTTAGATGGGAATGAGGATGATGTTTTGGTCAATCATGGAAATAGAAGTAGTGTGATGTGGCCAAATTACCCCCCTGAAGGTCAGACAAACCTCAGAAGGACACTTTTTAGCAGGGAGTAACTGAGAAAAATTCATTTATCAGAAGGAAAATCTTTTATTGGATAGATTCCAAGGTTTCATACTTGTGTATTATGGTCAGTATTAATTTTGAAAGTGTCTGTCCAAGCAATTTCATTGCCCATCATGACTCATTTTGTTTTAAATGTTTCAAACTGCGTGATACAGTATTAAGGTGTCACATAGTATAATTAAGTTCTATTACGTGCCCTCCTATGATGCCTAAATTTATAATTTAATATCTTACGTAATAATTTTTTTTATATAAATTCATCAATATTTTATTTTATTATCAAATTTAATAGAGCAAGTATCCTGAATTATTATATATGCATAAGCTTAGGTTAGATCAATTTGTGCTCAATTTGTTCTCATCAGAGGACCAAAATTAAGTTCTGGAGGATCAACTTGTGCATAATTTGGAATCAGTTGATATTCTGTCTATAATCAATCTGAGAATAAATGTAAATCTAACTCTAATTTACTTATGTTTATAAAGTATTCATAAACCTGGCATATTTAAGGGACACTCTAAATTTCAAGAGAGGGGATTGCTAGCAATTCAACCCTAGATTTCTCATGGTGAAACTGGCTGAAAAGTGCTTGGGACAAATCAAAATCGACTCCGAAGTACCTAAAGCTGCATTTGGACTCAAGCTACCTCCTAAATGGCAGGCTATTCACCCTGTTTTCCATGTATCTATCCTGGAACTGGCTCGAGAAACATGCCCAGGCAGGAGCAAACCTTCTCCGGAACTGGTTGAAGTAGAAGACCATCTAGAGTGGGAAGTAAGCCATATCCTTGATTCAAAATTGCGCAAGGGGAAACTTCAATACATTGTGGAATGGGAAGGCTTCCTCGATGACTCAGACAAAACATCCTGGGAACCAGCCATCAATGTTTCTAATGCCCCTGAAATGCTAAAATCTTTGCATCTTAAATATCCTTTAAAGCCAAAACCTTAAAAATCTCTTTTATTTTTCTTTTCTTTTCTTTTCTTAAAATTTTAAAACTTCTTCTCTTCTAAAAAATCCTTAATCTGTTTTCTTTCTTCAGCCTTTTCTTTTTTCAAAAAGCTTTTTCAACCTTCTTTTTAAAAAAAATAAAAAAAACAAAATGAAACAAAATAAAATAAAATAAAATTAAAATTAAAATTAAAAATTGAAAAAAACAAAAACAAAAACATAGTCTGAAAAAATTCATCAAAATAAAATCTTAAAAATCAATAATTCCTTTAAATTTCTTTCTTTTCTCCTTTCTCCTTTCAAACTTTTTTATTTTTTTTAAAAAAAAAATACAATTTTCATTTCCTTATTTCTTTTTCTTTGAACTATCAAAATTTTTCATGAACTCAATACAAAAACCTTTCTTAAACTTCACTTCAACCTTTAAATTTCTCGTTGAAAATCTCTTTTCTTTCAAATTCTTTTTTTTTCAAAACTATTTTTTTCCTTTCTTTTTGAATAATCAAAATTCCTCAAAAACGTCAAAAATAAACTTGAATAAATTTTCACAAATAAAAATTTTTCTTTTTCTCATTAAATTTTCATTTAAACATAAAAAACCGAAATTTTCAATTAAGTATTTTTTCTTACTTAAAATTTTTTTTTTCAAAACTTAAACTAAAATTTTCTCAGTTTAATATTCTTTATTTTCTTCTTTCAAATTTTGAAACAAAATTTTTTTCTTCTCTCTCTTTTTTTTCTCTTTTTCTTTCCCTTTCAAAATCTTATAAAATATATAAATTTCAATAAAAACAAAAAAATCAATAAAATAAATAAATACACAAATTACATTTGCTTTCTACTTTTTTTTACTTTTCTACCCATTTCAAATCTTCTCCTGCATTTTCTCCCAAACCAACTTCTTCATTTTCTTCAACACCACCCTTATTTCCTTTCTGAATTTTTTAAATACCTCCTCCTCTCCTACCAGTACCACCTCCCCAATTTCAATTAACTCTTCTGCCACATTGAAGGAGGCGGAATCAACAATCTTGTCAATCTCTTCACTTAAGTTTTCAATGAATCAAACTTGTCAACCCTGCCGAGGTTTCTTTGTCCACACCTGGTCAAGGGTTTCCTTATTCTCCTCCCTCTAATCAACTGCTGGTTGACTGGCCTCAACTGGCAGCAATGGAACAGCTTCCACAATCGGAGCTTCTGTGATGACATCTGAATTTTAAAATTTATAACATATATTCATCAGTGTAACTCAGAAAATTGAAACAAGAAAAGGTAAAACTCACCTCAAAAACAGGATCAGGTTTTAAAAACAGCCTTGGAGTGACCTCTATTGTCACTCCCTTCTCCTCTTCATCATCATCCTGGATGATCATCTGCCGCTGTAGAAAATCCTATAGTACTAGCTATAGGCCTTGACCAAGGGAGTTGGAGAAAAAACAGAGAGAAAATCCCCTTTCCCTTTAGAAAAATAAGTGAGATTGACCTGTTGCAGCAAATGGGAGATCTGTTTGCTAGACCCTCTAATTAAACACACTTGACCCCTTTAAAAGTGAAGATAATAGTCCCAGACAGACTACCAGAAAGAGTTGAAGTGAACAGTAATATATTCCAACAAAACACAAGCCAATGAGACAGTGAGGAACAATGAGGTGATGAGTAAAGAGATAAGATTCTCTCCTAAAAAATTTCCCACACACGCATAATACAGCCAGTGCACAGACCACCCTGACCAATTCCCCACCCAAAATCCAGCCAAATTGAATAAAAACTCTCCAGAAGCGCTCCCCAACCTTCTAAAACAGAGTCCGGAGGGCTGCCCGACGTCGGAGGTTCCTCCTAGGGGCGGGTTGGCCACTTCTAGGCCCTAAAACACCCATACAACCAATAAAAACCCATAACTTCACTAATAAACAAGATAAACACACATAAGACATACCAAAATGAAAATAAAATAAAGGAAAATAAGCTGAGACATAATAAGTGACCCTAGCTTAAGCCTACATAAGCACCACTAAGCAATAAACATCCGATAAATACTAATAACAACACTATAACTACCCTATAAAACAAGGTAACCACCCATAAGGGATACCAAAATGAAGAGAAAAGAAAGGACATTAAGCTGAGACATAATAAGTGACCCTAGATTAAGCCTCCATAAGAACTACTAAGTATCACCTAAAGCTGAAAAAAACCACTAATAACACCATAACCCCAATAACACCCTACATACCAAATACCCCCAAACATGCACTTCAAAGGCCTACCCAGGTTTGGTTCACCACTTCCTCCCTCCAATCAAGAATGTCCCCATTCTTACTTTGCCAACAGCAATGTTTGAACACTTCTCCAGAATCTTTACAAACAGTCCATTTCTCTCTTCCACCAGATCCTATTCCATCCTAAGTGAACTTCTGAACCATCAATCCAAGCTTCTTCTTTAAAACATCTCTTGCACCATGCCTTTAAATTCAATCTATCTCCGTGAAAAAAAACTCTTTCTTCTGTTCCTGAATTCCAACTCTGGCTGTACCAGCCTCCAAAAATGAAAAGTAATATCCAGTTGACAAGTCTTCCTGACTATAACCATCTACCAGCATAAAAATCTCCTCATTTTATAGTCTTGGGGGACTCACAACCCTCAGTTTAAAGTCTTGGGGTACTAACAGCCCTCAGTTTAAAGTCTTGGGGGACTAACAGCCCTCAGCTTATAGTCTTGTGGGACTCCAAAAATCCTCAGTTTATAGTCTTGGGGGACTGAAAAAACCTGAATCAGAGAACCCAGAACCAGAGATCAACCGGAAAAAGATTTAGAGAAGTAACTAACTTTCTGGGGTAACTGTATATAGAGCTGCCAGCCCATCAGTCACCCCCAAACTGGCCTTTACAAAATTCAGAAGTTCCCCCTTGGATCCTCATTCCTTTAAACTTCCACATCACACTGCCTCCCATTCCTCAGTTTATAGTCTTGGGGGAATTCACCATCAACAATCCTCAGTTTATTAAAGTCTTGACAGACTACTTCTTGACAAAATCTTGAAACCAGCCAGTTTAAAGTCTTTGAGGACTACTAGATCGACAGTAGTAAAATTAAATTCTTGAATGAATCTTAAAAAACCAGCCAGTTTTAAGTCTTTGAGGACTAACAGAATTTTCAGTTTAAAGTCTTGATGGACTTACAACCCTCAGTTTAAAGTCTTGGGGGACTAACAGCCCTCAGTTTAAAGTCTTTGGGGACTAACAGCCCTAAGTTTAAAGTCTTGGGGGACTAACAGCCCTCAGTTTATAGTCTTGGGGGACTCCAAAAATCCTCAGCTTATAGTCTTGGGGGACTTTCCATAAAAAAAATCTTGAGCCCATAATTAAAAGATCAGTTTAAAGTCATGAAGTAATTTCCAGAAAAAAAATCTCCTTTAACAAATAAAACAAAATAAAATGGTATCCCCCAGCAAATTGATGAGCTGATACCCTGATACCTTACCCACATCCAAGTGCACCTTGATGTGGTCACACCTAAAAAAATTTAATTTTTTTATTTTTACTTTGACTCCTCCTCTTCTACCAAAAACATTGCCAGAGCCCTATCTTGAGCCTTTGAACAAACATAGCATCCATAAAAAAATTAAAAAGAAAAAAAGAGAAAAAAAGAAAATAATCTTGAATCCACCACTTTCACATCCAACACCCTAAAACCACATAGCAAAGCCAGCTCCAGGTCAGCAGAAATAATAACTGGGTGGGCTCCCTCCAATAAGTAAAAATGATGGGAGACCACCAGTGATCCACCACCAATCCAAAAGCACAAAAAGACACCCAAGGCAATACATTTTAAAGTAATAGAGGACTAAAAACCTGAATCACAAAAAAAAAAACACTAGAATTCAACTAGAAAAAAAACCAAAGGCTTGAAACAGACATTCTGGGGTAACTGTTCTACAGAGCAGCCAGCTCATCAGTTACCCCTACACTTGCCAAAATACAATCTAGAAGCCCCCCCCCTGGGTACCTTCTAACAAAAACACAACATCCAAAAAAATTAAACAAAACCAATTAACATGAGGGGTCCAGCACTTGAAGACCAAAAGAATTTCCAGTTTAAAGTCATGGTGGACTAAAAACCTGTTAAAGAAAAAAAACCAATACTAGAATTCAACAAAATTAAGAGAAGGGGTTGGAAACAGACAATCTGGGGTAACTGTTGATAGAGCAGCCAGCCCATCAGTCACCCCCACACTTGCCAAAATAAAATCTAGAAGCCCCACCCCTGGGTACCTTCTAACAAAAAGTATTTTCCAACACAAATCTTCTCCCATAAAAAACCAAAACCATTAAAACCATTAAAATTCTTAAAAGCCAAAAAAAAAAATTTAAAAAAAATTTTTTGCAGTTTAACCTCATGCTGGAAGTGAAATAAAACCAATAATCTTCATTTTTATTTTCATTTTCTTTTAAATAAAATACCCATCTTCACTTTAATTTTTCTTTTCTTCCATCTTCATTATACTAAGATTTTTTTTCTTTTTCATTATGGGAGGGCCGCCCGACATCAGAGGTGCCGCCAGAAGCGGCCCAGCCTCCCTTTTTTATATAGAGACTTGAACCAGAGAGACTGATAAGAATTGGAAAAAACAAAAAAAAATCCTGACCAAATACATAGAGGCCAAATTAAGCAAAACCAAAACAAATTAAGAAGTTTATACTCATTTCGGAGGAATCAGATTCTTGAAATACCAAAGTTTAAACAAATAAGTTTGTCCCTAGGGCCTGAACCCCCTAAGCTCCTCTTCCAATTCTGATATCCCAACATCAGACCTCCAAACAAATCTTCCATCCTCATCCATACATTGAGTCTACCATAGTTCACATTATCAGAATCCATAAATTCTCCACCCTGTGAAACATCTGGAACTTCCACCACATCTTTAAAATCAACCTCCATACCATTGACATCCAAAACATCACAATTTTCCTCTTCCCTATAGGAATATTGCTTAGAATCTGCAAAATCCTCCAGAAGAACATCCATAACATCAAAATAAAAATCCTCCTCCAAGCAGAGACCTTCTGATCTTGAGGGAACCACTTGAAAATAATCTTCCTCTATGAGAAAAAGATCCAAGACAGAATCTTTCTGTCCATCCAAAACTTCAACCGATACATCCTCCTCCAATAAGCCATTATCTGAACTTGAGAAAGAAAAATAATCATCCCACAGAAACCATTCATCCACCGCAGATTCCTTCTCAATATCCCAAAATCCTTCTTCATGACCAGACAAGTCCTCCTTCCCACATAATTCATCCAAACTTAAGGAAATACACTTATCCTCTAGTGTGTACATTTCCAAAACATCCAGTGAAGCACATTCCTGAGATCGTATGGAGTCCTTTAAAAAGGAAAAATCAGTTTCACAAACATCATCAGAGTCCTCATCTTCCAAAATTGATGGCTTCAACTCCTCCCGAGAAACTGAATTTTCCACCACAGTCTCCTGAACCTCTCCATCCAAAAGGATTTCCTCTCCAGATTCCACATCACTATCCATAATACCATCCAAATATCCCAAAATAACCTCCTTCAGAATAGCCATACCAGGAATCCTATTTTCCCTATTTGGAAGAGTCTTCATCAAGTCAGCCTTGAAAAGAATCTCCGAAACCTCCACCTTTACATTCCTACCCATGGCACTCCAAAATACATACTTGGCCCCATCTTCATGCGGTAATATATCATTATATACCAGATAATCCAGAGCCTCCCCAAACTCCTCCATAAATTCCCCATACTGAGAAAGAGAAGTTACACCACCTTTCAATTCCCACTTCCTAGCAATCCCATGAAGATCCAACATTGAGAAAGTAGTAGGCCACCTTTTAACCATTTCAATCTTCAACTTTCCCCAGTCCTGACTCCTATATCCTGCCATGCCAAAAACTTCCTTCTCCACCTCTCTATTACCAATGAAAAAGATTACTTGCCTAACCATGTCCAACAGTGAGGCCCCATCAATCTCAGCAGCAACCTCAAACCTAGCCAAAAACCCTTTACATCCTCTCCCAAAAACCTTGAACCATCCCAAGACTGAATCCTAACCATCCTAGGAATTCCAAGTTACAGCCTCCAATCTCCACCAAAGATAGCCAAAGTCCCCCCCAAGAGCCTTAGAGACCTAGGAGGGACCAAATCCAACAGAAAAGAAGACCCCTAGAGCAACCACAAAGAGATATAGAACCAAATCCAAAATCCACCAAAGAGAGAAGCCTAGATCAACAGAGATTCCAAAAAGCCAACAGATTCGTACCCCACGTTGGGTGCCAGAAATGTAGACAATCCTATAGTACTAGCTATAGGCCTTGACCAAGGGAGTTGAAGAAAAACCAGAGAGAAAATCCCCTGTCCCTTTAGAAAAATAAGTGAGATTGACCTGTTGCAGCAAATCGGAGATCTGTTTGCTAGACCCTCTAATTAAACACACTTGACCCCTTTAAAAGTGAAGATAATAGTCCCAGACAGACTACCAGAAAGAGTTGAAATGAACAGTAATATATTCCAACAAAACACAAGCCAATGAGACAGTGAGGAACAATGAGGTGATGAGTAAAGAGATAAGATTCTCCCCTTAAAATTTTCCCACACACGCATCATACAGCCAGTGCACAGACCACCCTGACCAATTCCCCACCCGAAATCCAGCCAAATTGAATGAAAACCCTCCAGAGGCGCTCCCCAACCTTCTAAAACAGAGGCGGGGGGGGACGCCTGACGTTGGAGGTGCTGCCTAGGGGTGGGAGGGCCGCTTCTAGGCCCTAAAACACCCATAAAACCAATAAAAACCCTAAAAACCCTAAAAAACCCATAACTTCACTAATAAACAAGATAAACACACATAAGACATACCAAAATGAAAATAAAATAAAGGACAATAAGCTGAGACATAATAAGTGCCCCTAGCTTAAGCCTACATAAGCACCACTAAGCAATAAAAATCTGATAAATACCAATAACAACACCATAATTACCCTATAAAACATGGTAACCACCCATAAGGGATACCAAAATAAAGAGAAAAGAAAGGACTTTAAGCTGAGACATAATAAGTGAACCTAGCTTAAGCCTCCATAAACACTACTAACTATCACCTAAAGATGAAAAAAAACCACTAATAACACCCTACATACCAAATACCCCCAAATATGCACTTCAAAGTCCTACCCAGGTTTGGATCACCACACCGCTTTTTCGAAGTCCGGTTTGAAATGGGAACCCCATCCTCATCCTCTTCAACTAGTTCATCCACCTCTTCTTCCACCCCTTGTTTTCGACCTGTGGCCTGGGCTACCCAAGTTGCCACGGTATCCTTGAACTCTTCCTCCTCTTCTTCCACCGATTGATCATCCCTGACCAACACGCCCCAAATCTCTTCAACTACCTCTTTGGTCTTAGGGATCATCCAGTACTTAGTCCCAATAAACCTTCTCTCAATATCCTCATTTTTCAAAAGGGCATCACACTTTGTGGTCTTCCAACATTGGCAGGGGCCTTTGTTGTGTGATTTGGCGCTGTTTGTGCATGTCTTAATTGACATCTGCTAAGGAATTTGGTATTTTTTTGGTTTTATTCTGTGGATATTGGGTCTGCGGGTATGTGGGTACTATCATTGTATAGCCCTGGATTTTCTCTATATTTTATGTCTTGTAGACATTTTTCATATTCTGAGTTTTAAGGGGTCATTTCCTCATTTTTCATATATAAAAGATTGCTGTTTAATTTTGTTTTTCATGTTTTACGGGCTAACCTTAAGTCTTAGGGTTAAGTGCTTAGTACCATTGGATAGAGCTAATTTTTCTTTATATTTCATGTCTCAAAGTTGTTATAGTGAAATTCCGTGTTTTAAAGGTTTTAGTAGTTGTAGCTAATTTTTCTAAGTAGATTAGTGGTTTTTGTTGGTTTTCTGGCTTCAGGGAGGCTGGGCCGCTTCAGGCGGCATCTCCGACGTCGGGCGGCCCGCCCACCTCTGTTTTAGGAGGTTGAGGAGCACTTCAGGAGGGTTTTTTATGCAATTTGGCAGGTACAGGCGCCAGATTGGTGGGTGCGCATGGGCTCTTAGTTAGTGGTCTGTGTGTACATAGTGAATAAGACAGTTTGGGGCAACCTTAATCATCATACAACCATCCGGAGGTGATATCATTGTTCCTCACTCAGTTTTCACTGTTTCTGGCCACAATTGGCTGTGTTTGTTGCAAGTGAGTTCTTCATTTAACTTAACTTTGGCAACTGTTTTCTCTGTTATAGTCTTGCAAGCTATAGCAAGTATTATTGCTGTCTCTGGTGTGGAGTTGCAGCCTACATCAAGTATCTTTGCTGTCTCTGGTGTGGACTTTGTTCTACATTTCAGTTCTTTGGTCTGGTAGTCTATCTAGGGACTACTTTCTTGGCTCATCAAGCAGTCAAGTGTGTTAAACAGGAGCTTTAGCAAAACAGGAACCAACTTACTTTAGCAAGTAAATCTCACTCTATTTTTCTAAAGGGACAGGGGATTTTCTCTCTGGTTTTTCTCCAACTCCCTTGGTCAAGGCCTATAGCTAGTACTATAGGATTGTCTACAACGTCACCTGTCTCCAGCAACAAAACTTGCATTTCTGGCAAGGTCTTCATGTGGACATGCTTTTGATGCAGAAATACTCCATCAATTCACAAGCCGTGCAAGCATGGGTATATTGGCGAGTGACAATACTGCCATCAGCTTTGGGGTGTGGAGGCGTGGGAGTGGGAGTAGGGCAGTTAGACATAATAAAAATTATAGAAGAAGGAGTGAAAGAAAATTTAAATAGTGTGGGAAGAATGTGTCTCACACTCAACAGAGCTCGCGTTTTATACCCAGCCATCTGTCACACGCCACGTGACACTCAAAGAAAAAGCAGCTCATTAAATCAAGAATAAAGAGGTCTAAATCCATATTTGAAGTGCAGAAGCAATTCTGCATAGCAACTGCAACTTTCCTTTGTGTACTCACTATTCAACCGCACTAATCTAAACTTTAAATCTAAATTAGTTAATCTCTCAATAGTGTTTTCAGTCTTTTCCTTGATAGGCCACGCACAGTGCAACAACCAATGCAATATTCCGCTTAAGGTTTATTAAGTCTCTGTGGATCATTAACAGGAGTAGTGAGCATGGACGGGATGGTTAGTGGAGGGTCAAAGGGTTAACAGATGTTAGTGAGGAGGGTTCAGGAATAACGGGTGTATTTTTGGAGGTCTGTGGTGTGCAGAATGATGAATGGGTATGAGGCCAATGCGAGAAGGAGTAATGGATATAAAAAGGATTAGATTTTGGTTTGAAATTCTTTAGAATTAAATTATAAAACGTATATATAGTTAATAGTGGTGAAGCTTCAGGTTAAATCATTGTTATTTTACATTTCCCTATTTTCTCAGTAATCATTTCTAAAACTTAAATCTTTGATTATTGAGTTTACAACCCTTTGTGAGATCCTAAGAATATTAATATTACATTTAAATTATATAAAGATTCCTATTGAACATATCTCGAAGAAGTAGCTCTTCCTTCGACTCATCTTAGAATCAATTCCTCGAACGTTTCCTCTGCACTTTGAAGAAATCTCTAAACTCCTCCCTCCATCTCACTTTCAGGAACACCCTCAACCTTGTGCATAGGTCGTCCGGTTACATAATTTAATAATTATCAGGAATAAAAGTCAACTGGAATAATTAATACAAGTCTCAATTAGTTTTTAATATATATTGATATATAATTATCACAACTATGAGTCAACTGAAACTTTTATTACCAGGACTTTAATTTCAACTGAAATAATTTAATATAATTAATTTAGGTAATTTATATATTTAATATTTCACTTCTCGGATAATTGTCAACTGAATAATAAAATAAAATTTTAATTAACAGGACAATTTTCAACTGAAATAATTAAAAAAATAATATAATTTATTAAAATAATTTTATTACCTCTAGTACTAAGAGCAGTATTTCTCTATTTTGGTCAACTAGGAACAAAATCAAAAGAAAAAATTATTATTTACCAGACACCTCCCCTTGTAATGTGAACAAATTAATACCACTACAGAGTGCTGAGTAAAAAAATATATGTGAAAGATGAAATAAGCAGAGTTAAACCTACAGATAGTAACTGGTATAGTCACTACAATTATATAGTACAAATACACCTTTATAAACCTTATATTTGGGGAAAGGATCAATTCCCAGTCGTGAAAAAAAAGGTAAGTCACGTGTTTGATGACATTTGTCATTTTCAGTCATCCAGTAAGGCTTATTGGTCCTTGTAGTTGAAGCTTCTTTGGTTGCCAGTGTCAAGATAACAGTGTGTCCCCAACAATTTGGAAATGCTACCAAGTTTCAATGGGTCCTGATGTTCTAGAAGGTTTTAATGTTGGTCCAATGGCAGTGAAAGGTGGAGAACTCAAGAAATTCAAAGCAAATACGTAATTTTTATCTTTTGTGTTTTGTTATTCAAGTAAAAGGTAAGGAGTATTATTATTATTAATTGTCAGGATTTAAATTAAGAAAATGTAAACAGTAAATCAGTAATAGTAGTAATAAAGTTTGTTTTGAATGTATATAATAAAGTGTAAGTTTCTAAGGAATGAATAAAAACAGCACAAAGTAGTAGGCCTTTTATAGGCAAAAAGGGGAGAGAGCACATGGTGTAGACAATCCTATAGTACTTGCTATAGGCCTTGAACAAGGGAGTTAGCCTAAAACTGGAGAGAAAAACCCCTGTCCCTTTGAGAAATACCAGGTGAGATTTATTTGCTACAGAAAATTAGAGACCATTACTATACCTGTTCCAACAAACTTCTTGACTGCTTTACAAGTCAAGACAGTAGACAATAGCAGACCACTGTGAGCCAAAGACCCCAGAAACCTGAAATGCAGAAATATCCACACCAGAAAAACAATGCACATTGCACTTGTTGCACAGAAAACAGCAATAATAATTGATGCAGGTTGCAAAGCTACACCAGAGAAACCAGTCGCCAAAGTTGAACTAAGTGAAGAACTAACCTTGCAACAAAAACAGCCAATTGTGGCCAAAAAACAGTGAAAACTGAGTGAGAAACAATGATATAATTACCAGATGGTTGTATGATAATTAAAGTTGCCCCAAACTGTCTTATTCAGTATGTACACACAGACCACCACCTAAAAAATCCATGCACAGCAACAAATTTGGCGCTTTTTGACAGCCAAATTGAAATAAAACCCTCAAGAAAGGCTCCCCAGCCTTCTATAACTAATGTGGGCAGCCGGCCCAATGGCAGTGGGACCTCCCTGAAGCCAGAAAACCACTAAAAACCTCCAACAAAGCCCAAAATACTTATAAAAATGCACCACAACTACTAAAACCTTTAAAACACAAGATTAAGCTATGACAACATTGAAAAATAAAAATAGAGCTAAATTAGCTCAGCTTAATGGTACTAAGAACTAAACCCTAAGACTTAAGTTTAGCCCTTTAAACATGAAAAATAAAATTAAGCACCTATCTTTTAGAAATGAAAAGTGAGTAAATGACCCCTTAAACTTGGAATATGAAAAATATCATAAATACATTAAATATAGAGAAAAGCCGGGGTTATTCAGTGGTAGTAACCACATACCTATAGTACCAATATTAACTGAATAAAAACCAAGATACACCTAATTCTTCAACCAATTTCAATTAAGACATACAAAAACAGCACCAAACAGACCAACAAAGGCCTCTGCCAATGTTGGAACATCACATCCTTTCTCCAATTGAGAATGTCCACATTCTCCTACATCACATCCACCATTTTCAGCTTTCTTTCAAAATCTGCCTCTAATATGGGCCCTTGCCAATACTGCATTGATAACAATCTAATCTGCACCATCACCCCACCAGCTCATCCATACAGAACCTCCTGTGATGTCTTCCAATCCAGAAAGAAGACTTTCTTCAGACCTTTTCTGTTATCATCTTCAACAGCTTCACCTCCCCCTCAACCAGGTCCATCTTCTACCAGAACCAAAAGATCAAAGCCATACATCCTGATACCCAGATTAGTCAGAAAACTACACCCTTCAAAGAAGAGTGCCAACATCACTACAGCAACCACTTTCACCATGCTTGGTCAATCTGATGGAAAAAAAAATTTATTCATTCCTTCTACTTTTAAAAATGATGACTTCTCAGTTCCTCCATTTTCTGACAGTGATGATGACATTGTAGGATCCATTGAATAACGAACACCTAACCACTTTCCCACCATTTAGGCCAAGTTCCAACAACATTCCTCTGAACAAAACATCTTCTACTAAACTACTTCCAATCCACTCCTGCTAGAAACCCACAGGAGCTTGAGAAAAGGAAACACCTCATCCACCAGTTCAAGACTAATGCTGAACACTTTGTTTCATCTCTTGATACTCTTCTGCCACTTGAATCTCGATTGAAAATTTTGACTTAGAAATGAAATTCTTGACCACTCTCCAACCTTCATGAATGTAGCTAATCATAAGAAGTTCCTCAGTTTACAGTCTTGGGGGACTCATCTTCAGTTTTAAGTCTTGGGGGACTCAAAACCATCAGTTTATAGTCTTGGGGGACTCAAAACCTAAATCTTAAAGACAGAACCAGAGATCAAAACATTTAAGACCCAAAAAAATAAACTAACATTCTGGGGTAACTTTTCTACAGAGCATCCAGCTCATCACTTACCCCCACACTAGCCTTAACTAAATTCAGAGACTCCCCCTTTGGATTCCCTATGCCAGAATCACACCAGCATCACATTATCAGTTTATAGTCCTGAAGGACTCAACCATCAAACCATCCTCAGTTGATAGTCTTGGGGGAATATACCATTTTTCAGTTTAAAGCCTTGATGGACTGATCATAGTGTTCAGTTTAAAGTCTTGACGGACTTTCCAAAAAAAAAAAATCTTGAAGATATAACCCATAGAATCCAAACCAAAAAACCATCAAAGCTAAAACATTTAAACCTCCTTTAACAAATAAAATAAAATAGTATCCCCCAGCGAATTGATGAGCTGATCCCCTGATACCTTAACCATATCCAAGTGCACCTTGATGTGTTCACAACTAAAAAATTATTTTTTTTACTCCTCCTCTTCTACCAAAAACATTTCCAGAGCCCTATCTTGAGCCTTTAAACAAAAATAGCCTCCATAAAAAAATTTTAAAAAAAAAGAGAAAAAAGAAAATAATCTTGAATTCACCACTTTAACAGCCAAAACCCTAGAACCACATAACAGAGCCAAATTCAGGTCCACAGAAAAGATCACTGGGTGGGCTCCCTCCAATAAGTAAAAATTATGGGAGACAACCAGTGATCCACCATCAGTTCAAAAGCACCAAAAATAAAAAAGCCAGTCCCAAGCCAATGAACCAGCCCAGTCCAGTTTTAAGTCATAGTGGACTAAAAACCTGAATAGCAAAAACCAGAACTAGGATTCAACTAGGACAAACAAAATAATTGAAACAGTCATTATAGGGTAACTGTTCAACAGAGCAGCCAGCTCATCAGTTACCCCCACACTTGCCAAAATAAAATCTAGAAGCCCCCCCTGGGTACCTTCCAACAAAAAACCACAACATCCAACACCATAAAACAAAACTAATTAACGTGAAGAGTCCAGCACTTGAAGACCAAAAGAATTTTCAGTTTAAAGTAATAGAGAACTAAAAACTCTGAAGAGAAACCAATACTAGGTTTCAAACAAATTAAGAGAAGGGGTTGGAAACAGAAAATCTGATGTAACTGTTGATAGAGCAGACAGCCTATCAGTTACTTCTACACTTTCCAAGTGCAAATCTAGAAGCCCCCCATAGAGACCTTCAAACAAATAAGTTTCCAACCAAAGAGATGCACAGCATCACCAAAATCCAAAATTTAAAGAATGGTCCATAGTTTATCCCTATTGTGGAGTCAATCTTCTTCACTTCTAGTGCATCTTGGGTAAAATATCTTCACCTGATCAGAAGCTACTCTCTTCATTAAGACTGCGCCATCTAGCTCCTCCAAAATATAAGAACCTCCAGACACCTACAATCTGACTCTGTAAGGTCTATTCCATCTGTCAGAAAACATTTTCACCCACTGACTCTCCAAACTTCTATTATACACCAAAACCAAACAACCAAGTTTCAAGGGATTTCTGAGTGTATGAGCCAACTTCTTGTCCCAGTATCTGACTGATTGATTTTTTATCTTCATCATTCTAGAGTATTCCTTCTCTTGAAATTCCTCTCTACATTCAAACTGTTTCATTCTGGCACAGAGAAAATCTTCTGTTGAGAATACATCATCCCAATCAACTCCAAGATAAGAGACAGCTTCCAAATCCACTGGTAGAAATTCTTTCTTCTCAAACATTAATTCATAAGGTGAATAGCCAGTTTTCCTTTTCACAGTGACCCTATCAGCAAATAACACCAATGGTAGATAATGCCTTCACTTTTCAGCACAATCCCCACACATCTTCACCAAAGTATTCTTGATAACTTGATGGCCTCTTTCAAAAATGCCTTCAGCTTCAGGATAATAAGGTGTAACCACTCTAACTTTAGAACAAATACTTGCAACAGCTTCTTTGAATTCAGCTCCATACTCTGGCCCACCATCAACAGTCACCAAGTTCATCAACCCATATCTAAACACCCATTCCTGCTTCAAAAATTCTGCTACATTTTTAGAAGTCAGGTTAACCAGAGGCACTGCCTCAACCCAACCAGACAAATCATCCCTGGAAACAATTATATAATTATACCTGCCCTCTTTTATATGGAAAGCATCCAAACTGACTCTTCTAAACAAAGTTTATTCTCAAGTAGCAGGGCCAACCTCTTTAGGTTTCAAGTGACTTCTTCTTTGACATTCTTTGCAATATTGAACCCAACCCTGCGCAGCCAACTTCATACCTGGCCATAAAAATCTGTCTGCTACTCTTCTATAATTCTCCCCAAAGCCTCTGTGACCAAGGTTTTCATGAAAAGACTTCAACACCAACTCTTGACCCTTCTTCTGAGTCACCACTATTTGAGGATTTTGATGTCTCCTCCTCATCAACCTCCTTCCTGACACATAGAAGCCATGACTATTCTTCTTGATTTCCACCCAATTATCATCATCACAACTATCTGGCCTCTTCAAGGATAACAGATATTTAGCCATAATAAAATAAAAACTAGCCTGACCCCAGGTCTCATCTTCAAAATCCAACAACACAACATCCAAGGGTACAACCCTATCATCAAAATCACCAGTGTGAAGATGAGCTACTAGACCGGCCCAACCAGGACACCAATCCCTAAACTTCGGTACATCCTTTTTCTTCAACTGAATCATAAGAGAATCTATTTCACTAAGAAAAACATCATTTTCTAAATTTGAGCCATCCCAAACAACAGCCCCATATTCATCAACAAAGACAACCTCATTTCCAGAATCAAGATCAGAAGCAGCCACTTTAAACTCTTGGGGGAGGAGAGAACAATCTTCCAGTTTATCCTCATGGGGGAGGAGAGAAAAATGAAAACCTTTTATAAAATAAATAACCGCCCTATCAGTAAATAGTGGCAAACCTCCCTTAAAGTGTGATCTCTGCAAAGTAACTTTTAAAAAATAAATAACCACCCAATCAGTAAATAGCAGCAAACCTCCCTTAAAGTGTGATCTCTGAAAAGTACCTATAAAAGTAAAACAAGATAAACAAAGATAAGTATTTAAATAGAAAAAATAACCTTTTATAAAATAAATAAACACCCTATCAGTAAATAGCGGCAAGCCTCCCTTAAAGTTTGATCTCTGCAAAGTACCTGAGACCACAGTAAAAGAGGTATTTAACAAAACACATTAATAAAATGACTTGTAAAGAAAATCTAACTTATAAAGGTAAAAAAATATCTTTGAGCAAGAGGAACAGAGATGAGTATCACACAAGTCTACACACCTCTATATATATGATCAAACTTACTCAAAGATAATACTGGTATAAGATTTTTTAGCACATTGTTATGAGTATTATCTATCAAATAAGCTAAAATATAATTCACGTGATGGTAGACAAATCACATCACATTGGAAATATCACATATAAAGTAAAGAGAATAAATGGGAATACAAGAGAATTACTAAGAATTTTCACCCCCTCCTTGCTATCAATCTTATCCATCAGTCCAATCTTTTCAATAAAATTTGTGAATTTTTCCTTACTGAGTGCTTTTGTAAAGACATCAGTAACCATATCTGTAGCTTGAAAATATTGTAAATCAATTTTACCACTTTGAATTTGTTCCCTAATCCAATGAAATTGAATTTCAATATGTTTTTTTCTTGCATGATAGATTGAATTTTCGCACAAGGCTATGCTACCCTGATTGTCTGAAAACAATATCAAGGATACTTTATTATTATAACCCAAGTCAACAAGTAAATTTTGCATCCAGATAGCTTCTTGACTAGCGTCAACAGTTTCCTTACATTCAGCTTCTGAAGTACTGAGAGAAACGGTTGTCTGCTTCTTGCAGTTCTAGCTCACAGTGTGGTCTTCCAACATTGGCAGGGGCCTTTGTTGTGTGATTTGGTGCGATTTGTGCATGGCTTAATTGACATCTGCCAAAGAATTGGGTATTTTTCTGGTTTTATTCCGTGGATATTGGGTCTGCGGGTATGCGGGTACTGTCATTAGATAGCCCTGGTTTTTCTCTATATTTTATGTCTTGTAGACATTTTTCATATTCTGATTTTAAGGGGTCATTTCCTCATTTTTAATATATAAAAGATTGCTGTTTAATTTTCTTTTTCATGTTTTACGGGCTAACCTTAAGTCTTAGGGTTAAGTGCTTAGTACCATTGGATAGAGCTAATTTTTCTCTATATTTCATGTCTCAATGTTGTTATAGTGAAATTCCGTGTTTTAAAGGTTTTAGTAGTTGTAGCTAATTTTCTAAGTAGATTAGTGGTTTTTATTGGTTTTCTGGCTTCAGGGAGGCCGGGCCGCTTCAGGCGGCATCTCCGACGTCGGGCGGCCCGCCCGCCTCTGTTTTAGGAGGTTGGGGAGCGCTCCAGGAGGGTTTTTTTATGCAATTTGGCGGGTACAGGCACCAGATTGGTGGGTGCGCATGGGCTCTTAGTTAGTGGTCTGTGTGTACATAGTGAATAAGACAGTTTGGGGCAACTTTAATCATCATACAACCATCCGGAGGTGATATCATTGTTCCTCACTCAGTTTTCACTTTTTTCTGGCCACAATTGGCTGTGTTTGTTGCAAGTAAGTTCTTCATTTAACTTAACTTTGGCAACTGTTTTCTCTGTTATAGTCTTGCAAGCTATAGCAAGTATTATTGCTGTCTCTGGTGTGGATTTGCAGCCTACATCAAGTATCTTTTCTGTCTCTGGTGTGGACTTTGTTCTACATTTCAGCTCTTTGGTCTAGTAGTCTATCTGGGGACTACTTTCTTGGCTCATCAAGCAGTCAAGTGTGTTTAAAAGGGGCTTTAGCAAAACAGGAACCAACTTACTTTAGCAAGTAAATCTCACTCTATTTTTCTAAAGGGACAGGTGATTTTCTCTCTGGTTTTTCTCCAACTCCCTTGGTCAAGGCCTATAGCTATTACTATAGGATTGTCTACAACAGCAGTTCCATTAATTGTGAAAACATATCTGGTGGCTGATGTTCTAGTATCTCTTCATCCAGCCCAGTCAGAATCAGCATACTCATCAGGCATTGAATGACTGAGAGTGCCTTAATTTTCAATCGCATTGAAACCTTTGAAAATTAATGAAACATCAATAGTACCTTTCAGATAACAAAGCACTCTTTTGAAGGCAATCCAATGTTTAATTCTGGGTGATTTCAAATTCTGTGCTAACTGACTATTTTCAAACGCAATATTGAGACGAGTTCCTTGAGAGATGTAATTAAGATGTCCCACTTCCCAGAAATAATTGATATTGAGTTTAGAGATTTT
The DNA here is from genome assembly GCA_030280995.1 of Hemileia vastatrix. Taxonomy (NCBI): domain Eukaryota; kingdom Fungi; phylum Basidiomycota; class Pucciniomycetes; order Pucciniales; family Zaghouaniaceae; genus Hemileia; species Hemileia vastatrix. The sequence goes on along the minus strand of JASXTE010000016.1, from coordinate 24,471,792 downwards.
TTTGATGTCTTAATCAGAAGCCCTTTCAAGCTGAATGTTCATCATCATTGGTGTAGATACAGGCTTTCACTCTTCCATCTCTTATGAACATAAAAGATCTTTGATCTCTTGGTCTTGAAACAATGATAAGAGCTTGTCTTCACAATTTCTCGTAACACGCATTCCCAAAATGAATTTAGCATCTCCCAATTCCTCCATATCAATATGCGCTTTAATAGCATCTTTAAACCAAGATATGTATTTGCCAAAAATAGAAAATTAGTCAACATGTACATGAACAAATCAGGTATTTGTTTTGTTTTCATGTATGAACAAACATGAGTCCACAGATTATGGATAGAAATTTATTGAATAGAAAAATTGGGGCAGTTCATTGTACCAACACCTAGATGCTTGTTTTAAGCCATAAAGAGAGTGTTTAAGTAAGAGAACTGGATTAGTAAAATTTCTAGGTTTCTTTATGCAAAGATGAAAGTTCATAAAGACTTCCTCATCAGCTTTTCTATGGAGAAAAGCACCTTTTACATCCATCTGAATGAATTCCCAATCCTTACTATTGGGAATACTTATTAAAACTTGTAGCTTTGTAAGCCTACAAGTAGGAGAAAATGTTTCAAAATAATTTATTCCTCCCTTTTGAGAACACCCCCTAGCACAGAGTCTGGCCTTATATTTACTAATATTACCATCCGCATCTCTTTTGATTTTAGAGACCCAAACTGATCCAATGGAGGGAGCATCTTTTGGTTTCTCAATCACTTCCCAAACCTTTTGAAAATAAATCACTTTGAGTACCTCATCAATTTCTTCAATCCATTTGTCACTATCTGGGTGATTAATTGCCTCATAGTAAGTTAATGGATCAGAAAAGACTGAGTTAGAAGTAAAATCATGTTCTGAATGTGTCGAGAGAGCAGAGGTGAGGAAAAGATATTGATTAACTAATGCAGCTGAGTTGAGATTAAGTCTGAACCTAGTTCTTGATCCCTCAACAATATTATCAGGATTTATTGCCAATTTAATATCATGAGGGGCTTTATTTGAAGTGACTTTGTATTCCCAGAATCTGGGATCTTTTGAAGCAACAGAATCATTGGGTGAGTTTGAGGATGAATCATTATTGCTTTCAAAATCTACAGGCTCATTAGGAGTTGGTAAAATGGATGAATCTGTTTCTATGGCTACTGAGAAATCATCATCAAAAGATTCGGTAAATAAGTCCACCATAGAATAATCACTACTCCTTGCACCTTTTGACAGAGGAAAACTGAGTTTGTCAAAAACAACGCTATGCAAATACATTCTCTGATGAGTGTCAAGCCATAGGAGACAATAAGAAGTGGTATCCTCTGAATAGCCAAGGAACCAACACTTAATTGATTTTGGTCAGAATTTCCCTTTTTTTAGGCTTTTATAAATGAGATCATAGGCTGCACAACCAAAAAAGTCGCATATGTGATAATTTTGAAAGTTTTTTATATCTTTTTTCAAATGGCGTGCAAAAATCAATTGAAGAGCATTGAAAACTATTTTCAATATAAATAGAAGTGTTGACCGCCTCCCCCCAATATTAAACTGGCATATTTGCATGAAATAGCAAAGCTTTGGCCATCTCAGTAGTTATACAATTACCTCCCCCAGCAATAGGGTTTTGTTGAGGAGTGTAAGGTGAGTTAGTGATAATTTTGAATCCATCTTTAATGCTTAATTCATGAAAGTTTTTATTAATAAATTCTTTTCCATTATCACATACAATATTGGCAACTTTTAACAATGATGAATTTTCAATTTGGTTTTTAAATTGCACAAAAAAATTGTAAGTATCAGACTTTCTTTCAATCACCACGGGAATTCTAGGGGTGAATTGCTAGCAATCCCCTCCCTTGAAATTTAGAGTGTCCCTTAAATATGCCAGGTTTACGAATACTTTATAAACATAAGTAAATTAGAGTTAGATTTACATTTATTCTCAGATTGATTATAGACAGAATATCAACTGATTCCAAATTATGCACAAGTTGATCCTCCAGAACTTGATTTTGGTCCTCTGATGAGAACAAATTGAGCACAAATTGATCTAACCTAAGCTTATGCATATATAATAATTCAGGATACTTGCTCTAATAAATTTGATAATAAAATAAAATATTGATGAATTTATATAAAAAAAGTTATTATGTAAGATATTAAATTATAAATTTAGGCATCATAGGAGGGCACGTAATAGAACTTAATTATTCTATGTGACACCTTAATACTGTATCACGCAGTTTGAAACATTTAAAACAAAATGAGTCATGATGGGCAATGAAATTGCTTGGACAGACCCTTTCAAAATTAATACTGACCATAATACACAAGTATGAAACCTTGGCATCTATCCAATAAAAGATTTTCCTTCTGATAAATGGATTTTTCTCAGTTACTACCTGCTAAAAAGTGTCCTTCTGTGGTTTGTCTGACCTTCAGGGGGTAATTTGGCCACATCACACTACTTCTATTTCCATGATTGACCAAAACATCATCCTCATTCCCATCTAAAGAGTTGATCTCATCTGACTGTGGCTAATCAAAGGGGTCCACCACAAGTTTAGCCAAAATTATGGTGAACACTTTTTTGATGGATAGTGACTAACTGGTGCTTTCCGAAATTGTCCACCTCAAGTTAGGATAAACTTCAGGAGGATAAATTTATTATGAATACCAAATTAACTGAAGAATACTTTTGCCCTAGCTACTCTGCATCATAAAAGTGTCCAACTGAGGTTTAGCCATAATTCAGGTAGACACTATTGGAAAGGCACAATCTGATGGGTTTAATATCTATATATTGCAATATGTATCAGTTTTTTATCAACATGGAACTAGAATTAATTTAATATGGCCAAAGTGTCCACCTGAAGTTTGGCCAAAATACAGGTGGAAATTTTTATGAGGATTACTTGATGAAATGAAGAAGACTTGCAATTACTTTCCATCATAAAATTTTCAAACTTAAGTTTATCAAAAATTGTGGTGACACTTTTTACAGATCCAGTCATATGGGATCAACTCTCTATATGGCAATGAGAATCAATTTTTAGTCAATCATGGCATTAGAAGTAATTTTATATGGAAAAACTTTCCACCTGATTTTTGGCCAAAAATAAGTTGGAAATGTTTATGAGGAATACTAGATTAACTAAAGAAGACTTGCACCCTACTACTGTCCATCATAAAAGTGTCCACCACCACAGAATTCTCAAACTTGTGGTTGACAACTTTGGCCTGGTCCAGCCATATGGGATCAATTCTGCATATGGAAATGAGGATTTAATTTGGTCAATCATGGTAATAGAATTAATTTGATATAGATAAAGTGTCCAACTAAATATTGGAAAAAAATCAGTTGAAAACTTCATTTAGTTTTTCAAAAAATCAAATAAAGTAAAATTTTATTCCTGATGATGCCCATTTTATCCAACACCTCTTCTGAGCCTTGAAAGTAGGCATTTAGCTTGAATTTTGAATTTCATATAAAATCCCTATTATTCAAACTATTTCTTTTTATCCCTTTCCTTTCTTTTAGATATCAATTAATTTTATGTAAAACAAATCATTGTCATAATTTTTTATATGTATTTAATAAAATTATTAAAGGTTTAACATCACCCTGTAAGCATTTGGCACATGTTTTTTTTTGCTATACTAATAAAAATAATAATATACTGATAACAAAAAATTGATCAAATGATAAAATATTAATATAACAGAAAGATCAAATACCAGTGGATATGTTTTAAAAAAATACCAGTTGCACTGAAGAAGAGCTGCACCCTAGATACTCACCATCAAAAAAGTGTCCAGCACAAGTTTGGCCAAACTTGGGCTGGACACTTTTGGTCAGTTGCACTCATATGAGATTAATTCTCGCTATGGCAATGAAAAAAATTTTTTGGATAAAAAACTTCACTAGAAGTAGTTTTACATAACCAAATTTTCTACCTAGATTTCATCCAAACCACAGGTCCACAATTTTTTATCTTTGAAAAAAAGTCAATTTAGTAAAATTTATCCCTGATGGCTCTCATTTGCTTCAACACCTCTACTGGCCTTTGATAGTAGGAATATTACTTGGATTTCTTTTCTCATATTTGATCCCTTTAACTAAGTTTTTTATTCCTAATATTGCTTTTGGATATCAATTAATAATTTTTAAAATAAACTATTTTCATATTTTTATACATTTATTTAATAATATTATAAATGGCATAACATCACCTGGTATGCATTTGGCACATGAGTTTTTTCTATACTTATAAAATTAATAATATAATGGCGACAAAAAATTAATCAAATGATATTAATGAGTGAGGAACAAATATAAAATACCAGTAGACATGTTTGTAAGAAATACTAGATGAACTGAAGAAAAATTCTACCGTAGCTACTCTCCATTATAAAAGTGTCCAGCACAAGTTTGGCCGAACTTGTGCTGGACACTTATGGTCAGGTGTAGTCAGATGGGAGCAATTCTCTCTATGGAAATGAAGATAAATTTTTGATATAAAATTACACTAGAAGTAGTTTGATATGGCAAAATTTTCATGCTGAAGTTTTGGTAAAGCTCAAGTGGATTTTTATTTTATTTTTACAAAAAATAAAATTTAGTGCAAGTTTAGCCCTGATTGTTCTAATTTAATTCAACATCTCTTTTTTCTGTTTATGGCAAGAATTTAACTTGGATTTTAAATTTCATCTTTGATTTCTTTTATTTTACTTTATTCCTCTCATATTGCTTTTGGATAGAAGTTTATTTATTGTAAAATAAATCATTTTCATATTTTTTTTACCTTTATTTAATAATATTATAAAAGGTGTAACATCACCCAGTATTCATTTGGCACACTATTTTTGCTATACTGATAATATTAATAATATAATGGTGACAAAAAATTAATCAATTGATAAATATGAGTGAGGCACAAAGATTTAATAAAAGTGGAAATGTTTATAAGAAATTTCAGATAATTAAAAATGACTTGCACCCTGGCTACTCTTCATGATAAAAGCGTCCAGCACAAGTTTGGCCAAACTTAATCTGGACACTTTTGGTTGCATGCCGTCAGATGCAATCAATTCTTTTTATGGAAATGAGACTGAATTATCACTCCATAATTGCACTGAAAGTATTTTTATATAGACAAATTGTCCCCTGGAAGTTTTTCCAAACCTAAGGTAGACAATTTTTTCCTTTGGTAAAAAGTAAATTTGATCCATGTTAATCTATGATGGTGCCCATTTTTTCTGAAGCCTCTACTGGCTCATGATAGCAGAAATTATACTTAATATCTTTATTTCATGTTTGATCTCTTTAATTTTAATCTTACACTTTTATTTATCCTTTAGCTTTTAAATATCAATTTTATTTTGGTAAAACTGATAAGTTTCACATTTTTTTTTATTTATTATATTATATTATTAAAGTTGTAAAATCATCCAGTGTAAATTCATTACACATTTTTTTGCTAAACTAAAAACATTAATAATATAATGGTGACTAAAAAATAATCAAATAATAAATATGGATGACACAGAAAGATCAAATACCCATAGACATCTTTAAAATGAATATAAGATTAACTGAAGAAGACTTGCACCCTAGCTACTCTCCATCATAAAGGTGTCCAGCACAATTTCAGCTGAGTGTGTGCTGGTCACTTTTGGTTGCATGCAGTCAGATGGGATAAATTTACTCAATGGAAGTTAAAATGAATTTTTGCTCAATCATTGCACAAGAAGTAGCTTTATACTGCTATACTTTCCTCCTGATTTTTTGGAAAGCATCAGGTGGACACTTTTATTAATTTTAAAAAAAAGAAAACATATTCCAAATCTAGAACTGGTGGTGCAAATTTGGTCTGAAAACTCAAAATATCTTTGATGGCAGAAATTTTATTTGAATGTTTAATTTCATATTTAATCACTTTTATTTTACTTTTTTATTCCTGTTTTTGCTTACAAATATCAATTTATTTATTGTAAAACAAAAATTTTCATATTTTTTTTACTTTTATTTAATAATATTATGAAAGATGTAGCATCTCCCAGTATGCATTTGGCTTACAAATTTTTTCAATACTAATAACATTAATATTATAATGGTGAAAAACAATGAATCAAATGATAAATATGAATGACACAGAAAGATCATATACAAGTGGATTTGTTTATAAGGAATACCTGATGAACTGAAGAAGACCTGCACCCTAGATACTCACCATCATAAAAGTGTCCATCATAAGTTTGGCCAAACTTGTGCTGGACACTTTTGGTTGCATGCAGTCAGATGGGATAAATTTACTCTATGGAAATGAAAATGACATTTTGCTCAATCATTGCACAATAAGTAGTTTGATATTGCCAAAATGTCCTCCTGATGAATTTTCAAAACTCATCAGGACACTTTCTTTGGTTTAACAAAAAAGAAAATATAGTGCAAGTTTAGCCCTGGTGGTGCACATTTGATCTAACACCTCTACTTGTTATTGATAGTGGCAATTTTCCTTAGATTTTTTTTTCTTATTTTATCCCTTTTAATTTACTTTTTTATTGCTCATATTGCTTTGAATATCAATTTTTAATTTTTAAAATAAATAATTTTCATATTCTTATACCTTTATTTAATAATATATGATTAAAGGTGGAACACCACCTGGTATGCATTTTTCACACAAGTTATTACTATAGTAATAATGTTAACAATATAATGATGACAAAAAATTAATCAAATGGTAAATTTAAATGACACAGAAAGATTAAATTCCAGTGGAAATGTTTATAAGAAATCCCTTTTGAGTTTAAGAAGATTTGCTGTATGCCTACTCTCAATTATAAAAGTGTCCAGCACAAGTTCGGCCGAATTTGTGCTGGAAACTTTTGGTTGCATGAAGTCATATGAGATAAATTCTCTCTATGGCAATAAAAATGATATTTCACTCAATTATTGAAGTAAACAATGTTTAATATTGTAAAATTGTCCCCTGGAAGTCTCTCCAAACCTCAGCTCAAAATTTGTTAGCTATACATAAAAGTAAGTTTAGACCAAGTCTTGACCTAGGGGTCCCCAACTGTCCCAACACCACTTCTGTCTCTTGATAGTAAATATTTTACTTGTATTTTTAATTTCGTATTTGATCCCATTTATTTTCATTTTACTTTTCTATTACTCTTTTTAATTTTAAATATCAATTTATTTTTTTAAAAACTAAACATATTCATATTTCTTTAACTTTATATAATAATATTATTAAAGTTGTAACATCACCAATTTTGCATTTGGCATGCAGGTTTTTGCTATACTAGAAACATTAATAATATATATGGTGACAAAAAATTAATTATAAGATAAATATGAATGATAAAAAAAAGTTAAAAACCCAATAGAAATGTGAAAAACAAAAAACTGATGTACTGAGAAACACTTCCACCCTAGCTACTCTCCATCATAAAAGTGTCCAGCACAAGTTCGGCCGAACTTGTGCTGGACACTTTTTTTCAGGTGCAGTCAGATGGGATCAATTCTCTCTGTGGAAATTAAATTAAAAAAGATGCTAAATAATTACATTAGAAGTAGTTTGGTATGGCTGAATTATCCACCTTGAGTTTTTCCAAACATCAGGTGAAAAATGTTTTATCTTTAAAAAAAATTAAATTTTATTAAATTTAGCCCTGATGGCACCCATTTGTTTCAACACCTCTACTGGCTCTTGAAGGCAGGAATTTTTCTTGAATTTTTCTTTTTCATATTTGATCTCTTTTACTTTACTTTTTATCACTCATTTTACATTTGGATATTAATTTATAATTTTGGAAAAGAAATCATTTTCATATTTTTTTAACATTTTTTAATAATATTATAAAAGGTGTAATATAACATGGCATGCATTTTTTGCTATACTAATAACATTAATAAAATAATGGTGATAAAATATTAATCAGATGATAAATATGAAAGATACAGACTGATCAAATACCAGTAGACATGTTTATGAGAAATACAAGATGAAGGAACTGAAGAAAATTTCCACCCAATCTACTCTCCATCATAAAAGTTTCCAGCACAAGTTCGGCTGAACTTGTGCTGGACACTTTTAGTCACTTGCAGTCAGATGGGATCAATTCTCTATATGGCAACAAAAAAACATTTTTTTATTAAACTTCACTACAAGTAGTTTTGTTTAGCTGAATCATCCACCTGTTGTTCTTCCCAACCTCAGGTGTATAATTTTTTATCTTTAAAAAAAAGGTCACTTATTACAATTTAGCCTTGATGGCCCCCATTTTTTTCAACACTTCTACTGGCTCTTGAGAGCAAGAATTTTACTAGTATTTTGTTTTTCATAATTGATCTCTTTGAGATTAATTCTACCTTTTTATCCCTCATATTGCTTTTGTATATCAATTTATTTTTTGTAAAGCAAATCATTTTCATATTTTTTTACCTTTATTTAATAATTTTATAAAAGGTGTAACATCACCCGGTATGCGTTGGGCACACGAGTTTTTGCTATACTTATAATATTAATAATATAATGGTGACAATAAATTAATCAAATGATATATATGAGTGAGGCACAAAGATCAAGTACCAATGGACATGTTTATAAGAAATACCAGATTAACTGAAGAAAAATTCTACCCTAGCTACTCTCCGTCATAAATGTGTCCAGCACAAGTTCGGCTGAACTTGTGCTGGACACTTTTTGTCTCATGCAGTCTGGTGTGATCAATTATCTCTCAATCATTGAACTAGAAGTTGTTAGATATGGCTAAATGGTTATGCTGAATTTTTTTTAAATCTTAGATTGGCACTTTTTTGTTTTTCAAAAAAGCAATTATAGTCCAAGTTTAGCCTCACTGGTGGACATTTGCCCCAACATGTCTACTTGCTCTTGATGGCAGTAATTTTATTTTAATTTTTTATTTCATATTTGATTCCTTTAATTTTACCTTTTTATCCCTCATATTGCTTTTGTATATCAATTTATTTTTTGTAAAACAAATCATTTTCATATTTTTTTACCTTTATTTAATAATATTATAAAAGGTGTAACATCACCCGGTATGCTTTTGGCACAAGAGTTTTTGCTATACTTATAATATTAAAACATAATGGTGACAAAAAATCAATCAAATGATAAATATGAGTGAGGCACAAAGATCAAATACCAATGGACATGTTTATAAGAAATACCAGATGAACTGAAGAAAAATTCCACCCTAGCTACTCTCCGTCATAAATGTGTCCAGCACAAGTTTGGCCAAACTTGTGCTGGACACTTTTTGTCTCATGCAGTCTGATGTGATCAATTCTCATATTGCAATGAAAATGAATTTTTCTTCAATAATTGCACTAGAAGTTGTTTGATATGGCAAAATTGTCATCCTGAAGTTTTGGTAAAGCTCCAATGGATTTTTTTTTTATTTTTACAAAAAAGAAATTATAGTCCAAGTTTAGTGCCACTGGTGGGCGTTCACCCCATCATGTCTACTTGCTCTTGATGGGAGGAATTTCACTTTAATTTTTTATTTCATATTTGATCCCTTTAATTTTACCTTTTTATCCCTCATATTGCTTTTGTATATCAATTTATTTTTTGTAAAACAAATCATCTTCATATTTTTTTACCTTTATTTAATAATATTATAAAAGGTGTAATATCACCCAGTATGCATTTGGCACACAAGTTTTTGCTATACTTATAATATTAATAACATAATGGTGACAAAAATCAATCAAATGATAAATATGAGTGAGGCACAAAGGTCAAATACAAATTAATCAAAAGTTCTTTTTAATATTATAAATTTTTTGATTAAATAAAATGGTAATAATGAATTATATTTTTCATCCACATTTCCACTCTAATGATTCCCACTGCACAAAAAGGGTTCACTAGGTCCTTTCTTTACTGCTTGTGCATATATTTTATTGCCCACAGTACTACAATTTTTTGTAGTGATTATCCCACATCTGATTCAGGAATATTTTTAAACAATATAAGTTTTTTTTACAAAAGACCTTATCATATCCAATATCCCACAAAAAATACAACCTGTTTTTGTATTAAAGCCCATTAATTATTAAGAAATTGTTAAAATAATTAGATTAGACCCTGGCACAGCTAGATCCATACCAACCGACCTAAAGTCTTTTCAATATTGAAAACAATTAAATAAAATTATGATATCATACTAAATTATGGGCACCAACCATAATTCAGCACTTCTCATTTGCTCTGCTACAAAATGAGTGGATGTAGCATTTTTCTAACGTCGGACTGTTTTTATTCCTTCCCTCACACCTTTAGTCCAGAATGAAAATTTAGTATGAGTTTTGGTCAAAATGGTTTGCCAGTGTTATCTGTATGCAATATGAATTCATATTGCATATTTCTATTTATGCATAAAATATACTCGTTAAGCATCATTTTTTTGCATTTTTCAATCATTATGCATATTTATGCATATTCATATGCATATTCATTATACAGATTTATATGCATATTAATATATTTTATTCTTATACATATATGCACCTTTTTTTGCATATTCAATATGCATATTTTTATGCATATTCAATATGTATATATTTATGCATATTCACTATGCATATTTTTTATGCATAATCACTATGCATATTTTTATGCATATTTTTATGCATATTTATTCTTCATAGTCATTATGCATACACTTTGGATAGGCATTTCACATCAATTTTTAGCATGCAATAAGTATCCACCATGCAAATTCAAATGCATATGCATCTATATCATACACGCAACATATATTCAAGTTTAATATTTGAATATTAAGGTATGCTAAGTGATGTTGTTCAACCTTTTGCCAAACCTGAGATTAACTGATGTTCAATGTGGTTCTTAACCTCTGCTCATGGAGGGATTGTTCTGGATTCAATCTGTGACAGTTTATTTTTTCAATGTTTTTTCATCAGATTTAAAAACATCTTTCTGACAGTTTCAGGATGGTTTCCCAACAGTTTCCTGACAAATTCCTAATAGTTTCAAAAAGAGGGAACTGCTAGAAGTTCACCCCCAGATTTCCCATGGTGTTTCTTAGATGGTTGAGTTGTTTGAATGTTTCGTGCGTTGAGCCATACTTGGTCGCCTGGTATAAAGGAAGGAGCAGATTGTCGATGTTTTTCTGCCTTTTCCTTGTACCTTTGAATTGTTAATTCCAAGTTTGATTTAAGTTCTTCTTAGAGTTGTGATACGGTTTGAAGATAATGTTCTGCAGGATGACTAGTTCCTACATGGATTAAGTTGAATCGAGGATGTCCTCCATAAACAGTTTTAAAAGAAGATTGTCGTGCTGAAGAATGAGTCGAGTTATTATAAGCAAATTTGGCCAATGGTAGCCAAGTAGTCCAATTGTCTTGTTGATAACTGACATACATTCGGAGGTATTGCTCAAGGATTTGATTGACCCTTTCCGTTTGTCCATTGGTTTCAGGATGATAGCCCGTGGAGAGATTCCTCATGATATTGAGTTTTTGACACAATTGAGTCCAGAATATGGATACAAACAGTGAGCCTCTATCTGAAATAATATCATTAGGTAAGCCATTTTTGGAAAATACATATTCTAGAAACAATTTCCACAAATCTTCTGCTGTAGCAGTAGTAGTGGTTTCTATGAAAATAGAAATTTTTTAAAATCTATCTACTATTACTAATATAGCATCAAAATTATTAGAAAGAGGAAGTTGAGAAATAAAATCCATCAATAAAGATTCCCAAGGTTTAGAGGGAATAGGAAGTGGTTTAAGCAAACCATGCTTCCGGTGACGGGGAGCCTTATTCCTATTACATTTGTAACAAGATCTTATATAGGCCTTAATTTCTCTGGTCATTCCTGGCTAGAAGAAATCCCTTGCTATTAACTTTTAGGTTTTATCAACACCAAAATGACCAGCTAATGGAGAATCATTTTGACTATTGAAAATTCATAATTTTATTTCATTGTAAAGACATAAATTATTTCAAAGCATTATGGTTAGTCAGGATCTGAAAAGGACTATCTAGGCTGAGAAGAAAAGAGCACCATTTTTTAAGACAATGAATGATAGCTAAAAGCTCTTTGTCATGAATTTCATAATTTTATTCTGCTGCAATGAGTTTGCGTGACTCAAAACCAACAGGATGAAACAATTTTGTTTCAAGATTGAATTGAGAGATGACCCCTGCAATAGCATAATTGCTAGCATCTGTCTCTACTATTGTCTATGCAGAAGGATCAAAGTGACAAAGAATTGGAGCTGTGGTGAATGCAGTCTTCAATGCTTCAAATTCCTTTTGTGCTGTAGAGGTAAAAACAAAAGGAATATCTTTTCTGAGAAGAGAAGTAAGATTGGAATAATAGTTTTAGAGTAATCTTTAATAAATATTCTATATAAATTTTAAAAAACCAAAATACTTGGAGGGATTTAACGGTTTTGGGCTCAGGCCATTCCAGGACTTTTTAAACCTTTTTGTCATCCATGACTTAACCATCAGTGGACAACATAAACCCAAAAAAATTAATAGATTCACCACAGAAAAAATGGGGGGGTATTGCCAGCACTACCCCTTACTTGAACTCCGTTGAGCCACAAATCTATGCCTTAATTATTCACACATCATCACCATGTAGGAAATTTTTTGGCCTTACATTTAGTCAGAGATTTGTCAAAAATTGAGCTCAAGATGAACCTACATTGATCACCGTTTGATCTTGAAAAATCCTAATTTGATCATGAGTTGAACTCCCTTTGATCTCAATTTGATCTAACATAAGCTTTTGCATATCCAATATGTCAACTATTCACTTTCAAAAAGATTCGTAATGAATTTCACATGGAATATTAGAACCAAAACCAGTAATTTTGAGTAAATGGCTCATCAAAATGATTAATCTACAACAAAATACCATTGAAATTCAATCTTATTACTGAAAACTTTTGGTAAAATGACTAATAGATATTTAAATTGGAAAATAATATTCCATTTCTCAATTTCAAATTCAAAATATAAATCCTCGTTTCAAATTTGAATTTTGTAGATTCCTTGACTTCCTATATTATGAGTAATATTTGAGGTATTTTACACCTTTGTAAATATGGTGATGTGCTGCTAGAAATTATCTCTGTTTCAATTCAACTTTATTGAAGCTTGATTACAGAATGATACATATTTTATAACTATTTTGAGAAAAAAGTCACTAGTAATGAATTTAGCCTTTTATCTGTCCTTTATTAAACCTCACTTAATGCTACTTAAATCCAAATCGACCCAGAAAAACCTTATTTGGGATATTTTTTAGCCCAGGATGATTCAAGATTGGAGCAAAATATTATTTTAAATATCCAATATGCCTATTGATTAAATTTCTTCAAGCTTACTTAAAATTTACATTAACATTAACTTTCACAGGAAATATTAAACAAAAATCTTGAAAATATAGTATTTAAAATCAAAATAAATATAATATAATATGCTCACAACAAAATTTTCTTTCTGGATTAATTGAAACAAAAAATTGTTCATTTGTGAAAATAGAAAAAATACTATCCATCCTGAATTTAGAATTCATTTTTAAAAATTTAATACCCCCTCACTTTCAAGTATATCATGTATTTCAAAAATTATATTTTTAATAATTTTGTGAATAGTACACCTGAGATATAAACTTGGGGATATCAAAAACTAAAACATCAGCAAATTGAAATGTTTTTTATTGTTATGAATGGAAATAATGATTGAAAAACACCATTAGAGAAAGTTTGATTTTGATTAATAGGCATACTTTCTCATGTAAATTTCAATAAAAATAATTTTTATTCTTACATAAGTTGCGGTGGATACATTTGAGCTCAAAAAGAATTATAATTGAAAAAATAAGACTTCTATAATTCATATTCAAAAATGAAATCACCCTTCATTATCTACCTGTAAACTATTTTAAATTAAATAATTTCAAAGTCAGTATATACTGATGTTTCTTCTAAAAAATTTATTATATAGATTAATAGTCATAAACAGTTAACAAAGATGTTAACTTTATATAAGCAATCTTTAATGCATAAAATGATAAAACTATCTTTTATGTAAAAAGTGATGAAGGAAAAAAATATTATTAAATTTTTGATGCACTATCAATAAAATTGAAGATAGAGCATATCAAAAGTTTAAACTTAATTTCAATTTTGATATCATCATTTTATTTTATTTTACTTGAGTAGAAAACAGATTTTAAATCTCAATATAATTTTAAATCCCATTAGTTTGTAGATTTCAACATTTGAAACTATGAAATAAATATTTCTGAAAGAATTTTACAATATTTGCCATTCTAAAAACTCATTAATCCAACTTCAAATCATCTAACCTTCACAAGTAACCACAACGCATTCTGAAAATACTCTATATTTAAATAATTAAAGGTAAATAAAATTATGTATTTATTCTTTATTTCAATTTTTAATAAATAATATATATATATAATTTCTTAAAAAGTCTAAGAGGGAACTTAATAGTGGTTTTGGCATTAGATATATAGATTCAACTTTCAAAAAATTTGTTTGGAATAAATTACAAAGGCAAAAAGGATATATTTTGATGAAAGAATACTGATTAAGTTATCTTAAAATTTTATTAACCATTTTTATGGAATATCAATCCATGGTTATCATTCTTTATGATATTATCATAGAATTTTTTCCTTTTTTAATATAATGATTTTCTATTGTGTGGTATGTAGGTTAAGATAATTTTAAAAGATTTATTGAAGATATATATACCAGAAACAGTATAATCTGTATATTTATAACTATAACTTACTTTTCTGATGTTTTACATCATTTATAAGTAGCTCATGCATTACATAAGTAAAGAATTATAGTCTCTGGAAATAATTCCTTGTGAATTTCAAATTTTTTGTTATTCTTAAAATCATTACTCAAATAAACTAAAAATTTCTTCAAATATTGATTGAAAGAAGGAGTTACAAAATCTTATTTTGTAGTTATAAAAGTTTGATTTATTTTTCATATTATCAAGTATAATGAACATTTGTAAATTTTAA
The DNA here is from genome assembly GCA_030280995.1 of Hemileia vastatrix. Taxonomy (NCBI): domain Eukaryota; kingdom Fungi; phylum Basidiomycota; class Pucciniomycetes; order Pucciniales; family Zaghouaniaceae; genus Hemileia; species Hemileia vastatrix. The sequence continues at coordinate 24,456,669 of JASXTE010000016.1, read as the reverse complement.
CTTGAAAACTAGTGATCATAGCAAAGTAATACTGGAAGAATCAGATAAAAAGGGTGGAATAAAGTCATAGCACAACAGGAAATGATACAAAATTGCTTATTTTTGGCTCACAAAATTCAACATATTTTTAACATATTTTACCACCTTTAGATAATGTTTAGTGGATTTTAACATTAGTATAACAAGCAAACTTAACAATGTTTTGATTTTTTGACAAAAATAAATATTGTTAGATCATTTTTTTAAAAAATATGACTTATTTTTATGCTTTATCTACAATAGTTAGTAGTTTTTTTTTCAGAAATTACTTGTTTTGATATTCTATTTTTAAATTTTTTAAGAGAGTTCATTGCATTAAAGTTTTGTATTAATTTTTCATTAAAGCATCATATTTTAAATCTAGAGATTTGGTTTTGAAATAATATATATTTTTATGTTAATTGACTCATTATTTTTGGATTGATAAATTATGTTAAAATTGGGATTGCTTATTTCTAGTGAGTGTACATCATAGTTGGTTTTCAAATCAAAGATTAATAAATGGTGAAATTTTGTAAAATTCTAAATATCTTTTAAACCTTTTTGATTTAAATAATGTTTAATGTTATGTAATCATTCTATAAGTAGAACACAGTTAAAATCTGATAATGGTACATTGCTTTCAATTTCTAATACTAAAATTCTATTCTACTTGAAACAATGTAAACTAATGCTTGGTATCTCATAAGAAACTCACAATTTTCAAAAATCATATTTCCAACTTTTTAAACATGATACACATTAAAATATATTTTTAGAATAATTTCCTAATTAGTTTCAAATACTAGAAAATAATGACCTCAATTTATTTTAATACTTAAACCATTCTGATGAGTGAATTTCACAATCCTCTAAGTAACATATGGTTACCATTTATACACATATGCATGATTTCTCCTTTTGTTTAATTTTAGCTGAATCTAAAAAGTAAAATCACATGTTGAATATCATCTTTAGATAAACTTCTTATATTAGAAGCTAATATTTCATATGAGAAATTTGTTATTGAGTTTGGGAAACATTAATAAGTGTTGGGTATTATAATTGAGCCATTTATTCAAGTAAATAAAAAAGGATGACCTTCTAAATATTTCATATATATATATATATATATATATATATATAATAAAAATTAATTATATAGTAGCATTTAACCATGTTTTTATACTAATGTCATATAAAAAAAGGGATTGAACTAAAACTTTCAGTAAAGAAAATAAAAATAAGATAAGTTAATATTCTTGTTTATATTCTCATATTTTTGAAATGGGTTACCTAAGGGAGAAAATTATTTGGTTTTAGAGTACAAGAATTTCTAGATAAAAATCTTCACAATATAGTTTGACCCTCTCAAAAAGAAAATTCCTCAAATTTTACTATCACATTTTATATATTTGTTAAGTAATAGAAAATGGAGTTGTGTCTTTGAAAATGAAGCTTTAGAAAATTAAATAAGTGATTTAAATTTTAATATAATTTTTGAAACAATAAATCATGTATTCAAAAAAAATTATATATCTTACAATCAAGATAACAGTATTAATTAAGCAACTCTAACAACTTTGGAAAGAAAACAAGAAAAAAAATAATTGGTAAAAGTTATTTTTAGAATTTAAGGAAACTTAATAGCTCTACCTGTAAACTAGCCTTAAAGCAGGTTTGGATTTAACATGTGGAAATTCATATATAGTACCCTTCCATCAGTAGAGCAGAATAAAATTTATGTAGTTTTATTTTATTAATTTATAATAGTATTTTTATTTTTGGCTTTTTAATTAGTATAACTATATATTTTTTAACTTTTTTGTTTTTCATAACATGAGTTCAAAGCTGCACATCACTACTTCAAGATGAGACTCCATATAATGTAATAAATGAATGATATTTTATAATGAATTTTACTAGAGACTTTTCAAAAATGGTGATTAAGAATTATTATTATAATTTTTTAAATTTTTATTATTATTCTATCTCTTGAAAGGAGATGGCCATATCTCAATTTAATTATTTTTCCTCAGAAAAAATTATTCTTGATCTGAATAAAATTGCATCACTATTAACTAGATGTTATTATACAATTTTAACAATTTTTTTATCTGAACATAGTTGAAAGTATGTATAAATTAAAGTGTTTCCACATAGTCTTACTATTATCCCACCATTATTTTCACACTTAGATTTCATTATAAATGTATAATAAGTTTTTTAATAATTTTAATAATACCTTAATATTTAATAATTTAGTTACATAGTAGATTTTTTATCCTTTTTTTTATATGAGGCTTATTATATAAACACCACTTTTAGATTTTTTCCATTTTGATGTCTGATAATTTATATTTTCATTTAACTACCCAAATTATATCAAAAAAAATTCAAAAGTATATTTTTTTAATGTACTCTTTTTGATAAACTTATCATTTCTTATAGGTTATTCTTCAACTATTTATTTTAATTAATTACCCACTCATTTATGGTCTGTTATTGTTGTTAATTACATACAGACAAAATAAGGATACTCTCATATTATATTGGAGTTTTAAAATAAAAAGTAAATACTAGTAGCAGGTATTAAATATGAAGTTTTTATAACTAAGTTGAACAATAATTAATGATTAAATGGCATTAAATATTACAAATTTTATTGAATGTATATAAAAATAACACTCAAGAAATATATATAAGATATATATATAACCATTGTATATCAAAAATGAAGTACTTATCAACATAATCTTTTTAAATGATTTTCAAATTTACTTAAAGAGACATTAATATAACCAATTCAAATTTTATATCAAATATAAAAATATTATTATTTCATTTTTAATTATTTTACAAAAAATTTGAGTTACAAAGTAATTTAATTCAGTATTTAATGAATGTTTTTGAAAAATATTTTTAAAAATAGAAATAACCCCTCAAAAAAAAAATATAATTTTTTTTACTTACAATTTGCACCATATTTCTACCCTTAAAATATTGGTATTCTTCTAACAAAAATATTTTTTAAATAAATTTAAAATTATTTTCATTATTCAATTACAAAATGTCAAATTTATAATTTATTTTACCTTACTAAAAAATTTAGTTGAAAATTTAATATTGTATTTCCAAAAAATAAACTTAAATTTCAAAAATTAAAAAAACAAAATTATAAATATAATTATGAGAAAGAGGTAGATTAAATTAATAATATTCATATAAAAAAATTTCATATATTTTATTGTGTTTGAATTTTAAATTTAATGTATTAAAAAATAATTATTAAATAACCAAGCCAAATGAAATCGGCTTGGGTTTTTGGTATCACTAGCACTTATTTTTTTTTCTTATATTCACATTTTAATTTTTTTAAATTTTTTTTTTCAAGCTTTCTCATTTTTTTTATGATTTTTAATGTTTTTAAGACTGAAGTTGCTTTCAAACAACTTCAGTCTAACTTATCTCTCACTTTCCCACCAGATTGCACCTGGTAGGGAAAGTCTCTTCCATTTTAGAGACCAAAGTCCCTTGCAGGGAATTTGGTTTCTCTGTGTGCATTGCACAGCCAGAAAAAAACTGGCTGTGCAATGCACTGCATGCAGAACATGCAATGCACATCGCTGCTGCAAGTAATGCCCATTGCATGTGCTGCCCATATCTCATGCAGCTGACTTGATATCAGCTGCATGAGATATGGAAGCGATTTTGCAATGCGCATTGCACACAATTTTGGCCACCTCCCAGCCTAGTAAATTAGCTGGGAGGGTGGCAAACGTTACAGAAAGCAATCAAAGTCGCTAAAAGTGACTTTGATTGCTTGAAAGAGACACTTCCAGCCAGGTTCCCCTGGCTGGAAGTACTAAATTGCAATGTAAGGGACCCAAGCCAATTTCAAAGGCTTGGGTCATAAATTAAGGTTTCTAAAAAGCAGCCAGTATAAATCTGGCTGCAATAAAAAGTAAATTTTTTAAATAAAATACATAAAAAAATAAAAATGTGTTCAAATAAAATATACAACACTCTTCAGCCGGTAAGAAACAGCCTTCCATTGTTGCACATAGAAACAAAATCAAATGTTTCTTTCAGAATTATTGGTAATGTTTCAATATTTTGAACCAATTAAGATCAGGAAAAAGGTCACGGAAAAAAAATTGCATAATTAAAAGTCTCCCAATTTAATATGGTGGGGAGGTTCATATTTTAGAAATAGGTGGTTCACATTATAGTTCCCTTTAAAAAAATTCAAAAATGAATTAATTTTGACGCAATGTAAATTTAAATGTGATGAGTGTATGTTTTTTAGCTACGTGAAACATGGTAGCTATAATTATGTGGCATCAATTTTTTTTAGATGTGAATTTCAGCGTTCCACAAATGTTCATCTGTACAACATGCAGCCAAGTAAATTCTAGCTGAAATTAGTATATGCATAGGAAAAAATGATCATGCTGTGTAAAGTGCCTTGGCAACATTATTCTTGGAATTTAGATGAAGTTTATCATATGACTTGGAGAGTTGCATTTTTTTGAAAATGAGATCAGTGAAAATTCATGATATCTACATCTGTTTGCCACCCAATTTCTTTTTCCTTTATCTTTCTCACTTACCTTTTTCAAAAATTATCAATCATATTTTTGCTTTATCATTTTGAATTATTGGTACTCTTTTCTTGACCTTATCTGATTACCGGTAAGCAAATTTTTCTTTCTATTGCATTTCATATCATTTTGGTTTGTTACTCTTTTTTACACTTTTGACAAGTTAATCTAATGATTCTAATTCTGAATTTATTTTTATGGTATCTTTTACTGTACCCTTTTGATTCATTATAAAAAAATTCTTTTTCAGTTAACTTAAAGTTTTTTTATTTGTTTGTCAATTTACATTTCTTTATTCCTTATCAAAAATGTTCAATTTATTTATCTAACCATTTATTTTTTAAAACAGTGATTATAAAATAAACTTTATAATTAATTTTGGTAAATCAGCTACAAATGGAAGAAGATTTTATAGACATGTAAGTTCATGTTTTGCATATCATTTTTCTATATTTCTTTAATACTTTCTCAACCATTATATTATTAATATGAAAAGTAAAACATCATCTCGTACTTGCTGAAAGCATACAGGATAATGTTTTGATTTTCATAATAATAATTATATTGTTTGTACTTTACCTTTAATTTATTGATTTTTAAGTTGTTTCAAAGTCTTGTACTTGCTGAAAGCATACAGGACAATGCTACAATTTAAAAATTAATAATTTATTGAAGTATAACTTTCTAAGTCAATATATTGGTCAGAGAGAGATTTTTCATTTTATATATGTGGATATGATAATTCTGTAAATTTTTTAATATTACTAGTGTATTGGAGTTATACTTTCATTATATTATTAATATTAAGTGTAGAGCCAAATCTCGTACTTGCTGAATGCATACAGGATAAAGCTATACTCTTTATATGTATAATTTAATAAAGTATACCTTTGAAACACTTTCTTAATAATTGAAATAAAGAAAAAGTATATAAATTTACTAATATGTAGATATGCTAACTTTTGTATTTCTAATATTGAAGATATGATAAAGTTAAAGGTATCATTGACTGATAATTGAAATTATGTTACTATTTTCTAATTTTTTATTTTTTTCTATTTTAAATCAAAATTGAATTCTCTTAGGATTGAACCATCAATGAGTAGCAATTTGAAAAAAAAATGGCCAGGGAAGAACTCTAACAATAGGTGGGCGAAAGACATTGCTACTGGAATGAAACTTGTAAACGCTCTTGGAATGGATACAAATGGGAAGAAGCCACATTTCTATGCACGATCTTATGCAAATATTATGACAGATTGCAATAATTATTACAATTTTTTTCCTGGATGTAGTTTTTATAAACCAAAAGGTGTCTTAATACCTAATGTTCTTGTGCAGACTTTTGAAATTCATGAGCTCAAAGAACTAGATATGTTAGAAGCTACGGTGCAATGCATTAAGGATGTTTCTTACTGTGAACATGAAATTAAAAATAATGGTTATCATCCAAGAGCTGGTGGTTTTGGAAAAATGTTTGGTGGTTGCTTTATTTTAGATAGGAAGAAATCTTTATATATTTGTAAGTATCACTTTTTTTAATTTAAATACTGAATTTTTGAATGCTTATCCTTGCAGATGAATACACTGATGATATTTCACAAACAGATGAATATAAAAAACAAATGAAGAGGATTGCAATGTACTTTGAATATTTTTTTAAAAAAATATCATATGTAAAGTACAACGAGGCAACTAATCTTTGTGCAAAACTTGGTATTCCTGGATTTTCAAAGGTTTCTAGTGAAGAAGAGGGTGTACCATTTGCTAGTAATTTAACTTGGACATCTGGAGAGAATGGTAATGGGTTCTCCAATGAGGTTCATCTCGATAAGGATGCAAGTGAGTATACTTTAGGAATATTTTTTCCTAAATATACAGAAAACAATACCATTCATATGAAGTATGATAAGACCCAACCACTACAAACAGGTGGAGAACTTATGTTTCCTAAAATTCGAAGTAAAATCAACTTTGAAGCAACTAATGGAATAACAGTGACATTATGGCCTTCCAATCAACTAAGTCTTTTTACCTCAAGATGTCACAAAATTCCTGGCTTCACTAGGATAGGTTCTTCTATTCAAATCAGCACTAGACTTTTTCATGCTATAGAAAAGCTTAATGTTTTTGATATTGATATTTCAGAGTACTTGGAAATTATGAAGAAAAAGATAGGTATAAATATTTGATTAGTGCTTTGAGAGTTTTTTTGAAAAGAGATGACTTAATAGAGGAAGAAATAAATTCAGAAAAGTATTATTTATCTAATGTTAAGACAAATCTAAAAAATCTAGATATTTAAATATTAAAAATTTGTATTATATATACACAACTTAATGCAAAATTAAACATGGTAAATACTGGGAGTAGCTGTAACATTTTCAGTTTTGATAATTATAGTATTATCTATTTTTTTTATTTGTGAAATAAAATAATTTTTTTTCATAATATTATAAGAAAATTTGATTTACTTTTGAGGAAATATATAAGTTTTGAAATCTTCAAATGTCATTTTTATTAAATTGGTAGCAAAGGTTCTAAAATAAAAAAACTATAATAAAGAATTTGAAATATATTAGCCATAAAAATGTGCTTTTAATGCTACCAAATCAACTGTATAGTATTTTAGGTCAAACAGGCTTATTAATAAAAAAGTTAATAATAAAGAGTTGATGAAAGAATTTTGAATCAATAATAGATTAAATTGTATTTTTTTAAGAATGTACTCATTTTATTATTTAAATTGTTCTACTTCTGATTAAAAATGTTACACTCAACGAAAATATTTGTAATAATTAATAGATTATATAATATTAAAGGTAAAGTAACAAAACTAGAGCAGTTATCATATTTTTATATAAACAATAAAATATTTAAGAATTTAATACAAGTATTTGAAATCATATAAGTAGATTTTAAAATCTTTGTTATTGCTGGACTTACAATAATTTTTTTTAAAAATTAATTTAGAAAATCATGTCAAAGGTTACTTAAAAAATTTCAAAGATGGTCACATTTTTGACGTATTTGAAGGAAAATAACTTGAATTATACAAGATAAATCATATAGACAGAACTTTATCTATTTACATGTTGGAATATTAATTTATTGAAAGGCTATGTTTAGCAAAAAAAGGTGATACTGGCTGAATGGAGCTCCAGTGATTAAGAAAATCTGCATAAATAGCCCTAGTGATTCCTGGAAGACTTGGGGTATCAAATTTTAAAGGAAATGGATCACACTTGCCTATAAAAGGTTTTATTAATGTTAAAATATAGTTATTTAAATTTTTCCAAATTATTTCTTCCATCAAATGATTTTTTTTCATGTAGATTAAGAATTTTAACTTGTGATATTACCTCCAAGCAATCAGCTGCTGAAGCCAATCTATGTCTTGAGAGCTCAGAAATAAACCATGGACACCATAAATTATATAGAATGTGAAAGATTGATATCGGTGGTGGGAGTATTCAGAATTTATTTTGTTTAGTGCAGCCTTTTGTTTCTGTCTCATTATAGTCAGTTCAGTATTTTCGTTTTTCTCACTTGATTGTTGAGCTTCGCTAGTCTTGCCACTTGATATTGTTGCAGCACAATATTTTGATTTAAGAATGATAATTGACATAATTATACCAATGATAATATTGCTGATTTGAAGAAGAGTTGACATTGATATATCACGGATTTGAAGTGCAGTGGGACCAACTTCTAAGCCATCAGCAATTGGACTCTTCAGATTTAAAAGGTGAGCTAGAAGCTGAAGACCACGTTCAATTGGACAATCTGAGTTAATGTTTTGATCTGATGGAAGCTGGCTGAATTCATGTGCGGTCAGATAAAGTGAAGATGATATAAGAGATACCCATGAAGAACGGCAGTGGTCACTTGGGATCATTAATCTCATGAGCATTCGGATAAGATTGGATTCAGGGTGATCCGTTTACTTTGTTGAGGAAAGAATTTCAGTATTTAAACCATCAGGATCACATAAATCTTCCATTTTTTTGAAATCAATATTATTGAGTACCCATAGCTGTGAGCTATCAATCTCTAAAAAAATATTTGCTACAAAAGGAAAAAAAATAAGTAAAAGAACAAAATTCAAGACTAAAAATTATGGTAACTTACATAACTCAGTAAGTTTCGAAAGCCAATCTTCTCCACAAGATTTTTCCCAATGAAAAGTAAACATTGGAATATTTAACATGGGTTCTTGGGAAGAAGTAGAAGAGCGTAATTTGAGGAGAGTAAAAATTTCCAACCACGACCTGAGGACCTTTGCTGTGCTGATTCTACCTTAATAAAAATTATTAATTTTACAGAATTCCTCCTGAAAATCAGAGTCTTTTAGAACTGAGGGTGAATAAGTTAAAGGTTTTTTCAATATCTTGATTGGAGTTGATTTCATTGGTAGAGAAGCTTTCAAAGTGGTCAAAGTAGGTAATTTAGGAGGTGATGGGTATTGCTTCTTAGAAATGAAGGAATTCAGTGATGAGCTGTTTGAATCATCATCTTTATCAAACATATCGTCATGTCTTGAAGAAGATTTTAAATTTTTCTTTTTTTGATGAACAAGCATAGCTTCATATTCTGACAGTTCATCATTGCTATTTTCATCGCTCTTTTCATCATCTTCATCAGGAATAGGACGTTTATGGATGGAACAATCTACAGCAGGTGAGTTTCTGGTACAAAATATCAAAAGAAAGATAAAAAGTACAATATGAATGCAATAAAAGAGATATATGATAGAATTTTAAAGATAAAAGAATAACAATAAAAAAAAGGAAACAAGAATATACTCATTATCAAAGCCATTGCTTTTTTTTTCAGATTTATTATTTGATACATTGGAAAATTCATTAGCAGAAGCCGGTTTAATACGTCAAACAAAAGAGGAGCCTTGGGATAATCTCTTTTTCTTGGAGCGGATAACAGGTGTTTCAAGATTTTCCTTAGAAGTTGAAGCATGAGTTAAATCTGATGGTTCATCTGTCTCATCATCATCCCTAATGACAATGATTTCATCAGGATGAATCATACCCTCCTCGTAAGCTACAAATATATATGAAGAAAAAAAAATACTAATAATCTTATCTACTAATTTGAAAGGAGACAAAAAAGGTGAAGAACATACTTTTTTCAAGGCTTTTCACATATTGGAGTAAGTCATTACAAGGGCTAGATAAATATGAAGGAGAAGGATTATTGTTAAGGATCTTGACAAGTTCTTCTGTTTTATCTCTAGCCAATTCAAGTAAATTGCGATACTGAACTCTCGTTATTTCCTGCCCCTTATTGCTAAGTACAGGAGGGTTAGGTGCCATGCCATGTGGCAGACATGGTGCAAGCTCAAAAGCTTCAAATCAAGTATCAATCAGAGAGTGGGATGAAACACATTCGGGCTCTGGAAAATCAATTTTTTGAAAAAAAAAGATATAGAACATAAGTGAATTATATAAATTAAGAGAGAGGAACATGATATACATACAAAGTGGAGGTGTAGGATTTTGTATACTAGACATATTGATTAATGAATATTGAAAAAAAGTATTTGATATCAAAAAATTTTGATGTAATATGATGAATAATTATAAGAAACTCTATTCTAAAAAATTGAAGTTGATAATTTAATAGGATAAAAAATTGAATAAAATTAAAATTAAAGTGAGGATGAAAGATACAGAAAACATAAAGAGGGGGATTTAATATTATTTGAGCTTTTTTTAACATGTATTATTCATAGTGGGGTAAACTGAGTAACATGCTAAATCACAATCTGTTTATATTGAAGCAAAATTTGATGTAGCTAACAGAAAATACTAGTAATTCTTTGGGGACTTTTAGTGTGAAAAAAAAATAATAAAAAATGTATATCCCATATGCGAATTGGCACGGGTAAATACAAAATTTTTTAAATTAGAATTTACTCCTAAACAGTGGAGATACACTTAATTAGTATATTATATGAAAAAAAAGGATAATCCTTTATGAATATTTGTTAAATTTACTTTCAGATGACAATGCAAGATTCACATATATACTGATATGCCTCATCAAACAAGAAATGAATTATAAATATAAAATTGGTAACATTAAAATTTAAGATAAGAATTTGTTTTTTAAGTGGCAGGAGGAGTGTCAGGCTAGGGTGTGGGCACCGTGACCAAACCATTGATAAACTTGGATACAACTAAGGGAAGAGAAAAAATGAATAGTTTTATTTTACAATATATCTTAGTCTGCACAAGATATTGCATTGTTGTCCCTAACTATACCAATATTGTTATTTTTCAAAAGTTATAGGACTACTAAGTTGATAAAATATTATTATGAAACACCCAATGAAATACCTTAAGTAACATTCAAAATTTTTAAAATAATAATATTCAATTTGAGATTTGGATTAGCTAATTTTTCACAACTTACCAAAGTTTTGATTAATATAATAAAACTTGAAAATTTTTTTTGAGATAACCTAGAAATGGGTGCAAGAAATTGATGAAAAATATGACTTGAAACTTAACTCATACACTATTGATAAACTTCATGGATCCTGATTAATTTCTATCAAAATTAATTTTGAGACTGGAATATTGAATTTTAGCTATGAGCAAGTACTGTAAGTGCCATGGTTTGTATTCAATATATTGGTGTTGAAATTAATCTTGATAGGAATCAACAAGTATCATATGGCACCATGCATGAAACCATGACAGAAACCACCAAATTTATGAGGCAATGAACCTCATAATTTCGATTGAAATTAATGTAGACCCCTGCATATTGAATACAAGCCATTTCACATGGACTACACAGACATAGATAAAATTCAACATGCATGGCTTAAAATTAATTTCAATCAAAATTAACCAAGGCATTAAAACATCAATTTTTATATGGTGTACTTGATCAAACCAGTTAATCTAACTTCTTAGCTTACCAATACTTATAGGAATTTTATGCATAGTCCATGTCCATATTAATTTCGATCGAAATTAATGTCGACTAATACATAATGAATACATGCTATGCCACTTACACTTGCCAGGCATAGCTACCATCAAATATGCCAGTATCAAAAATTAATTTCAATTGAAATTAATGAGCATGATAATCATGAATTTCTGGAGTTAACTGCTTATTTTTATGCATGGTGCCTTGCCAAAATTACTTTTGATACTGGCATATTGCATGTAGCTATGCCTGGAAAGTGTAAGTGGTATAGTGTGTATTCATTATGTATTGGTCAACATTAATTTCGATCAAATTTAATATTGACATTTGCATATCGAACCCAAGCCAGCAAACAACCCAAAAGATTCTTCATAAAACTGCCCATTAATTTTGATTGAAATTAAGGCTGACCATATACATATTGAATGGTAGTTATATCTGGTCTGAGTAAGCGGAGATTACTTATATTCAATATGTATTGGTCAACATTAATTTTGATCAAAATTAATGAGCATTTTGATGATGAACTTTTTCAGTCAGTTAGTTGTTTCAATGCATAATGGCATACCAACATTAATTTTGATCAAAATTAATGTTGAAGTGATATAATGCTTTTTTGCATGACATGTAAAGGACAGCAAGTATTTTTAAGTATTGAAATTTACTATACATGTTGAGGGTAAATATAAAACTTACATATCCATATTAATTTCTATAAAAATTAATGTTGACCAATACATAATAAATAGTAAATATGCCTGGCTAGTGTAAGTGGCATAGCTTTTTTTCAATCTGCACTTGGAAACATTAATTTTGATTGAAATTAAGGTTCATGATTATCATCAATTTATGCAGTCAGTTGCTTACTGTTATGCATGGTAACATGTCAACATTAATTTTAATAAAAATTGAATTTGACATGCCACCAAGCATTTTTCTGTAAGATGAAAAGTAGGGCCCTCTATTCTTAAGTAAACACATTACAATGCATATTGAGCATGAATATATCATTTACACATTAATATTAATTTCAATCAAAATTAATGTTGACCAATAAACATTGAACACAAGCTTTACAACTTACACCCACCAGATATAACTACCATTCAATATGTATATGGTCAACACTAATTTTGATCGAAATTAATGAGCAGTTTTATGAAGAATTTTTTGGGTTGTTTGCTGGTTTGGGTTCAATATGCAAATGTCAATATTAAATTCTATTGAAATTAATGTTGACCAATACGTAATGAATACACACTATTCCACTTACACTTTCCATGAATAGACACCATGCAATATGCCAGTATCAAAAGTAATTTTGATCAAAATTAATGTTGGCAAGGCACCATGCATAAAAATAAGCAGTTGACTCCAGAAATTCATGATTATCATGCTCATTAATTTCGATCGGAATAAATTTTTGATACTGGCATATTTAATGGTAGCTATGCCTGGCAAGTATAAGTGGCATAACGTGTATTCACTATGTATTGGTCAACATTAAATTTGATTGAAATTAATATGGATACATAAATGTGACATAAAGAGGTATGGACCATCAATCTGTTGAAAATACATTTTTATATCTCATACATTATTTTTTTTTCTTAAATAAAATGTTACTCTCTTTCAATATCACTTTATAACATTTACCAAGCTGCATTGAAAAAAAAACAAAATACATAAAATTCAATATAAGATAGCTATATTACACAGAAGATCACTGTTATACTTAAGTTATGATGATGTTGATGCTCTATTTATTGATTACCAAATCTTTACCAGATCAATATCAGCTCCAACCCCAAGTGACTCATGTTCATTCACTGATAATCCTTGCAAAAATGTTGCTGAATAGCAATTCTTGGGGAGGTATTTGAGAACATTGAATATACCATTTTGTGCAACTGTCCTTTCTGATGACCGTTGTAGACAATCCTATAGTACTAGCTATAGTCCTTTACCAAGGGAGTTGGAGTAAAACCAGAAAGAATAACCCCTGTCCCTTTAGAAAAACAAGTGAGATTTACCTGTTGCAGAAAATTGGAGATCTGTTTTATAGACCCTCTAAATAAACACACTTGACTGCTTGATGAGCCAAGAAATTAGTCCCCAGATAGACTACCAGACCAAAGAACTGAAATGTAGAACAAAGTCCACACCAGAGACAGCAAAGATACTTGATGTAGGCTGCAAATCCACACCATAGACATCAATAATACTTGCTATATCTTGCAAGACTATAACAGAGAAAACAGTTGCCAAAGTTAAGTTAAATGAAGAACTCACTTGCAACAAACACAGCCAATTGTGGCCAAAAAACAGTGAAAACTGAGTGAGGAACAATGATATCACCTCCGGATGGTTGTATGATGATTAAGGTTACCCCAAACTGTCTTATTCACTATGTACACACAGACCACTAACTAAGAGCCCATGCGCACCCACCAATCTGGCGCCTGTACCCGCCAAATTGCATAAAAAACCCTCCTGGAGTGATCCCCAACCTCCTAAAACAGAGGCGGGCGGGCCACCCGACGTCGGAGATGCCGCCTGAAGCGGCCCGGCCTCCCTGAAGCCAGAAAACCAATAAAAACCACTAATCTACTTAGAAAAATCAGCTACAACTACTAAAACCTTTAAAACACGGAATTTCACTATAACAACTTTGCGACATGAAATATAGAGAAAAATTAGCTCTATCCAATGGTACTAAGCACTTAACCCTAAGACTTAAGTTTAGCCCGTAAAACACGAAAAACAAAATTAAACAGCAATCTTTTATAAATGAAAAATGAGGAAATGACCCCTTAAAACTCAGAATATGAAAAATGTCTACAAGACATAAAATATAGAGAAAAACCAGGGCTATCCAATAATAGTACCCACATACCCGCAGACCCAATATCCATAGAATAAAACCAGAAAAATACCAAATTCCTTAACAGATGTCAATTAAGACATGCACAAACAGCGCCAAATCACACAACAAAGGCCCCTGCCAATTTTGGAAGACCACATCCTCCCTCCAATTGAGAATTTCCGCATTCTTTCTTTATCCAACCACCATGTTTAACCTTCTTCCCAAATCTGCCTCTGAAATGGGCCCCTGCCAATACTGCATTGACAATAATTTAATCTGCGCCATGACACCACCTGTCCATCTATACAGAACGTCCTGCGATGTCTGCCAATCCAGAAAGAAGACCTGCTACAGACCTGGTCCACTTTCTTCCACAACAGATTCACCTCCACCTCAACCTGGTCCTTCTTCTGCCAGCACCAAAAGATCTAGGCCATCCATCCTGATACCCAGATTAATCAAAAGGCTCCACCCTTCCCAGAAGATTGCCACAACCCATAATACAACTAGTTCCCCCATCCCTGGACCATCTGATGGTAAAGAACATTGATTTCTTCCTTCAACTTTAAAACTGATAACTTCTCAGTTCCTCACTCTTCTGATAGTGATGATAACAATGTAGGATCCATTGCACCACCAACACCAATGCACTTTCCCACTATCAAGGCCAAGTTCCAACAACACACATCTCAACAGAAACAACTTCTGCTTCACTACTTCCAATCCACCCCTGCTAGAGATCCACAGGACATTGAGAACAGAAGACACCTCATTCACCAGTTCAAGGCTAATTCTGAACACTTCATTTCATCTCTTTATTCCCTCTGTAATTCCACTAGTACTTAAGTTTAATTCAGAAAAGAAAAATTGACCACACTGTCTATAGGATGTAACCACAAACAACCCTCAGTTTTAAGTCTTGGGGGACCATCCTCATTTTATAGTCATGGGGGACCCAAAAACCTAAATCATAAACCCAGAACCAGAGATCAACAACATTAAGACACAGAGAAAAAACTAAAATTCTGGGGTAATTGTGAATAGAGCAGTCAGCCCATCAATTACCCCCAAACTTGCCTTTGCTAAATTCGGAGGCTCTCCCTGTGGATACCCTCCACCAATCTTTCAAAACCAACTACAACAACAAAACCCTTTTTCCTCAGTTTATAGTCTTGGGGGACTTACAACCCTCAGTTTAAAGTCTTGGGGGACTAAACCAACAACAATCCTCATTTTAAAGTCTTGGGGGACTAACACAGTTTTCAGTTTAAAGTCTTGACAGACTAGTCTTGATAAAATATTGAAACCAGCCAGTTTAAAGTCTTGGAGGACTAACAGAAACCAGATTTCAGTTTAAAGTCTTAATGGACTGCCTTGATACCATAGCTTTTTCAGTTTAGAGTCTTGATGGACTGACGGAATTTTGTATAAAATAGACGCAGCCAGTTTCATGCAGCACACCTCTACAGCCAACCTGCTGGACTTCCACCTTCACTTCATCATCTACCCATCACTGAAAAAAATCTCCTCCTATCCCTTTTCATCATCTTTTCTCACCATAGATCATGGCTGGATCTCCTGATGTTAACCCTTCTACTCTCCCTTGCTTCACTGCTCCCAAGGACTATGCCTGCAAACAGTGCATCCACATGTGCAGACCTTGCACATTCACTCTTCCAAATCCTGAATCCAAATTCTACAACAGGGCTTGTGATTCTTGCTATTCCAAAAAGAAAAGATGTGACAGAGACGCCAACTACCCTATTACTCCTCCTTTACCTTCTCATAAATACATCTCTTGATCCCCTACCAGATCCCCAGAGCTTGGTCCTTCCTCTTCCTCTTTATCTTCAGCACCTTCCAGAAGATACAGAAGCTCAGCTTCCAGAACTCTTCCCAAAATACCAGCCTTAGCTTCCCAAGAAACTTCTTTTATCTCTTCTAAGTTAGCTCCAAAAGCTTCAAAATCAACCCCTGGGCTTCTAGACCGCATCCAGGTGGCCCGCCCGCCTAACTAAACAGTGAAAATCAGGGCCAAAACCTCCAAAAAAGGCCAGAAAACAGCCAAATTCATTCAGACAACAACAACAACTCAACCCAACTACCTCCTACTGCTCCCAGAGCAATGCAATCCAGCCTTCCAAAGTCCAAAAGTACCAAAATTTCCTAGATTTCTAAGAGACCTGCCAGAAAATCCCAAGAAGAAACCAGAACACCACACACTGCTCCACAACAACAACTTCGTCCGCAACTAAGACAAAGAAACTAAACCTCTCCTCTGTCAGCCAACTACTCTTCTGACAGTTCCATCTCTTCAAAATCTCCATCCAGAAGAGATCAATCTGCTTCCAAATCCCCCTCTCCTGCTCCATCCTTTAACAACCCTGGTACCCCATCACCAGCACCTCCTCCAGCTGAATCCAACAGAAATAACAACCACAACAACAACAAAAATCTCACTACTCCAACTAGGCCCCAGGAACATCAGCATCCCATTTCACCTTCTCAGGATCCTTCTGAGGAAGACCATGAGAATCCATATACAATTCCTATAATCTCTCCAGCAGGATGCACTTCAAAGAACACAGTGCTTCCCACAATCCCAACAAAAAACAAAAATGTCATCACAATCCAGACCAGCTTCCAGAAGCTTCATCATCCAGACAATGAGCTCCAGCAAAAAAATTAGAAACATAATAATAATATAAAACAATTAATAAAAATAATTTCAGAATTTTATTTTATTTTTTTTCTTTTTTACGGTCTACTGATATACTAAAATAAAAAATTAATAATTAAAATGAAATGAAATAACATAAATGAAATAAAATAAAATATAAAAAATAATACAAATGGTATCCCCTGGCCAATTGATGAGCTGATCCCCTGATACCTTACCCACATCCAAGTGCACCTTGATGTGGATACACAATTAATTGAAATAAATAATAATTAAAAATAAGAAAATAGCATTTCCCAGCCAATTGATGAGCTTTTCCCCACCAATGCTTGCCCACATCCAGGTGACCCTGATGTGGTAAGACCCTATCTTTTTGATTTTATAATTTTAAACAACCCCCATAAAAAAATTAAAAAAAAAAAGAGAAAAAAGAAAATAATCTAAAACTGCTATCTAGCAAAAGCATAACTGCAAAATTAAAGAAAGTCCAGCTCCATAGATGGTCCAATAAGGGAAAGTCCGATCCATAGAAATGATCACTGGGTGGGCTCCCTCCAATAAGTAAAAATGATGGGAGACCACCAGTGATCCACCACCAATCTGAAAGAACCAAAGATAAAGAAGCCAGTCCCAAACCAGTTTAAAGTCATAGCGGACTTGAAACCTGAATAATAAACAACAGAACTAGAATTCAACTAGGAAAAACAAAAGACTTGAGACAGACATTCTGGGGTAACTGTTCTACAGAGCAGCCAGCTCATCAGTTACCCCCACACTTGCCACAATAAAATCTAGAAGCCCCCCCTGGGTACCTTCTAACCAACAAATCACAACATCCAACACAATAAAGCAAAACCAATAAAAGTGAAGAGTCCGGCACTTGAACACCAAAAGAATTACCAGGTTAAAGTCATAGAGGACTAAAACCTGTGAAAAGAAACCAATACTAGGGTTCAACCAAATTAAGAAAAAGGGTTGGAAACAGACAATCTGGGGTAACTGTTGATAGAGCAGCCAGCCCATCAGTCACCCCCACACTTGCCAAGACAAAATCTAGAGGCCCCACCCATGGGTAACCTCTAGCAAAAGTTTCCAAAAAACAGATGCATAGCACCACCACAAAAAAACCAAGATTAAAGAATGGTCCGTAGTTTATCCTCATTGCGGAGTCAATCTTCTTCATGCCTAGTGCCTCTGGGATAAAACCTCTTCACTTGGTCTGCAGCCACCCTCTTTTTCAAGACTGCACCATCCAACTCTTCCAAAACATAAGAACCTCCAGACTCCTGAGATCTGCCTCTGTAAGGTCCATTCCATCTGTCAGAAAACATTTTCCCCCACTGACTCTCCAAACTTCTATTATACACCAAAACCAAACAACCAGGTTTCAAGGGATTCCTGAGTCTATGAGCCAACTTCTTGTCCCAGTACCTGACTGATTGATTCCTAATCTTCATCATTCTAGAGTATGCCTTCTCCTGACATTCCTCTCTACATTCCAACTGTTGCATCCTGGCACAGAGCAAATCTTCTGTTGAGTGCACATCATCCCAATCAATTCCAAGAGTAAAAACAGCTTCTAAGTCCACTGGTAGAACTGCTTTCTGACCAAAAATTAACTCATAAGGAGAATAGCCAGAAGTCCTCTTCACAGTGACCCTATCAGCAAATAACACCAAGGGTATATAGTGCCTCCACTTTTCAGCACTATCTCCACACATCTTCACCAAAGCATTCTTGATAACTTGATGTCCTCTTTCAACCATGCCTTCAGCTTCAGGATAATACGATGTAGCCACTCTAACTTTAGAACCAACACTAGCCACAGCTTCTTTAAATTTGGCACCAAACTCTGGCCCGCCATCAACAGTCACCAACTTCATTAACCCATACCTATAAATCCACTCCTTCTTCAAAAACTCTGCCACATTCTTGGCAGTCAAATTAACCAGAGGCACTGCCTCAACCCAACCAGACAAATCATCCCTAGCAACAATCAAGTATTTATACCTGCCCTCTTTTATATGCACAGAATCCAGACTGACTCTTTCAAAAACAGTTGATTCTCCAGTAGCACGGCCCACCTCTTTAGGTTTCAAGTGACTTCTTCTTTGACATTCTTCACAAGATTGAACCCAACCCTGCACAGCCAACTTCATACCTGGCCACCAAAATCTGTCTTCTACTCTTCTATAAGTCTCCCCAAAGCCTCTATGACCAAGGTCTTCATGCAAAGACTTCAAGACCAATTCTTGACCCTTCTTCTGAGTCACCACCACTTAATGATTTGGATGTCTCCTCCTTATCAGCCGCCTTCCTGACACATAAAATCCAGGACTCTTCTTCTTGATTTCCAACCAAGTATCATCATCACAACTATCTGGCCTCTCCAAGGTCAACAGATATTCCACCAAAATAAAATAAAACCCAGACTGACCCCAGGTCTCATCTTCAAAATCCAACAAAAGAACATCCAAGGGTAAAATTCTGTCACCAAAATCACCAGTATGAACATGAGCCAATTGAGCAGCCCAACCAGGACACCAATCCTTAAATTTTGGCACGTCCTTCTCTTTCCACAGAACCTTGTGAGAATCCAGTTCACTAACAAAAACACCCTTTTCCAATTTTGAGCTGTCCCAAACAACAACTCCATCTTCATCAACAAAAACATCCTGATCACCAGAATCAAGATCAGATCCAGCCAGTTTAGCCTCTTGGGGGAGGTCAGAAAAATCTTCATCACCCTTTGTGCTGGCCCTAACCACTGGAACATTCTCATCAAACTCTCAGCCGCAGAATCTTCATCTGTAGGTGGCCTCCTTGATAATCCATCAGGCATAGTAAAAGTTTTACCTGGTTTGTGTACCAGGTCAAAAGAAAAATGTTGAATAAATGCCACCCACCTAGTCATTGGAGCATTTGGAAGACTAGGTGTATTGATCATCTGAACCAAAGATCTTGCATCCACCTGCAGCTCAAAATGCTGCCCCCACAAAACCGTCTGTAGCTTCTTTAAAATTTTAGCTACACCACACAATTCCAACTTAGGTTGAGAATACCTAGATTCCACCTCATTAAACACCACAGACTCATATCTTACTGGCCTGCCCTCCCAGTTTTATCCTACTGAGACAAAACAGCACCAGCAGCAATATAACTTGAGTCCACTGCCAGATAAATTTTTCCAGCACCAACACCATAATCCAACTTGTGAAGAAAAATATCTTCACCAACATCCTTTTTCAACTTCTGAAAAACCTCTTCACACTCTTCAGTCCATTCCCAATCTGCATCTTTTCTGGTCAACCTCCTTAAAGGTGAATCCAACAAAGAAAAATCCTTAATAAAAATCCTGACATATACACATACACCCAAAAATCCCCTGACTTCAGTAGTATTTTTAGGCCTTGGCCATGACTGGATTTTATTAATCTTCTTCTTTGCCATAATCATTCCCTCTTTACATACCACATGGCCCGGAATTTTGAAAGCAGGAACACAACAACAGAATTTTGACCCTGAAATGGTCAAACCAGCCTCTTCAATCCTGAAAAACACACTCTCTAGAGTTATTGCATATTACCACACAAACCTTCTTATGCCAGGGTTCTCCGCTAACACCTCATTACCATAATCAGTGGATGGCCCTTTAATTCCACCATCATCAATAAAAATACCAGCATGAGTAGGAACCTCATCCTGAAAAATCCAAGCCATCTGTGCTTGATAAACTGCCACTGAATTAGTTGCTCCTTGAGGCAACCTAGTGAGCTGAAATCTTCCCAAAGGAGTCTCAAAAGTTGTGAGAGGCCTTGAATCCATATGGAGTTCCCTCTCATTATAACCACCCATAATATCACCCAAACCATAACACACCCTTCCAGCAAAAGCTTCAACAAAATCCTCTGCACTTGGCGGCATACCAGCGTCCTTGATAGTGACTCTATTCAAGGCTCTAAGATCATGAACCACCCTCAACTTTCCATTCTGCTTCTTTACACAGAACACCGGACTTGAGTAACTGGATGTTGATTGTTCATATAACCCAGGCCTGACTCTTTCCCTAACAATCTCCACAAAATCCTCTCTAATAGCGGCTGGAATCAGAATAGGTTTGATTTGCCAAGGTTCATGACAAACTACAGGGGTCAATTAAGGTTTCCCATAAGAGTGCTTCAATACACCCCTTTCCTCCTCAACAAACACCACAGCTTTTTCCCTTAGCACAATAACATGCAACAACAACTTCTTTTCTTCTTCAGACAACCACCCATCAGGACCAAAATTAATAACTTTCAATCTTTCCACAGTCACCCTAGCTGTCTCTACAAATTCTGAAGGATTCTTCACCAAAGGAGTACAGTACGGATCTCTCGACAAAGGAGGTCTCTTCAAGGGCGGATTCAAGCCCACAGACATAGGCTCATTGACAGGCCTAATCTTCTGTGCTACCTTCTTATACTTTGCCGCTCCACCTTCAACTTGAGGGATCTTCAGAAATTCTTCATCACCAGACCCGGAACAAAAACCAAGTGTTTCCCCATTGCTCACATGTGTGGCCAAGGTAATGTTTTTTAAAGGTGTAGAAGAAACCCTAGAGGTGCACAATTGGGAGGACTTACTTTTAAACCCCAATCTCACCACTCCAAAACTTTTACGCAATTCCACATCTTCATCCTCGCTTCCAACTTCCAAATCTTCAAATCTTGATTCATCTTCTGAATCACATCTTCTAAAATTGTGCAGTTTATCCTCTTGCTGGAGGCCCAAAAATCGATCTTGATGATCTTCATTCTTCATATTTTTCTGCAGTTTAACCTCATGCTGGAGGCCCAAAAATAGATCTTAATGATCTTCACAAAAATATTTTGCATCTTCTTTCTTCATTATCTTCAGTTTTTTTTCTTGATTTTCTTGAATTATCTTGAAATTTTTATCTTCTTTTTTTGAGTTTTCTTCTGTCCTACAAAATTAACCAGGGTTTTCCCCAATGCTCACAGGTGTGGTCCAGGTAATGTTTTTGAAAGGTGTAGAAGAAACCCTAGTGGTGAACAATTGGGAGGACTTACTTTTAAACCCCAATCTCACTGCCCCAAAACTTTTCCGCATATCTTTCAATAAAGATATATAACCAATCTTCTTCCTTGAACTTGGATTAAAAATAATTAAGAATCTTGAGAGAGAACAGAGACTTGATAAAAAACTTGATGAATACTTGCAGAGAAGAGAAACATTAAAAAGAGAAAGTTGAAAATCCACTTGGTATATCTCCAAGGGAGTTGACTTACTACAACCTGGGATTTCCTCATCTCGGGAAGAGGTTGTAGCACTAGGGTGATCAGCCCTTATTACTCTAAAAAAGACAGACTCTCAATAGATCCTGAGCCGCACTCCAAAAAACCAGAGGCAGCACCCACTTCCTTCCTTCTCCTGCAGCAGTCCATGCACTGGCACATTGAAGATAAACCAGGCTTGGTCTCCCAACCATCCTCTCCAGCGGATGATAAACTCATGTGAAGTCTCCTTTCATCTTCACCAGTCAACTCCAAACTGATTCCCAAATCAAATTGATAACCAATTCTTGCCTGAAAATCCATCAAGAATGGCCCACCCAAAACTGCTTTTACATTACCTTTAGCAATGTAAAAATGAACCTTCCCTGAGGCTCCTCCAACATCTAACTTCACAAACTCTGAAGTTCCAACCAATTCAGTAACATGGCCACCAATCCCTCTCAAATTCCCCCCAATACCAGGTTTGATGGGGAGGCCCATATGAGTTGCCTCAAACAAAGAAATCAGGTTTATCTGAGAACCTGAATCCACCAATGCCCTTGCCTCCCTGCCATTCAGAGTGACATTGACATATCCCAGAGGAGCAGAAAAATGAGTTTCAAACCCCTCACCAAATTTTTCAGCAGAATCACAAATGTATTCTACCTCACCAGAAGAAACCCTTCTCCTGGTCAACAACTTTTTCTGCCTATCAGCCAACCCTGGACTGATAGCATACAATTCCCCATAAGATAGGGAAACCTTACACTGATTCATCCTTTCCAGGACAGAGTCCATAACATTAACTTGACCAGACACTACTGGCCTCTCAAAGTGAGCTCTTTGCTTCATCACCTTGGTCCTAGAAGCTTTA
The DNA here is from genome assembly GCA_030280995.1 of Hemileia vastatrix. Lineage (NCBI taxonomy): Eukaryota > Fungi > Basidiomycota > Pucciniomycetes > Pucciniales > Zaghouaniaceae > Hemileia > Hemileia vastatrix. Next base: position 24,433,391 of record JASXTE010000016.1, on the reverse strand, counting down.
TGAGGACCAGCACCACCAACAGATTTACCATTAACAGGAACCAAACCAGATCCCTCACCAGAACCTCTGACTCCAACAGGCTTTGGCAATGAAGCCAAAGGGACATCCTCCTCAGAGTCAGAATCCACCTTCATTGGCATTGGCTCACCATTCATATTTAATGCGCCAAAACTAGGGGGGCCCATATCAGCCATACCCTTCTGCATCTTGTACAGCTCCTCTTTGCTGTACCTCTTCCTAGCTGCACTCAGCTTAGGATCCCCCTTTGAAGCATTTGGCTTTGGTTGGGCCTGAGAACTACTCTTAGGCCTTCCCACCTTTCCTGCTTCCACATCATAAACACCAGCCAAGCATTCACCACTTGACTGTCCACCACAAGAATACAACTCCAAACCACCAAAGCAATTAGAAAAAGAGACCTTATTGACCTCCTTCCCCTTTCCCTTGATGTCCTCATCTACCTTAACAGAAGACTTCCCCTGATCAGGAATCTCCTCAAACCTTGGCCTCCTTTGATTGAGACCACCCCTTCTCCTGACCAAATCCACAGGAGCCTGCCCCTCACTGGGCTTCACAAAAGAACCGTCAGGGAACTTAAAAACCCTGCCATCAAACTCCACTTTTCCTTCAGACACATCTCTGTTCAGTGCCCAACAATCATTGGACCTGTGCCCCCTCCTACTGCAATAAGAGCAGACCCAAGGATCACTCCTACCAGCCCTCCTATCAAAATCTCTAGGCTGAGAAGGTGCCTTATTGACCTTCATAGCCTCCTGAACAAAAATATGCAGCTGCTTTGTGAGATCAGGCAACTGCTACACCACTGGGTCCCTATCTTTTTTGGGAACCTGCACCATATTATTCTCCTCCTTCTTCTCTATATTTTCCTCTTCAGCCAAAGCCTCACTGACTTTGCTGACATACTTTGCACACCCCTCCTGATAGGTGTCCACAGTCAATAACTTCAAATGGGCCTCAACAGCCTCCTTCACCTTATCCAAGGTAGGCAACTTCTGGTCCCCATTAGAAATAGGCTTCATCAATTCCTTTCTTGAAAACTCCTTCAACACATCCATCCTGACATCTCTAGCCAGGGCAGACCAAAAAACATCTTTGGCAGCATTTTCATGTGCCAGCTCCTCCACTTCCACCAAATATTCCACCACAGGATCAAACTGTAGCAGAAACTTCCTGTAACTATGTAAGTTACCAACACCACCATAAGATTGCCATTCACTGACAACCTTGTTCAGATCCACCATAGTGAACCTGACACCCCATTTATCCACCATTTCCCTACACAACAATTTCCAATCCCTCTTCTTGTAGCCAGACATGGCCACAATCTCCTTCTCAGCTGACCTATCACCAATGAAGAAGAAAATCTGCTTCACCATGTCCAGGTAGGAAGCACCATCCACTCCAGCAGCAGTTTCATACTTCTCTAGAAACCACTTGACATCCTCCCCATTAAACTTGGTACCATCCCAAGTTTTAATCCTCACACACTCACTAACCATCACAGAAGGAGGACCATCCCCCCCACTGACAGTCACCACAGGAATAGAGGAACCAGAAGCCATTCCTCCAGTCCAAAACACCAAAAAGAGCCAACCAAAGCAAACAGAGATTCCAAAGAACTAGAAAGTTCTACCCCACGTTGGGCGCCAGAAATGTAGACAATCCTATAGTACTAGCTATAGGCCTTGACCAAGGGAGTTGGAGAAAAACCAGAGAGAAAATCCCCTGTCCCTTTAGAAAAATAGAGTGAGATTTACTTGCTAAAGTAAGTTGGTTCCTGTTTTGCTAAAGCTCCTTTTCAACACACTTGACTGCTTGATGAGCCAAGAAAGTAGTCCCCAGATAGACTACCAGACCAAAGAACTGAAATGTAGAACAAATTCCACACCAGAGACAGCAAAGATACTCGATGTAGGCTGCAAATCCACACCAGAGACAGCAATAATACTTGCTATAGCTTTCAAGACTATAACAGAGAAAACAGTTGCCAAAGTTAAGTTAAATGAAGAACTTACTTGCAACAAACACAGCCAATTGTGGCCAGAAAACAGTGAAAACTGAGTGAGGAACAATGAGATCACCTCCGGATGGTTGTATGATGATTAAGGTTGCCCCAAACTGTCTTATTCACTATGTACACACAGACCACTAACTAAGAGCCCATGCGCACCCACCAATCTGGCGCCTGTACCCGCCAAATTGCATAAAAAACCCTCCTGGAGCGCTCCCCAACCTCCTAAAACAGAGGTGGGCGGGCCACCCGACGTCAGAGATGCCGCCTGAAGCGGCCCGGCCTCCCTGAAGCCAGAAAACCAATAAAAACCACTAATCTACTTGGAAAAATTAGCTACAACTACTAAAACCTTTAAAACACGGAATTTCACTATAACAACTTTGCGACATGAAATATAGAGAAAAATTAGCTCTATCAAATGGTACTAAGCACTTAACCCTAAGACTTAAGGTTAGCCCGTAAAACATGAAAAACAAAATTAAAGAGCAATCTTTTATAAATGAAAAATGAGAAAATTACCCCTTAAAACTCAGAATATGAAAAATGTCTACTAGACATAAAATATAGAGAAAAACCAGGGCTATCCACTGATAGTACCCACATACCCGCAGACCCAATATCTACGGAATAAAACCAGAAAAATACCAAATTCCTTAACAGATGTCAATTAAGACATGCACAAACAGTGCCAAATCACACAACAAAGGCCCCTGCCAATGTTGGAAGACCACATCCTCCCTCCAATTGAGAATTTCCGCATTCTTTCTTCATCCAACCACCATGTTTAACCTCCTTTCCAAATCTGCCTCTGAAATGGGCCCCTGCCAATACTGCATCAACAATAATTTAATCTGCGCCACAACACCACCTGTTCATCCATACAGAACGTCCTGCGATGTCTGCCACTCCAGAAAGAAGACCTGCCACAGACCTGGTCCACTTTCTTCCACAACAGATTCACCTCCACCTCAACCTGGTCCTTCTTCTGCCAGCACCAAAAGATCTAGGCCATCCATCCTGATACCCAGATTAATCAAAAAACTCCACCCTTCCCAGAAGAGTGCCACAACCCATAAAACAACTAGTTCCCCCATCCCTGGTCTATCTGATGGTAAAGAACATTCATTTCTTCCTTCAACTTTAAAACTGATAACTTCTCAGTTCCTTCCTCTTCTGATAGTGATGATAACAATGTAGGATCCATTGCACCACCAACACCAACGCACTTGCCCACTATCAAGGCCAAGTTCCAACAACACACATCTCAACAGAAACAACTTCTGCTTCACTATTTCCAATCCACTCCTGCTAGAGATCCACAGGACATTTTGAACAGAAGACACCTCATTCACCAGTTCAAGGCTAATTCTGAACACTTCATTTCGTCTCTTGATTCACTCTGTAATTCCACTAGTACTTGAGTTTGATTCAGAAAAGAAAAATTGACCACACCCTCTATAGGATGTAACCACAAACAACCCTCAGTTTTAAGTCTTGGGGGACCATCCTCATTTTATAGTCTTGGGGGACTCAAAAACCCTCAGTTTAAAGTCTTGGGGGACTCAAAAACCTAAATCATGAACCCAGAACCAGAGAAAAATCTAACATTCTGGGGTAATTGTGAATAGAGCTGCCAGCCCATCAATTACCCCCAAACTTGCCTTTGCTAAATTCGGAGGCTCCCCCTGTGGATTCCCTCCACCAATCTTTCAAAACAACTCCAAAAACAAAAACTTTTCCCTCAGTTTATAGTCTTGGGGGACTTACAACCCTCAGTTTAAAGTCTTGGGGGACTAACACAGTGTTCAGTTTAAAGTCTTGACGGACTACTTCTTGATAAAATCTTGAAACCAGCCAGTTTAAAGTCTTGGAGGACTAATAAATTTTCCAGTTTAGAGTCATAGAGGACTGATAAATTTTCCAGTTTAGAGTCATAGAGGACTGACAGAATCTTGCATGAATCAGACCCAGCCAAATTCATGCAATACACACACAGCCAGACCCACGGAGCATCCACCTTCACTTCATCTTCTACTCATCACTGACAAAATCTTCTCTTTTTCTTTTCATCACCTTTCACACCACAAATCATGTCTGGATCCCCTGCTGTTGACTCCTCTATACTTCCTTGCTTCACTGCTCCAAGGGACTTTGCCTGCAAACAGTGCATACACATGTGCAGACCTTGCACATTCACTCTTCCAAATCCAGAAGCCAAATTCTACAACAGGGCTTGTGACTCTTGCTATTCCAAAAAAAAGAAATGTGACAGAGATGCCCACTATCCTATTCCTCCGCCTTCTCCTTCTCACAAGTACATCTCTAGATCCCCTACCAGGTCTCCAGAACTTGGTCCATCCTCTTCCTCTCTATCTTCAGCTCCTTCCAGAAGATCCAGAAGCTCAGCTTCCCGCACTCTTCCAAAAAGACCAGCCTTAGCTTCTCAAGAAACTGCTTTTATCACAGCTAAATTAACTCCAAAAGCTTCAAAATCAACCCCTAGGCTTCTAGACCGCGTCCAGGCGGCCCGCCCGCCTCACCAAACAGCGAAAATCAGGGCCAAAACCTCCAAAAATGGCCAGAAAATAGCCAAATTCATCCAGATAACAATAACAACTCAACCCAACTACCTCCTACTGCTCCCAGAGCAATGCAATCCACCCTTCCAAAATCCAAAAACACCAAAATTTCCCAGATTTCTAAGAGAACTTCCAGAGAACCCCAAGAAGAAACCAGAACACCACACACTGCTCCACAACAACAACTTTGTCCCCAACTAAGACAAAGAAACTACACCTCTCCTCTGTAAGCCAACTACTCTTCTGACAGTTCAATCTCTTCAAAGTCTCCATCCAGAAGAGAGAAGTCTGCTTTCAAATCCCCCTCTCCTGCTCCATCCTTTAGCAACCCTGGTACTCCATCACCAGCACCTCTTCCAGCTGAATCCAACAGAAATAACAACCCCAACAACAACAACAATCTCACTGCTCCAACTAGGCCCCAGGAACTTCATCATCCCAGTTCACCTTCTCAGGATCCTTCAGAGGAAGACCATGAGAATCCATATCTTTCCCTAGCTGATCCACCCACTATGACCATAACAAAATTGTCAGAGATCCAAATCCCAGCTGCTTACAGATTTGACGAGCTTCCAATCTGTAAGTACCAAATTAATTATTCCATTTCTTCAACAAAAATAATTACTGATCCAATTCTTCTTGTCTAGTTGGCACCCCTCCTCCTGAATCTATTATTGGAGTTGGCCAAACTCTTGAAACTTCTTTGACCCTGGATTATGGAGACATGAAGAAACACCTAAGCACCATGTGTTCCAATATGCTAAAAGCCTTTGCCCTTCATGGACCCTTGAATGACTTTGAAAAATCACTGAGAAAGCGCCTACTGGACGACCACTGGAAAATGTCTAGGATCATTAAACACACCCTCCAGCACTCCATTCCTGCCTCTTCTTCTTCCTCCTCTGAACTTCCCTCTAATCCAATCCCTATAATCTCTCCAGCAGGATGCACTTCAAAGAACACAGTGCTTCCCACAATCCCAACAAAAAACAAAAACATCATCACAATCCGGACCAGCCTCCAGAAGCTTCCTCATCCAGACAATGAGCTCCTGCAAAAAGATTAGAAACATAATAATAATATAAAAGAATTAATAAAAAATAATTTCAGAATTTATTTATTTTTATTATTTTTATTATTATTATTATTATTTTACAGTCTACTGATATACTAAAATAAAAAATTAATAATTAAAATGAAATTAAATAACATAAATAAAATAAAATAAAATATAAAAAATAATACAAATGGTATCCCCCAGCCAATTGATGAGCTGATCCCCTGATACCTTACCCACATCCAAGTGCACCTTGATGTGGATACACAATTAATTGAAATAAATAATAATTAAAAATAAGAAAATAGCATTGCCCAGCCAATTGATGAGCCTTTCCCCACCAATTCATGCCCACATCCAGGTGACCCTGATGTGGTAACACCCTATCTTTTTGATTTTATAATTTTAAACTACCCCCATAAAAAAATTAAAAGAAAAAAAGAGAAAAAATAAAATAATCTAAAACTGCTATCTAGCAAAAACATAACTGCAAAATCAAACAAAGTCCAGCTCCATAGATTGTCCAATAAGGGAAAGTCCGATCCATAGAAATGATCACTGGGTGGGCTCCCTCCAATAAGTAAAAATGATGGGAGACCACCAGTGATCCACCACCAATCTGAAAAAACCAAGGATAAAGAAGCCAGTCCCAAACCAGTTTAAAGTCATAGCGGACTTAAAACCTGAATAATAAACAACAGAACTAGAATTAAACTAGGAAAAACAAAAGACTTGAGACAGACATTCTGGGGTAACTGTTCTCCAGAGCAGCCAGCTCATCAGTTACCCCCACACTTGCCAAAATAAAATCTAGAAGCCCCCCCTGGGTACCTTCTAACAAAAACACAACGTCCAACACAAAAAAACCAAAACCAATAAGAGTGAAGAGTCAGGCACTTGAAAGCCAAAGGAAATTCCAGTTTAAAGTCATAGAGGACTAAAACCTGTGAAAATAAACCAATACTAGGGTTCAACCAAATTAAGAGAAAGGGTTGGAAACAGACAATCTGGGGTAACTGTTGATAGAGCAGCCAGCCCATCAGTCACCCCCACACTTGCCAAGACAAAATCTAGAGGCCCCACCCATGGGTACCCTCTAGCAAAAGTTTCCAAAAAACAGATGCATAGCACCACCACAAAAAAACCAAGATTAAAGAATGGTCCGTAGTTTATCCTCATTGCGGAGTCAATCTTCTTCATGCCTAGTGCCTCTGGGATAAAACCTCTTCACTTTGTCTGCATCCACCCTCTTTTTCAAGACTGCACCATCCAACTCTTCCAAAACATAAGAACCTCCAGACGCCTGAGACCTGACTCTGTAAGGTCCATTCCATCTGTCAGCAAACATTTTGCCCCACTGACTCTCCAAACTTCTATTATACACCAAAACCAAACAACCAGGTTTCAAGGGATTCCTGAGTCTATGAGCCAACTTCTTGTCCCAGTACCTGACTGATTGATTCCTAATCTTCATCATTCTAGAGTATGCCTTCTCTTGGCATTCCTCTCTACATTGCAACTGTTGCATCCTGGAACAGAGCAAATCTTCTGTTGAGTGCACATCATTCCAATCAATTCCAAGATAAGAGACAGCTTCCAAGTCCACTGGTAGAACGGCTTTTTGACCAAACATTAGCTCATAAGGAGAATAGCCAGTTGTCCTCTTTACAGTGACCCTATCAGCAAATAACACCAAGGGTAAATAATGCCTCCAATTTTCAGCACTATCTACGCACATCTTCACCAAAGCATTCTTGATAACTTGATGGCCTCTTTCAACCATGCCTTCAGCTTCAGGATAATATGGTGTAGCCACTCTAACCCTAGAACCAACACTAGCCACAGCTTCTTTAAATTCAGCACCAAACTCTGGCCCGCCATCAACAGTCACCAACTTCATCAACCCATACCTATAAATCCACTCCTTCTTCAAAAACTCTGCCACATTCTTGGCAGTCAAATTAACCAGAGGCACTGCCTCAACCCAACCAGACAAATCATCCCTAGCAACAATCAAGTATTTATACCTTCCCTCTATAATATGGACAGCATCCAGACTGACCCTTCCAAAAACAGTTGATTCACCAGTAGCACGGCCCACCTCTTTAGGTTTCAAGTGACTTCTTCTTTGACATTCTTCACAAGATTGAACCCAACCCTGCACAGCCAACTTCATACCCGGCCACCAAAATCTGTCTGCTACTCTTCTATAAGTCTCCCCAAAGCCTCTATGACCAAGGTCTTCATGCAAAGACTTCAAAACCAATTCTTGACCCTTCTTCTGAGTCACCACCACTTGAGGATTAGGATGTCTCCTTCTCATCAAGCGCCTTCCTGACACATAAAACCAGGACTCTTCTTCTTGATTGCCAACCAAGTATCATCATCACAACTATCTGGCCTCTCCAAGGTCAACAGATATTCCACCAAAATAAAATAAAACCCAGATTTACCCCAGGTCTCATCTTCAAAATCCAACAAAACAACATCCAAGGGTACAACTCTGTCAACAAAATCACCAGTGTGAACATGAGCCAATTGAGCAGCCCAACCAGGACACCAATCCTTAAATTTTGGCACGTCCTTCTCTTTCCACTGAACCTTGTGAGAATCCAGTTCACTAACTAAAACACCCTTTTCCAATTTTGAGCTGTCCCAAACAACAACTCCATCTTCATCAACAAAAACATCCTGATCACCAGAATCAAGATCAGATCCAGCCAGTTTAACCTCTTGGGGGAGGTCAGAACAATCATCCAGTATAGCCTCATTAGGGAGGACAGAACAATCATCCAGTTTAGCCTCATGGGGGAGGACAGAACAATCATCCAGTTTAGCCTCATGGGGGAGGACAGAACAATCATCCAGTTTAGCCTCATGGGGGAGGACAGAACAACCCTCAGCACCCTTTGTGCTGGCCCTAATCACTGGAACATCTTCATCCTCACTTCCAACTTCCAAATCTTCAAATCTTGATTCATCTTCTGAATCACATCTTCTAAAATTGTGCAGTTTATCCTCATGCTGGAGGTCCAAAAATTGATCTTGATGATAATCATGCTTCAAAATTTTCTGCAGTTTAACCTCATGCTGGAGGCCCAAAAATCAATCTTGACGATCTTCACAAAAATATTTTGCATCTTCTTTATTCATTATCTTCAGATTTTTTTCTTGATTTTCTTGAATTATCTTGAAATTTTTATCTTTTTTCTTGAGTTTTCTTCTGTCCTACAAAAATAACCAGGGGTTTCCCCAATGCTCACAGGTGTGGCCAAGGTAATGTTTTTGAAAGGTGTAGAAGAAACCCTAGCAGTACACAATTGGGAGGACTTACTTTTAGACCCCAATCTCACCGCCCCAAAGCTTTTCCGCATATCTTTCAATAAAGATATATAACCAATCTTCTTCTTTAAACTTGAATGAAAAATAATTAGGAATCTTGAGAGAGAACAGAGACTTGATAAAAAACTTGATGAATACTTGCAGAGAAGAGAAACATTAAAAAAAGAAAGTTGAAAATCCACATGGTATATCTCCAAGGGAGCTGGCCTACTACAACCTGGGATTTCCTCATCTCAGGGAGAGGTTATAGCACTAGGGTGATCAGCCCTCATTACTCTAAAAAAGACAGACTCTCAATAGAGCCTGAACCGCACTCCAAAAAACCAGAGGCAGCACCCACTTCCTTCCTTCTCCTGCAGCAGTCCATGCACTGGCACATTGAAGATAAACCAGGCCTAGTCTCCCAACCATCCTCTCCAGGGGATGATAACCTCATGTGAAGCCTCCTTTTGTCTTCACCAGTCAACTCCAAACTGATTCCCAAATCAAATTGATAACCAATTCTTGCCTGAAAATCCATCAAGAATGGCCCGCCCAAAACTGCTTTTACATTACCTTTAGCAATGTAAAAATGAACCTTCCCTGAGGCTCCTCCAACATCTAACTTCACAAACTCTGAAGTTCCAACCAATTCATTGACATGGCCACCAATCCCTCTCAAATTCCCCCCAATACCAGGTTTGATGGGGAGGCCCATATGAGTTGCCTCATACAAAGAAATCAGGTTTATCTGAGAACCTGAATCCACCAATGCCCTTGCCTCCCTGCCATTCAGAGTGACATTGACATATCACAGAGGAGCAGAAAAATGAGTTTCCAACCCCTCACCAAACTTTTCAGCAGAATCACAAATGTATTCTACCTCACCAGAAGAAACCCTTCTCCTGGTCAACAACTTTTTCTGCCTATCAGCCAACCCTGGAGTGATAGCATACAATTCCCCATAAGATAGGGAAACCTGACCCTGGTTCATCCTTTCCAGGACAGAGTCCATAACATTAACTTGACCAGACACTACTGGCCTCTCAAAGTGAGCTCTTTGCTTCACCACCTTGGTCCTAGAAGATTCTTGAGGACCAGCACCACCAACAGATTTACCATTAACAGGAACCAAACCAGATTCCTCACCAGAATCTCTGACTCCAACAGGCTTTGGCAATGAAGCCAAAGGGACATCCTCCTTGGAGTCAGAATCCACCTCCATTGGCATTGGCTCACCATTCAGGTCCAATGCACCAAAACTAGGGGGGCCCATGTCAGCCATACCTTTCTGCATCTTGTACAGCTCCTCTTTGCTGTACCTCTTCCTAGCTGCACTCAGCTTAGGATCACCCTTTGAAGCATTTGGCTTTGGTTGTGCCTGAGAACTGCTCTTAGGCCTACCCACCTTTCCTGCTTCCACATCATAAACACCAGCCAAGCATTCACCACTTGACTGTCCACCACAAGAATACAACTCCAAACCACCAAAGAAATTAGAAAAAGAGACCTTATTGACCTCCTTCCCCTTTCCCTTGATGTCCTCATCTACCTTAACAGAAGACTTCCCCTGATCAGGAATCTCCTCAAACCTTGGCCTCCTTTGATTGAGACCACCTCTTCTCCTGACCAAATCAACAGGAGCCTGCCCCTCACTGGGCTTCACAAAAGAACCGTCAGGGAACTTAAAAACCCTGCCATCAAACTTCACTTTTCCTTCAGACACATCTCTGTTCAATTCCCAACAATCATTGGACCTGTGCCCCCACCTACTGCAATAAGAGCAAACCCAAGGATCACTCCTACCAGCCCTCCTTTCAAACTCTCTTGGCTGAGAAGGTGCCTTATTAACCTTCTTGGCCTCCTGGACAAAAATGTGCAGCTGTTTTGTCAGATCAGCCAGCTGCTCCACCATTGGGTCCCTCTCTTGTTTGGGAACCTGCACCATATTATTCTCCTCCTTCTTCTCCCTAACTTCCTCTTCAGCCAAAGCCTCACTGACTTTGCTGACATACTTGGCACACCCCTCCTGATAGGTGTCCACAGCCAATAACTTCAAATGGGCCTCAACAGCCTCCTTCACCTTATCCAAGGCAGGTAACTTCTGATCCCCATTAGAAAGAGTCTTCATCAATTCCTTCCTTGACAACTCCTTCAACACATCCATCCTGACATCTCTAGCCAGGGCAGACCAAAAAACATCTTTGGCAGCATTTTCATGTGCCAGCTCCTCCACTTCCACCAAATATTCCACCACAGGATCAAACTGTAGCAGAAACTTCCTGTAACTATGTAAGTTACCAACACCACCATAAGATTGCCATTCACTGACAACCTTGTTCAGATCCACCATAGTGAACCTGACACCCCATCTATCCACCATTTCCCTACACAACAATTTCCAATCCCTCTTCTTGTAGCCAGACATGGCCACAATTTCCTTCTCCACTGACCTATTACCAATGAAGAAGATAACCTGCTTCACCATGTCCAGGTAGGAAGCACCATCCACTCCAGCAGCAGTTTCATACCTCTCTAGAAACCACTTGACATCCTCCCCATTAAACTTGGTACCATCCCAGGTTTTAATCCTCACACACTCCCTAACCTTCACAGAAGGAGGACCATCCCCCCCACTGACAGTCACCACAGGAATAGAGGAACCAGAAGCCATTCCTCCAGTCCAAAACACCAAAAAGAGCCAACCAAAGCAAACAGAGATTCCAAAGAACTAGAAAGTTCTACCCCACGTTGGGCGCCAGAAATGTAGACAATCCTATAGTACTAGCTATAGGCCTTGACCAAGGGAGTTGGAGAAAAACCAGAGAGAAAATCCCCTGTCCCTTTAGAAAAATAGAGTGAGATTTACTTGCTAAAGTAAGTTGGTTCCTGTTTTGCTAAAGCTCCTTTTCAACACACTTGACTGCTTGATGAGCCAAGAAAGTAGTCCCCAGATAGACTACCAGACCAAAGAACTGAAATGTAGAACAAAGTCCACACCAGAGACAGCAAAGATACTTGATGTAGGCTGCAAATCCACACCAGAGACAGCAATAATACTTGCTATAGCTTGCAAGACTATAACAGAGAAAACAGTTGCCAAAGTTAAGTTAAATAAAGAACTTACTTGCAACAAACACAGCCAATTGTGGCCAGAAAAAAGTGAAAACTGAGTGAGGAACAATGAGATCACCTCGGGATGGTTGTATGATGATTAAGGTTGCCCCAAACTGTCTTATTCACTATGTACACACAGACCACTAACTAAGAGCCCATGCGCACCCACCAATCTGGCGCCTGTACCTGCCAAATTGCATAAAAAACCCTCCTGGAGCGCTCCCCAACCTCCTAAAACAGAGGCGGGCGGGCCACCCGACGTCAGAGATGCCGCCTGAAGCGGCCCGGCCTCCCTGAAGCCAGAAAACCAATAAAAACCACTAATCTACTTAGAAAAATTAGCTACAACTACTAAAACCTTTAAAACACGGAATTTCACTATAACAACATTGAGACATGAAATATAGAGAAAAATTAGCTCTATCCAATGGTACTAAGCACTTAACCCTAAGACTTAAGGTTAGCCCGTAAAACACAAAAAACAAAATTAAAGAGCAATCTTTTATAAATGAAAAATGAGGAAATGACCCCTTAAAACTCAGAATATGAAAAATGTCTACTAGACATAAAATATAGAGAAAAACCAGGGCTATCCATTGATAGTACCCACATACCCGCAGACCCAATATCTACGGAATAAAACCAGAAAAATACCAAATTCCTTAACAGATGTCAATTAAGACATGCACAAACAGCGCCAAATCACACAACAAAGGCCCCTGCCAATGTTGGAAGACCACAAAGTTTGATTGCAACATAGTATAGATGGTTGAGATTTAGAGTTATACTCATAAAGAGCAAATCATTTAGGACAGCATGTTTTAGTGGAAAATGATTGATTGAGCTTTAATCAACTAAAAACTGTATCTATCGAGCGTGGGATCAGGCGGACAATGCTATCAGAATCCAGTATTCCACTATCACCTAGAAGTTTGAGCTTCTTAATTTCTTCATCCAAAAATTGAGTACAACCTTCTTTGCTCAAATGATGAATCAGAGAAAGCTCTGCTGCCTGCCACATAATTATTTGGCTATACCGTTCCCCAAGATTTGAGTTTCTAGAGACTGTTGAAGATACTTCTGCCCCCAATAGCAACTTCCCCTATGTAATAAATCATTGAAACATCATAAAGACTTTAATTCTAACATTTAACTATAGATATACAGCTTACTGTTTCTGTGGAGCGGGAACTTCCAATGTTAAGTGTATTGTTGGAAGAAAAAACCATCTGGGCCTTCCTATTTCTTTCCTCTTGATGTTTTGCATAAGAATTAGAGCTTTTGAAAGCCATACCAACTTCAAAGGACCCAGAAGAAGTTTGATACTTTCTATTGACACATCCAAGATCTTGACATTGACATACATGAAAAAATGGAGGCATTGTAATTGTGATAATTTTAGGAATAAGTTAGCTATTGGAAGTTTGCGATTGAAGGTACTCCTTTTTTTGAAAGGCACTAGCTAATATAAGCTACATTTTTTTATCAAAAGAATATGATAGAATATGTGTTGAAATTATTTAAGTTTAAATGTTTAATTTTTAATCAGATAATTTATATATTAATTAAAAGCTATGCAGTCTACTTTATTTGTATTCTGTATACTCTCTGCATTTGTACAACAATGCATGCATGTTTATCAGAATATTTTCTATCATAGAAAAAATTCTATTGTACGCACAAGCATCTTTATTATTTTTCTATCAAATGCCTTCTGAGTTATATCTAACTACCCTATAATTATTTGATTTTGATAAAAATTCTTAGTTATGGACTATAAGAAAAGTAATCCATATTTTTAACATAATTATTTAAAAAATTACCCCAAAAATCAAAGTTAAACCCAAAAGTAAGGTTAATATTTTGTAAAAAACAATCACAAACATATTTCTTTCACTTTGAAAATTGGTCTGTACTAGGTAGAATTTTGCATAAAGAAAAATCAAAAATACTCAAATAATAGAAGCTACAAAAGTGTAAACCTTAAAGCATTACAAAAAATCTGAAACCTTGTATAAATTTTTATACATAAATGTGATGAAGTGACACTCTAGTCTATTTATTCAGGTTGAACAAAAATTACTCAATGGAATATGTATTACTATCATATTGGACCAAAAATGATTTTTTGGTAATCAAAAAATGAACATAGCCTCACATTTATCAAATTATTTTTGTGGAAGAATTTTTTGAAAAGAAAAAAAAATCCGTTTCTCAAATGAGTCTGCTTTTATCACATAATCATTCTCTTCATTTTATACTATTCCTTTTGAGTTCAAATTGCATATAAAAATATAATTTATGCATATTATAATGCCATAAAGTTGAAATATTTCTTATTCTTAATTTTTGTGATATTTCTCCTTAAATCAACTTTGATCATAAAGTTTTGGAGCTTAAAAATTTATCCTTCCTCTTTGTTTAATTTAATTGAACACTTTCTTAATCTAATTCTTTATGAACCCTAGTAGCTCTTACTTTCCTCATGGAAACCTGCCCACAAACACACAAACACTTAATAGAATTTTTAATGAGACTTTGCCTCCATTCAATTCTCACTTTTGTAGATCTATACACAATTTTTGTCGTTCACTTTTGGATATGTCACCAGAATCAAATGGATGAAAACAAAACCCTACTGAAGAGCAATTAGACAGATTTTCATCATTCGACATGAATTCTTGCAACATCGCCTTTTAAGTAACTCATTCAGAATCAAATTCAGCGGTTTTGAAAAGTTTCCACCAATTTTCCATGAATCTTTTATTGAGCACCTTTGCATGTGCGGTTTCCCAGGATAAACTTTTGCTTGGAACCTAGATTGGTTTGACGAATGGAACCAGGTCTTGGCAAATATTCTCATTAAACCCTGGGACAATGCCTTAAAAACCAATAATTTGATTGCATATCCAATTGACTCAACTCAAATTAGCTTCTCAAATCAAATGGGAGTTCTTCACCATTGGTTTTTAGGTCATGCTGATAAATTAAGACTTGGGAAGGATTCTCATAGCTCTCAAGAAATAATCAAAGTGAGAAAGCATAAATATAGAATAAAAAAAAAGTATGAAAATCCCCTTTTTTTCAACCGTTTTTATTTATGACCTTTATTTCAAATAACAAAGATTCTTAGAATTCAGTTAACCGAACAAAACTTCTTAAACAACTTCCACATTTCAAAACTTATCACAACCTTTTCACAAACATCAAGTGTTGTTCAGACATCAAAATTGATAATGATGGATCGTTAAGACGTATCTTAATGCAATGGAGGTCTGAAGATTTTTCTAAAGTTGCACAATATCTTTACCAACAACACTTTGATATTCGAGATACTTAAACCTACTCTTGAAGTGTGCTAAAGTACTTAGCCTTGTACAAAAGAATCAGTTTGGTTTCAACATTGTCCCCTAACCTTAATACTTCTCATGTCCCCCGGGGTTTGCTGAATGACTGTTATTCTCCCTTATATCTTGCATCTCTAAATCGTCAACAACTCAGACTTTTAAATCCTCAAAATCCCATAAATTTGCCTGCTCTCCTTGAAATTCTTTCTTCCTCTAATGTGAGTGATTGACAAACTCCCTTAATAATAGGTTTGCACACTCATACTCCTCATTTCCACTGTTTGGGACACTTAGCCTTAAAAACAAAAACATAATTTTAATGATTACTATTATCATTAAAATTTATAGAAATGAAATTTTGCTTACATTGTTAGCTCCATTTTTTTTCCTTTGAATCTTATACATGCTGAATTCTATACTTCCTTGTACAAAATAATTCAAAACATTTACTTCATTTTGCTGCCCCATTCTATACAGCCAATCAACAGCCTGCTTCTCAACTGCTGGATTCCAATTTGGCTCCTATTTCGACATTGAACCTATAAAAAGTTTAATATTTTTGTTCTTAATATGAAATAAAAGACATTGAGCTCACCATTATATATACATTTTGAGCACACCTGAGATCTATACCCACTCCTGCAGCCTGAATCGTCCAAACCAAAACTTGGAAATTTTTATTAAAATGAAATTCATGCATATTTTTGTCTTGCTTTGTCCTGCTGAGTTCACCCGTAAGCTGGGTATACCTAATATTGTGGTCATCTAAAGCCATTTTTATTCTATTTTGAAATATTAGAAAATTGTTTTTAATAAGCCAACACAATTTTGTAAAACAATTCATTATAGAATCACTTACATCTGCAAAAAGTCTGCAAAGTTGGAGAATATAGCAGCTTTTGGAGAATTTATACCCCTTTCACCAGACAAAAAGTTTTTCAAGTGGCATATAAGATGACAAATCTTTGCGGAATGCTGCCAAGTGAAATCAAAAGATGGAGTTTCATACAGATTTTTTTAGATTGGATGGTTGCAGAATTTTCTTAAAATCATCAGCTCTCTAAGAAACTCAGATGAGTCCCAAGGGAGGTCAGTGCTTCTGGAGGGCCCATATTGCTCAGTGAATCCTTCTTGAAGCACATCAAGTTTAGAACTACATGGATCTGCTAATTGAACCAATATACCCCTTTGAATCTTTTTTTGAAGAGACAAAATTGCATCTTTTGTTCTACGTAGGCTTATGACTTTCATTAAGTGATTGATTAATTTTATAGAATTAGCCTTTCTTTTTTGCAAACCTGGAAAAATTAAATTCTTCCATAACCAGTCTTCTTGCCACTTTTTGATTCTAAGAAAAAATATGAGACTTTGAAGGTCAGTGGGCCTGTTCTGAAGTGGAGTTCTATTCAAGCATAGTTGGTGTTGGAATTCCAAGTCAAATATTGTTTGAGCCCTATGCAAGTAAAGATTTTTAATGTAACTAAAAGAATATTTTTAAAAATTGATTATAAAAATTAAGTTTTAAGTTTTAGATATAGAAATAGACACTAACTGAGCTTTATCTAAAAAAACTCTATACCAAAAGAGATTTTGAGTCACCGGTATCTTTTTTTGGCTTTGATTTTTTGACACTGTTGGGCTAGCTGTTCCATAGGTCATTAAAACAATAGCAGTGTCCTGTATCTCATTGACGTTAGTATTTTGACAATTCTTCCCATAAAGAACCTTGAAAGGAAGCGCATTATCTTCAAAGTGAACACTTATTTCATTGATCCAATTCGATAGTGTTGCCAGGGGGCATATAATCAGTGTGGCTGAACTCCGATTAATATCTTCTTGATTTTCTGATACCTGGAATTGTCTTGCTTCACTTTGAGTTTCACTTATAAGAGAAAGAGTTGAAAGCGTCTTTCCCAAACCCATATCATCAGCAAGTATTGACCCGTTTCCTTCAGGGGTTAATTGATTGTTAGGAAACTGATCTTTATAGTCATCAAATCCAGTTCTAAGCCAATGGTTGTCCCGGTGCCTCCACATGATATCCAACTTTTCCTTTAACATTTGTTCATTTTCAATCATAAAATTTATTTCTTGAAGTTGATGTGTTTTGAGAACTGTTTTGATTCCTTGGATAATTTGATCAGCTTTCCAATCTTGAGTACTCTGAGATATTTGGAAAGAGCCTTCAAAAATTACATGCGGGATATTAAAAAAGATAGTGGAGTCGTAGTTCAGGATCGGACATAAATCGATTTGAGCAGAAGAAAATGCTTCTTAAGAAAGACTGATTAGTGTACTTGAAGAAAAGAGGCATCCCCAAAGTTGATACTGATTACCAAAAACTGGAACCAAGTAAGAATGAAAATAGAAAGGCTTCATAGGATTCAAGGCACTTCTTTGGTTTAAATGGTGAGATCCAGACCCAATGTCACCCAATAGTGGTCCAATGTGCTGACTCTGCACTTGAGAAGTATTACCAACAAGGGTTGGTTTTCTTTCTTCAAATAGTCCAAAAATATGAACATTCAAATGGCCTCGCTGTAAAATCGTGGGGGTTGGTGAGTTTTGAAATCTTGAAATTACATTCATATAAATTTGATCAATTGTTATTGAGAACTTTCCAACACATCTGAGACTTGACATATTAAGTAAGAATAGTATCTGAAGATAGTGGTTGTTAAAAGATGAATTGAAGCAAAAAATGAAGAATCAGTTTTGAATAAAACAACAAAATAACTTTTTAGCATATGCTATGCTAAGCTCATAATTCTTTCACATGTATTATTATTATCTTTTTAATAAATATTGGAAGTAAATCAATGATAACTGAAATGAATAATATGGCTTAAAAATAAATCTTGAGCCTATAGAGTAAATTTTGGTTTGTGGAGGAAGAAAAATTTTCTCAATAAAAATGTGCTTTATTGTTACATTTTAATCACAAAATAGAATAATTTCACTCTTATTACACTTATTTATGTTTCTGTCTAATAGTAAAATGCATTAGATGTCAGTTCAAAATCCAAATTGAAACTACTACCTAGAACAATGTCTTGATACTAACATACTTTTTGTAAGTCTTTGGACAGACACTTATGGTTATCTCAATAATATTAAAATTGATTTGAATTGTATGTTTTATCAAATATCTATGTAGTCTTGTGTAATAATTGAGATACTAGAGTTTAACCTTCTGTTACCAACTTGGCAAGAAAATATATGTAGATATTCTTAGAACGAATATCAAATTTTGCTTTCCACAAGATGGGAAAGTGAATATTATGATATGTTAAGTGATATTTTCAAGCTTTGCTCAATCTGTGCTCAGCTCAAAATCAAAGTAATCAACAAGCTCTAAGAAACCTGTGATTGATTTCTGTTGAACCTAGGTCTAACTGATTACCAAATCTTTGTCCAATTAATTTAAATCTGGTTTCACAATGAACTCCCAAAAGCCTTCCAACAGCTTTCCAACCACTTCCCAACATTTTTAAATGAGGGGCCCCAAATTCGCTGTGGTGATTTAAGATGGAATTCGCATTTATTGTGCTTGGCGTAGAGACCCTGATCCCAAAGGCGATTTAGAACCCGTCGAACATGATGAATATGTTCATCCGGTGTCTTCAGGAAAATTAAAATATCATCTAAATAGAAAACAACAAATTGTTTGACAACATCTTGAAAGATGTCATTAACAAAATTTTGAAAAGTAGATGGTGCATTACACAATCCAAAAGGCATGACTAAATATTCAAAACTACCAAATCTAGTGCGCATTGCAGTCAGTGGTTCATGACCTTCCGCAATGAGAATAAGATTATAAGCGCCTCTAAGATCAATTTTAGAAAAGAAATTAGCACCATTGAAAAGGGTAAGAAGTAATGACATAGGGGGAACAGGATATGCATTCTTCTTAGTGAGTGTGTTGAGCTTTCTATAGTCAACACACAAACTAAGGCTACCATCCTTTTTCTTTACAAAAAGAACAGGGGAGCCGGTTGAAGATTTATTGGCTCTGATGAAACCTTTGGCTACATTCTCTTCAATGTAGTCTCAAAGAACTTGAGATTTGTCCTTCAAAAAAGAATAGACAGGACCGTCCGGAGGCACTGGACCTATTAACTCTATTTGATGGTTGTAGGGTCGATGAGGTGGTAACTTATTGGCCTTGTGGATTGAGAAAACATCAAGTAAATTGTGATAGATTTCTGGTAGAGTTGATTTAATGGCTTCAACGTTTATTTGGTTGTCCTCATCTTCTTTGAGAGAATCTGTCAAGGGAAGACCAGAATTGAGAGAGCATAATTTGACTACTTTTAGGCAATTTAAGTCCTCTTCAAGTGAAGTGATTGAGCTAGAATGGTTAGCCAGTTTCTCATTTAGAGAAAGATCAGATGCTTGCAATTCATCTGGCAGAGATTTGTCCTCTAGCAGGACATTGTCAGGCGGGTTGTTTAACTCCCTATTGACCTGCATTAAAGAAGCAGAAATATACCTAGCACATAGGGTGATCATTCCCCATGACCAATAAATTTCAGGATTCCAATGCATTAAAAATTCATGGCCAAGAATGGTATCATCCATTCTTGGGGCGTCCAAGACTGATAATTCCCACTTGAAGGGGGGAAAATTTGGAAAGTTGAAAACCCATAAAATTTTCTTACTTACCCAATATTTGGGTTCCGCTGATTTGACCAAATAAATTGGAGTTCAATTGATATCTGTGAATGTCAGCTTTAACTTTTCAGAAAAAGATAAACTGACAAAAGAAATTGAAGCTCCAGAGTCTATGAGACAACTGAAGGGGGTATCCTCCTTAAAAAGAATGAATCTCAAGTGGTTTAAGTCAGCTCCAGTCCTTAAGACATGGAGGTTATGTGCACTGGAAGAGATAAGATAGTTTGCTTTGCACACAAGTAAAGTATCTACTGGTTTTTTGACCTTGAACTAGTACCTTCTCTTTCCTTCAACATCACACAATCTTCTAGCTTGTGCTTACCCCCACAATACATACATAGCCCATTATCTTCTTGTCTCTTCCTCTCAGCTTCTTTAAGTTCCCCTTTTGGGTCCAATACCTTACTGATATTGCCTGGGGTTGAGCTTTTCAGTCGATGTTTGTCCTTTCTATTATTAGGTTTGGATTGAGTTGGCCATGGGTGTGAAGAAGGTCCTGATTTAAAATTTAGGCCTTGAGATTTGTTGGCGTATTGACAATGTTGTAGTTGTCCTTGGCAAATGCCGGGGAGTTTGAGGGTTTGATCCATTTAATTTGTTAAGGTAGTCATCTTATGACCATGAAGTTTAATTGATGCAGAATCCTCAAAGGAAGTCCCTTTTTGAAATGATATTTGAGGGCAGCATCACTCCAACCTACTCGAGTTTGAAGTGCTCTGAAGTTTGAGATATATTCAGAGGCTTTACCATTATCACTCATGCGGAGGAAATCAAGTTCAATTTCCGTGTTGTCAGTTTCATTAGGGTCACCAAACAACGTAAAAATATGGTCTTCAAACTTTTCCCAGTTATTGATAAGTAAGTGGGTTTCTGTCAAAGAGAGCATGAGAAGATAAGGTTTGAACCATCTGGCTGCTTTTCCGGCTAGGAATGAAGAAGCGTAAACAACCTTTGATTGGTCGTTATGGAACAGGTGCTTGCAGGTTTGCAAGAAGGTGCACAATCTTTCTGGGTGTTCTCCATCAAATTTTTCAGGAGATTTCATGGAAGGAGCTTTGAATTTTGATCCCTCCAAAGATGTTGGATTTGAAAGGGTTTTCATGAAAAGTCTCATGAAGTCTTCTAGAGAATTAGATGGTCCAGGTTCCAAAGGTTGACCAGAAGGGTGAGTAGCAGGGGCAGATGGTGCCTCATGCATTGTATCTTCTCCTTCTTCTTAATTGCTAGAATCATCAAAATCCTGGGGGATGTCTTCCACAGATTGGACTGAGTGTTCCCATTCCCTAAGGTTGAGAGGCTCCAGGGAGTGATTGCGGGAAAAAGGCCATGTGCCTGTTGGCCTACCTCTGGCGCGAGCCCTAGTAGTAGTGCCCATAGGAGGAGTGCGTTGAACAGGTGCCATTTTTAAAAAATTTAAAAACACCTGTAAAAAGACGTAGTAGTGCAAGGAATCAGAACGATGGAGAATTAAATTATACTGTCACTGGACGACCTATGCACAAGGTTGATGTTGTTCCTGAAAGTGAGATGGAGGGGGGAGTTTAGAGACTTCTTCGAAGTACAGAGGAAGCATTCAAGGAAGTGATTCAAAGATGAGTCAAAGGAAGAGCTACTTCTTCGAGATATTTTCAATAAGAATCTCAATATAATTTAAAGGTAATATTAATATTCTTAGGATCTCACAAAGGGTTGTAAGCTCAATAATCAAATATTTAAGTTTTAGAAATGATTACCGAGAAAATAGGGAAATGTACAATATTAATGATTTAACCTGAAGCTTCACCACTATTAACTATATATATGTTTTATAATTTAATTATAAAGAATTTCAAACCAAAATCCAATCCCCTTTATATCCATTACTCCTCCTCTCATTGGCCTCATACCCATTTATCATTCCGCACACCACAGAACTCTTAAAATACACCCTTTACACCTGAACCTTCCTCACTAACATCCGTTAACCCTTTGACCCTCCACTAACCATCCTGTCTATGCTCACTACTCCTGTTAATGACCCACAGACACTCAATAAACCTTTAGCAGAATATTGCATTGGTTGTTGCGCTGTGTGTTGCCTTTTGAGGAAAAGACTGAACACACTATTGAGAGATTAATTAATTTAGATTTAAAGTTTAGATTAGCGCGGTTGAATAGTGATTACACAAAGGAAAGTTGCAGTTGCTATGTAGAATTGCTTCTGAGTTTTGAATATGGATTTACACCTCTTTATTATTGATTTAATGAGCTGCTTTTGCCTTGAGTTTCACGTGGCGCATGACAAATTATTTGATTATTTCAGATGATTTGTTTTAAATCCTGGTAATAAAATATAAATATCTTAAGTATTTTAATTGTTTTAATTATTGCAGTTGATTTTTTTTCTCCTGATAAATATTATATTTTAACTATTCCAGTTGATCAAATAATCCTGATAATTTATTATATACCTGAAATATTTTTATTTTTTTCTTTTCTTATTTTTCTTTCAACAGAGTTAAATAACAACTGATTGAATTTTAATATTTCTTTCTCATAGTTTCAGTTATATACAACAATGAATTATCAAAGTGCTTCTGCTGGCTGTGATGAGGAACTAGACTTGATTGATTATGATGAGACTGCTGTAAGTTCTACTTTGAATACAAAACTTGCTCAAATTAATCAACTGTTGGACCAATCAGGATGTGGAAATGCAAGAAATAGAGATAAAAGTGGAAAAGACTTCTCTGGTTCAAAAGCCCCCTGAAGAGCTTCCAAGAGGATTAAAGATAAAAAAATGGCCTTGCAGCAGCAAGTCAGCAACCTCTCCACTCACATCAAGAAGTTGAGGGTATAGAACCTCAAAAAAAATCAAAAGAAGAAATTCTAGAAGAAAAGGCAAGAAGTGTAGAATCCTTTCTTCAAGAGAAGAGGAAACCTCCTCAAGCAACAAAAGCCCTTCCACAATTAGCTCCTCAACAACATGAAAAGATAGAAGTTTCAAAATGGCAATGGGACCGGCTAAACACCCAGTGGGACTACCTCCAGGCCCAAAAAAAACAGAAAGCATCTCAGGCAGGTCCCTCCAGGCCCCATCAGTTCAACTCTATACTTGCTCACCCCTACCAAGGAGGAAGAAAGAGGAAGAACAATCTAATTCAATTTTTTCTAAAACCATGGTAAGCCCCTCTATTGAATACCAAGTACACTTTCTTGTTACTGATTCAGTTCCTTCAGGTAATTCTGGAAGAGGAGATGATACCAGAGACAAGTAGAGACTGGCTGTAGTAGGAATATTACTCAGTATTCAGATGTTGCTAATCCTTTAGTATTGATTTCTACTTCAATGATTAATCCTGATGTTGCTGTATTGATGAAACACTTGATACTGAATTTTATGAGAATCTGGAAAATTACTCTGTTTCCTTGTTAAGAAATAATCCAGATGTAGTTACCATAAATGATGAGTACTTGAGAGATATTATTGCCAAACAAAATCATATAATGAAGAATATGTGATTGACTCAAAAATTTAATAGTGTGTTAACTGAACAAGGTTACCCAATCAGTGAGAAGTGAATTACAGAGAGTTTCTGATGATTTTTATAAGTACAAAAAAACTCATGAGAAGAAAGTTGCTTTGTGGAAAAATATCAAGAATGATTTGTCTAAGTTAAAAGACACTGTGTCTATCTGCTTCCAGAAACTACATGGACATAATTTGAACTTGAAAAGACTAAGTGAACATAATATATCTTTGCAAAACAAGAATAAATTATCTTTTGAAACTATCAAAGAGACATTATCCAGTATTCCAAAAGTGAAAACTAGGCTAACAACCATCAAAGAGAAGTCGAATTCATTGTTACATGACCAAAAACATTCTAACACTCCTTTAAAAGAACCTTTTGCACAAGATACTCCAATGGTTCCTGTTCCTAGTTCATCTAAAGTGAAATTAGTGCCATAAATGCCTGTAGATATTCCTAAGTTTTGATCAAAACTTGATGATGCACCTTGCTCATCTACAGAAGGGTTGAACAATGAGATTAATTCCCAGTTAGAGAAATTACAGCTTCTTCTTACACAGAGACAAGTTTTTAACAAAGAGATTTCCTCAAATCAGAAGAATTGGCCAAATCTTGACCTATACCCAACATTTGATGGTGATTCTTCCTCTGATTGACAGCAATTTATTTGCAGAATCGGTAACCTGCAGAATTCTTACAAACTTCCAGATGAAGAAATTGTGTCTAAATTGATTTCTTTATTTTCAAATGTTGCCCTAATGTGGTATGAATCTGTTCTCTTAGATAAAAATGAACACTCCTGGGAAGATTGGAAGAAATTAATTAAAGCACAGTTTGGTGGTTCCAAATTTAGGTTATCCCAAAAAAGGCAGTATGATGAAGCCAGATATAGCTACTCTTCTACCGAAAAACCTATTAAGTTCCTAATGAAACTTGTAAAGATCCTGAGGGCAATGGAGCCAGACATGATATTTGAAGTATGGAAGGACAGGATCCTCTATAAATTGCCTATGTCTCTGAGGGACTTAGTAGTTTCTAGGACTGAGTTCTCAAGAGAACCTTCTTCTTTTATTAATAGTTGTATTGAGATATTTATAAATAACAAGTATGATTCTAGAAGGTTCATTGCTAGATATTCAATGTAGAAAAACTCCAATTACCAACAGAAACATCCTGAAAAAGTTGGTAAGCATTCTGCTCCCGTTGAACCAAGAAATTATGCAACAAACACTTGCTTTAAATGCAGCAAGCCTTGGCAGAAAGGCCATGTTTGTGACAAGAAAATAAATCTTGTTGAACAAACAGAGGAAAATGCTGATGAAACAGTTGCAATGGATGATATTTCAAGTGATTGTGCCAGCAATATTTCTTATGAATCTCACCAGGAAATTTAAATTCTGGAAGAAGATATTCATTATTTAAATACCATAGACATTGAGAATGATGATTTATCCACAGAAGAAGAAGCTGAGATCATAAGAAATCTTGAAGACAACACAATAATTATTGCTCTTCTCAAGGCACCAGCCTTGATCAATGGAAAGAACATTGAGGTTGTTTTAGATTCTGGAGCTGGAGGAAGTGTAGTATCTGCAAAAGCACTTGCTTCAGTAGATAAGAATTATAAATCAAAACTTATGTCTATCATTTCTGAAAACTGGAGGGGCTATTCTTCACAATTGGGTTGAATGGAAAGAGAAAATCTAAAATTTCCTCCCCAAAAAAATTATTAACAATGGGATTGAACACATGTCATTCTGTAGTTCAATATAAAGGAATATCTACAAAAGAAATTCCTTCCCTTCTGTCTAAAATTGACACTGCTTCTTTTTCGAGAACATTTCTTGTGAGGAAAAAGATTCCATCATTCAATTGATAAAATCATTTCCTATGGCCTTTGCTCATGAGTCAAATGAATTAGGCTTAGTAAAAGAGGAAATGAGGCTATCATTATCTTCCCATTAACTGAAATACCACCTAGTTTAAAGAAGAAGCCTTTAACTGCTTCCCCCACAAAGAGAAAAGATATTGAAGACAACATCACTACCCTTTAAAAAATGAATATTATTGAAAAGGTAGTTGAAACACCTAAATATTGTGTTATCTCACCTGTCCTAATTTCTTATGAGAAAGATAAACCCAGGTTATTTTTTAGTTATAGAGAATTAAACACTTATACTGTAGATGATAACTATCCTTTACCCAGAATTAGCTATATCCATGCTACCTTACCATGTGCTAGATATATCAGCTGTTTAGATGGTAATAAAGGATATCACCAGGTACCTGTTGAGAAGAATTCTCATCATTTTATGATAATTGCTACTCATATGGGTATTTATAAGTATTTTAGAATTCCATTTGGCCCCAAAAATTCCCCTTCAGTTTTTCAAAAGGTTATGGATAACATATTCCATAAAGAAATAATTGAAGGATGCACCACAAAATATGGGGGCGGACTTTCTATTGAGTCCGCAACCTTGAACCCAAACTCACCACAGATTGAACCCACATTGAACTCTTGTTAAAGAAACCATTCAATCAGGGATGAACATCACTCAGAGGAATAGTTTTAGGTGGGTGTTCAAGTAGAGTTCAGTATGGGTTCAGTATGAGTTCAGTCTGAGTTCCATCTGAGTTCAGGTAGAGGACTTGCTAGCAAGTCCCCCCCCTATATTGTGTAGTTATGGCTGATGGTTTCCATTGATGATATCATCATATTCTCTAAAACATTTGAGGACCATCTTAGCCACCTGTGTAAAATGTTCCATAAGATGAATGAGATAAATATGACACTTGCCTTGAAAAAATACAATTTTGGTTTCCATTCTTTGAAAGGACTTGGTCATATTGTCTCAGTTTTACAGATATGTGTTGACCAGAGAAAAGTGGCAGCCATACAACAGGTGAAAGCACCTACCATTGCTAGAGAGCTCCAGAGTCTTTTGTGAATGTGTGAATACTATTTACAATATATTAAAAATTTACAGGTCATAGCATTACTCCTTACCCAAATAACTAAGAAATATTTTGCTTTTGACTGGAACAGTGAAAGACAAAGATCTTTTGACACTATGATACATTTTTTGATGTCTGCACCAATTCTTGCTTTGCCTGACTTTATTCAATCATTTGTTTTATACACTGATCCCAGTTTCATTGGTCTTGGTTCTGGTCTCCATCAGAAACAAGTTATAAAAATAATAAAGTATCAGAAGTAGTAATTTTTTATATTTAAAGAAGCTTGAGAAATATTGAATTGAAATATGGTGCCACCCAACTAGAGTGTTTAGCAGTAGTGTGGGCTATAGAGAAATTACATTATTACCTGGATTACCAGAAATTTGAACTTGTCACTGACTGCTGTGCAGTTAAATCCCTCTTAAACTTGAAAAGACCTAGCAGACATATGTTCAGATGGCAGATAGCTGTTCAAGAATACAGAGGGAGGATGAAAATAATTCAAAGGGCTGGTATTTTTCACTCAAATTTGGATATGCTATCAAGGTTACCTTTTCCAAATGACTCTAATCATGAATATGATCCTGAGGATGAAGTAATTCACATTCATGGGATATATGTGGTTGATATGGAGGAAGAGATATTACAGCTTATTCTGGATTCATATGATAAGGAAACTGACTTAAATAAGTTATGTACTATATTAAATTATCCAAAGAATGCTTCAACACAAGCATTAATTAAAACACTCCGGCCAAAGTACCAGATTTCTTTGGAAAAAGGTAAATTTTCAATTGATGAAGGCTACCTCTATTACAGAATAAAGTTGAGTAATGTTAAGGTTATTCCTCCTTCTATGAAAGAGATCATCATAAAAATTTGTCATGATGACATATTGGCTGGAAATTTTGAGATTGAGAAAACAATTATCAGAATTAAGAGCACTGCTTTGTGGGTTAATATGTCTGAAGACACCAAACTATATGTTGAATCTTGTGATTCTTGCCAGAAATCAAAAAGATTAACTGGAAAAAGAGCTGGATTGATGCAGCGCATTGAATCTGCTGATGCACCATGGCAGATTATAAACATGTGCTTTGTAACAGGATTTCCCATTGCTGGGAAAGACAGTTATAGCTCTTGCTGGGTTATTGTAGAAAGATTTACAAAAATGTGTAAATTCATCCATACTCACAAGGATGTTTTCACTAAAGAATCAGCCTTCTTGTGATGGTCTCATATGTTTAATACTGCTGGTTTCCCAAAGGCCATAATCTCTGACAGAGACCCTAAATTTTCTTCTGAATCTCGGATGTCTTTGATGGATTTTTGTGGTTGTGATCTGAAGCTTTCTACTTCCCATCACCCCCAGACTGATGAATTAGCTGAAAGAATGATTCAGAATTTAGAGGACATGATAAGAAGGTATTGTGCCTTTGGCCTTGAGTACAAAGATAATGACAGATTTACTCATGATTGGGTTACCTTACTTCCTGGTTTGGAATTTGCTTATAATGGCACTGTTCAATCTGTTACTCAGAAAAAGCCTTTTGAGCTATGGCTTGGATATGTTCCAAATACTCCTGCCTAAATTCTCAATAATCAAATACCTAAATTTGATTTAAATCCTGGTGTAAAATATTTTCTTCAAATGCAACAACTTTGCAGAAGTCATGCTCAAAAATGTATTGAAAAATCCTTGGAATATGAGAAGAAGAGATGGGACAAATCCCATAACAAATACACTTTTAAAAAGGGTTATGAATTACTGATTTCCACAGTCCACTTCAATTTACAAGGTAATAAAAAATTAAAAGACCCACTTGTAGGTCCATTTGTTGTCAGAAGAATGGTTGGTGATAATGCAGTTTAAGTTATCTTGTACTCTCCATATGAAAGAAAACATCCTGGTTTTACAATATCTCTTTTGAAACCTTACACATCCAATAGTAGTTTATTTCCCAAAAAGAGGGGAAGACCAAAGAATACCCTAATGAAATCACTGAGACAGCAGAAATTGATAAGATTTTAAATGACAGAATAGTTACTTCTGAAAAAGGTACAGAATACTAATTGAGATTCAAGAATAAATCTTCTGAATATGATTCTTTGATACCTGAAAAAGAGATATCTAATCTTCCTACTCTACTAAAGAAGTATAAAAATAAAAAATCATAGAATTTTTTTATTGTTATTTTAGAGTGAGGGAAGGTAAGCCAGGCTGCTAGACTTACCCAGTAAAATAATTAAATATTTACTGGGATGAAGCCACACCTTTTTTCTTATTTTCATATTAATTATATTATATTTTCTTTAAAATTACTTGTAATAAATTAACTAATTACAATGATTAAATTTAAGTAAATAATCAAATTAATGTCCCTTATTTTTTTATTCCCTAACACTGTTCTCAATGATAGTTTAAAAGAGATAAAAATATACTAATACTAAAATTGATATAAATTCAAATTGGTTGATTTAAAATACTAAAATTATATTAAATTCTAAAAATTGGAAAAATCAAATTGTTTTGTACTAAGTGTGACATTTAAAGTGAAATTTAAAATATATCAAATAAATTAATATATACATTAAAATATTTTATTGAAACATATTTTTAGTACTCTCTGTTATTTTTAATTTTTTATTTTGGAAGTATCATTTCTCTCACAACCTTGAAAGTAGTCTTCTTAACTCTGGTAGCTCTCTCTCCTTTTTGCCATAAAAGGCCTAATACTTTGTGCTGTTTTGATTCATTCCTTACAAACTTAAAATTTATTATATACATTCAAAACTAACTCTTTTACTACTATTACTGATTTACTATTTACATTTGGGTATTTTAAATCCTTAAAAGTAATAATAATAATACTCCTTACTTTTTACTTGAATAATAAAACACAAAAGATAAAAAAAATGTACTTTCTTTGAAATTCTTGGTTTCTCCACCCTTTGCCACTGTTGGACTGCCATTAAAACCTTCTAGACCATCAGGACCTATTTACAGTTTCAGAAGCCTTAGTTTCTAATTATGCAATATAAAAACATGAAATAAATAAAGTGAAATTTATAAAAAAAGGCTCAACATTAAAGTTAATATCTTAGCAACCACTGAACCAAATTTAAACCCATTTGCAGGAAATAAATTATAGGCTTTAGGAGAGCCACCATATAAAATAAAATTTGATTTAAATAAAATTAAAACTAATTTTTTATATAAAAACATGAAATAAAAAAATTCAAATTGGGAAAAACAGCTCATCTTTAAAGGTAAATATCTCAGCAACGACTGAACCGAATTCAAATCCTTTTGTGGGAAATGAACAATAGGCTCCAGGTAAGTCTTCAGATAAAATTAATTTAGATTTGAATAAACCTAACCCTAATTCTGACTCTGATTTTCAAAGGAGATGGAACATACCTTGACTTAAAGGTAGGAAAAATAGAGTGAGAAAGAGTGAAGTTGGAATCTGGGGGAAATTGAATATGGAGCAAGCAAAATGCTTAAATAATATACATTTTATGTGTTTCAATGACATGGAACCAAAAAAAAATAGAAATAGGGAAAGGGGAAAAGGGGAAAAGGGGGGATAATGACTATTCCAAGGAGGGGTGAAGAGTAGGATGATGGAGCCAAAAAAGGAAAGAAAAAAGAGAGATAAAAAAATTTAATTTTACCTTGAAGATCAAAAAAAATTAAGATACAAAAAAGAATGAAAAAAACTGAATAAAATTATATTTAGAAAAAATATAAGTAAAAATGAAAAGATAAATTACCTGGGAGATGAGTTGAGAAAAATGTTGACTTCAAATTATTTGAGGGATGGTTGAGGAGTCGAGGAAATGGATATGAGTGATGAAAGAAAAAAAATAATGACTGAAAAATTATTTGATTTCAGAAAATATGCAATTTCATGTTGAGTTGATGGAAAAAAACAAAGAGACTCGAAAAAAAGAGACTTTAACAGAAAATTTAAAATCAAGGTCAATATGCAAAAAAAAATAACCATTCTAATGAAAAATTCCTGAGAAGTCCTGAAAAACTGTCTTAAACTGGGTAAAGTTAGGTTTTAGAAGCTTTTGGATTGTGTACTTGGGGGTATGAAGTACTTGAGGCTTTCTTGCAAGAAGATTACATTTCCTGGCCATTTTTTATAAATAATGAAAATATTTTTCAAGATCAGAATCAGAATTTCAATCAGAATCCAAGAGGAGATCAAGAGCTACAAAAGTCATTTCTTGATGTAGCTAATCATGATTAGAGAGCTGGGAAGGCATGACTCTAATATGGTATAAAAATTTAAAGGATGTATGATGTTTTGATTTATGAAGTGTTATGCTGCGCAGTGCTGCATATGAATGAGAAGATGCTGAAAAATCAGTGAAATGGGTTGTATTGTGAAACCAGGACTTTTGGTTGAGAAAGTGCAGATTTGAGTGAAATAAGTGACTTATTTTACTTTTGAAATCCACCAGGGTTGGGGCTAGTGTGTTTCATGAATCTGCACTTAGATAAATGTACATTTTGTCAAATATTAGTGTGGATATGTAATTGCAGATTTTCCAGAACTGAACCCCCCTAATAAGTTTTATCATGAGGAAAAAGACCCTGAGATCCCAAATATGAGGTCAAAATGATAAGAAAATGTATCATTTTTAATTAATTTAAAGTTTTGAAAAAAAAGAGATCAGCAATGAAAGAGCCCTATGGCATATGAATACCACCAAATGATAGCCTAGGAGGAATAGTAAATGAATGTAAAATAATTCAGGAAAAAAATAATAATGGAGAAAAAAAATTGATTTTTTTTAGTGGCCACTGGGAGGAGGATGCACTAAAAACTGCAAAACCAAGCTCACATGCAAATTTTTGGCTGTGAGCATTTTGTGGTGTTGGGAAATTAAAGAGCCAAAAGTGAGTTGGGAAAGTCTGTTTCCCATGAAATTGTTGTTGGAGTAGAACCTCCATATGCAATGTCAGCTTTGGAAGTCTGGGTTTTAAGGTCTAGGTCTTCCACTCCAGCTCTAGGAGTCCTGATATTCAAAAAAATAACCAAAAAAGATGCCTGTTTTTTGGGAGGCTAAAAATGTAAGCAAAAAGCTAGGTGATTGTTTTTTCTTCAAATCAGAAGTCATTTTGGGGGTTTAACTTAGTTGAAAGGTTTATATAATTGTATGTAGTACCAAAATACATTAATAAAGGGTGATATGAAGTCAAAATAGTGTTGTTTAATGGAGAAATAAAAAAATCAGTAACCTTCAGGCATGTCTGTGTAACAGCAAGAAAGTTGAGATGTGAATTTTTTTGGTGGGAAAGAGGTTGAGCTAATTATTTGAAAGCAGTAGTGTCCAGTAATATTACCAACCCTTATTGACTAACTGACTAAAATGAGGGCTTACCAATGCATCTCAATGAAATGATTGATGTTGCCAGGGTCAAAATATGCATACCAAATGGGTTTACCAAAACAAGTGTAGATTCCCTTTAAGGGTTTAAGTGGGTCTCAAGTGCAAAAAGCATTGTTTGGTAACTGTTGCACATTTTTTTTGTAGTTGTTGCGCTCCATACACTACACACCAAGTAAGATATCCCTGATGGTGATATCCAGCACAAGTTGGGGATATTTTAGGGAGGGAGATGATGTCAGAAAAATATATGTAAGCAATTTAAGTGCAAGAAAAATAAATGCTAGAAAAGTAAGTGTAAGAAAAATCATTTTCAACCATGAGATTTGTTCACTACACACCAAGTAAGATATCCCTTATGGGGATATCCAGTCTGAAATGGGGATATTTTAGAATGAGACTTAAGGTCAAAAAATAAATGGAAGAAAATTAAGTGCAAGAAAAATAAGTGTGAGAAAAATCATTTGCAATAATGAGATTTTTTTTCAAAAAAATAAAAAAAAGTAAAAAAACAGAAAATAAAATAAAAAATTTAAAAATTAAAATAAAAAATCATTTTTTTGAGAAAAAATATAAAACAAAATTTCCCATGGTTGCAACATATTTATCTTACACTTATTTTTCACACATATATCTTTTTTGCAAATATTTTCCTTACACATATTTTTCTCACACATATTTTTCTTACACATATTTTTCTATCCTTATGTCCCTCCCTAAAATAAGCACCAAGTAAGATATCCCTGATGTGGATATCTGGCCCAAATTAGGGATATTTTAGGGAGGGACATAAGGTCAGAAAATTAAGTGCAAGAAAAATTAGTGCAAGAAGTGTAAGTGTAAAAAAATTATTTGCAACCATGAGAATTTTTTTTTTAAAAAAAAAATTGTGAAAAAATTGAAAAAAAAAAATAAAATCAAAATGAAATAAAAAATCATTCATTAGGAGAAAAAGAAATTAAAAAAAAAAATTTCTCATGCACTATGCACCAACTAAGATATCCCTGATGGGCATATCCAGTACATGTTGGGGATATTGTAAGGAGAGACATAAGGACAGAATAATATGTGTGAGAAAAATATCTGCAAGGAAAATAAGTGCAAAAAAAATATGTGTGAAAAATAAGTGTAAGAAAAATATGTTGCAACCATGGGAAATGTTTTTTTCTCAAAAAACTAATTTTTAATTTTAATTTTTTAATTTTTTATTTTATTTTCTGTTTTTTTACCTTTTTTTTTTTTGAAAAAAAAAAATCTCATGGTTGCAAATGATTTTTCTTACACTTACTTTTCTTGCACTTATTTTTCTCATACTTGCTTTTCTTCAATTCATTTTTCTGACCTTATGTCCCTTACTAAAATATTCACAACTATGACTCAATATTCCTATCAGGGAAATCTTACTTGGTGCATAGTGGTTTTTCTAAAAAAAAATTTGTTAAAAAATTTGAAAAAAATACTTTTTTGAGAAAAAGAATTTAAAAAAACAAAATTTCCCCATGTTCACTACGCACCAAGTAAGATATCCCTGATGGGGATATCCAGCGCGAGTTAAGGATATTTTAGGGAGGGACATAAGGTCAGAAAAATAAATGTAAGAAAATTAAGTGCAAGAAAAATAAGTACAAGAAAAGTGTGTGTAAGAAAAATCATTTGCTACCACAAGAATTTTTTTTTCAAAATCTTTCCTTAAAAAAATAGGAAAAAATAAAAAATGAAATAAAAAATCATTTTTTTGAGAGAAAAAAAATAAAAAATAAAATTTCCTATGGTTGCAAGATATTTTTCTTACACTTATCTTTGTCACATATTCTTTTCACACATATTTATTGTTTTTTATTTATTTATCCTTTATTTAATAACAGATAAACACTATCAGTTAAAAAACCACATGCTGAATAGCCAAGTACATTTTATCAATGACTTTTATTTAATAACAGATAAACACTATCAGTTAAAACACCACACACTGAGTATCCAAGTACATTTTATCAATCACATGTCCCAGTGAGTGATGAAATAGAAATTCAGGTATGTGATGAGATGATGGTGTTTAGTTAGTTAGGAAATAAATGATAAGAAAGGAAAGATAACAATCAGTAAGTATTATTTGTTGTAAAATATAAGTATTGGATGAAGATATAGACACTGAGACTCAGCTATATATATGCCAATACTAATCAAATACATGCTGACAGATTGAAAAGAAATTAAATGTATACACAATCAACATTTATTCTCAATCATGGATTTAGCATATAAAGTAAACACCACAATAAATAAAACTATTTTTTACACTCTACTCCTTCCTCCAACACCCCCCTGCTTCATACATGATTAAGTATAAAGCACATTTCACTATGCAATATAGGGGGTGGACTTGCTAGCAGGTCCTCAACCTGAACTCAGATTGAACTCAGATGGAACTCATACTGAACCCATACTGAACTCTACTTGAACACCCACCTAAAACTGTTCTGCTGAGTGGTGTTCATCCCTGATTTTATGGTTCCTTTATCAATATCTCAATGTGTGTTCAATCTGTGGTGAGTTTGGGTCCAAGATTGCAGACTCGCTAGCAAGTCCGCCCCCATATTGTGTGGTGTTTGTCCTTTTCGAAGCAAATGCAAGGTTGTTTTTTTGTAAACAGATCAGCTAGAATTTCAATGGTTGGACAACAGGTAACAAACAATCCCCTCTCTTCACCTTTTGATACAACAATTGATAACACATGTCAATGTGTTTTGATTGCTCATTAATCTGAGCTTCCTTGGACAAGAAAATGGTGCCATCATTATCACAGAGAAATTCAGGAGCATTAATTCTAGATAAATGTTTCAGAATCAAAACATTTTCATTCAAGGAAAAGAAAATTTTTGAAATCCAGATGAGAGTTTTTGCACAGTCACACATGGAAATATATTCTGCTTCAGTAGTGGACAACAATACCACTCTTTGTTGAAAACTGCACCATGAGATGGGCCCCCCATTTAGAAGAATAATATAACCAGTTATAGAACATTGTGTAATTTTACAGTTCAAATAATCAGAATCACTGTAAGACTTAAAATTTACTGCACATTAGTTTTTGGGAAATTTGATGCCAATTTTTTTGTTTGGTACCACATATTGTAGTAATTTAAGAGCAAATGCCAATGAGTTGGAGAATGATTAGAGTTTTATTTGGATAAGGCATTCAATGCCTGACTAATATCTGGTATAGTAAAAACAGCAAGATAATTTAAAGACCCAATAAGCTCCTAATAGGGATGAGCTTTACCTTCTTTTGTATCTTCAGGAGTTGGATCAAGTGGCATACAGAACACTGGTAATGGAGTAGAAATTTTGACACAATAACTCAAGTCAAATCGTTTAGAAAGTTCAGCAGAATAGGACTCTTGAGTAAGACAGATAGAATCATTTAGATAAGAAATTTTAATACCAAGGTGATGTGTTGGATTATCTGTCCATTTTACTTTAAAATGCTTGCAGAGAGATTGATGAAAAGACATTGTCAACACCTTTAAGTTTGAAAAAACAAGTCCATCATCCACATGGAGATGAAGAAAGACAAAATCATGCCCTTCAAAAAAAATGAACAAGGACTCATCACCCTCTGATTTCACAAATTTCAATTCAGTAACTACATCATCAAAGTGTTCTTTCCACTGCCTAGGTGCCTGTCGTGTACCATAAAGGGATTTCTTTAGTTTTCACACTTTTTCCTTTCCACCGATTTCATATCCCTTTACCTGTGTTACAAAGACATCATATTTCATGAAGCCATGATGAAAAGCAGTAGACACATCAAACTGTGAAATTGAGCAATTTTTTTTGCAGCAAGAGAGACAAGTAATCAAAAAGTTTTACTTCTACCGACAATTGTATATGTTTCACTATAATCAATTCCTGCCTTCTGGAGATTCCCTAATGCTACCAACCTAGCTTTATACCAAATAACTCTATCAAGCTCATCCTTCTTTTTAGTAAGTACCCAAGTTCCTCCGATTACTTTCATATGTTTTTGTTTGTTCACTGAATCTCCTACATGATGTTTTCAAAGGCACTCAAACACCATGTCCATTGCCTCTTTCCACAATATAGCCTCTGGAATATTAAGAGCTTGTTTATATTTTGGGTTGTCAGAAGTTTAAGAAGCTGAAAAAACATAGTACAAAGGTGATTTCCTGCTACGGATGCGTCTTTCATGATGTGAAAGAGATTCTTGAGAATCCAAAGCATCATCAATATCAGTAGAGTCTTCTGGAGTGGAACTTTCAGCAGTAGGCCCAGGAGTGTGTCTTTGCATAGTGATTCTAAGACACCAATGAGTTGGATTCACTAGAGAGTCAGGACTACACTCAGAGGTACCTTGTTCAACATCCGGGACAGGAGATGAGAAAGTATCAGCTGGAGTAGTAAGTTGAAGCAGCTCCACTATTAATGGTGTTAAGGATGTCCCAGTAGAGAGAGGTAGAAGGGTATAATCAGGGAAATGAATAAAATATGTAGAATCATTAAAATAATTTTTTCATTCAAAAAATTTGACATTGGGGGATATTGTAATATTTTTCTTCTCACAATTATAAAGCCAATAACTTTTTGAGTTTGGTTCATAGCCAACTATGACACATTCACAAACTCTTGACTGTAACTTAATTTTCACTACTTCTTTATCATTAAGTTTGAC
The DNA here is from genome assembly GCA_030280995.1 of Hemileia vastatrix. NCBI lineage: Eukaryota > Fungi > Basidiomycota > Pucciniomycetes > Pucciniales > Zaghouaniaceae > Hemileia > Hemileia vastatrix. The sequence continues at coordinate 24,396,689 of JASXTE010000016.1, read as the reverse complement.
AGCTAAGGATCCAAATTTTTTGAAAAAATTGTAATTGGTTGAATGAACACCACCAACTGGGACAAAAGAATTTAACATATCTTGAGGAGTCTTTGATTTCAACTTAGAATTGGGGGATGAATTTATTAGAGTATTAAAACTCATGGCACACTCACCCCATAACTCAGCTGCAAAATCTGAATCAATCATGACAGTACAAACTTTTTCATTAAGAGTCTTATTAAATCTCTCTGAAACAGAATTATTTTAAGGTGTTTGAGCAGGTGCCTGTTCTCTAGTAATTCCACAATCATTTGAGTGCCTGATAAATTGAGTTAAACCATATTCACCACCTCTATCACATTTTAGGTACTTAATCTTTTGTTCAAGCTTATTCTCCATGTTGTGTTGGTACTTGAGAAAATTCTCAAACACTTCAAACTTTGATTTCATTAAGAAGACAGTAGGATAGAAAGTGAAATCATCAATGAATGTAAGAATGTATTTACAACCACCAATTGTCAGAGGATCTATTGGTCCAACTACATCTGAATGAATTCAAAAAAGAGGCAAAATAGCAGTAGGAAACTTGGATAAGAATGGACTCTTCATTATTTTTCTTTAGAACATGTAACACAATCAATTTGTTCATCTATGAAATCAATATTTTTTGAATTCAGAAAACTTTTAAGTTTCTTGATGTTAAGATTTCATAAAAATGCATGCCATTGACTTAAGGTTAGCTTTTGCGAAAGTGATAGATAAGAAGTTTGATTAGCATACCATAAGTTTTGTTGTTGTCCTTGATGTGAAAATTTAGCCAGTAATTTATGATTTGAGTCATAAATTTTTGTGTCACCAGGTTCAAAGTTGATAGTAAATCCTAAACTATTTAGCTTGTTGACATATATATAATGTTTGAAGACAAGTTATTGACAAGAAGTACATTTCAGAGTGTTAAGGAAAGAGAAATATAAAGACTACCACTAAAATAAGCCATTAAAACTTGAGTCCCAGCAGTGTTGTTTTTCGCAGGTATAGCAAGTTTTCTGGGATTCATGAGTAACTCCCTTTTTTTCACCATATGACAAGTTGCACCAGAATCTAAGATAAATCCAGTATTAGTTTTGATTGAGTCTGCTAAATAGGCAGACTCCTCTAATCCCTCAACTTCAACAAGTGAGGCTGATTCGGTGACTCCTTCAGCTGGTTGTGCCTTTTCATGTGAGGAACCTTTTAATTTCTTAAGCTGTTCACGTAGCTGTGTAATACAGTTGTCATCAGTATGACCAGTATGACCCAGCCAACACTTAAGATTTTTTTGTCCTTTTTTTCTGGCGAGGAGGATCTTGATTTAGATTTTTTCTTTTGTTGATCGGTTTTCAGAGCAGTTGTGTTATCAGCAAGAACAATTTTCCTCTGTATTTGACTGGCTTCAGATTTGAGATGCTTGTAGAAATTTTCAAGCATGAGTTTTTTGAAGTTTTGAAAAATATTCTGAGTGATCCCAATCATTGAGTCATGATGAACACTTTTTATTAGAATCATGGCCCTATTCTTTGATGAGATTACCTGTTCTGAGTCACTAGAGGCACTGTCAAATTCTCAATTTCCTCAAACCTTGACAAATGCTCTCTGAGTGATGAAACACCATCCCACTTCAAATAAACAAGTTGATTGAGTAAGTCAGAGATGGTAGAGGCATTCCCCTTGCCATAATCAGTTAAGATTTTGTGATAGGCAGAATAAGTGAAATTGGCCTTTGATACAAGTAAAGAATCCCTTGGATTAACAGCATTGATAAGTATCAGGCAAGATTTAGCTTCACCCCTTCTCCAATCTGTTGGATTAGCATCAGTTGGGCATGTTGCAGAGTTGATATGGTGAAGGAGATCTTGGGACTCAAAATAGAACTCAATCATAGATTTCCACAAAGAGACATTTCTGCTTGTAATAATTGGGACCTTCAACAATTTGTCTGTTGATTGATCAGACATAGCTGTAAAATTATATGGCATAAACGGAGTATAATTTAGTTGAGAATCTGATGATGGGTGATAGTTAGATGGTGTGGTTGTATTATCTGTAGCAGCAGAAGGTGAGCTTGGTGATAAATTTATATCTTCCACAGATGTGATCATAAGAGAGTAACTTCAGACTTTTAATTTATCATTGGATACTTATTTATCCTTTACTTAAGAACAGATAAACTGTCAGCCTAGGTATCCCCAGGACTGAGTATTTCTCATGCTTAAAATAAGATAACCTTAATTACATTAAGCTTATATCTTAAAAATAAGGTTTAAACACTTATATATATGATTATAATACATATATATATAATTATTACACTATTATATGACTTATAGTAGTTTAAATAGCTTATCCATAGCCTAATAATACTTATTAAGGTGTTAATGGAGTCATAATATACTTATCTTAAGTGATATTAAGTAATTATAGACATACATAAGCTTATATTTATACATAAACCTCATATTCAGTGAAATATGTAGTATATTTTGTATATTTAGGTCTATAAGTGGGTTTTAACCTCTTAATAGCCTATAACCTTTGTTTTTCTGCTTATTTTAGGTCATATGGATGTAATCAGTGGATTCACAACGCCTACAGAAGCATATACACCTATTTCAGGCGCATACACTCAGTTTGGACAACTTAATCTGCTTCCTTGGATGGATTTTCATGGATTTATGGGTTGGGAGATCATTACTGGGTTAATATGGATGCTTGGGGATGTTATTGGGGGCTTGGAAATTTAATTTGGTTCCTTTATATGCTTTGGGTTTCATTTTATTCCTTTTGGATGAGTTATTTTACCTGTTTCTTTATGGTATCTGCTTTTATCTGGATTTTCTATTTATGGTATGGGTCTGTGTTATCATTAATTGTGATGGAGGGTCCTTACTGGAGGTCTGGGTGTTGAATCTGCTTGAAGTAGATGCCATGGGGAGGTGATGGGCCCTCACAGTGCTGTAATTTCTGGGGATAGCAGTGACATCATATGGATTGAAGGTCTGTGCACTCCAGTGGATTTTGGTATAAGTAAGGGGGGATTTGACGGGTTATTGGACATCACTTACTTACTACAAATCAATTAAACACTATTACACAATTATTATCATTTAGAAATATATTATAAAGCATTTATAAATTGATATTATCTTTATATAAGCTATAACTATATTCTATTTATCTATTTTCCACCACTAGCACACATATAAATCCAAGTATTGTGAGTTTCATTTGAGTATAACTATTTTATTAGTCTTCCCCAGAGGTTTAAACACTAAATCACTTATCAATAAGTAGTAGGACCATTAATATTAACTATTAAATCAGACTTATATACTAGATACACTGACATAAACACTATCAGTTAAAACACCACATGCTGAATAGCCAAGTACGTTTTATCAATCACCTTTATTTAATAACAGATAAACACTATCAGATAAAACACCACACGCTGAATACCCAAGTATGTTTTATCAATCACCTGTCCCAGTGAGTGATGAAATAGAAATTCAGGTATGTGATGAGATGATGGTGTTTAGTTAGTTATGAAATAAATGATAAGAAAGGAAAGATAACAATCTGTCAGTATTAATTGTTGTAAAATATACAGCTGTTTGGGAAAAGCTTACTCTTTTTTCGCCCCTCATCCCCCGCCAAAAGCGGCTTAAACTCATGTCTTTGGCGGGGAGTGGAAGGCAAAGAGACAGCAAGCTTTTCCCAAATAGCTGTAAATATTGGATGAAGATATAGACACTGAGACACAGTTATATATATGCCAATACTAATCAAATACATACTGACAGATTGATAAGAAATCAAATGTATACACAATCAACATCTATTCTCAATAATGGATTTAGCATATAGAGTCAACGCCACAATAAATAAAACTATTCGCTACACTCTACTCCTTCCTCCAACAATATTTTCCTTGCACATATTTTTCTTGCACATATTTTTCTTACACATATTTTTCTATCCTTATCACTACGCATCAAGTAAGATATCCCTGATGGGGATATCCAGCGCGAGTTAGGGATATTTAAGCGAGGGACATAAGGTCAGAAAAATAAATGTAAGAAAAGTAAGTGCAAAAAAAATAAGTGCCAAAAAAGTAAGTGTAAGAAAAATCATTTGCAACCATGAGAATTTTTTTTTTTTTTTTTTTGAGAAATAAAACATCATTTCTTTCGAGGAAAAAAAAAATTAAAAAAATAAAATAAAAAAAAAAAACCACATTTCCCATGGCTGCAGATATTTTTCTTACACTTATTTTTCTCACATAGTTTTGTCGCACATATTTTTCTATTCTTATGTCCCTCCTTACAGTATTCCCAACTCGCGCTGGATATCCCCATCAGGGATATCTTACTTGGTGCATAGTGTATGTCCCTCCCTACAATATCCCCATCCGGGATATCTTACTTGGTGCGTAGTGGTTGCAACATATTTTTACACATATTTTTTTCGCACACATTTTTCTTACACCGATTTTTCTTAGACATATTTTTCTGACCTTATGTCCCTCCATAAAATATCCCTAACTCGTGCTGGATATCCCTGTCGGGGATATCTTATTTGGTGCGGAGTGTTACAAAACGAAAATGTGTCGTAGTGTCCTCTGCAATACCTTCTTCAAGCACACTCCCAAGTGTCTGCTACTCACTTATATTACCCACCCTCAAGCTAGACAACACCTGAAGCACAAAGCTCACACACTTGACCTTCCCACCTTTTCGTCATTCCTCCTGTTTGCCTTGCCTCTACATCTGCGGATAGCCAGCTATCAGTTAAATGTCAATAGATTGATTGGTAATCTCCCCCTTCGTATAGATTAACACACATTTCACCCTGCCTCATGGCTCTGTCACCTCTTTTATTGCTACCTTGTCACTTTTTCATACCCCAAGTTGGCTTAGTATTGTATGCTTTTTATGGTAAAAAAACATATCTAACTCTTTGAGCTCTAAGACGTATAGTTTCATAGCAGTATTCATTTATGTTAACTTATTTGTTTATTCTAAGAGAACCTCACTAAGATATGAAATGGGTTTTTGAAAATAAATCACAACAATAAATTTTGTTTTTATCAGACCTGATCAACTTCGCCCTCATTATTGCCCATTTGAAACGTGTTAATTAAGGTCTGTGGTAGACACATGCGTATGAAAGCCCCGCGATATCAGTGTCATTTTTGCAGGTTTTGCGATCCTCACCCCACCAACGGTGAAGAAATTTTCTGCATTGTTTATCGGAGAATGTCGCAAAGTAGCAGCGATGTTGATCCTGAGGTTCAACCCATAACCTCACAGATTTGGCAGTTGCGAAATCACTGACGCATGCTACGGTGAAAGTTGTCTGCATATCGAATTGGTAGCCCCATAGCGGCGGATCTGGCAAGCACCCATTTTCGGAAAAAACGGATACATATCCTTGCTCGGAATATCCAAGCAGTAGAAATACCAATGAAAGTATGAAATGCGCCTTCATCTTTGTTGAAGTTGGAAAAAAACTTATAAAAAGACGAGAATAAAAAATTCTATAAGCGTTTGCAGTCATGTGATTTTCCAGAATGTTACCTTGAAATATAGATTCCTAGAGAGAATAAAAGTTCGTGGGCTGAACCAACTGAAGGAAAAGCTTTGAGCTCTAATAGGCGAAAAGATGCTCAGTATATGAGACTGTTTGAGAACATTCAGAGCAGAAGAATGAGAAATAACAGACTACGATTCACTATGAAAAAATTGAGATGAGAATATCGGTTATATCGGATGGTTTAAAATGTTAGGATCTTTGATGGAATTTAAATTTCAATCTTCAATTTTGTAGATGAGCATGAATTCCAAAGCTAATCGGTTAAAGACAAGGAGAGAAAACATCAATGCCATGTCTATTGATCGAGCCCAAACCTATTCGAACTGAACTACAAGAAGTTGATGGAATGTAAAAAAAATTATAACCCGCCTGTATCTATTTATGATTCCCAATTAAGACTAAGGCTGCGTCCCTATAATGAAGGCATGAGAATGATCAAAAATGAGAAGTTGGTGAAAAATTTTTTGCGCGTAATTTCCCGTGGATTTTTGTGTCGAGGCAGGTCTGAAGGTCACAAAAGTGGGTTATATGTAGCAGACTAAATAAGAAAATAAAACCAAGGAAAAAGGAAAACAAACAAACAAACTAGATCTAAGCACCAGGAAAAAATATTTGGAACCTGCTAGCAGGTGCCAGCTTTTTTTTTCTGGTGAAGAAGTATGTATACCCAACAAAGTGAATTTTAAGCAAACAACATAACTTGAAATGAATTAATGAGTGATCATTAAAAGGCTTGATTGCCTAAATTTCATGGAATAAGGGAGACCAACAAAATGATGCAATACAAACAAAGTCTAATATCCCTAACAGTGGGCATCAAAGTTAGGGATTTTTGCAATTTTCCACATTAAATTTTCAAAATTAAAAATTGAAGGAAAAGTCTTGAATAAAATGTTGAAAAATGTGGATATTTGGAGAAAGATATAACAATTTTCTTTATTTTGGTAGATATTGGTTATTATAAGCTGTGATCAGACCCTAGCCATCTCAGAGACCTCTAGGGTATATATAATACTTTCTTAACTTAGTGTATTCCCTAGTGGCCTGATTCTATTGCTAGTTGATGTATTTCTCTTCCTCTTGTATTATATTACTATATCTAACAAATAAGTAGTTGCTCTACAAAGGTTAATTGTGCTGCTCTATAGGTAAAGGCTTGGGGATACTTATCCCCAGACTTTTATATTATTAATTAGGTATAGAAATATGTTTTCTATGGTTTCCTTTCTTTCTCTAATGTAATGCATTCCACTTAAAATGTAAACAATCCTATAGTACTAGCTATAGGCCTTGACCAAGGGAGTTGGAGAAAAACTTGAGAGAAAACCCCTGTCCCTTTGAGAAACACCAGGTAGAATTAATTTGTTAAAGAAAATTAGAGACTGTTACAATACCCCTCCCAACACACTTCTTGCCTGCTTAACAAATCAAGACAGTAGCCAATAGAAGACTACAAACCAAAACAGAACCTGAAATGCAGAAAAATCCACATGAGAAACCCAAAACACAGTGCACTTGTTGCACAGAAAACAGCAATAATACTTGATGCAGGTTGCAAAGCTACACCAGAGAAAAAAGTTACAAGAACTGAGTTAAATAAAAAAAGCCTTGCAACAAACACAGCCAAAACAAAGTAAGAAAACAGTGATCTAATTGCCAGATGGTTATATGATAAATAGAGTTTCCCCAATCTGTGTTATGCAGCATCTACACACAGAAATATATAAAAATCTAAGCCACACCTGCAAAATAAACTATTCTGCCACCAAAATTGCATAAAAACCCTCTAAATGCGCTCCCCAACCTGCTACAGTTGAGGCAGGTGACTTCCCTGAACCAAAATACACCCAAAAAACCACTAATAAACCCCAATGCACCAGAAAACCCTTAAAACACAAAATTAAGCTAAAAAACCATCATGACATAAAATTTGAGCCATATTAATTCCATCAAATGGTATTAAGCACTTAAGCTTAACACTTATGGTTAGCCCAAAAAACACAAAAAACAAAATTAAACAGTTATAGTGAAAAGTGAAAAACATCCAAAAGAGCCCTTAAAACTTAGAATATGAAAAATAAAAGCAGGACATGAAAAATAAAGAAATACCAGGGATATAAAATGGTAGTAGCAACATCCCCAGGGTCCAAGTATTCAGCCCAGAAATCCAGAAAAATATAAACAATAATGGAAAATGCCAATTTTGAAGACACCAAATACCCCCAAAATTCCAGAAAAATTCCAGGGAGCCTTGAAAACATTAAAAATTAAAATAATAAAGGGATATAAAATTTTTGGATTCCCTTCCCAAGCAGAAAAAAGCTCACAATGCCTTAAAGCAGACTAAAACATGATAAACAAATCCTATCCACTACTGGAATGCCAAAAAGAGTGGCCTGATGCTATTTCTAGGTTGGTTGAACTGCTCAATAGATAAAAGCTTGGAGATACTTATTTGAAGACTTTTATATTATCAATTACATTCCAGAATCATAACCTTTATAAAAGACATATCAAGGCTCCCATTTAGTGGAGAACCAATTTATAGCAGTAAGATGAAATTGTCATACACTCAGTATAATTTGTATCTGCATAAAAATTATGTCCTTTATCAATATTTTATTTCATCATTCACCAATAAAATATGGAATTTCTACATTTTAGAAGAGATACAATTTATGTCAGTAAGAAATACTTTTAATACATACATGGAAACACACCTGCTATATGAGAAAAAACAAAAAAAAGGGGTCTCAAAGCTTACCAAATCTGCCACATTAGCATGCCACAAAAAAGGTACCAAACCTGTCATCAAAAAATGAAATACACATGTCCTGGACAGGTGTATTTCAAAATTGTATATTTACCCAAACATGTCTTCTTTTGGGTCAAAAGATTCACCAAAAAACTACCCTTATTTATCATGATTAGTCAGAACTAGGTAAAAAAGTGGCAACACCTAGATTTTTTTAACCTAATCCTTAAGGGGATATTTGTATGAGTGAGGTATATGGATTACCATAAATTAATCAATCCCTTAATCTTCATCACTTTTCACTCACTGACATAACATGGCACTTTCAGTATACCATTAACTTGAGATCACTGCTACAGCTCTGGCTCTTAATTTAAAGGTTAATTCTGATACCAATTCTGATGATGAAATTGACTTGTATTTCATGTGTGAATTTATGTAGAGCTGCTACTTACTTCCTAGAACACCTTCCATACAACACCAACCTCAATATCACCTTGATTTTTTTGCCAACATTCCTGAAGCTAGCTTTCAACAGATGTTTTTTACTAAATTTCCTGGTTTTCTAAGTTTACTTGAATTGATTCAAGATCATTCCATTTTCAAAAATAATTCTTGTTTCCCTCAAAGTGATCCAGCTATTCAAATCTCTGTGGCACTTAACCATTTTAGCTCAAATGGTAATGGTGCAGCATTAACCTGTCTTGAAAACCTCTTCCAGATTAGTCAAGGAGCAGTTCACCTTTATACAAACACCAGAAAAAAAACATGGGCACCTGACAGCAGGTTCCAATCCCTATCTTTGATGTAACTTAATTTCAGCTCAGCTTTAATTCTTCTGGAAATACTGTGATCTTAACAATGACCACACTAGCTTGCACAAAATCAAATCAAATTTACTCTCAATTCAAAACTGAATAGAGGGGTAGGTGCCTGATAGCAGGTGCCACATGAGTTATTGTGGTGAAAGAAAGGCATAAATGCAGTTAAATCTTTTGAACCTCAACTTCTGAAATGGATAAATAAAGAAGTAAAATTGGAAAGCTCTCAGGTAATTTAAACATAAGGGTTTCCTGGATGCATTGGCTTTGTTGATGGTACCATCATACCTTTGAGTCAAATGCCTGCCAGAGATGGAAATAAAAAATTTTATTGCAAAAAAATGTTATAATTCTCTCTCATATAGTTTAAAATAAATCTCATATCAATATATTCCTTTTTATTTCTTTTAGGTGCTTGATTTCTCTTTAATTAGTTTGTGATATCAAGATGAAATTCATTGCTTTTCATGCTGGATTCCCTGGTTCTTGCCAAAATTCCTCTGTATTTCAGTAAATGAATATTTTTCAAAATCCTCAATATGTTTTTGATTAAATCAATATCTTCCAGAAAACTCTGCTTATTCAACTGGTGTTTATGTCGTCCTGATTTTTGTGGGAAAGGTGATGAAAAAAGTGAAAAATCTACATTCAATACTCATCTAGCAAAATCTTGTGTTAGGATTGAGAATGCAATAGGGATACTGAATGGAGATTTGCCTATAAAATAAATGAGGACTCCAGTCTGTAATGAAAAGTAAATGAAGGTTTCTTTAAACTGGATTACTGTTTGTCTTATTTTACACAATCTTCTTGCTAAATTAAAAGATGGATGGAATGAACATTATGAAGATGAAATTCCTCATCCACCTCCATAAATGGAATCTAGCAGTGCTCCATCATCTCAAGCCAGTGCTATGCATGCTGAAATACTACCAATCACCCTTTCTCATTTTATGGGTCTATATTAACTGATTTAAAAAATTTTTTTTGTAATAATTTTTTGCAATCAAATTCCCCATTTTCTCAGTTTCATTCATTTTGGTTAAGCTCCCAGACTTGAAATTGTATAACATTTGAAAACAAATAACATTTCAAAGTTTCTGTGTCACAATGATATCTCATCTTCTCTTCTTCTCTCACTTAAATACTTTTGGCTCCGATACTTCTCACTTCACTGCTCACAAGACCAGTTACCTTCTCATTGTTTGTAATTTAATTGCTGAATGAAATGTCTTTCTTCTTATCTTTTTTTTCTGTTCTTTTTTTATCATATTTTTTTAAAATAACTTATTTATCTGTTATTTCTTCCTTTTTTACTTTTATCTTAATTATCCATCTTTTTTATTTTTTATTTACTAAATTTTTGGTGTTATTTTGGTCATTTTAGCTTTTTTCACTTTTTTTGGCCTTTTTCTTTGCTAAATTGCTTCAGAATCATTCAGAAAAAATCCAGAAACTTTTCTCTGGTAAGTTTAAAAATCCTTTAAGGTATTTTTAAGCTCTTTATTCTAATTTTTTTTGTTGAAACCATTCAGAAAGATTTGTGAGCCTTTCCCAGCAAGTTTTAGGTGTTTTTGGGCTATTTTATGTCTTTTTTTCATATAACCAATCTGTAAGCCTTCAGAAACAATCTAGAAAAAGTTTAAAAGAATTTTTAGGTGTTATTTTTGCACTTTTCTAATAGCATCAAGGGATATTTTAAGGTACTTTTGGGGAGTTTATGGTGGACTTTTGGCACATTTTTCTGGCACCTTTTGGGACAGTTTTTTTGGAACCTTTAAAGACTTTTTTTGAAAATTTTTGGAAACTTTTTGGAAATTTCTTGGGACTGTTTCATTCAGGGAGTTTGAGGAGAGATTTTTAGGTAAGCTTAATCCAATTTTATTATTTCTTACAATTTGATTGATTTTTTTTTCTTAGAAAAAAAATGACTGGGAACCTAGACACATCTAGATATAAATAATTTTATTCTTCAAATTGATCCCTTTCTTTACTTTCTTCATTCACTAGTAAAATAAATGGGCACCCAATAGCAGGTGCTGATACCTATCTTTGAGGTAAATCAATTTCAGCTCAGCTTTAATTATTCTGAAAAGACTGTGCACTTAAAAATGGGCATACTAACTCATGAAACATCAAACAAAATTTAATCTTAAATCAAAATTGAATATAGGGATTGGCACCTGCTAACAGGCGCTGTAGACAATCCTATATAACTAGCTATAGGCCTTGACCAAGGGAGTTGGAGTAAAACTGGAGAGAAAACCTCTGTCCTTTTGAGAAATACCAGGTGAGATTTATTTCCTACGGAAATTAGAGACTGTTACATGACCCCTTCCAACACACTTCTTGACTGCTTAACAATTCAAGAAAGTAGCGTAGATAGACCACAGACCAAAGAGAACCTGAAATTCAGAAAGATCCACACCAGAAAACCAAAAAACACTGTGCACTTGTTGCACAGAAAACAGCTATAATACTTGATGAAGGTTGCAAAGCTAAACCAGAGAAACAAGTTTCCAAAGTTGAGTTAACTGAAGAACTAAAATTGCAACAAACACAGCCAATTGTGGCCAAAAAACAGTGAAAACTGAGTGAGAAACAGTGATCAAATTACCAGATGGTTGTTTGATAATCAAGGTTCCCCACTTACTGTATGTATGCACAGACCACCCATCTAAAAGTCTATGCACAGCAACTAATTTTGGCACTGCAGACAGCCAAATTGAATAAAAACCCTCTAGAAACGTTCCCCAGCCCTCTTTAACTGAGGCAGGCAGACCTCCCTAAAGACAGAAAACCACCAGAAACATCTAATAAACCCCAAAATACTTAGAAAAATCCACCACAACTACTAAAACCCTTAAAACACAAAATTAAGTTATGAAAACATTGCAACATAAAATATAGAGCCAAATTAGCTCTACTTAATTTTACTAAGCACTTAACCCTAATACTTAAAGTTAGCCTGTAAAACAAGAAAAACAAAATTAAACAGATATCTTTTAAAAATTAAAAATGAGGAAATGACCCCTTAAAGCTTGGAATGTGAAAAATATTGTCAGCACATCAAATATAGAGAAACTCTGGGGCTATCCAATGGTAGTCCCCACATACCCATAGTCTCAAAATTCACTGAATAAAACCATATTAACACGTAATCATTTCACCAATGTCAATTAAGACATACACAAACCATGCCAAACAGAAAAACAAAGGCCTCTGAAAATGTTGGAAGACCACATCCTCCCTCCAATTGAGAATGTCCACATTCTCGTTCATCAGATCCACCATGTTCAGCTTTATTTAAAAATCTGCCTCTGACATGGGCCCTAGCCAATACTGCATTGACAACAATCTGATCTGCACCATCACACCACCAGCTCATACATACAGGACCTCCTGTGATTTCTGCCAATCCAGAAAGAAGACTTACTATAGACCTGGTCAATTATCATCTGCAACATCTACACCTCCACCTCAACCTGGTCCATCTTCAACCAGCACCAAAAGATCCAAGCCATCTATCTTGATACCCAAATTAGTCAACAAACTATACCCTTCAAAAAAGAGTGCCAACACCACTACAGCAACCACTTCCACCATGTTTGGTCCATCTGATAGAAAAAAACTTTAATTCCTTCCTTCTACTTTTAAAACTGATGACTTCTCAGTTCCACCTTCTTCTGACAGTGATGATGACAATGTAGGATCAATTGAATGACCAACACCTAACCACTTGCCTACCATTAAGGCCAAGTTTCAACAAAACTCCTCTGAACAAGCACACCTTCTACTAAGCTACTTCCAATCCACTCCTACTAGAAATACACAGGACTTTGAGCAAAGGGAACACCTCATCCACAAGTACAAGGCTAATGCTGAACACTTTGTTTCATCTCTTGATTCTCTTCTGCCACTTGACTCTTGACTGAACTTTTGACTTAGAAATAAAAATTCTTGACCACCCTCCAGACATCCTTAATGTAGCCAATCATAATAAATTCCTCAGTTTACAGTCTTGGGGGACTTATCCTCAGTTTTAAGTCTTGGGGGACTAACAGCCCTCATTTTATAGTCTTGAGGGACTCAAAGCCATTAGTTTATAGTCTTGGGGGACTCAAAACCTAAATCATAAAGACAGAACCAGAGATCAAAACATTAAAGACCAAAGAAATAAACTTACATTCTGGGGTCTCTTTTCTACAAAGCAGCCAGCCCATGAGTTACCCCCACACTTGCCTTAACTAAATTCAGAGACTCCCCCTTTAGATTCCCTCTGCCAGAGTCACACAAACACCACACTATCAGTTTATAGTCCTGAAAGACTCAACCATCAAACAATCCTCAATTTATAGTCTTGGGGGACTATACCATTTTTCAGTTTAAAGTCTTGATTGACTGGCACAGTGTTTAGTTTAAATTCTTGATGGACTTTCCACACTTTGCATAAAAAGACAGAGCCAATCCCATGCACAATACACCACAACCAACCTACTGAACTTCCACTTTCATTTAATCATCTACCCATCACTGATAAAAATTATATTCTTATCTCTTTTCTCTTCATTTTTGTCTCATTACAGATCATGGCTGTATCTCTTACTTTTGACCCAGATCTTCCTTGCCTCACTGATCTAAAGGACTATGCTTGCAAACAGTGTAACAACATGTGCAGACCTTTCACTTTCACTCTTCCAACTCCTGAGGCCAAGATCTACAACAGGGCCTGTGATTCTTGCAACTCCAAAAAGAGAAAATGTGACAGAGACACCAATTATCCTATACCACCACCTTCACCTTCACATAAATACATCTCTAGATCCCCTACTATATCCCCAGAACTTGGTCCTGCTTCCTCTTCATTATCTTCAGCTCCATCCAGAAGATCCTGCTGATCAGTCCCCAGAACACTCTCCAAAATACCTGCTTTATCCTTTCAAAAGAAAGCCTTTATCTCTTCAAATTCCACTCAAACAGCTTCAAAATCAGCTCCCAGGCTGCTAGACCCTGTCCAGGCAGCCTGCTCACCTCTCCAGGAAGCGGAAATCAGGCTCAAAACCTTCAAAAACAGCCAGAAAACAGCCAAGTTCCACCAACAAACACCTATAACTCCACACAACAACCTCCTAGCACTCCCAGATAAATGCAATAAAAATTTCCTAAGTCCAAAAATTTCAAAAATTCCCAATTTTCTAGAAGACCTTCCAGAGGGCCCCAAGAGGACACCAGAGCACCAATCACTGCTCCAAGGCAAAAATCTCCCCCTCAATCGAGAGGAAGCAACTAAATCTCTCCTCCGTCAGCCAATTATTCATCTTTCAGTTCAATTTCTTCAAAATATTTTTCCAGAAGAGACCAATTAGCTTCCCAATCACTTTATCCTGCTCCATCCTACAACAACCCTGGTACTCCATCATCAGCACCCAATCAAACTGAACCAAACAAAAATATCGACAATAACAACAACAGCCCTACTGCTCCAACTAGGCCCCAGGAATATCCTCATACTAGTTTTTATTCTCAACACCATTTAGCCTTCAAAATCACTCCTACTTTTATCATACAAGCTAATTTTCCAGACATTTCAGCACCCATCTTTTTGAATTGTAAAAATCTCCATCCTTCTTTAATCCTGAATAAATCTATTTAATGACATCTCCATTGCCTAAGGTTACTTGTACTATTTTCATTATTGACCGAGCTGTCCAAATGAGTGAATACCAGTGATAAATTAAAAATGACTGAATTGAATATCCCACTTGATAAACATTTCAATCTAATATCCTTGAGATCCAAAATTTCAATTGATTACCAGTTTATAGTCTTGGTAACCAAAATGAAAGTAATTTTCCAGTTTAAGGTCATAGGGGACCAATGATTGACATTTTGATGTTTGTTCTCCAGTTTAAGGTCTTAGAAGACCAGATTATATAGATTATTTCCATTTTAAGGTCATAGTGGACCAAATTATTGAAATTTTATTCTTTAATATTAAGTTTTAATTCTTGATGGACTAACAGATCCAAAAAATGTAAATCCAACGTCTCAAAATATTCTTAAAATTAGCCAGTTTAAAGTCTTGGAGGACTAACAGCATATCTTGAGATAGAATCCAACAGATATTACACTCTACTAGGTCCCCTTCCTTAAAAAGTAATAAAATAAAATTATAAAGAAAGTTTAAAATTAAAAATTTATTATTATTATTATTATTATTATTTTATTTTTTATTATTTTATTATTGATTTATTTATTTAATTTATTATTTTTTAATTTCATTTTTTATTTTTTATTTGATGTTATGAAATTTGTAATTTAAAATTAAAAAACTTGATATAAAAAATTTCCTAAAAATTTAAAATTTAAAATTAAATATATAAAAGATGCCCTCCTCCATTTGATGAGCCATAACCCTGACATCCTACCCACATCCAAATGCACCTTTATGTGGCATAAAAAAGGACATAATTAAAAAAATAACATAAATAAATATGGAAAAATTTGAAAAACATAATAAAAAAATAGAAATGATCACTGGGTGGGCTCCCTCCGATTTGTAAAAATAATTGGAGACAACCAGTGATCATTATCTCTGTGCCAATTAATTTTAATAATTTTTTTAAAAAAAAAAAAATTCTAACATAAAAAATTCAAAAATAAAATTTCATAAATCCAAAATAAAACATAAAAAATCCTTGATTCCAGCTTCAAATGAGAGTAATCATTTTGATGTTGTGTTAATCCAGTTTATAGTCTAAGTGGACTTCCTATGTAACAAAAACAAAGTCATAATTCCACTAGAAAAAGGGGAACTATGGTAGCAAAAAATTGTGGGGTAATTGTGTATAAAGCAGCCAGCTCATCAATTACCCACAAACTTGACAATACTATATTAAGAAGGCTCCCCTGTTAACACTTCTACCATAAAAAATCAATACAGTCCAACACAATTCTTCACCATAAAATTTGAGAAATTTGAATTGAATGATTGTTAATTTTAATGATAGTTTTCATTTAATACTTTTTGCAGAGTAAATCTTCTTTAACCAATAATAAAGTTTTAATCCTCATTTCAGAGGAAATCTTCTTAACAATAATTGGTAGTTTAGCCTCATTTTGGAGTTATACTTCAGCACACCTGGTGCCCCTAGGATAAAACTGCTTGACCTGATCACCAGCAATGCTTTTATTCAAAACAACTTCATTCAGCTCCTCTAATACATATGAACCACCAGATACTTAATATCTAACTCTGTATGGTCCATTCCACCTATTTGCAAACATTCTTCCCCACTTACTCTCTAAACTTCTATTATACACCAAGGCTATATCTCTAGTTTTTAAAGGTTTCCTTAACCTACAAACCAACCTCCTACCCTAATATCTAACTGAATGATTTCTAACATTCATAATTTTCTAATATGCATTTTCTAAAGTTTCTTCTTTCATTCTAAATGAACCAATCTTTCACAAAAGAATTCTTCAGTAGTTTTGACTGTTTCCTAGTCTACAACAAGATATGATTCAACCTCTAGATCAACTGGTAAAACTGCTTTCTGACCGAAAAATAGTTTTTAGTTGAATATCCAGTTGTCCTTCTGGCAGTTGTTCTGTCAGCAAAAAAAATAATGGTAAATGATTTCTCCTCTTTTCAGCACTTTCTCCACACATTTTAACTAAAGCATCCTTTATAACATGATTTCCTCCTTCTACCATTCCTTAAGCTTCAGGATAATATGGGGTTGCTACCCTAACCTTTTATCCAACTTTCAATATAGCCTTTCTAAAATCCATCCCAAATTCAGTACCTCCATCAACAGTTACCAACTTCATCACTCCATACCTATATACCCAGTTTTTCATCAAAAAATCTACCACATCGCTGGCATTCAAATGAATAACAGGAATTGGCTCTACCCAAACAGATAAGTCATCTCTAGCTATAATTAAATATATATATCTCCCCTCTTTAATATGAACAGCATCCAAAATAACCCTACCAAAAAGAGTATTTTCACTGTTTTCATGTCCTGGTTATTTTGGGCTTAAATAAATTTTCCTTTGAAATTCTTTGTATGACTGAACCCATTTTTTAACAGTCAGTTTCATACCAGGCCACAAAAATCTACCAGAAATTCCTCTATAAGTTTCACCAATTACTCTATGCCCAAGATCTTCATGCAGTGATTTCATTACAAATTCTTACCCTTTCTTATGATTAATAACTACTTGAGGATTTGAATACCTCCTCCTAATCAGTCTTCTTCCAGAGAGTTAAAATGCTGGTGACTTTTTTTTGATAGCCACCCATTCATCATTATCACTTTTTTCCAGTATATCTAATTTTAATAAATATTTAACCATTTGATAATAAATTAAAGTCTCTCCCCAGACATCCTCTTAAAAATCCATTAATATTATACCTACAGGAAATTCCCTATCTCCTAGATCACCTGCAAATGAATGAGCCAATAACTTTAAGCCTTGAATTTGCCTTTTATCATAAAAGATTTTTTAAAATTTCCATCTATGTACCTTCCAATCTTTTTTCAACCACATTTTCTTCTTTCCCTTTTTTACCCTTTTTAGCATCATCATCATCATCTTTGTCCAACCTCCTTTTAACTTAATTTTTATAAACACACAACCTGTCAGCCAGGCTATTCCAGGAGCCCAGTAAATGATATGTTAACTTATAGGACCTGAAAGAGGGCATAAGAATTTTATTTAATGTATATAAATTAATATTTTATTGCATAATAAAATTATATAAGTATCTTATTACATATAAGTGTTATATAAATTTTATTGTTTATATAAATTTTTTATACATTTAAATTAAACATAATATATATTATATTCTACAAATAATGGCACATTTTTATGTATTTAATAATTATAAATTTATATTTAATTAATTAAAAACATATATTATAATTATAAGTGTAAAATTTACTTATAATATAATTAAATTAATTATTTATATTTATATATTAAATATCATTTTTATAGTATTAAACAATAAATAATGACGCTTCTTTTGACCCATAATTGTGTCAGGAAAAACTAATTAATACTAAATTGAAATTAATTACATATTTTGTTGTGTCAGAATAATTTTTGTTTCACTTAAAAATCCTTAAATCAGACTGTACCATCTGTTTTGAATTATTTTTCTCATAGTTCCTATGTTCCAGGCTTGTTTAGTTGTTCACTATTTTTACTTACTGATTTGGGAATTAATTGTGGGAAAATTGGATTCTTAATTGGGGTTTTTAATTATTTGTTTCATATTTTTCTCTACATTTTTATGTTTCACTAATTCTTTAAGATTCTTGTTTCATTCTATTATATTTCTTGTATTTACAAATATAGTAGCGCTTCAGAGGGCCCATTGCCTATAAAAAGGCCTTGGTTAATCACCTGTAGCCCCATCACTTACTATACACTCAACAAATTTAATATACTTTTATATCACGTTTATATTCTTTTTATTAGTAATAAAATTCTAATTAAAATTCTATATAACAATTTAAAGGTTGCTTTAAGTCTGATAGTAATCAAAGTGTCTGCCGTGCATAGCCCTTACTTGAAATAATATTATTATTAATAAAACACAATTTTGTGTCACCTCTCAAATTACTCGTCGTTGCTTTCTCTTCAATAAATTAATTAATTTTATTAGACTTTATTTCTTTTATTTCTCAAATCACCATTACCCCTTTTTCCTCCTCTTTTTCTTCCGCTTCTTTTTCCCTCTTCTAGACAACTGACCAACAACTGGGGACCTTTCCTAAACAACGACGACGATCGAGCCTGGCGACGAACAAAAAACACACAGACCACCTAGCAAAAAAGAAACTTTTTCCGCGACCGTGTTTCGAACTTGGGTTTGATATATTAGGTTTATATTATTTTAATTCTTATATTATTTTGAAGTGATTTTTCGATCACTATAGTAAGTTCACCTTTGCACCTCTCACTCTTATTACTATATTTTTACTGTAATAACAGTGATTGTGGCTTAATTGCTGATTCACTGAGTGTAAGTGTTCAATTATTATAATTTTTTTTTACATAGTTGACCATTATAGATTGTTAAATCCTCTTAGTCCTAGAAGAATTAACATTATTATTAATACAAATTGAATTATTAAATTAATTTTTTTTATTATTAATTATTGTTAATTTTCGTTGACTTAAAAGTACTTTGTGCTTAGTCCCATATATATTGCCATATTTAATATTGGTAATTTAATTAATTGGTTGAATTATCTTGATTGTTTATTTCCAATTTAACTCTGCAATCCATTTTATTAATTAATTTTTTATAAATATTACTTTATATTAAAAAATTTTTTTATATAATTTAATTAATTAAAATTTTTTTTTTATTTTGGAGCAATTATTAACTAACTTTTATTAATTTTTTTACAAGTTAAATAATCTTCCCACTATTATGTCCAACAATTTGGCTGAAAAAATGGATAACATGCAAGTGGATGAAATTGAAATTGATTATGATGCTGATACTGTGAGTTCTTCTAAAGTTGAACATAACAAATCTTATGCTAACAAGAAAAATTCACATAATTCAGGATGTGGAAATGACAGGAGAGGTAAACAAATCAAACCCCCTTCCCCCAGCACAACAGAAGGAAGTCAAGCCTCTAGTACCTCAAGAAGGTCTTCCAAAAGGATTCAAAATAAAAAAGCTTCCTCTACCACAACAAATCAACAACCTGTCCAGTCATATAAAAGAGCTGAAGACAGAAAACATGAGTTACAAAGCAAAAGTAGACACCTTGTGGGATCAGGTTCAAGAACTCAGGAACCAAAATCAGGCCCAGGCCCCTCCTCAGTTGCCTCCCAATCAGCCTCAGTTTCAGGCTCAACCTTCACAGCCACCCAGCTCAACCATCCAAAATCCAAATACTATGGAAGTAGAGCAATGGAAATGAGATTATCTAATGATTCACTACCAAAAGAATGTGCAAGACCCTCCTCATCATCAGCCTGGCCCATCCAGAACACCCAATTTCCATCCACCTCCTCATCCCTACCAACAAAGCAGGAGAAAGAAGGCCCAAGCACAATCCCAAACTCAGTCTCAGGGGAAGTTTCCTCCTCTGCCATGGTAAGAAATTTGGTTGATAGTCACTTGGGTATGTTTTCTAATAAAACTTCTTCTGCAGGTAATATTATTGAACATGGTGAAAGAACAGTTAAACCTGTTAAAAGACAGCTTCCTGTAACTAGTAGCCCTATTGATGTAATTAGCAAATTGTCATTTGATGAACCTTTAAATTTAACTTCTACTTCTTTAATTAATCCTTCTGTTGCAATTAAAAATGATTCTGTTCCCCCTGAAATCTATACCTTAATTGAAAAAACTTCTGAGGAAATATTGAAAGATACCCTTGATTTTAATGTTGTGAAAGACAAACATTTGAGAGATGTGTTAATCCATGAAAATGATAGATTAAATAATTTACACTTGCAATGTAAAGTGAGTTCTTCTGTACAAGATACAGCTTATTTAAAAATCAAAGAAACCTTGAATATTGTTCTTAGTCAACAAAAACAAATAAGGAGTGACCATAGATCTATCTCAGATAGAAATATCAATCTACATAAGACCTTGAGTGAATTTAAACCCCTTATTGAAGAAAATTATTCATTAAAAAATGAAATAAAATCTCTACAAAATGAGTTTAAAAAGCTAAAAAATGATTTCCATGCACTAAGTGCCAAACACACAGTTTCTGAGGACAGAAATGTTCTATCTCTTGCAAAAGTAAATGACCAGATGTCTGAAATTCCAAGAATAAAAAACTATGTGTCTGACCTGCAGGAAAAATTCTCAACCTTAACCATCAATAATGAATTGAATGAGGATGCTGTCAATAAGCTGCATAAAAATAAAGGAAAAAAACCTGAGCAAAGTTCATCCTTTCTTCCTCATATTTCAACTATTAAACAAACTGACAATGAGTCCGTAAAATCTTTTGCTACTAGCAAAAAATCTTGTGATGGTCATGCACCAGCTGTTTCTGTAAATAATGAAATTTCTGAACACCTGGCTAAACTTCAGGAATTATTAATAATGAAAAATTCAAACCAAAAAGTGGACCATCCCAGTAGTCAGAAAAATTGGCCTAAGTTAGACTAATATCCTACCTTTGATGGTGATTCTTCCTCTGATTGGCAACACTTTATCCAAAAATTTGATAATTTAAAGAGATCTTATAAACTACCTGATGAGGAAATTGTTTCTAAGCTAATTTCTTTATTTTCCAATGTAGCCTTGATGTGGTATGAATCTGTTCTTCTAGATAACAATCATTATACATGAAATGATTGGAAATCCTTGATTAAGAATCAGTTTGGTGGTTAAAAATTCAGGTTAGCTCAGCAAAGACTGTATGAGAATACTAGATATGTATCCTCCTCTGTTGAAAAGACCATTGTTTTTCTTATGAAAGTGACAAAAATCCTAAGAGCAATTGATCCAAAGATGGATTATGATATTTGGAGAGATAAAATCTTCTATAAATTACCAAATTCTCTTAGAGATTTGATTATGGCTAGAACTGAGCATGTAAGGGAACATTCTTCTTTCATTAATATCTGTAATGAGGTACTACTCAACCATAGATATGAACCAAAGAATTACCTTGGTAAATCTTATAATGATCAGAATAAACCTTCTACAAAGCTCTCAGAAAAACATGGTAAACCCTCTGCCCCAGTTGCACCTAAAAATATGCAACAAATACTTGTTATAAATGTAACAAACCGTTGTGGTATTCCAACATTGGCAGGGGCCTTTGTTGTGTGATTTGGCGCTGTTTGTGCATGTCTTAATTGAAATCTGATAAGGAATTTGGTATTTTTCTGGTTTTATTCCGTGGATATTGGGTCTGCAGGTATGCGGGTACTGTCATTGGATAGCCCTGGTATTTCTCTATATTTTATGTCTTGAAGACATTTTTCATATTCTGAGTTTTAAGGGGTCATTTCCTCATTTTTCATTTATAAAAGATTGCTGTTTAATTTTTTTTTCATGTTTTACGGGCTAACCTTAAGTCATAGGGTTAAGTTCTTAGTACCATTGGATAGAGCTAATTTTTCTCTATATTTCATGTCTCAATGTTGTTATAGTGAAATTCCGTGTTTTAAAGGTTTTAGTAGTTGTAGCTAATTTTTCTATGTAGATTAGTGGTTTTTATTGGTTTTCTGGCTTCAGGGAGGCCAGGTCGCTTCAGGCGGCATCTCCGACGTCGGGTGGCCCGCCCGCCTCTGTTTTAGGAGGTTGGGGAGCACTCCAGGAGGGTTTTTTATGCAATTTGGCAGGTACAGGCGCCAGAGTGGTGGGTTCGCATGGGCTCTTAGTTAGTGGTCTGTGTGTACATAGTGAATAAGACAGTTTGGGGCAGCCTTAATCATCATACAACCATCCGGAGGTGATATCATTGTTCCTCACTCAGTTTTCACTGTTTTCTGGCCACAATTGGCTGTGTTTGTTGCAAGTGAGTTCTTCATTTAACTTAACTTTGGCAACTGTTTTCTCTGTTATAGTCTTGCAAGCTATAGCAAGTATTATTGCTGTCTCTGGTGTGGATTTGCAGCCTACATCAAGTATCTTTGCTGTCTCTGGTGTGGTAGTCTATCTGGGGACTACTTTCTTGGCTCATCAAGCAGTCAAGTGTGTTTAAAAAGGAGCTTTAGCAAAACAGGAACCAACTTACTTTAGCAAGTAAATCTCACTCTATTTTTCTAAAGGGACAGGGGATTTTCTCTCTGGTTTTTCTCCAACTCCCTTGGTCAAGGCCTATAGCTAGTACTATAGGATTGTCTACACCGTGGCAGAAGGGTAATGTTTGTGACAAGAAAATTCATCTTGTTGAACAAAATGAAGACACTGATGAAGTTGAAATTGATGTCAATAATTCTTCTAGTGACTGTGAAAGTAATATCTCCTATGACAATGAATCTGTTAAAGATGTTTTAATGTTGGAACAGGATGTCCATTATTTAAATAATATATCTGAAGAATGTGTATTGGATTTATCTTCACTAGAAAATTCTGAGATAATTAAAGATATTACTAACAATTCTATACATGCATCCCCTTTGAAGGCACCTGTTATCATTAATGGTAAAAATGTTGATGTAGTTCTTGATTCACGTGCTGGAGGAAGTGTAGTGTCTGAAAAAGCTTTAGTTTCAGTGGATAAGGAATATTT
Organism: Hemileia vastatrix; assembly: GCA_030280995.1. NCBI lineage: Eukaryota > Fungi > Basidiomycota > Pucciniomycetes > Pucciniales > Zaghouaniaceae > Hemileia > Hemileia vastatrix. The sequence continues at coordinate 24,373,248 of JASXTE010000016.1, read as the reverse complement.
GAGTAAATTATTACCTATAACTTCTGAAAAATGGAAAGGGTATGGTTCTACCTTTATTCCTATTGGCAAATACAAAACCTCTGTATTCTTCAAATATAATGGTGGTTTTGTCAGAGCTATTTGTGAATTTTTTGTCATGAAAAATGATAATTTAAGCAAGTGGTTTATTATTGGAAATGATATTTTAACCATGTTTGGTGTGAAATTGGACCCAGAAAATAATTGCTTTATCTTAGGAATGAATGGCAAAAGGAAATTCAAAATTTCCTCTTCTAGAAAACCTTCTGGGCATCTGTTGAAGTCTTGTAACTCACTAATCCAGTGTAAAGGCAGAACAACAACTGAAATGGATGATTTATTAAATGAAATAAATACTGCTTTTGGCAATCAGTTGACTAGTGAACAAAAGGATTCTATTATTGCCTCTATTACCTCTTTCCCTATGGCTTTTGCTCATGGTTCTCATGTCTTGGGAATTGTTCAGGAAGAAATGAAAATTGCCTTATCCTGTAATTTGAGTGATATTCCTCCTACTCTTAAGAAAAAACCATATCCTGCTTCTCCATCAAAAAGAAAAGATATTGAAGATAATATTGCAACATTATTAAAAATGAATATCATTGATAAAGTAGATGTCACCCCCAAATATTGTGTCATCTCCCCAGTCTTGATTTCTTATGAAAAAGATAAGGCTAGATTATGTGGAGATTACAGAGGTTTGAACACTTATACTGTTGATGATATCTATCCTTTACCCAGAATTAATTCAATACATGCTACCTTGCAAGGTGCAAAATTTATTAGTTGTCTGGATGGTAATAAAGGTTATCATCAAGTTCCAGTTGAGAAAAATTCTCAAAATTTTTTGCTTATTGCTACTCATATGGGAATATATAAGTATGTTAGGATGCCATTTGGCCCTAAAAATGCTCCTTCAGTTTTCCAGAAAGTCATGGATAACACTTTCAATCAAGAAATTATTGAAGAATGGCTCATGGTTTATATTGATGATATTATTGTTTTTTCTAAAACTTTTGATGAACATATGATTCATTGAATAGAGTTTTCCAAAAAATGGATGAAATCAATATGACCTTATCCTTAAAAAAGTGTAAATTTGGTTTTCAATCTTTGAAAGTCCTTGGCCATGTTGTGTCAGGCTTACAAATTTGTGTAGACCAAAACAAAATTGCTGCCATCCAAAATGTGAAAGTATCAACTTCTGTAAGAGAAATCCAAAGTTTTTTGGGGATGTGTGGCTATTATAGACAATATATTAAAAATTATCAGGTCATAGCCTTGCCTCTTACAAAACTGACCAGAAAAGATGTTGCCTTTCTCTGGAATAATGACTGTCAAAAAGCTTTTGATACATTAAAAATTTGCTTAATGACAGCCCCTATATTGGCTCTTCCAGATTTTAACAAGCCATTTGTCCTGTATACAGGTGCTAGCTTTATTGTTCTGGGTTCTGCCCTTCACCAGAAACAAATTATTAATGATAAATCCTCAGAGGTTGTAATTTGTGATATTTCAAGAACCTTAAGAAATAGTGAATTGAAATATGGTGCCACTCAATTGGAGTGCTTAGCAGTTGTTTGGGCTCTTGAGAAGCTTCATTACTATCTAGATGACCAAAAATTTGAATTGGTAACTGACTGTAGTGCTGTGAAGTCCCTATTAAACCTGAAGACACCTAACAGACATATGTTCAGGTGGCAACTTGCTGTTCAAGAATACAGAGGACGCATGACAATTATCCATAGGGCTGGAAATTTTCACTCCAATGTTGATATGCTCTCCAGATTACCTCTGCCAAATAATGACTCAAATCCTGCTTATATACCTGAAGATGATACTGTTCATATCCATGGTATATTTGTAGTAGATATGGAAGACGAGTTATTTCAATTAATACTGGATTCATATGAGAAGGATTCTGATTTAAATAAATTGGTTACTATCTTAAATGATCCTAAGAATGCTTCAATTCAAGCATTAATAAAAATTCTTCCTGCAAAGTATCAAAATGCTTTGAGTAAAGGAAAGTTTTCTATTGAAGATGGTTATATATATTATAGAAGAAAGCTTACTAATGTAATTGTAATTCCTACTTCTATGAAAGAAACTATCCTCAAACTTTGTCATGATGAAATATTAGCTGGTCATTTTGATCTTGAAAAAACATTAATTAGAATCAAAAACACTTCATGGTGGGCTAATATGTCTGAAGACACAAAATTATATGTTGAATCATGTGACTCCTGCCAAAAATCAAAAGGTTGAAAGGTAAGAGAGCAGGGTTATTACAAAATATTGAAGCACCTAATGCTCCCTGGCAAATCATTAATATGGATTTTGTCACTGGTCTTCCTGTTGCAGGTAAAGACAGCTTTAACTATTGTTGGGTAATAGTAGATAGATTCACAAAAATGTGCAAATTTATTCAAACCCACAAAGATGTATCCACCAAAGAATTAGCTTTCTTATGGTGGTCTTACATGTTTAATATTATTGGTTTTCCAAAAGCCATTATCTCTGATAGGGATCCTAAATTTACTTCTGAGTTTTGGACCTCTTTGATGGATATTTGCGGCTGTGAGTTAAAATTGTCTACAGCTCACCATCCTCAGACTGATGGTCTAGCTGTGAAAATGATTCAAACTCTGGAAGATATGATTAGAAGGTATTGCGCCTTTGGTTTAGAATATAAAGACAATGAAAGATTTACTCATGATTGGGTCACTCTATTGCCTGGTCTTGAATTTGCATATAATATCACTGTTCATTCTGTCACTGAGAAAAAGCCTTTTGAGCTTTGGTTAGGTTATGTCCCACATACTCCTGCTCAGATTCTCAATAGTAAATTACCTAAGTTGGAAATACACCCTGGTGTAATATCTTTCATGCAAAAGCAACAGCTATGCAGAAAACATGCTCAGAGCTGTATTGATAAAGCATTTGAATATGAAAAGAAAAGATGGGATAAATCCCATAAAGAATACACATTTAACAAGGGTGATGAAGTGTTGATCTCTACTGTCCATTTCAATTTACAAGGTAACCACAAATTAAAAGATCCTTTTGTAGGCCCATTTGTTGTTAAAAGAATGGTTGGTGATAATGCAGTGGAAGTTGTATTGTATTCTCCATATGATAGGAAACATCCTGTTTTTCCCATTTCTTTGCTTAAACCTTATACTTCCAACAGTGACTTATTTCCCAAAAGAAGGGGAAGACCTAAGAAAAACCCTCAGGAAGTCACAGAAACAGCAGAAATTGATAAAATTCTCAATGATAGAATTATCACTTCTGAAAGAGGTATTGAATATTTATTTAGATATAAGAACAAATCATCTGAACATGATGCATAGATACCTGGCAAGGAGATTTCAAATCTGCCTACTCTGTTGAAAAAATACAAAAAGAAAAAATCTTAGCATTTTTTTATTGTTTTTTTTAGAGTGAGGGAGTGTCAGCCAGGCTATTCCAGGAGCTCAGTAAATGATATGTTAACTTATAGGACCTGAAAGAGGGCATAAGAATTGTATTTAATGTATATAAATTAATATTTTGTTGCATAATAAAATTATATAAGTATCTTACTACATATAAGTGTTATATTAATTTTATTGTTTATATAAATTTTTTATACATTTAAATTAAACATAATATATATTATATTCTACAAATAATGGTGCATTTTTATGTATTTAATAATTATAAATTTATATTCAATTAATTAAAAACATATATTATAATTTTAAGTGTAAAATTTACTTATAATATAATTAAATTAATTATTTATATTTATATATTCATTATAATTTTTTACAGTATTGAACAATAAATAATGACGCTTCTTTTGAACAATAATTGTGTCAGGAAAAACTAACTAATACTAAATTGAAATTAATTACATATTTTTTTGCCTCAGAATATTTTTTGTTTCACTTAAAAATCCTTAAATCAGACTGTACCATCTGTTTTGAATTATTTTTCTCATAGTTCCGATGTTCCAGGCTTGTTTAGTTATTCACTATTTTTACTTACTGATTTGGGAATTAATTGTGGGAAGATTGGATTCTTAATTGGGGTTTTTAATTATTTGTTTCATATTTTCCTCTACATTGTTATGTTTCACTTATTCTTTTAGATTCTTGTTTCATTCTATTATATTTCTTGTATTTACAAATATAGTAGCGCTTCAGAGGGCCCATTGCCTATAAAAAGGCCTTGGTTAATCCCCTGTAGCCCCATCACTTACTATACACTCAAAAAACTTAATATACTTTTATATTACATTTATATTCTTTTTATTAGTAATAAAATTCTAATTAAAATTCTATATAACAATTTAAAGGTTGCTTTAAGTCTGATAGTAATCAAAGTGTCTGCCGCGCATAGCCCTTACTTGAAATAATATTATTATTAATAAAACCCAATTTTGTGTCACCTCTCAAATTACTTGTCGTTGCTTTCTCTTCAATAAAATAAATAATTTTATTAGAATTTATTTCTTTTATTTCTCCAATCACCATTACCTCTTTGTCCTCCTCTCTTTCTTCCCCTTCTTCTTCCCTCTTCTAGACGACTGACCGACACAACCTCTCTTTATCAAAATTTTCTAAAACTCTAACATATACACCATTCACCAAATTTTTACTATCCCAAATTATTTCACCATCCTCATCCATATACACAAAATCTCCAACCACTTTTTTACAGATTTTATCTACACCATCATCAAACTCCCCAAGCACATAATTTACCATATTTTTTTATTTTCCAGTTTATTCTCATGGTGGAGGTATTCATCATCTCTACCCTCAGATATTAATACTTTGAATTTAACCTCATAGGGGTTGTAAGGAAAGCCTTCAGCATCTTTTTAACTCTACTTTATTACAGGTATATCTTCAGCAAGTTCCTCTGAGTCAGAATCTTCTTTGGTAGGAGGTCTTCTTTATAAGCCATCAGGCATAGTAAACATCTTTCCAGGCTTGTGAACTAAATCAAAAAAAAAAATGTTGAATGAAAGCTACCCATCTATTCAAGGGCACATTAGGTAAACTAGGGGAGTTGATCATTTGAATCAAAGATTTAGCATCAACTTGCAATTCAAAATGTTGTCCTTATAAAATATTTTGAAGTTTCATTAAGATTTTTGTCCCACCACAAAGTTCTAATTTTGGTTGAGAATATCTTGATTCCACCTCAGTAAAAACCACAGATTAATAAATGAAAAGTCTAATATAACCAGATTTATACTTTTGAGACCGAATCACCCCTGCAGAAATTTGACTTGAATCCACTGCTAAATAAATATGGCCTTCATCTTTCCAATAATATAACTTGTGCAAGATAATATCTTCCCCAACTACTTTTTTAACCCAAGAAAAGCCTTTTCACACTCTTCATCCCACTCTAAGTCAGCATCCTTCCTAGTCAACTGTCTCAAAGGAGAAGCCAATGAAGAAAATTCCTTGATAAAAATTCTAACATGAACACATATGCCTAAAAACACTCTAACTTTGGTCGTATTCTCGAGTCTTGGCCAGGACTGAATTTTATTTACTTTCTTCTTTGACATAATCCTACCATCTTTACATACCACATGACCTAATTTTTCAAAAGCTGGCACACAACAAGAAAATTTGGAACCTGAAATCTTTAAACAAGCCTCTTCTATCCTAAACAAAATCCTCTCTAGAATTAAAGAGTATTCCCAGATTATTTTTGTATTTTTGGATTCTCCTTCAATAATTCATTGCCATAATCTGTTGAGGGTCCTTTTATTCCACCATCATCAATAAAAATACCAGCATATTGTGGAATTTTTTCATGTAGAATCCATGCCATCTGAGGTTGATAAAAAGCAACTGAATTTTTTGCCTCTTGAGGTAATCTTGTTAGCTGTAATAGTCCAAGTGGTGCATCAAAAGTTGTAAGAGGTCTTGAGTCCATATACAAATCCCTTTCATCTTATCCCCCCATTATATCTCCTAAACCATAACACACTCTCCCTGAAAACATTTCTACATACTCCTCTGCACTTGGTGGTATTCCTGCATCTTTTATTGTAACCCTGTTTAGTTCCCTTAAATCATGAACTACCCTAAGCTTTCCATTAGGTCTTTTTAATCAGAATACTTGACTTGAATATCTTGAAGATTATTGTTCATATAATCCAGTTCAACTTCTTTCTCTAATGACTTCAATATAATCTTCTTTTAAAGCAACTGGTGTGGTAGCCTAAAGTTTAGTATGTCACCTAAGTACGTAAATGGAGTTATTACGGCGTGCAAGATTGGCGTCATTATTTTATAAAAGGGTTTTATTAAATTTATTTGAGTTTTAAATTTAAAGAAAATTGGTTAAAAGCGAATGCCTACGCAAAAACAATATATTTTATGGAGAAGACTTATTTTTTACGGTCTGAAAAATTTATAAGTATCAAGTTGAGTCACTCAAGAACCTTGGGAAATTTTCCCAGAATTTATACTAATTTTCTTATATTTTTAAATGAATTTTAAAGTTTTATAGAAATACTTACGTTTTTAGAAAAATACTTAACTTTGATGAATCTTCACAGGGTGATTAGAGCTGCGCAGGCTACGAAAATTAGTTTGGAAAGTAAAGGAGAAGTGGCTCTATCATTCTTAGTTTTTCGATATTTTTTATTATAGTTTAAAGGGTTTTAATTGAGTCTGGAGCTCCGGACGGACTCTGTTTGGACTCCGGAGGCTCCGGATTGACTCTGGGTGAGCTCTGAAGGGGAAAATTAGGCACGTGACTAGGTATACTTAAGAGCCTTTCAGACTCGAAATTGGGCATTGTCTGGGAATCATCAGAGAACATACAGATTAATCTTTAACCACCACGGTCTCATTTTTTATTACTCAACAAATTAAATAAGTTATAATACCCTTATAACATTTATTTTTTTTTACATAACATTTTAGAAATACAATTCAACAATTTAAATCACACTTCATATAGGGTATCTTTAGAAAGTTCTTCATCACTGGGACTTGATTATTGCTGTCTCATAAAAATTTAAATTATTATAAAGCATAAAAGTCAATCTTTTCAGATCTTTCACTGGTACACCTTAATTGTTGTATTCAGTATTTCATTCTCAACAGCCACTTTCTTTAAATCTTGATAAGCGTTAAATATTTTAGAGTTTCATTATTTTTTATCAATCAGATCCAAGTAGACCGGTTAGCTTAGTGATTTAGAATTCCCATTTTGTTATTTTTTATTGGAAGGATGGGGTTTTCAGCTAAATCCACACATCTCCTCCGTATTCTGCTTACAGCAAGGCAACTGTAAGAGTTTACCTTACCATAGTTGGCACCCAATGTGGGGTTCGATTTCTCTAGCTTTCTTTAAAGACTTACTTGGATCAAGAACGTTCTTAGCCTGAAAGAGGCTTATTTTCTGGAACTCTAATTGATCTTTGTTATTAGCCTGCAAGAGGCTTGTTTATTTTAACGGTTTTTAACGCTTTTCTTTACTTATTGGGATGTCTTCTGCTGTTGCTTCTGGATCTTCTAACCCTCTTACTCCCTCAGTTAGAATTGTTTCTTGGGATGGCCCAAAGTTTGATGGGGAGGAGGTTAAATGGTTCATTAGCAGGTATGAAGCTTCTGCTGCTGTTGATGGTTCTTCTCATGTGGATATGGTGAAGCAAGTTAGGTTTTTTATTGCTGATAGGGATGTGGAAAAAGAGGTTATTGCTATGCAGGCATTTAAGGACAAGGATTGGGTTAAGCTTTCTAAAGCTATGGTTGATAGATGGGGTGTTAGGTTTACTATGATGGACCTCAATAAAATTGTTGGAGACTGGCAAGCAAAAGGTGGAGTTTCTTCTATGGCTGAATTCAAAAAGCTCTGTGTTCAGTTTGATGAAGTGGTGGAATATCTCATACTGGTGGACAAGTTAGTGCATGAGAATCAAGCAAAAGATTTGTTTTGGTCAGCATGCAGCATGGATATTCGTATGGACGTCTTGAAGGATCTTTCAAGAAAAGATTTGATGAAGGAACTTCCTAATGGTGAGCAGAAACTGCCGGCTCTGGAGGTTATCAAGGACAACATTCAAGCCCATCTAAAGCTATTGGTGTTGGAAAAATATCAAGAGTCATTCACTCAATATGTTAGCAAGGTCAGCGAAGTCTTGGCCGAAAACAATGATATTATGGTCAAAGCCCAGGAGGCCAAGAAGGCACAAATGGGATTACTTGCTGCTAAAGTTGAGGGCAATGTGGATAATAAGATGGTCGATCACTTGGCCGATTTAACAAAACAATTAAAAATATTTGTTCAAGAAACCCAGAAGGCTAACAAGGCCCCAATTGCTTCTTTGTCGATGTCAACTTCTTATCAGTCCAGAGGTTATGAACCCCAAAGTTATAATGGCAATAATAATGGTAACCGCTTCCCAGGCAATGGGAGAAATGGTGGGAATGGTGGTAGTAGTTATAGAGGTGGCTATGATGAGCCAAAGGTGTGCTCCTATTGTAATAGGAGGGGGCACAGAGCAACAGTTTGTTTTGCTCTTGATAATGATATGGATTCTGGACGAGTTTTATTTGATGGTAAAGTTTATAAATTTCCTGATGGTTTGTTTATCAAGCCCAGTGATGGACAGTCTCCTTCTGATTTGGTCAGAAGAAGTTTAACGGCTGAAAGGAGAGCCAGATTTGAAGAGGTGACGGATGAAGATGTTAATGCCAAGGGTTGAAAAAATGGTAATGGTAATGGTGGTAAAGCTGACAAGGGCAAGGAGAAAGAGGTCAGTAAAGCTACATTTTCTACTTCTTTTGGAGGTTTAGAGCTGGCAACGGTTGCCCAAGTGGAGGGTAGTTGTATGGCCGGCAAATATGATGTTAATGCTGCTAGAAGAGCAGCTGCTACTAAGGCAAAGAGTAGCATTCAGAGCCAACTGAGGGCTTATCCTGGCAAGGCCAATAACAAAGTGAACCCTTACTCTAAGGACAAAAATTCTAGTGCTCAAACTACCGCCAACAAATTGAACCCTTACTCTAAGGACGAATTATATAAAATTCAGAAGGGGATCGCTGATATGGGGCCCCCTAGTTATGGCAAGTTTGATTTAAATGGTGAGCCTATGCCAGAGGATGATTCGGATTCTGAGGAGGATTTACCGTTGGCATCTCTACCCAGACCAAGTTTTAGCGGTCCCATCCCAATGGAGGGAGTAAGAAGGACTAGAAATGGATCAGGATTAGTGCAAGAAGCTGGTGACGGAGTTAGGGTTATAAAAAGTGAAGATGTTATAATGGGGGGTGAAGATGGCTCGGTTGGACCTCAAGAGGTACCCAGGGCCAAGGTTGTTAAATCAAAGGTCCAGTATGAGAGGCCAGTAGTTTCTGGTCAAGCTAATGCGATGGGCAAAGTTTTGAATAGGGTGAATCAACTGCAGATTCTCTTATCTTTGGGGGAGTTATTTACGATTAGTACGGCACTTGCTGAAAAGCAAAAGAAGCATTTGACGAGGCATCAGGTTTCCACTGGAGAAGTGGAATATATTTGTGAAAATGCTGAAAAGTTTGGGGAAGATGTAGATACACATTTTTCCGCTCCCCTGGGTTACCTGGTGGTAAATCTTAACGGTAAAGAATTAAAGGCCTTGGTCGATTCAGGGTCTCAAATTAATTTAATTTCATTGGAGCAAGCGACGAGTATAGGCTTGCCAATTAAAAGTGGAACTGGGGGAAACCTCAGAGGCATTGGAGGGCATGCAAAAGAGCTGATGGGCACAGCTGAGCATGTTAGGTTAGGAATTGGTGGATCTGTTGGTAAGGTTCACTTTTATGTGGCCAGAGGAGCAGTCAAAACTGTTCTTGGTGGTCCTTTTTTGATGGATTTTGAGGCCAGGATAGGGTATCAAGCTGGCATGGGGATTAGTTTGGGAATCACTGGTGAAGATATGTGGAGGTTACATATGCGGTTAGCGCCTCCTGGAGATGAAGGTTGGGAAACACGGCCAGGGATTACTACTCTGTGCCAGTGTTGTGTTTGCACTAAGAAGCAGCATATAAAACAGACGGCTTCTGGTGAATTATGTTTGTTGGAAAGCAATGGATGCCCTCATTTTTTGGGGTAGCAGGGGCTGATCACTCTAATGTTGTAATCTCTCCTCAGGATGAGATCCTGGATTGCAATAGGTCAGCTCACTTGGAGATAATTCAAGTGGATTCTCAATTATTTTCTGTTAATATTACTTTGGAGTGAAAATACGTTTCGGAATTTTCTATATGTTTATTGGATTTACCCTGTTTTTCTATTAAATTTAAAAATGGTAAAAAAGGCAAAATGGGCCAAATTAGGTTGGATAAAAATTGGAAGGGTATGTTTTATGACCTCCAGAAAGAGGTTAAACTGCAAGTATCTCCTTCTATTATGGACCTCCAGCAAGAGGGTAAACTTCAAAAATCTTATCAAAATCCGATAAAAAATCTCGGTATAATTAAAACACAAAAAAATAATTTTTGTGAAAATTCCATTCCGGACCTCCAGCAAGAGGTTAAACTGCCAACTTTCTTTACGGGTGATTTAATGTTGGATAAGGGAAGCAAAGGTGTTGGAAAATCTGTTTATAAATTAGACGAGGGAAGAGAGAAAAGGGTAAAATTTAAAAATGAAATAAAATATTTTTCTAATTTTTCTTATTCTGATTCTGACGATGAAGAAGATTTATTTGATGAAATTTTTAATGGCGATACAAAAGAAAATGTTTTACCTCAAGTTTATTTAGATGTGGACGCAGCCAAATATAAGAAAGTAGCAAATAAAGTTCGACCTATTAATGAACCGCTACCTGCCAAATTAAATCCACCCTTGAGAAGACCAAGGTTATCAAGAGATCCTTATGAAAGTCCCTTGGTAAAGAATCCGCCTGAATTTTCTGAGACATCAAGAATCACTTTTGAGAGACTGGGTGTTGTTAATTTTGGACCTGATGGTTGGTTGTCTGGAGAAGAGAAGAAGTTGTTGTTGGATGTGATGGTCAAGCGAGAGAAGGCCATTGCTTTTGTAGAAGAGGAGAGAGGTGTGTTGAAGCATTCCTATGGGGAGTCTTACAAGATTCCTGTGGGATGTCATGAACCGTGGCAGCAGAAACCAATTTCTATTCCGGCTGCATTAAAAGAAGCCTATATTGAAGTTTTCAGAGAATGGATACACACTGGACTGTATGAGAAATCAATGTCAAGTTATTCTAGTCCGGTATTTTGTATCAAGAAACCGAATGGCAAGCTTAGAGTTGTTCATGATCTTAGGGAATTAAATAGGGTTACAATAAAGGATGCTGGGATACCACCTAGTGCTGAGGAGTTTGTTGAAGCGTTTGCAGGGAGAGTGTGTTATGGTTTGGGAGATATTATGGGTGGATATGATGAGAGAGAGTTACATCCGGACTCAAGGCCTCTCACTATATTCAATACACCACTAGGACATTTACAGTTAACAAGATTACCTCAAGGAGCAACAAATTTGGTTGCAGTTTATCAAGCTCAGATGGCTTGGATCCTTCAAGACGAAATTCCACAATATTCTGGAATCTTTATAGATGATAGAGGAATTAAGGGACCAACAACCGACTATGATAACCAGGTGTTGGAAGAGAATCCCAGGATACGCAAATTCATTTGGGAGTTTGCAATTACATTAGAAAGAATCTTGTTTCGAATTGAAGAGGCTGGTTTAACTATTTCAGGTTTAAAATTTTCATGTTGTGTGCCAGCCTTAGAAATATTAGCCATGTGGTATGTAGAGAGAGTAGGATTATGTCCAAGAAGAAAGTTAACAAAATTCAGTCCTGGCCAAGACCCAAGAATATGACAGAAGTCAGAGGGTTTTTAGGCGTTTGCGTATCTGTTAGAATGTTTATCAAGGACTTTTCTTCATTGGCAGCTCCATTGAGACGGTTAACGAGAAAGGATGCAGACTGGGAGTGGGATGAAGAGTGTGAGAAGGCGTTTGTGAAGTTGAAGGAGGTTGTGGGGAAGGATTTAGTCCTGCACAAGTTGGATTATGGAAAAGATGCTGGCAGAATTTATTTAGCAGTAGATTCAAGTCAGGTTGCAGCTGGGGCGGTTTTGTCTTAGATGGATAAAGCTGGTTACATCAGGCCAGTTAGGTATGAATCTTTAGTATTTACTGAGGTCGAATCAAGATATTCTCAACCAAAATTGGAATTATGTGGTGTGGCAAAAATTCTGAAGAAACTTCAGCATATTTTGTGGGGGCAACATTTTGAGTTGCAAGTGGATGCGAAATCGTTAATCCAGATGATTAATTCCCCAAGTTTACCGAACCCACCCATGACGAGATGGGTAGCTTTTATTCAACATTTTTTGTTTGATTTAGTTCATAAGCCTGGAAAACCTTTTACTATGCCAGATGGTTTATCAAGGAGACCACCCACTGAAGAAGATTCAGACTCAGAAGAGTTTGATGAAGATATACCTATTATCAAAGCCAGCACTAAAGGAGCTGAAGACTTTCCATACCTTCCCTATGAGGTTAAACTGGCAGGATTATTGTGTTTAGATTATGGTGATGATGACCTCCACCAAGAGGATAAACTGGAAAATAGTTTTTATGTTAATAAAGGTGTTGGAAAAGGTGTAGATAAATTCGGTAGAAAGGAGGTAGAAGAAGATGTGGTGTATGTAGAGGAAGATGGATTGGTAGTGTGGGATAGTAGTAAGTTGAGGAATGGTGTATATGTTTTAGAATTAGAGAATTTAAATAAAAAGGTGGATAAAGAGAAAGAGGAATTTTCAAATACAGTTTACGAAGGATCCAAAGGTTCAGAAGAAAAACGTCAACATGGCTCAATTAAAGATTTATTTAGGGGTCAAAGATTATTGGCTCATTCATGTGCAGGTGATATTGGTGATAGAGAAGTCCCTATTGATGTTATATTAATTGATTTTCAAGATGAAGTCTGGGGTCAGACTGGTTTTTATTTTTTGTTAGTCAAATATTTGTTGACTTTAGAGAGGCCAGAAGATTGTGAAGACAATGAATGGATGGCTATCAAGAGGAATTCATCTACGTTTTACCTATCTGGTCAATGTTTAATGAGGAGAAGGTATCCAAAACCTCAAGTAGTTATAACTCAACAGAAGGGGCAAGAATTAGTTTTGAAATCACTGCATGAAGATCTCGGACATAGAGGCGTTGGAGAAACATTTAGAAGAATTTCTGATCAATTTTGGTGGCCTGGCATGAAGATGGCTGTTAAACAGTGGGTTCAGTCATGCGAAGAATGTCAAAGACAAAGTTATTTAAGGTCAAAAGAACCTGGACGCGCGACTGGTGAATATATGCTCTTTGGAAGAGTTAGTTTAGATGCCGTTCATATAAAAGAGGGACAGTATAAATATTTAATTGTGGCCAGAGATGATTTATCTTGTTGGGTAGAGGCAGCGCCTCTTATTAATTTAACTGCCAAAAATGTGGCAGAATTTTTGTTGAATAATTGGGTATATAGGTATGGGGTGGTGAAGTTGGTGACGGTAGATGGAGGTCGTGAATTTGGGACAGAGTTTAAAGAGGCCGTATTGAAAGTTGGATCAAAGGTTAGGGTAGCAACCCCATATTATCCTGAAGCTGAAGGCATGGTTGAAAGAGGGCATCAAGTTATCAAGGATGCTTTAGTTAAAATGTGTGGGACAAGTGCCAAAAAGTGGAGGCACTATTTACCTTTAGTTTTATTTGCTGATCGAATCACTGTGCAAAGGACGACCGGATTTTCACCTTATGAACTTGTTTTTGGACAGAAAGCAGTTTTACCAGTTGATTTAGAAGCTGAATCATATCTTGGAGTTGACTGTGACACGGTCAAAACTTCTGATAAATTATTGTGTGCAAGAATGATGCAGCTAGAAAAGAAAGAAGAATATTTAGAAAAGGCATATTCGCAGATGATGAAGATCAGAAATCAATCAGTTAGATATTGGGATGAGCGGTTGGCACATCAATTAAGGAAACCTTTGAACCCAGGTGATATGGTCCTGGTGTATAATAGGAGTTTGGAAAGTCAGTGGGGAAAGATGTTTGCAGATAGGTGGAATGGACCGTATAAAATCAAGGAGCAAGTTTCCGGCGGTTCATATGTGTTAGAAGAGTTGGATGGAGTTGAATTGAAGAAGAGGGTAGCGGCCAATCAAGTGAAAGGGTTCTATCCTAGAGGCACCAGGAGTGCCAAAGTCTTCCTCCGCAATGAGGATAAACTATGATATCGACAAAATTTTATGGATACCTCTGCAATGAGGATAAACTATGATGTTTATAAAAATCTTATCAACCTCTGCAACGAGGATAAACTATCTTTTTTTATCAAAAATACTTTACAGTTGTTACACTGCATGTGGGCAACGAAGATGTGATGAAACTTAACGGAATGCAAGAAAACCTTCTTTGAAATTTTCAAAATTTAAAATTCTTATAATATGGGTGAAGATAGTGTTGGAAAATTTTAAATTTTTATTGGAAGAAGTGTTCACAGGGGAACCTTCTTAATTTAAATATTGGCAAGTGTGGGGGTAATTGATGGGCTGGCTGCTCTATACACAATTACCCCATAATGTTTGTTTCCAAAATTTTCCCTGTTTCTAGTTGAATCCTGGCTTTGTCTTTTAATTATAGGAAGTCCACTAAGACTATAAACTGGGACGAATCAAGAGACACCCTTCTCAATGCCGGATTCAAGATTCTTTATTTTATTTTGTTTTTAATTTTTTTTATGTTAGATTGTGATTCCTTTTCTTTAATATATATTATGAATTATTCTAAAGGTGATGCTCACTGGTGGTCTCTAATCATTTTTATAAATTGGAGGGAGCCCACCCAGTGATCATCATTATATAAATTATCTTCTAAAAACTTTCATTTATTTTCTTTCTTTTTAATTTCTCCAAATTGTGTAACCACATCAAGTTGCACTTGGATGTGGGTATGATGTCAAGGGTACGGCTCATCAAATGGCCGGGGGGCATCTTTTAAAATTTTATTTTGAAATTTTTTTTATTACTTTTTTTATCTTTCTTTTCACATTCGTTTATCTTTCTTTAAAAATTAAATTTTAACTTTTATTTCAAAACTATCTTTTTTAAAAATCTTTTATTTTAAATTAAAAAAAAAATTAAATTAAATTAAAATTAAAAAAAATAAAAAATAAAATAAAAACATTTATTAAAGGAAAAAAAAATAAAAATAAAAATAAATAAAATTAAATTAAATTAAATTAAATTAAATTAAATAATAAATAACTAAAAATATAAATAAATAAATAAATAAAAGGTATTTTAGTTTTAGGTAGTTTAGATGTTTATATTATTATTTTTCAAACATTATTCAAGAAAGATACATACCAGGAAGAGCACCATCAAGGGTTGTTATCTTTTGAAGAATCGTAATTAGAAAATTTAGAAGGACCTTGATCGATTTCCTGGGATTCGAATCTTATTTTACGGTCATGATAGTGTTGAAGCCAGTTGGCTATTTTGAAAAGGTCTCTTAACAGTTGTTCTCTCATCCAAGATTCTGATCTATCAGAGGGCGGGTATTGTTGGAAATAAGCAATAAGGTTATTAAAATTAGCAAAGAGATTTTCAGACACTAGGTGAATTGGAACTCTAGGGAAGCTTGGATTAGTTTCTGGTAGTTCATAAGCTGAATATGAAATTGGAGAACTGGTGGACGCTTATCAAATTAAAATATCAGCAATATTAAAACCTGAAGATTAAAGAAAATAAAAAGGGACAACTAACCTGTGTCAACACTATCAAGATCATAGATAAATGGCTTACTTGGTAATGGAGTTGGATTTTTTATGTTTAAAAAAGGATTTTTAATTTTTGATAGATGAGGAGGACTGGTGTTGGATTTGGAGTTTGAAGTAGATGTTCTGGGCTTTTTGGATGAAACAAGCGAAGATGAAGATTGCTGGCTATTATAGGACCTTTTGTGCTTCAAGATGTTGGAAGTAGGAGAAGAATTTTTTGAAGGTTGAAGCATGGACCTGGGAGCAGTAAGAGTTCTTGGGGGAGTAGCAGCAAGTCTAGATTGGAGAGAAGGACCCAGAGGATTAGGTGATGAAGAAAGATTTAAATAGGCTGATGGAGAAAAAGGGATAGGATCTTTAAAAGTTGATGGAATAGGGGGTGGAGTAGAAGGTGAAGAAGGAGGAGGTTTGCAGAAGGAGGCGAAGCTAGTAGCAGTAATGGGGAAAGAACCATAATTCAAGCCAGAACATTTTCTTTTCTTCTCATAACAGGATAAACAGGCCCTGTTATAAGTGTGATTTTGCCAGTTGAAAGTGAAGATACATTCCCTATGGGTGAAAGCACAATATTTGCAAGATTGATCAGCTGAAGCAATGAAGTCAGTAGGTTTCATCTTGTTAGGAGATATTTTTTGAAGAAGAAAACTTGAAGCTAGAATGAAGAAAGCTGGTGGCAAAATCTGGGTTCAAGGATAGAGAAGTTGTTAGGTCCACCAAGACCCTAAACTGGACTATTATCAAGTTGTTGGGTCCACCATGACCTTAAACTGGATTTCTTATCAATCAAATGTTTGGTCCACCATGACTTTAAACTGGTAGTTCATTCATTGTTTAGTCCACTATGACTTTAAACTGGAAAATTAATATCTGCAGGATAATTCAACATTCATTGGACCACTATGGCCTTATACTGGATTACTTGTCGATCAAATGTTTGGTCCACTATGACATTAAACTGGATTATCAAATTTTTTCAATCTTTGGTCAAGCCTAGGCCTTATTTAGGAATATATCAAGTTATTTATGCACCTAAACGATATTTGGTCCACCAAGACCATAAACTGGCAATCGATTATATGTTTGGTCCACCAAGACTTTAAACTGGAATTTCAGTCTTGTTTGGATAACTCAATTCAATCTTTTAATTTATCACTGTCCACTAAGACTCTAAACTGGTTATTCAATCATTTCTGGAATTGGGTCCTGATAAGCTTTAGGAGGTTAAAATTTTAGGTGGTGATGATGCTAAGGAAAGCATAATGGTTAATTAGGTGAAATTTGTGGCGCTTTAACATGGTCTAAAGTTAATATTATTAATGGAAGCCTGGCAAAAGTATTTTATGGGTTTGCTGTATAGCAAAGTTTGAAAATTGTGATGAAGAAATCAGAAGTTAGGAAGGTAGTTGGATTTTAGGGAATGATTTTTTTAGTGCCTCAGTCACTACGCAATATAGGGGGTGGACTTGCTAGCAAGTCCTCAACCTGAACTCAGATGGAACTCAGATGGAACTCAGACTGAACTCAGACTGAACCCATACTGAACTCTACTTGAACACCCACCTAAAACTGTTCTGCTGAGTGGTGTTCATCCCTGATTGTATGGTTCCTTTATCAATAGCTCAATGTGTGTTCAATCTATGGTGAGTTTGGGTCCAAGGTTGCGGACTTGCTAGCAAGTCCGCCCCCCATATTGTGTGGTGAGTGTTAGGCCATTTTTTTGGTGTGAAGCTTGGAGGACCTTATGGCGAGATTGGAATCATAGAATTTGGCTCAGTGGGGGGCCCTATGAGGTTGGAATCAGGAGTATTCGGCTCATAGGAAGATCCACTCTCTCAATGCTGTGACAAGAAGGAAGACTGGTATATGGGAGTCTGAAGGGATTCAAACCTTTCTCTCAGTAGTGGAATCATCACAAGATTTATATTATTTATTATTTTATGTTATGTTAAGCCAGAGAAGAAAGAAAACAAAATTTATTTTAAAGTTAAAGAAGACCAAGCAAAAACAAAATTTTATCAAGTTATACTGTTAGAAAAGATAATTTCTTTGAAATTGTTCAACATCATTATCAAAGCTTTGCATTAAAATTCTTCTTTTCATGAGGTCTTCATGGTTATTAGCTGGAGTTTCTTGAAAATAGGCGAGCATTTTTCATTTCAAATCATTTGTAAAGTCAAGAAAAAGATAGCGATGAAAATTTGGATAATGATTGATATAGTCTGTCTTCACTTTGCCAATGTCATCAGTGTTGGTTATTTCGACAGCTAGAAGTTCAAATATGTTATTAAGTTATAGCTTTAGTCAATTTTGATTAAAAGTTTTTTTAGTAAGATAATAGGGTCTTACATTTAGAGCCAGGAAACATAGTCTCAGCAAAGTTGGTTGGGGGCACTGGCGTTAATGGATTAGGATCTTGTGAAGGCAAAATTAGGCCTGGATCCGCTGATGAAGATTGAACTTTTGATGTTGAAGCTGTTTTTGATCTTATTTGTTTTAAGAAGACAGGAATTTTTGATCGTTTTTTAGAAGTTGTGGGATCAGGGAGAGCTGCTGGTCCTAAATATACATTTGTTTTAGAAGGAACTATTGGCTGGTTACATTTGACTTTTTTCACACGGCATAAGTCGCAAGCTGTCCTGCCAGGAAGATTAGGGTTGGACATTAAACAAGGTACCTGGTATTGAGCGCAGAGTTCACATGGAGCGACAAGTTCTTTGAAAGACATATTGATGAAGATGAATTTTAAAGTTGATTAAAGAAGATGGTGGTTGAAGGTTAAAAGATGAATATTGTGTTTGACCACTTATGCAAAGTTTTAAGAATGGGGACATTCTCAATTGGAGGTAGGATTTGGTAGCCTAAAGTTTAGTATGGCACCTAAGTACGTAAATGGTGTTATTACGACGTGCAAGATTGGCGTCATTATTTTATAAAAGGGTTTTATTAAATTTATTTGAGTTTTAAATATAAAGAAAATTGGTTAAAAGCGAATGCCTACGCAAAAACAATATATTTTGCGGAGAAGACTTATTTTTTACGGTCTGAAAAATTTATAAGTATCAAGTCGAGTCACTCAAGAACCTTGGGAAATTTTCCCAGAATTTATACTAATTTTCTTATATTTTTAAATGAATTTTAAAGTTTTATAGAAATACTTATGTTTTTAGAAAAATACTTAACTTTGATGAATTTTCACAGGGTGATTAGAGCTGCGCAGGCTACAAAAATTAGTTGGGAAAGTAAAGGAGAAGTGGCTCTATCATGCGTAATTTTTCTATATTTTTTATTATAGTTTAAAGGGTTTCAATTGAGTCAGGAGTTCTGGACGGACTCCGTTTGGACTCCGGACAGACTCCGCTTGGACTCCGTACGGACTGCGGAGGCTCCGGATTGACTCTGGGTGAGCTCTGAAGGGGAAAATTAGGAACGTGACTAGGTATACTTAAGAGCCTTTCAGACTCGAAATTGGGAATCGTCTGGGAATCATCAGAGAACATACAGCTTAATCTTTAACCACCACGGTCTCATTTTTTATTACTCAACAAATTAAATAAGTTATAATACCCTTATAACATTTATTATTTTTTACATAACATTTTAGAAATACAATTCAACAATTTAAATCACACTTTATATAGGGTATCTTTAGAAAGGTCTTCACCACTGGGACTTGATTATTGCTGTCTCATAAAAATTTAAATTATTATAAAACATAAAAGTCAATCTTTTCAGATCTTTCACTGGTACACCTTAATTGTTGTATTCAGTATTTCATTCTAAACAGCCACTTTCTTTCAATCTCAATAAGCGTTAAATATTTTAGAGTTTCATTATTTTTTATCAATCAGATCCAAGTAGACTGGTTAGCTTAGTGATTTAGAATTCCCATTTTGTTATTTTTTATTGGAAGGACGGGGTTTTCAGCTAAATCCACACATCTCCTCCCAATTCTGCTTACAGCAAGGCGACTGTAAGAGTTTACCTTACCATACCAGTATTGGAATCAGTTTCTGTTTCCATGGCTCACAACAAACAACTGGAATCTTGTAGAGCTCCCCATAAGAATGCTTTAACACACCCCTCTCCTCTTCTAAAA
The DNA here is from genome assembly GCA_030280995.1 of Hemileia vastatrix. NCBI lineage: Eukaryota > Fungi > Basidiomycota > Pucciniomycetes > Pucciniales > Zaghouaniaceae > Hemileia > Hemileia vastatrix. The sequence goes on along the minus strand of JASXTE010000016.1, from coordinate 24,353,323 downwards.
ATGCAATGAACTTCTCCGTTTTAACCATTACACTCAACAACTACCTTTTTTCTTTGCCTGATGGCCATCCTTCAGGTCCAAAATTAACAACCTCTAATCTCTTGACAGTGATCCTAGAAGTTTCTGAAAATTCAGGTGGTTTCTTGACTAAAGAACGGTAATATGGATCTCTTGATAATTTTTGTCTTCTCAAAGGCAAATTTAATTTGGCTGGCAAAGGTTTTTTAATTGGCCTAATTTTATTTGCCATATTTTTATATTTTGCCATGACAAATTCTATTTTTACTTGAGATACTTGATCCATTATAGTTTTGCCATTATATAATTTGTCTTTATAGTTTTCTTAATCTTTAAAACCATAATCAGAAAAAGTGTAAGTTGAAACAAAATTTTTATTTTCAAAATTTTCATTTTTATCACTACCACCCCTTTTCCTTGTCTAATTTTTCATATAATTCTCCAACACCTCTTTCCCTTACATCTTCCATCACATAATCACCAGTAAATAAAGTTGTCAGTTTAAACTCTTTCTGGAGGAAAGAAATAGAACCATCACAAATATTGTTTTTTTTTGAATTAAATATACTAAGATTTTTTTGTTGATTTTGATATGAAAATTACAGTTTATCCTTATGCTGGAGGCCAGAATGAGAAAAATTATATAAATTTTGTTATTGATGTTTTATTTGATTATTCTGAGAATTTTTTTTTCTTGATGTTGACTTTTTGAAATGCAGTTTATCCTTGTTCAGGGGGAAGACAGAAATAAAAAATAAAAAAAATAAAAAAAATCCAAAAGAAATAATAGAAAAGATAATAATTAATATATTTAAACAGTTTTAGGTAGTTTATCCTCTTTTCAGAGAAATTATATTTTTATATCCCCTAGTAGAAACCCATATATTTTCTCCAATATCAATTCCACCAATTCCAAAAAATAAAAAAAACAATTCACCAGAATTTGTCCTACCGAATGACATAAAAAATAAGCCACCTTTTTCCAAATTTTTGCTGAATCCAAATTATTCACCCCATCTTTAAACGCCTCTTCACCCTTCATTAATGCAGCAATAACATTATCTATCACATCATTTTGACCAGCCACAACTGTCCTTTCATACTAAACTTAATTTATAACATCCTTGGACCTGGGAACCTCTTAAGGACCCACATTGCCATCTTTACCCCCATAATAACATCTTCATCTACCATAACCCTAGCTCCATCACCAGCTTCTTTCACTATTGTAGATCCATTAGCCATATTCAGATTTTCATTGCAGACATTCTCTGCTTATAAAGTAAAAACCTGAGGGTAATAATCCTCAGTATCCAACTTCAAATCAACCATCCCAAAATCATTCATAAAATACAAATGTTCTTCATCTTTTATAATAACTTTATCATCTTCAGTAACCACTAATTACCCAACAAATTAATCTTCCAAAACATTATATTCAGGTTGACCAAAATCTTCAGGAATAGCTAGATCCAAAATTTCAACAGTAAATAAACCTTCTACACCATCCTCTTCTACCTCTTCAGTGAAAAAAGTGTGTTTTCCAGAGTCCAAATCAACATAATTATGAGTATCCAGATGTTCCAAAATAACCTTATTTAGAAACTCCATACCAGGAATCCTAGTTTCTCCATCTGGGAGACACTTCATAAAATTAGCATTAATAAGCACTATGAAAACATCTTTATTAACCTTTTCCCCCATATAATCCCAAGAAACATACTTTGATACATTATCATTATATAAAATTTCATACTCCAACAAATAACCGAAAACCACCTGGAATTCATCCATAAAATGATGACACTGACAAAGAGAGTTGACACCACCTTTTGATTCCCATTTCCTAGCTATATCCTTTAAATACTCCAATGAATAAAACTTTGGCCCCCTTTTTTGCATTTCCATCTTCAACTTCTCAAAATTTTGACCTTTATAGACATCCATAGCAATAACCTCTTCTTCCACCTCTCTGTCTCCCATAAAAAACCTCATCTTCTTCACCATATCAAAAGGTAAAGCTCCATCCAATCCAGCAGCAGTTTCATACCTAAATAAGAATCCTTCCAAATATTCATCAGAAAACTTTGTCCAATTCCTAGATACAATAATTACTTATGCTCTAACAGGTACACCAGAAGCCAAAACACCAGATCCAATAGTAAAAGACATTGCAAAATCATGTGATTAAACCTTTAAAAGAATATAAGCATTTGTTTAAAAAGCCAATTGCAGGCTAAGCAAGTCCAGATACCAAGTAAGATTTTTTTAGAGCTAGAGAATTTAAACCCCATTTTGGGCACCACCAATGTAGAAAGACTCTTACAGTTGTCTTGCTGTAAGCAGAATTCAAGGGAGTTGGATAAACCTAAGAAAACCCTGTCCCTTTAAAAAAATAGAGAGTTCACAGTTAACTAAGCTATAACCTCTACTTGATAAGAAATAACCAATAGAATATTTTTTATTAAAGGTGTTGAGATGTAAAATCAGTGTCCTTTATAATGAGGGTGAGAAACACAACAGTGAAGCTGTATTTAGAAAATTTATATAAATGATTGAATAATATGTTTTTATGATGCTTTTATTTTATAAGATTCAGTTTTTATAATCAGATCCCTAATGATGAGACCTTTATAGTGGTACACTATAAGTTAATATTTATGATGATGTGTGAATTTAAAATAATGTTATGTAAAAGTGTTAAATTTAGAAGGGTATTAAAATTTTATAATTTGTTATATAATATTAATGATTGTTAAAATATGAGTTTTTGTTGTTGGTTGCTGTATGATTTTTCTTTATATGATGTTTGATGATTTCTAATTTTGAGTGTACAGGCTTTATATGCATAGTATGTCATGTGCCCTACTTTCCCTAACCAGAGCATTCTGGAGCTTTTCCATAGCTTGTGCAGACTTCTGGACTCAATTAGAACCTTTAAAATACTATGAAAAAATCTAGAAAAATATTAGATGAAAGAGCTACCTCTTCTTTATAAATCAATTTAATTTTTGTAGTCTGCGCAGCCCTATTCACTTAGTAAGAAATTATCAAAGAAAAGAAAATTATGAAAAATCAGAAATAGTCAAAAATACTTTATAAAATTATTAAAAATAGTAGAAAAATGGTAAAAATTTCAAAAAAATTCTCAAGGGCTCTTGAGACTCCTGAATTTAATCTCAACACACTTTTAGACTTATACTTGCATTTCCTGATGGTTAATTATCTGTTAAATCTTGACTTGTAAAATTAACCCCTTTTAATCACTTTTATTACTCATTTTCTTTAAAATAACCATTTTAAAAATAGATTGGACTTTAAAATCTCAGTAATCATCTCCCAAAAATCCTACTTTAATAAACTTAAGTGCCTTACTAAACTTAAGACTGTCACACTGGTTAGGTTATAAAGTGTACATGACATAATATGCATATAAAGCCTGTAGACTTGAAGATAGACAGACAATAAATCAATCAACTTAACAAAAGACCACAACAATGCATATAATAAAATTTTTTTATTTTACATAACAAGATATATATTTGCAATAACCATATAAATATAACACTTTTACATAAATTTTTTTTAAATTCACTCATTATCATAAATATTAACTTATAGGGTACCATTTTAAAGGTCTCATCACCAGGGATCTTATTTTAACAGCTAATTCTTATAAAAATAAAGGCTTTATAAAAAACATGTTATTCAATAATTTTAAACACTTTTCTAAACACAGATTCACTGTTGTGTTACTTAGCCTCATTATAAAGAACACTGTTTCAACATCTCAATACCATTAATAACAAATAGTTTATTGGTCATTTCATATCAAGTTGATGCTATAGCTTATTTAATTTTGAACTCTCTCTTTACTTAAAGGGACAGGGTTTTCTTAGGTTTAACCAACTCCCTTGGGTTCTGCTTACAGCAAGGCAACTGTAAGAGTCTTTCTAAATTGGTGGTTTTCAATGTGGGGTTTTAATTCTTTAGCTTTTTATCAATATTACTTTGTATCTGGACTTGCTTAGCCTGAAAGAGTCTTATTAAACAAACACTTATCTTATTATTTAATGGTTTTTAAATTGCTATGAAGCTGCTTCTGCTGTTTATGGGGCTTCACATTTGCACATGATGAGGCACATCAGGTTTTTTATCGTGGAAAGAGAGTTGTAAATGGAGGTCATTGCTATGGATGGTTATAAAAGATGGGACTGGTTGAAATTGTCAAAGGAGATGGTTGATAGATGGGGAGTCAGGTATACTATGGTGGACCTTAAAAATATTGTCAGTGATTGGCAAGCAAAGGGTGGAGTTTCAACTATGGTGGACTTCAAAAAGTTATGTAGGCAGTTTGATGAAGTGGTGAAATATTTGATTCTGGTGAAGTAAATAGGCCATAAAAATCAGGATAAAGATTTATTTTGGTCATCATTCAGCAGGGACATCAGAATGGATCTGTTGAAGGAGCTGTCTAGAAAAAACTTGCTGAAGGACTTACCAAATGGAGAACAGAATCTTCCTGCTCTAGAGTACATCAAAGAAAGAATTCAGGTGTATTTAAATTAATGGCTTTGGATAAGTATCAGGAGTCCTGCATTCAATAGGGGGTATCAAAGTTAGAAATCTTCCATTTCAAAATACCTCTTTCTTCCGCCAAATCAACCATTATTATTTTTTTAATATTCCATATTGTGCCCCAAGTACACATTTTAACTGAGAATTAGAGTCAAGGTTATGTCATTCTAATTGTGTTGTGAAATACCTTTTAAATAATTAAAAATTTATAACTTTGATACCCCCTAATATGTTGGCAAGGTTACTGAAGTTTAAGCCAAAAATAATGACATTATGGCCAAGGCTCAGTTGGGTCAGCGTGCTGCTAAGGTTGAGGGGGATGTTGATAATAAAATGGTGGATCATTTAGCTGATTTAAAAAAGCAGCTCAAAATATTTTTTCAAGAAAATCAGAAGGCCAAAAGAGCGCCTGGGGCTTAAACTTCTACTTCTTTTTCTTATCAATCTATGGGAAATGAGAGGAGGAATCATGGCTTTAATGGCAATAGAAACTGGTTTAATGAGCATGCAAATGGCAATGGTGGTATTAATGGTAATGGTAATGGTGGAAATTTTTATAGAGGTGGTTATGGCAAAGCTAAGATGTGCTCCTTTTGTAATAGGAGGGGGCAAAAAGCAGCATATTGTTAATTTTTGAAAAGAAACTTGCAGGCTGGTAAAGTAAAATTTGATGGAAAGGTTTAAAAATTCTTTGATGGATCTTTCATCAAACCCAGTGACGGGAAAGCACCTTTGGATTTAGTTAGGAGGAATTTGATGGCTGAAAGGAGAGCCATATTTGAGGAATTAACTGGTGATGATGATTAAAATACTAAAGGTGGTAAAAAGAATGGTGGTACTGATGGTGAAAAATAAGATAAGGGTAATGAAAAGGAGGTCAGTAAGGCCACTTTTACAACTTCATTTGGTGGATTAGAGTTGAAAACAGCTGCTAGGTTGGATGGAAATTGTATGATTGGTGAATATGATGTGTATGCTGCTAGAAGAGCAGCTGCTACTAAGACTAAAATTAGCATTCAGAGCCAACTTAGGGATTAACTGGTGTGGTCTTCCAAGATTGTCAGAGGCCTTTTTTGGTTTTTTTTGAGTTTTTTTTGTATGTCTTAATTGGCATTGGTCAAATAATTATGTGCTATTTTGATTTTATTCAGTGAATATTGGGACTATGGGTATTTGGGTACAACAATTGGATAACCCCTGCTTTTCTCTATATTTAATGTCCTGTTGAAATTTTCTATATTCTATGTTTTAAGGGGTCATTTCCTCATTTTTCATTTCTAAAAGATAGCTGTTTAATTTTGTTTTTTTAACCTTAAGTCTTAGGGTCAAGTGCTTAGTACCATTAAGTAGAGCTGATTTGGATCTATATTTTATGTCCCAATGTTTTCATAGCTTAATTTTGTGTTTTAAGGGTTTTAGAAGTCGTGGTGGATTTTTCTAAGTATTTTGGGCTTTAATGGAGGTTTTTGGTGGTTTTCTGGCTTCAGGGAGGTCTGGCCACCTCTAGGCAAGCCTACTGACATCAGGTGGCCCTCCCGCCTCAGTTATAGAAGGCTGGGAAGCATTTCTAGAGGTTTTTATTCAATTTGGCTGTCAAAAGCACCAAATTTGTTGCTGTGCATGGATTTTTTAGATGGTGGTCTGTGTGTACATACTGAATAAGACAGTTTGGGGCAACCTTTATTATCATACAACCATCTGGTAATTATATCATTGTTTCTCACTCAGTTTTCACTGATTTTTGGCCACAATTGGCTGTGTTGAAAGGTTAGTTTTTCATTTAACTCAACTCTGGCAACTGGTTTCTCTGGTGTAGTTTTTAAACCTGCATCAAGTATTATTGCTGTTTTCTGTGAAAGAAGTGCACAGTGTTTTGGTTTTCTGGTGTGGATCTTTCTGCATTTCAGGTTCTCTTTGGCTGTGGTCTATCTAGGCTACTTTATTGACTTGTTAAGCAGTCAAGAAGTGTGTTGGAAGGGGTATAGTAACAGTCTCTAATTTTCTGTAGCAAAAAAATATCACCTGGTATTTCTCTCCAGTTTTACTCCAACTCCCTTGGTCAAGGCCTATAGCTAGTACTTTTGGATTATCAAAATTTCTGGCGCCCAAAGTGGGTGAGGATTTGCTAGCTGTTGGAATCTCTGTTACTGTTGGACTCTTTGTGGACTTTGGCTATCCATGGTGTAAAGTTGGGGAGGTGTAATTGGAAACATTTAGGATGGTCAGGATAAATTCGTGGAAAGGGAAATTTTGCTTTGGAGAGCAGGCAAGGTTATTTTTGGAGATCATTGAAGCTTCTACTGATATGGATGGGGCTTTTGATTTGGATAGGGTGAAGCAGGTGATCTTCTTCATTGATGATAGAGAGGTGGTGAAGGAATTTCTTAGGATGGAGGGAAATAGGATTCAGGATTGAAGAAAGCTTAAGATGGAAATGATCAGGGGTTGGCCCACTGTGTTTTCAATGGATGATTCTTATGGAATTTCTAGGAAATAAGAGATGGATGGTGGTGTGACTTCTCTGGTTCAGTATGGTAAATTTATGGAGGAATTTGAAGAGGTTATTGATTATCTAGATTATAATGGTATGTCCTCTCATGAGATAAAGCCCAAAAGTCTATTTTGGAGTGCCATGGGGTCTGTTGTCACTGGACAACCTACGCACAAGGTTGAGGGTGTTCCTGAAAATGAGATGAGGAGTTTAGGGACTTCTTCGAAGCACAGAGGAATTGTTCGAGGAAGTGATTCAAAGATGACTCGATGGAAGAACTACTGCTTTGAGTTATATTCAAGAAGAATCTTAATATATTTTAAGGTAATACTAATATTCTTAGAATCTCACAAAGGGTTGTAACACTCAGCAATCAAAGATTTAAATTTAGAAATGATTATTGAGGGAAAAAAGAAATGTATAATAATAATGATTTAAATTGCAGTTTTTACCACTATTAACTATAAATACGTTTTATAATTTAATTCTAAAGAAACATCTTACCAAATCCAACCCCTTTTATATCTATTACTCCTCCTCAAATTGACCTCATACCCATCAATAATTCCGCACACCACAGACCACCAAAATTACACCTGTTACACCTGGACCCTCCTCACTAACATCCGTTAACCCTTTAATCCTCCACTAATCATTCCGTCCATACTCACTACCCCTTTTTAATGACCCACATATATTTAATAAAACCTTTAGCGGAATATTGTATTGACTATTGCGCTGTGCGTCGCTTATTGAAGAAAAGTCTAAGCACACTTTTGAGAATTGACTAATTTAGATTTAAAGTTTAGATTAGCGCAGTTGAATAGTGAGTACACAAAGGGAAGTTGCCATGGCAAGGTAGAATCTCTTTCTGCGCTTCCAGTATGGATTTAGACCTCTATTTAATTGATTTAATGAGCTGCTTTTGCCTCGAGTGTCACGTGGAGCATGACAGATGCCCGGGTATAAATCGCGAGCTCTGTTGAGCGTGAGACATATACTTTCCACACTATTTTCCCTTTATTGAATTCTTGATTATTATTATTATGTCAGCTTGCCCGACTCCAACTCCCACACCTCCTCACCCCAAAGTGGATGGTGGGCTCATTACCCGACAGTACTCCCAAGCATGCACGGCTTGTGAGTCGATGGAATACTTCTGTGTTGAAAGCATGGCTACTCGAGATCCTCACCAGAAATGCAAGTTTTGCCGATGGAGACAGGTAACATGCAATGCTTTATCTAACAACTCTGACATCAAACAAAGATTTACCTAGACCAAATATTAGGTAATACCGAAGACCAAAGAGGTGATCAAAGATATATGGGACATGTTGATTGGGGAAAATCAATCAGAAGCAGTTGAGGAGGAAGTCAAGGACACCGTGGCCACCTGGGTAACCCAAGCCACGGGTAAAAAATGAAGGGTAGAAGAGGAGGTGGATGAATTGATGGAGGAAGATGAGGAGGAAGTCCCCATCTCAAGGTGGACGCCAAAGAAGCAGCGGATGATCATCGAAGATGACAAAGAAGAAAAAGAAGTGACAGTGGAAGTCACATCGAAGTTATTTCTAGAGTCTGATCCAGTGTTCAAAGTAAGTTTACTTTTATTTTATTTTATTTTAATTTTGTTTTTCCAAAGAAAAAATTTTTACTGATGACCGTATGTCTTAGAATTCAGATGTCATAGCAGAAGTCCCTATGGTGGAAGCCTTGAGTGTGGGAGCTCCTATTGTGGAAACCACTGCTGTGGAAGTGGCCATTGTGGAAGTGGCACCATCGATCCCTACTGAATAACATTTACTAGTGATTGCCTCAAGGGAGGATAATGAAGAAACTCTTGACCAGATATGGTCAAAAAAACCTCTCCAGGGTCGACAAGCTAGGTTTATTGAAGAGTTCAGTGGCAATATCAACAAGATTATCAATGCTGCCTCCTTTGACGTGGATGAAGAATTGCTGGAGATTGGGGATGTGGTACTGGTAGGAGAGGGGGAGGTTTTTGAGAAATGTAGGAAGGAAACAAGGGTGATTTTGGAGAAGATTAAAAAATTGGTTTGAGAGAAAATACAGGAAATAATTTAAAATGGAAGAAAGAAAAAAAATAGAGAAAGAGAAAGAGGAAAAGAAAAGAAAAGTAGAAACAGTTTGTATATTTATTGATTTTATTTTGTTGTTTTGATTAAAATTTTAATATTTATTTTATAAGATTTTGAGAGAAAAAGAAAAGAAAGAGAAAGAAAGAAATATTTAAATTTTGTTTTGAAATTTTGAAAGGAAAAATATTTAATCGAGAAAAATTTTACTTTTAAGTTTTAAAAGAAAGAAAAAATAAATTTTAAATAAGAAGAAGAAGAGAAAAAAAATATAGTTGATTGAAACAAATTTTGAAATGAAAATTTAATGAGAGAAAAAAAAATTTTTTTATTCGTGAAATTTTATTTATTGAAGTTTTTTTTTTTTTTTTTTTTTTGGTTATTTGAAGAGAAAGAAAGAAAAGAAGAGAAGAAATAATTTTTTTTTAAAAAAAAATTTGAAAGAAAGAGTAATTTTTTCAAAGAAATTTTAAAAGAGAGATTTAGAGGTTGAAGTGAAATTTGAAAAAGATTGTTGTGTTGCGTTCATTAAAAATTTTGATAGTTTGAAGAAAAGAATTTTTTAAGGAAAGAATGTATATAGAAAATTGAAAAGAAAAGAAAAGAAATTTTAAAGAAATTTTAAAAAGGTTTTTATGAATTTTTTATTTGTTTTCTTTTAATTTTAATTTTATTTTTAATTTAATTTAATTTTAATTTAATTTAATTTTTTTTAAAGAAGGTTGAAAAATTTTTGAAAGAAAAAAGAATAAAGAAGAAAAGAAAACAAAGAATAAGGATATTTTTAGAGGTAAAGATGTTTTAGATTTTAAGGAGAAGAAGGAAAAGAGAAAAAAAAGAAAAAAAAAGAGAGGAGAAAAAATAAAAGAGAGTTTTAAGGTTTTGGTTTCAAAGGATATTTAAGATGAAAAGATTTTAGGAGTTCAGGGGCGTTAGAAACATTGATGGCTGGTTCCCAGGATGTTTTGTCTGAATCATCAAGGAAGCCTTCCCATTCCACGAGGTATTGAAGTTTCCCCTTGTGCATTCTTGAATCAAGGATACGGCTTACTTCCCACTCTAGATGGTCTTCTACTTTGACCGGTTCTGGAGGAGGTTGGTTCCTTCCCAGATATGTTTCTCGAGCCAGTTCCAGGAGAGATACGTGAAAAACAGGGTTAATAGCCTGCCATTTAGGAGGTAGCTTGAGTCAAAATGCAGTTTTAGAGACTTCAGAGTCGATTTCGAATGGTACCAAGTGCCTTTCAGCTAGTTTCATTGATGTTCGAGTTGTGCAAATGTTTCATGCATCGAGCCATACTTTGTCTCCTGGTTTAAAGAGAGGAGCAGATCGTCAATGTTTATTGGCCTGTTCCTTGTACCTTCGAGTCGCTATTTCCAAATTTGATTTAAGTTCTTCTTTGAGTCGTGATATGGTTCAAAGATAATGTTCCGCAGGATGATAAGTTCCTACATGGAATGAGTTGAATCGAGGATGCCTTCCATCAACAGTTTTGAAAGGAGATTGTCATGTCGAAGAATGAGTCGAGTTAATAAGCAAATTTGGCCAATGGTAACTATGTGGTCCAATCGTCTTTTTGGTAACTGACATACATTTGAAGGTTTTGTTCGAGGATTTGGTTGACCCTTTCCATTTTCCAATTGGTTTCAGGATGATAGGCTGTGGAGAGATTCCTCGTGATATTGAGTTGTTGACATAGTTGAGTCCAGAATGTGGATACAAACAACGAGCCTCTATCTGAAATAATATCATTAGGTAATCCATTTTTGGAAAATAGATATTCTAGAAACAATTTTGACAAATCTTCTACTGCAGCAGTTGTAGTGGTTTTAAAAAAAATAGACATTTTTGAAAATCTATCTACTGTTACTAATATAGCATCAAAATTATTAGAAAGAGGAAGTTGAGAAATTAAATCTATCGATAAATATTTCCAAGGTTTAGAGGGAATAGGAAGTGGTTGAAGCAACCCATGCTTCCGGTGACAGGGAGCCTTATTCCTATTACATTTGTAAGAAGCTCTTATATAGGCCTTGATTTCTCTGGTCATTCCTGGCCAGAAGAAATCCTTTGCTATTAACTGATAAGTTTTATATACCCCAAAATGACCAGCTAATGGAGAATCATGTTGAATATTGAAAGTCCATAATTTTATTTCATTGTTGTCCGGTATGACTACTCTACCTTCTTCAATACTAAATCTTTTGGCCCCTTTCTTTGATAGTATTTTGTCTTTTAACCCTAAAAAATAATTGTTCTTTGACTGAGCTTTGAGGATGTTGGATAGTGGATTTTGAAAGGGTTGAATTGTCATCAAATTAAGTTGATGAGTCTTTAACATTGATTGTTTGAAAATTGATTTCACATTTGCTGGGTTCTTGCCAGCAAATGTGTCCCCCCACTGTGGGTAAACATTTTCCCGACGTGACAAGATATCTGGGACAATGCAGTTCTTACCTGGGCGATAGGAAATAGAAAAAGGAAATTCAGACAGAAATTCAGCCCACCTGGCTTGATGCCTGGTTAACACTTTGGAAGACATAAAGTATTTGAAAGCATTATGGTCTGTTAGAATTTGAAAAGGACTATCTAAGCTGAGAAGAAAAGAGCACCATTTTTTAAGACAATGAATAATAGCTAAAAGCTCTTTGTCATGAATTTCATAATTTAATTCTGCTGCAATGAGTTTGCGTGACTTAAAAGCAACAGAATGAAAAAATTTTGTTTCAGGATTTAATTGAGAAATGACCCCTGAGATAGCATAATTGCTCGCATCTGTCTTGACTATTTTCAAAGCAGAAGGATCAAAGTGTTGAAGAATTGGAGCTGTGGTGAATGCAGTCTTCAAAGCTTCTAATTCCTTTTGTGTTGTAGAAGTAAAAACAAAAGGAATATCTTTTCTAAGAAGAGAAGTAAGATTGGAAACAGTTTTAGAGTAATCTTTAATAAATCTTCTATAGAAATTTGCAAAACCCAAAATTCCTTGTAGGGATTAAACAGGTTTAGGCTCAGGCCATTCCAGGACTTTTTGGACCTTTTTGTTGTCCATGACTAAACCATCAGTGGATAACATAAAGCCCTCAAAATTTATTGATTTATGATGGAATTCACATTTATTGTGCTTGGCTTAGAGACCATGATCTCAAAGTCGATTTAGAACCTGTCGAACATGATGAATATGTTCATCTAGTGTCTTTGAGAAAATTAAAATATCATCTAAATAGACAAAAAAAAATTGTTTGACAAAATCTTGAAATATGTCATTGACAAAAGTTTGAAAAGTCGATGGTGCGCTGCACAATCCAAAAGCATAACTAAATATTCAAAACTACCAAATCTAGTGCGCATCGCAGTCAGTGGTTCATGACCTTTCTCAATGCAAATAAGATTGTAAGCACCTCTAAGATCAATTTTAGAAAAGAAATTAGCACCATTGAAAAGGATAAGAAGAAATGACATAGGAGGAACAGGATATGCATTCTTCTTAGTGACTGTGTTGATCTTTCTATAGTCAACACACAACCTAAGGCTACCATTGTTTTTCTTTACAAAAGAACAGGGGAGCCTTTTGGAGATTTACTGGTTCTGATGAAACCTTTGGCTACATTCTCTGAAATGTAGTATTGAAGAACTTGAGATTCCTCCTTCGACAAAGAATAGGCAGGACCTGCCGGAGGTACTGGACCTATTAACTCTGTTTGATGATCGTAGGGTCAATGAGGTGGTAACTTATCGGCCGTGCGGATTGAGAAAACATTGAGGAAATCATGATAGATTTCCGGTAGAGTTTATTGAATGGCTTAAACGTTGATTTGGTCGTCCTCATCATCTTTGAGAGAATCTGTTTAGGGAAGACCATAATTGAGAGAGCATAAGTCGATTACTTTGAGGCGATTTAAATCCTCTTCGAGTGAAGTCATTGAGCTAGAAGGGTTAGCCAATTGCTCATTTAGAGAAAGATCAGATGCTTGCAAATCATCTGGCTGAGATTTGTCCTCTAGCTGGACATTTTCAGGCGGGTTGTTTAACTCCCTCTTGACCTGCTTTGAAGAATGAGAAATATACTTAGTGCGTGGGGTGATAAATCCCTGTGCCCAATCAATTTCAGGATTCCAATGTGTTAAAAAGTCATGGCCAAGAATGGTATTGTCCATCCTTGGGGCGTCCAAGACTGACAATTCCCACTCGAAGGAGTGAAAGTTTTGAAAGTTGAAAACCCATAAAATTTTCTTACTTACCCAATATTTGGGTTCCTCTGATTTGACCAAGTAAATTGGGGTTTGATTGATATCTGTAAATGTCAGTTGTAACTTCTCCGCAAAAGATAAACTGAAAAAAAGAAATTGAAGTTCCAGAGTCTATAAGACAATTCACCACAGAAAAAATGGGGGGGTATTGCTAGAAATACCCCTTGCTTGAACTCCGTTGAGCCACAAATCTATGCTTGAATTATGCACACATCATCACCATGTAGGAAATTGTTTGGCCTTACATTTAGTCAGAGATTTGTCACAAATTGAGCTCAAGATGAACCTACATTGATCACCGTTTGATCTTGAAAAATCCTAATTTGATCATCAGTTAAACTCCCTTTGATCTCACTTTGATCTAACATAAGCTTTTTCATATCCAATATGTCAACTATTCACTTTCAAAAAGATTCGTAATGAATTTCACATGGAATATTAGAAACGAAACCAGTAATTTTGAGTAAATGTCTCATCAAAATGATTAATCTACAACAAAATACCATCAAAATTCAATCTGATTACTGAAAACTTTTGGTAAAATGACTAATAGATATTTAAATTGGAAAATAATATTCCATTTCTCAATTTCAAATTCAAAATATAAATCCTCGTTTGAAATGTGAATTTTGTAGATTCCTTGCCTTCCTATATTATGAGTAATATTTGAGGTATTTTACACCTTTGTAAATATGGTGTTGTGCTGCTAGAAATTATCTCTGTTTCAATTCAACTTTATTGAAGCTTGATTCCAGAATGATACATATTTTATAACTATTTTGAGAAAAAAGTCACTAGTAATGAATTTAGCCTTTTATCTGTCCTTTATTAAACCTCACTTAATCCTACTTAAATCCAAATTGACCCACAAAAACCTTATTTGGGATATTTTTTAGCCCAGGATGATTCAAGATTGGAGCAAAATATTATTTTAAATATCCAATATGCCTATTGATTAAATTTCTTCAAGCTTACTTTAAATTCACATTAACATTAACTTTCACAGGAAATATTAAACACAAATCTTGAAAATGTAGTATTTAAAATCATAATAAATATAATATAATATGCTTACAACAAAATTTTCTTTCTGGATTAATTGAAACAAAAAATTGTTCATTTGTGAAAATAGAAAAAATACTATCCATCCTGAATTTAGAATTCATTTTTAAAAATTTAATGCCCCCTCACTTTCAAGTTTATCATGTATTTCGAAAATTATATTTTTAATAATTTTGTGAATAGTACACCTGAGATATAAACTTGGGGATATCAAAAACTAAAACATCAGCAAATTGAAATGTTTTTTATTGTTATGAATGGAAATAATGATTGAAAAACACCATTAGAGCAAGTTTGATTTTGAATAATAGGCATACTTTCTCATGTAAATTTCAATAAAAATAATTTTTATTCTTACAAAAGTTGTGGTGGATACATTTGAGCTCAAAAAGAATTAAAATTGACAAAATAAGACTTCTATAATTCATATTCAAAAATGAAATCACCCTTCATTATCTACCTGTAAACTATTTTAAATTAAATAATTTCAAAGTCAGTATATACTGATGTTATTTTTTCTTCTAAAAAATTTATTATATAGATTAATAGTCATAAACAGTTGACATAGATGTTAAATTTATATAAGCAATCTTTAATTCATAAAATGATAAAACCATCTTTTATGTAAAAAGTGACGAAGAAAAAAAATATTATTAAATTTTTGATGCACTATCAATAAAATTGAAGATAGAGCATATCAAAAGTTTAAACTTAATTTCAATTTTGATATCATCATTTTTTTTTATTTTACTTGAGTAGAAAACAGATTTTAAATCTCAATATAATTTTAAATCCCATTAGTTTGTAGATTTCAACATTTGAAACTATGAAATAAATATTTATGAAAGAATTTTACAATATTTGCCCTTCTAAAAACTCATAAATCCAACTTCAAATCTTCTAACCTTCACAAGTAACCACAATGCATTCTGAAAATACTCTATATTTAAATAATTAAAGGTAAATAAAATTATGTTTTTATTCTTTATTTCAATTTTTGATAAATAATATATATATATACATATATATATATATATAATTTCTTAAAAAGTCTAAGAGGGAACTTAATAGTGGTTTTGGCATTAGATATATAGATTCAACTTTCAAAAAATTTGTTTGGAATAAATTACAAAGACAAAAAGGATATATTTTGATGAAAGAATACTGATTTAGGTTCTCTTAAAATATTATTAACCATTTTTATGGAATATTAATCCATGGTTATCATTCTTTATGATATTATCATAGAATTTTTTCCTTTTTTAATATAATGATTATCTATTGTGTGGTATGTAGGCTAAGATAAGTTTAAAAGATTTATTGAAGATATATATACCAGAAACAGTATAATCTGTAGATTTATAACTATAACTTACTTTTCTGATGTTTTACATCATTGATAAGTAGCTCATGCATTACACAAGTAAATAATTATAGTCTCTGGAAATAATTCCTTGTGAATTTCAAATTTTTTGTTATTCTTAAAATCATTACTCAAATAAACTAAAAATTTCTTCAAATATTGATTGAAAGAAGGAGTTACAAAATCTTATTTTGTAGTGATAAAAGTTTGAGTTATTTTTCATATTATCAAGTATAATGAACATTTGTAAATTTTAACTTGAAAACTAGTGATCATAGCAAAGTAATACTGGAAGAATCAGATAAAAAGGGTGGAATAAAGTCATAGCACAACAGGAAATGATACAAAATTGTTGATTTTTATCTCATAAAATTCAACTTATTTTTAACATATTTTACCACCTTTAGATAATGTTTAGTGGATTTTAACATTATTATAACAAGCAAACTTAACAATGTTTTGATTTTTTTAACAAAAATAAATATTGTTAGATCATTTTTTTAAAAAATATGACTTATTTTTATGCTTTATCTACAATAGTTAGTAGTTTTTTTTGCAGAAATTACTTGTTTTGATATTCTATTTTTGAATTTTTTAAGAGACTTCATTGCATTAAAGTTTTGTAATAATTTTTCATTAAAGCATCATATTTTAAATCTAGAGAATTTGTTTTGAAATAATATATATTTTCATGTTAATTGACTCATTCTTTTTGGATTGATAAATTATGTTAAAATTGGGATTGCTTATTTCTAGTGAGTGTACATCATAGTTTGTTTTCAAATCAAAGATTAATAAATGGTGAAATTTGGTAAAATTCTAAATATCTTTTAAACCTTTTTGATTTAAATAATGTTTAATGTTATGTAATCATTCTATAAGAAGAACATAGTTAAAATCTGATAATGGTACATTGCTTTCAATTTCTAATACTAAAATTCTATTCTACTTGAAACAATGTAAACTAAAGCTTGGTATCTCATAAGAAACTCACAATTTTCAAAAATCATATTTCCAACTTTTTAAACATGATACACATTAAAATATATTTTTAGAATAATTTCCTAATTAGTTTCAAATACTAGAAAATAATGACCTCAATTTATTTTAATACTTAAACCATTCTGATGAGTGAATTTCACAATCCTCTAAGTAACATATGGTTACCATTTATACACATATGCATGATTTCTCCTTTTTTTAATTTTAGCTGAATCTAAAAAGTAAAATCACATGTTTAATATCATCTATAGATAAACTTCTTATATTAGGAGCTAATATTTCATATGAGAAATTTGTTATTGAGTTTGGGAAACATTAATAAGTGTTGGGTATTATAATTGAGCCATTTATTCAAGTAAATAAAAAAGGATGACCTTCTAAATATTTCATATATATATATATATATATAATAAAAATTAATTATATAGTAGCATTTAACCATGTTTTTATACTAATGTCATATAAAAAAAGTGATTGAACTAAAACTTTCAGTAAAGAAAATAAAAATAAGATAAGTTAATATTCTTGTTTATATTCTCATATTTTTGAAATGGCTTACTTAAGGGAGAAAATTATTTGGTTTTAGAGTACAAGAATTTCTAGATAAAAATCTTCACAATATAGTTTGACCCTCTCAAAAAGAAAATTCCTCAAATTTTACTATCACATTTTATATATTTGTTAAGTAATAGAAAATGGAGTTGTGTCTTTGACAATGAAGCTTTAGAAAATGAAATAAATGATTTAAATTTATAATATAATTTTTGAAACAATAAATCATGTATTCAAAAAAAATTATATATCTTACAATCAAGATAACAGTATTAATTAAGCAACTCTTACAACTTTGGAAAGAAAACAAGAAAAAAATAATTTGTAAAATGCATAAGTTATTTTTAGACTTTAAGGAAACTTAATAGCTCTACCTGTAAACTAGCCTTAAAGCAGGTTTGGATTTAACATGTGGAAATTCATACATAGTACCCTTCCATCATTAGAGCAGAATAAAATTTATGTAGTTTTATTTTTTTAATTTATAATAGTATTTTTATTTTTGGCTTTTTCATTAGTATAACTATATATTTTTTAACTTTTTTGTTTTTCATAACATAAGTTCAAAGCTGCACATCACTACTTCAAGATGAAACTCCATATAATGTAATCAATGAATGATATATTATAATGAATTTTACTAGAGACTTTTCAAAAATGGTGATTAAGAATACTTATTATAATTTTTTAAATTTTTATTATTATTCTATCTCTTGAAAGGAGATGGCCATATCTCAATTTAATTAGTTTTTCCTCAGAAAATTTTATTCTTGATCTAAATAAAATTGCATCACTATTAACTAGATGTTATTATACAATTTTAACAATTTTTTTATCTGAACATAGTTGAAAGTATGTATAAATTAAAGTGTTTCCACATAGTCTTACTATTATCCCACCATTATTTTTACATTTAGATTTCATTATAACTGTAAAATAAGTTTTTCAATAATTTTAATAATACCTTAATATTTAATAATTTAGTTAAATAGTAGATTTTTTATCCTTTTTTTATATGAGGCTTATTATATAAACACTACTTTTAGATTTTATCCATTTTGATGTCTGATAATTTAAATTTTCATTTAACTACCCAAATTATATCAAAAAAAATTCAAAAGTATATTTTTTTAATGTACTCTTTTTGATAAACTTATCATTTCTTATAGGTTATTCTTCAACTATTTATTGTAATTAATTACCCACTCATTTATGGTCTGTTATTGTTGTTCATTACATACAGACAAAATAAGGATACTCTCATATTATATTGGAGTTTTAAATTAAAAAGTAAATACTAGTGGCTGGTATTAAATATGAAGTTGTTATAACTAAGTTGAACATTAATTAATTATTAAATGGCATTTTATATTACAAATTTTATTGAATGTATATAAAAATAACACTCAAGAAATATATATAAGATATATATATAACCATTCTATATCAAAAATGAAGTACTTATCAACATGGTCTTTTTAAATGATTTTCAAATTTACTTAAAGAGACATTAATATTACCAATTCAAATTTTATATCAAATACAACAATATTATTATTTCATTTTTAATTATTTTACAAAAAATTTGAGTTTCAAAGTAATTTAATTCAGTATTTAATGAATGTTTTTGAAAAATATTTTTAAAAATAGAAATAACCCCTCACAAAAAAAAATATAATTTTTTTTACTTACAATTTGCACCATATTTCTACCCTTAAAATATTTGTATTCTTCTAACAAAAATATTTTTTAAATAAATTTAAAATTTTTTTCATTATTCAATTACAAAATGTCAAATTTATAATTTATTTTACCTTACTAAAAAATTTAGTTGAAAATTTAATTTTGTATTTCCAAAAAATAAACTTAAATTTCAAAAATTAAAAAAACAAAATTATAAATATAATTATGAGAAAGAGGTAGATTAAATTTATAATATTCATATAAAAAAAATTCATATATTTTATGGTGTTTGAATTTTAAATTTAATGTATTAAAAAATAATTATTAAATAACCAAGCCAAATGAAATTGGCTTGGATTTTTGGTATCACTAGCACTTATTTTTTTCTTATACTCACATTTTAATTTTTAATTTTTTTTTTTCTACATTTCTCATTTTTTTTTATGATTTTTAATGTTTTTAAGACCGAAGTTGCTTTCAAACAACTTCGGTCTAACGTTTCTCTCACTTTCCCACCAGATTGCACCTGGTAGGGAAAGTCGCTTACATTTTAGAGACCAAAGTCCCTTGCCGGGACTTTGGTTTCTCTGTGTGCATTGAACAGCCAGAAAAAAACTGGCTGTGCAATGCACTGCATGCAGCACATGCAACACGCATCGCTGCTGCAAGTAATGCGCATTGCATGCAGCAGAAATGCGCGTTGCACATGCTGCGCATATCTCATGCAGCTGACTTGATATCAGCTGCATGAAATATGGTAGCAATTGTGCAACGCGCGTTGCACACTGCTTTGGCCACCTCCCAGCCTAGTAAATTAGCTGGGAGGGTGGCAAACATTACAGCAAGCAATCGAAGTCGCTTTTAGCGACTTCAATTGCTTGAAAGAGACACTTTCAGCCAGGGGAAACCTGGCTGGAAGTACTAAATTGCAATGTAAGGGACCCAAACCAATTTCAAAGGCTTGGGTCATAAATTAAGGTTTCTAAAAAGCAGCCAGTATAAATCTGGCTGCAATAAAAAGTAAATTTTTTAAATAAAATATATAAAAAAATAAAAATTTGTTCAAATAAAATATACAACACTCTTCAGCCAGTAAGAAACAGCCTTCCATTGTTACACATAGAAACAAAATCAAATTTTTCTTTCATCAACATTGGCCATTTTTCAATATTTTGAACCAAGTAAGATCAGGAAAAAGGTCACGGCAAAAAAATTGCATAATTAAAAGTCTCCCAATTTAATATGGTGCGGAGGTTCATATTTTAGAAATAGGTGGTGCACATTATAGTTTCCTTTAAAAAAATTCAAAAATGAATTAATTTTGGCGCAATGTAAATTTAAATGTGATGAGTGTATGTTTTTTAGCTACGTGAAACATGGTAGCTAGAATTATGTGGCGTCAATTTTTTTTAGATGTGAAATTCAGTGTTCCACAAATGTGCATCTGTACAACATGCAGCCAAGTAAATTCTAGCTGGAATTAGTATATGCATAGGAAAAAATGATCATGCTGTGTACAGTGCCTTGGCAACATCATTCTTGGAATTTAGATGAAGTTTATCATCTGACTTGGAGAGCTGCATTTTTTTGAAAATGTGATCAGTGAAAATTCATGATATATACATCTGTTTGCCACCCAATTTATTTTTCCTTTCTCTTTCTCACTTACCTTTTTCAAAATTTATCAATCATATTTTTGCTTTATCATTTTGAATTATTGGTACTAATTTCATGACCTTATCTGATTACCGGTAAGCAAATTTTTCTTGCTTTTGCATTTCATATCATTTTGGTTTGTTACACTTTTTTACACTTTTGACAAGTTAATCTAATGATTCTAATTCTGAATTTATTTTTATGGTATCTTTTACTGTACCCTTTCGATTCATTATAAAATAATTCTTTTTCAGTTAACTTAAAGTTTTTTTATTTGTTTGTCAATTTACTTTTCTTTATTCCTTATCAAAAATGTTCAATTTATTTATCTAACCATTTATTTTTTAAAACAGTGATTATAAAATAAACTTTATAATTAATTTTGATCAATCAGCTACAAATGGAAGAAGATTTTATAGACATGTAAGTTCATGTTTTCCTTATAATTTTTCTATATTTCTTTAATACTTTCTCAACCATTATATTATTAATATGAAAAGTAAAACATCATCTTGTACTTGCTGAAAGCATACAGGATAATTTTTTGCTTTTCATAATAATAATTAGATTGTTTGTACTTTACCTTTAATTTATTGATTTTTAAGTTGTTTCAAAGTCTCGTACTTGCTGAAAGCATACAGGACAATGCTACAATTTAAAAATTAATAATTTATTGAAGTATAACTTTCTAAGTCAATATATTGATCAGAGCAAGATTTTTCATTTTATATATGTGGATATCATAATTCCGTAAATTTTTTAATATTACTAGTGTATTGGAGTTATACTTTCATTATATTATTAATATTAAGTGTAGAGCCAAATCTTGTACTTGCTGAATGCATACAGGATAAAGCTATACTCTTTATATGTATAATTTAATAAAGTATACCTTTGAAACACTTTCTTAATATTTGAAATAAAGAAAAAGTATATAAATTTACTAATATGTAGATGTGCTAAATTTTGTATTTCTAATATTGAAGATATGATAAAGTTAAAGGTATCATTGACTGATAATTGAAATTATGTTACTATTTTCTAATTTTTGATTTTTTTCTATTTTAAATCAAAATTGAATTCTCTTAGGATTGAACCATCAATGAGTAACGATTTGAAAAAAAAAACGGCCAGGGAAGAACTCTAACAATAGGTGGCGAAAGACATTGCTACTGGAATGAAACTTGTAAACGCTCTTGGAATGGATACAAACGGGAAGAAGCCACATTTCTATGCACAATCTTATGCAAATAATATGACAGATTGCAATAATTATTACAATTTTTTTCCTGGATGTAGTATTTATAAACCAAAAGGTGTCTTAATACTTAATGTTCTTGTGCAGACTTTTGAAATTCATGAGCTCAAAGAACTAGATATGTTAGAAGCTACGGTGCAATGCATTAAGGATATTTCTTACTGCGAACATGAAATTAAAAATAATGGTTATCATCAAAGAGCTGGTGGTTTTGGAACAATGTTTGGTGGTGGCTTTATTTTAGATAGAAAGAAATCTTTATATATTTGTAAGTATCACTTTTTTTAATTTAAATACTGAATTTTTGAATGATTTTCCTTGCAGATGAATACACTGATGATATTGTAAAAACGGATGAATATAAAAAACAAATGAAGAGGATTGAAATGTACTTTGAATATTTTTTTAAAAAAATATCATATGTAAAGTACAATGAGGCAACTAATCTTTGCGCAAAACTTGGTATTCCTGGATTTTCAAAAGTTTCTAGTGAAGAAGAGGGTGTACCATTTGCTAGTAATTTAACTTGGACATCTGGAAGGAATGGTAATGGGTTCTCTAATGAGGTTCATCTCGATAAGGATGCAAGTGAGTATACTTTAGGAATATTTTTTCCTAAAGATACAGAAAAAAACACCATTCATATGAAGTATGATCAGACCCAACCACAACAAATAGGTGGAGAGCTTATGTTTCCCGAAATTCGAAGTAAAATCAACTTTGAAGCAACTAATGGAATAACAGTGACATTATGGCCTGCCAATCAACTAAGGCTTTTTACCTCAAGATGTCATGAAATTCCTGGCTTCACTAGGATAGGTTCTTCTATTCAAATCAGCACTAGACTTTTTCATGCTATAGAAAAGCTTAATGTTTTTGATATTGATATTTCAGAATACTTAGAAATTTAAAAAGAAAAATTTAGGTTAGAATATTTGATTAGTGCTTTGAGAGTTTTTTTGAAAAGAGATGACTTAATAGAGGAAGAAATAGAATCAGCAAAGTATTATTTATCTAATGTTAAGACAAATCTAAAAAATCTAGATATATAAATATTAAAAATTTATATTATATATACACAACTTAATGCAAATTTAAACATGATAAATACTGGGAGTAGCTGTAACATTTTCAGTTTTGATAATTATAGTATTATCTATTTTTTTTATTTGTGAAATAAAATAATTTTTTTTCATAATATTATAAGAAAATTTGATTTACTTTTGAGGAAATATATAAGTTGTGAAATCTTTAAATGTCATTTTTATTAAATTGGTAGCAAAGGTTCTAAAATAAAAAAAAATATAATAAAGAATTTGAAATATATTAGCCATAAAAATGTGCTTTTAATGCTACCAAATTAACTGTATAGTATTTTAGGTCAAACAGGCTTATTAATAAAAAAGTTAATAATAAAGAGTTGAAGAAAGAATTTTGAATCAATAATAGATTAAATTGAATTTTTTTAAGAATGTACTCATTTAATTATTTAAATTGTTCTACTTCTGATTAAAAATGTTACAATCAACGAAAATATTTGTAATAATTAATAGATTATATAATATTAAAGGTAAAGTAACAAAACTAGAGCAGTTATCATATTTTTATATAAACAATAAAATATTTAAGAATTTAATACAAGTATTTGAAATCATATAAGTAGATTTTAAAATCTTTGTTATTGCTGGACTTACAATAATTTTTTTTAATAATTAATTTAGAAAATCATGTCAAAGGTTACTTAATAAATTTCAAAGATGGTCACATTTTTGACGTATTTGAAGGATAATAGCTTGAATTATACAAGATATATCATATAGACAGAACTTTATCTATTTACATGTTGGAATATTAATTTATTGAAAGGCTATGTTTAGCAAAAAAAGGTGATACTGGCTGAATGGAGCTCCAGTGATTAAGAAAATCTGCAGAAATAGCCCTAGCAATTCCTGGAGGACTTGGGGTATCAAATTTTAAAGGAAATGGATCACACTTCCCTATAAAAGGTTTTATTAATGTTAAAATATAGTTACTTAAATTTTTCCAAATTATTTCTTCCATCAAATGATTTTTTTTTCATGTAAATTAAGAAACTTAATTTCAGACATCACCTCCAAGCAATCAGCTGCTGAAGCCAATCTATGATCTTGAGAGCTCAGAAATAAACCATGGACACCATCAATTATATATAATGTGAAAGATTGATATCAGTTGAGGGAGTATTCAGAATTTATCTTGTTTAGTGCAGCCTTTTGTTTCTGTTCCATTATAGTAAGTTGAGTATTCTCATTTTTCTGACTCAATTGTTGAGCTTTGCTAGTCTTTCCACTTGATATTTTTGCAGCACAATATTTTGATTTAAGAATGATAATTGACATAATTATATCAATGATAATGTTGCTGATTTGAAGAAGAGTTGACATTGATATATCACGGGTTTGAAGTGCAGTGGGACCAACTTCTAAGCCATCAGAAATCGGACTCTTCAGATTTGAAAGGTGAGCTAGAAGCTGAAGAACACATTCAATTGGACAATCTGAGTTAATGTTTTGATGTGATGGAAGCTGGCTGAATTCATGTGCGGTCAGATAAAGTGAAGATGATATAAGAGATACCCATGAAGAACGGCAGTGGTCACTTGGGATCATTAATCTCATGAGCATTCGGATAAGATTGGATTCAGGGTGATCCGTTTTCTTTGTTGAGGAAAGAATTTCAGTATTTAAACCATCAGGATCACATAAATATTCCATTTTTTTGAAATCAATATTATCGAGTACCCATAGCTGTGAGCTATCAATCTCTAAAAAAATATTTGCTACAAAAGGAAAAAAAAAATAAGTAAAAGAACAAAAGTCAAGACTAAAAATTATGGTAACTTACATAACTCAGTAAGTTTTGAAAGCCAATCTTCTCCACAAGATTTTTCCCAATGAAAAGTAAACATTGGAATATTTGACATGGGTTCTTGGGAAGAAGTAGATGAGCGTAATTTGAGGAGAGTAACAATTTCCAACCACGACCTGAGGACCTTTGCCGTGCTGATTCTACCTTTATAAAAATTATGAATTTTACAGAATTCCTCCTGCAAATCAGATTCTTTTAGAACTGAGGGTGAATAAGTTAGAGGTTTTTTCGATATCTTGATTGGAGTTGATTTCATTGGTAGAGAAGCTTTCAAAGAGGTCAAAGTAGGTAATTTAGGAGGTGATGGGTATTGCTTCTTAGAAATGAAGGAATTTGGTGATGATCTGTTTGAATCATCATCTTTATCAAACATATCAACATGTCTTGAAGAAGATTTTAAACTTTGCTTTTTTTGATGAACAAGCATAGCTTCATATTCTGACAGTTGATCATTGCTATTTTCATTGCTCTTTTCATCATCTTCATCAGGGAGAGGGCGTTTATGGATGGAACAATCTACAGCAGGTGAGTTTCTGGTACAAAATATCAAAAGAAAGATAAAAAGTACAATATGTAAGCAATAAAAGAGATATATGATTGAATTTTAAAGATAAAAGAATAACAATAAAAAAAAAGAAACAAGAATATACTCATTATCAAAACCTTTGCTTTTTTTTTGAGATTTATTATTTGATACATCAGAAAATTTATTAGCAGAAGCCGGTTTAATACGTCGAACAAAAGAGGAGCCTTGGGATAATCTCTTTTTCTTGGAGCGGATAACAGGTGTTTCAAGATTTTCCTTAGAAGTTGAAGCATGAGTTGAAGCTGATGGTTCATCTGTCTCATCATCATCCCTAATGACAATGACTTCATCAGGTGGAATCATACCCTCCTCATAAGCTACAAATATATATGAAGAAAAAAAATATTAATAATCTTATCTACTAATTTAAAATGAGACAAAAAAGGTGATGAACATACATTTTTCAATGCTTTTCACATATTGGAGTAAGTCATTACAAGGGTTATATAAATATGAAGGAGAAGGATTATTGTTAAGGATCTTGACAAGCTCTTCTGTTTTATCTCTAGCCAATTCAATTAAATTGCGATACTGAACTCTTCTTATTTCCTGCCTCTCATTGCTAAGTACAGGAGGGTTAGGTGCCATGCCATGTGGCAGACATGGTGCAAGCTCAAAAGCTTCAAAGCGAGTATCAATCAGAGAGTGGGATAAAACACATTTGGGTGCTGGAAAATCAAATTTTTGAAAAAAAAAGATATACACCACAGAAAATTTGGGGGGGTATTGTAGCAATACCCCTCATTTAAAAATGTTGGGAAGTGGTTGGAAAGCTGTTGGAAAGCTGTTGGGAATTCATTGTGAAACCAGATTCAAATCAATTGGACAAAGATTTGGTAATCAGTTAGACCTAGATTCAACCCAACTCAATCACAGATCTCTTGTAGCTTGGTGATTACTTTGATCTTCAGCTGAAAACAGATTGAGAAAAGCTTGAACATATCACTTAACATATCATAATATTACTTTCGTGTTTTGTGGAAAGCAAAATTTGATATTTGGTCTAAAATAATCTACAGATATTTTCCTGCCAAGTTGTTAACAGAAGGTTAAACTGTAGTATCTCAATTATTACATTAGACCACTTAGATATTTGATAAAACATATAATTAAAATCAATTTTAATATTATTGAGAACACCATAAGTGTCTGTCCAAAGACTTACAAAAAGTGTGTAAGTATCAAGACAATGTTCTAGGTAGTAGTATCAATTTGGATTTTGAACTGCCATCTAAAGCATTTTACTATTAGACAGAAACATAAACAAGTGTAATAAGAGTGAAATTATTCTATTTTGTGACTATAATGTAACAATAAAGCACATTTTTATTAAGAAAATTTTTTTTCTTCCACAAACCCAAATTTACTCTATAGGCTCAAGATTTATTTTTAAGCCATATTATTTATTTCAGTTATCATTCATTTACTTCCAATATTTTTTAAAAAGATAATAATAATACATGTGAAATAATTATGATCTTAGCGTAGTGTATGCTAAAAAGTTCTTTTCTTGTTTTATTCAAAACTGATTATTCAATTTTTGGTTCAATTCATCTTTTAACAACCACTATCTTCAGATACTATTCTTACTTAATATGTAAAGTCTCATATGTGTTGGACAGTTCTCAATAAAAATCAATCAAATTTATATGAATGTAATTTCAAGATTTCAAAACTCACCAACCCCCACAATTTTACAGCGAGGCCATTTGAATGTTCATATTTTTGGACTATTTGAAGAAAGAAAACCAACCCTTGTCGGTAATCTTTCTCAATTGCAGAGTCAGCACATTGGACTACTATTGGGTGACATTGGGTCTGGATCTCACGATTTAAACCAAAGAAGTGCCTTGAATCCTATGAAGCCATTCTATTTTCATGCTTACTTGGTTCCAGTTTTTGGTAATCAGTATCAACTTTGGGGATGCCTCTTTTCTTCAAGTACTTTAATCAGTCTTGCTAAACAAGAATTTTCTTCTGATCAAATCAATTTAAGTCCGATCTTGAACTACGACTCCACTATCTTTTTTAATATCACGCATGTAATTTTTGAAGGCTCCTTCCAAACGTCTCAGAGTACTCAAGATTGGAAAGCTGATCAAATTATCCAAGTAATCTAAACAGTTCACAAAACACATAAACTTCAAGCAATAAATTTTATGATTGACAATGAAAAAATGTTTAAGGAAAAGTTTAATATCATGTGGAGGCACCAGGACAACCATTGGCTTAGAACTGGATTTGATGACTATAAAGATAAGTTTCCTACAATCAATTAACCCCTGAAGGAAACAGGTCAATACTAGCTGATGATATGGGTTTGGGAAAGACGCTGTCAACTCTTTCTCTTATAGGTGCAACTCAAAGTGAAGCAAGACAATTCCAGGGATCAGAAAATCAAGAAGGTATTAATCGGAGATCAGCCACACTGATTATATGCCTACTGGTAACACTATCAAATTGTATCAATGAAATAAGTGTGCACTTTGAAGATAATGCGCTTCCTTTCAAGGTTCTTTATGGGAAGGATTGTCAAAATAATAAAGTCAATGAGCTACAGGACAGTGCTATTGTTTTAACTACCTATGAAACTGCTAGCCCAGAAATGTCTAAAAATCAAAGCCAAAAAAAGATACCAGTGACTCAAAAGCTCTTTTGGTATAGAGTAGTTTAAGATGAAGCTCATTTAGTGCCCATTTCTATATCTAAAGCTTAAAACTTAATTTTTATAATCAATTTTTATAAATATTGTTTTAGTTACATTAAAAATCATTACTTGCAGAGGGCTCAAACAATATTTGACTTGGAATCCCAACACTGACTATGCTTGACTGGAACTCCACTTCAGAACAGGCCCACTGACCTTCAAAGTCTCATATTTTTTCTTAGAATTGAAAAGTGGCAAGAAGACTGGCTATGGAAGAATCTCCTTTTTCCAGGTTTTCAAAAAAGAAAGGCTAATTCTATCAAATCAATCAATCACTTAATGAAAGTCATAAGCCTATATAGAACAAAAGATGCAATTTTGTCTCTTCCAAAAAAGATTCAAAGGGGGATATCAGTTCAATTTGCAGATACATAGAAGTCTAAACTTGATTTTCATCAAGAAGGATTCACTGAGCAATATGGGACCTCCAGAAGCACTGACCTCCCTTGGGACTCATCTGAGTTTCTTAGAGAGCTGATGATTTTAAGAAAATTCTGCAACCATCCAATCTACAAAAATCTGGATGAAACTCCAACTTTTGATTTCACCCGGTGGAATTCCGCAAAGATTTGTCATCTTATAGGCCACTTGAAAAACTTTTTGTCTGGTGAAAGGGGCATAAATTTTCCAAAAGCTGTTATATTCTCCAACTTTTCAAACTTTTTGCAGATGTAAGTGATTCTATAATGAATTGTTTTACAAAATGGTGTTGGCTTATTAAGAATATTTTTCTAATATTTCAAAATAGAATAAAAATGGCTCTAGATGACCACAATATTAGGTATACTCAGCTTATGGGTGAACTCAGCACGACAAAGCAAGACAAAAATATGCATGAATTCCATTTTAATAAAAATTGCCAAGTTTTGGTTGGAACAATTCAGGCTGCAGGAGTGGGTATAGATCTCAAGTGTGCTCAAAATGTATATATAATGGTGAGCTCAATGTCTTATATTTCATATTAAGAACAAAAATATTAAATTTTTTATATGTTCAATGTTGAAATAGGAGCCAAATTGGAATCTAGCAGTTGAGCAGCAGGCTTTTGATCAGCTGTATAGAATGGGGCAGAAAAATTAAGTAAATGGTTTGAATTATTTTGTGCATGGAAGTATAGAACTCAGCATGTATAAGATTCAAAGGAAAAAAATGGAGCTAATATTGTAAGCCAAATTAAAATTCTATAAATTTTAATGATAATAGTAATCGTTAAAATTATGTTTTTGTTTTCAAGGCTAAGTGTCCCAAACAGTGGAAATGAGGAGTATGAGTGTGCAAGACTATTATTAAGGGAGTTTGTCAATCACTCAAATTAGAGGAAGCAAGAATTTCATGGAGAGCAGCTAAATTTATGGGATTTTGAGGATTTAAAAGTCTGAGTTGTTGAGGATTTAGAGATGCAAGATATAAGGGAGAGTAACAGTCATTGGGCGAACCCCAGGGGACATGAGAAGGATTAAGGTTAGGTGATAATGTTGAAACCAAACTGATTCTTTTGTACAAGGCCAAGTCCTTTAGCACACTTCCAGAGTAGGTCAAAGTATCTTGTATATCAAAGTGTTGTTGGTCAAGATATTGTGCAACTTTAGAAAAATCTTCAGACCTCCAATGCATTAGGATACGTCTAAAAGATTCATCTTTATCAATTTCAGTGTCTGAACAACACTTGATGTTTGTGAAAAGGTTGTGATAAGTTTCACAATGTGGAAGTTGTTTAAGAATTTTAGTTTGGTTAACTGAATTCTAAGAATCATTGTTATTTGAAATAAAGGTCATAAATAAAAATTGTTGAAAAAAAGGGGATTTTAATACTTTTTTTTTTTCTATATTTATGCTTTCTCACTTTGATTATTTCTTGAGAGCTATCAGAATCCTTCCCAAGTCTTAATTTATCATAATGACCTAAAAAACAACAGTGAAGAACTCCCATTTGATTTGAGAAGCTAATTTGAGTTGAGTCAATTGCATATGCAATCAAATTCTTGGTTTTTAAGGCATTGTCCTAGTGTTTAATGAGAATATTTGCCAAGACCTGGTTCCATTTGTCAAACCAATCTAGATTCCAAGCGGAAGTTGACCCTGGGAAACGGAAATTGCCAAGGTGGTCAATAAAAGATTCACAGAAAATTGGTGGAAAATTTTCCGAAACAGCTGAATTTGATTCTGGATGAGGTAGTTCGAAGGCGATGTTGCAAGAATTCATGTCGAATGATGAAAATCTGTCTAATTGCTCTTCAGTAGGGTTTTGTTTCCATCCATTTGATTCTGGTGACATATCCAAAAGTGAACAACAAAAATTGTGTATAGATCTACAAAAGTGAGAATTGAATGGAGGCAAAGTCTCATTAAAAATTCTATTAAGTGCTTGTGTGTTTTTGGGCAGGTTTCCATGAGGAAAGTAAGAGCTACTAGGGTTCATAAACAATTAGATTAAGAAAGTGTTCAATAAAATTAAACAAAGAGGAAGGATAAATTGTGGAGCTTCAAAACTTTATGATCAAATTTGATTTAAGGAGAAGTATCACAAAAATTAAGAATAAGAAAGATTTCAACTTTATGGCATTATAATATGCATAAATTATATTTTTAAATGCAATTTGAACTCAAAAAGAATGGTAAAAAGGAGGTGAATGATTATGTGATAAGAGTGGACTCATTTGAGAAAAGGATTTTTTTTCTTTTCAAAAAATGTTTCCACAGAAATAATTTGATAAATGTGAGGCTATGTTCATTTTTTGATTACCAAAAAATTATTTTTGGTCCAATATGATAGTAATACATATTACATTGAGTAATTTTTTTCAACCTGAATAAATAGACTAAAGTTGCACTTCATCACATTTATGTATGAAAATTTATACAAGGTTTCAGATTTTTTGTAATGCTTTAAGGTTTACACTTTTGTAGCATCTATTATTTGAGTATTTTTGATTATTTCTTTATGGAAAATTCTACCTAGTACAGACCAAATTTCAAAGTGAAGGAAATATGTTTGTGATTGTTTTTTACAAAAAATTAACCTTATTTTTGGGGTAATTTTTTAAATAATTATGTTAAAAATATAGATTACTTTTCTTATAGTCCATAACTAAAATTTTTTACTAAAATCGAATAATTATAGGGTAGTTAGATATAACTCAGAAGGCATTTGATAGAAAAATAATTAAGATGCTTGTATGTACAATAGAGTTTTTTATATGATAGAAAATATTCTGATAAACATGCATGCATTTTTGTACAAATGCAGAGAGTATACAGAATACAAATAAAGTAGACTGCATAGCTTTCAATTAATATATAATTTATCTGATTAAAAAGTAAACATTTAAACTTAAATATTTTCAACACATATTCCATCATATTCTTTTGATAAAAAAATATAGCTTATATTAGCTAGTGCCTTGAAAAAAAAGGAATACCTTCAATTGGTAACTTCCAACAGCTAACTTATTCCTACATTTATCACAATTACAATGCCTCCATTTTTTCATGTATGTCAATGTAAAGAGCTTGGATGTGTCAATAGAAAGTATCAAACTTCTTCTGGGTCCTTTGAAGTTGGTATGGCTTTCAAAAGCTCTAATTCTTATGCAAAACATCAAGAGGAAAGAAATAGGAAGGCCCAGATGGTTATTTCTTCCAACAATCCTCTTAACATTGGAAGTTCCAGCTCCACAGAAACAGTAAGCTGCATATCTATAGTTCAAAGTGAGAATAAAAGTCTTTATGATGTTTCAATGATTTATTATATAGGGGCAGTCGCTATTGGGGCAGAAATATCTTCAGCAGTCTCTAGAAACTCAAATCTTGGGGAACGGTATAGCCAAATAATTATGTGGCAGGCAGCAAAGCTTTCTCTGATTCATCATTTTAGAAAAGAAGGTTGTAATCAATTTTTGGATGAAGAAATTAAGAAGCTCAAACTTCTAGGTGATAGTGGAAGACTGGATTCTGATAGCATTGTCTGCCTGATCCCACGCTCAATAGATACGGTATTTAGTTGATTAAAGCTCAATCAATCATTTTCCACTAAAACATGCTGTCCTAAATGCTTTTCTCTTTATGAGTATAACTCTGAGTCTCAACCATCTATACTATGTTGCAATCAACAGTTTTTTTTATCATCAAAGCACTATTTAAAAATTTTTGGAGCAGGACAAATTGTAGTTAAATGTGATGAAAGGCTGTATTTGATGAAGGAACATCAAGAACATGTAAAATACTTATCACTTGAAACTTTTCATCACCATTCTTTTAGCTACTGGCTTAAGGAAAAGATAAAACTGTTCAAATTTGAGCTTCTGATTGAGAAGAAAACCCCTGTTGCAGACAATGTAGAGTGTGATTTGATGAAGGATGTTTGTGATGGTTCAATTTGGAAAAACTTTCCCATTACCACTACATCTCTGGGTGGCAATTATGATGAATATACAATAACTTCAGGCAAATTAATGTTTACTTTATATGTTGAATGGTTTAGGCCTGGTGGTAATAGTATTGGAGGTCATCAGAAGTCTGTAGGCAATATTATGATGGTGTGTATGAACCTACCTCAAGAAGATAGATACAAAATGGAAAATCTTTTTTTGTATGCTATTATACCTGGACCAACAGAACCCACAAGTGAACAGCTTAATCACCTTCTAAAACCGCTGGTTAATGATCTACAAGCTCTATGGGGTGGTATATTGATTGAAAAGACGCATCTTTATCCACGAGGCCAGAAATTAAGAGTTGCATTGTTCTCTTTGATATGTGACATTCCTGCAATACAAAAATTGGCTGGCTTTTCAAGTCACTCTTCAAGAATGTTCAGCTCTTTCTGTAATATTTCTAAAGATGAAATTAGTGAAAAAAAATGTGGGAAGTTTTTCATTACGGAATCATGAGGATCATATGTTCTGGGAAACAAAGTGGAAAAATTCTAAGTCACATTGGGAGTGTGTATCAATTGTTCAGAATCATGGGGTTCAATGGAGTGAGCTGAATAACCTTGAATATTGGTGTCCAACTGAATATTGCTCAATTGATGTTATGCATTCACATATGCTTGGCAAACTAAAAGATCACAGTCTAAGCTATTTTCAAATCCAAAATGCAGCAAAAGATCTAGAAAGAAAGTTGGAGAAGGATAAAAATTGGCATGTAAGAGAAGAAGAAGATGATTCCTTTTCTGATACTTCACTGCACAAACATTCTAAAAAACGTAGAAGTAGCTTAATCACCACGAATAATGATGATGATGATACAGGACACACAAGACAGCACAAGCAGTAAAGACTTATGTGTTCAAGACAGTCATCAAGTCATAATGGACTAAATAGTGAAGGATTGGGAACAAATTGATCAAGAAGCCAGAGTAGGTCATCCAGCTCCAAATTTATTCCTCCATATAGCAATTTGGCCTCATTACAGTCTCACAGAAGTGGCAGTATGAATTCATTGTATAACTTAAGGCAACAGAGCATTAGCATATCACAGAGTGAAGGATCTCACTCATCAAATGAGACAGCTAGAGATGAGGAAAATTATAGGAAAGGTAAGGAGAAAGAAAATGCAGGTAGTAATAATCCACCAATCCCAGAAGCAGAGCTACAGGTTGTATGGAAGATGATTGATCAAGTAAGAAGACCTTTCTCGCTAACACAAGCTCCAAAATCAGTAGGATCTAAAAATGCAGGATCCCTCAAGGCAGCAGAATGGAACATGCTGTATACTCTCTACTTCCCTTTGTCACTTATACCCCTTTGGTTTGAAAAATTTAAAGATTCTGAATCTTCAGCTTCCTCAGCTGAAAAACCAAGAGAATGTTATCTTCTCAAGTCACTTGTAACATTATGCTCAATCACAAATTTTTTGACATTAAAAAATATAGAGACTAATGAGCTTAAAGATCTAGATCAATTTCTGTTAGAGTCTTGTGAGTGCCTGGAAGAGGGTTGAAAGAATATTAACACAAACCAAAATCTGCATATCACTCAACATTATCCTTAAATGATAAAGCGTCTTGGTCCACCATCAGGTACAGCTACTTGGTCTGGAGAGCAGGTGAATCATATATTATCTGAAATTCCAAACAATCAACATCCACATATGTAATGTTTGTAAGCAATGATTTAAAAACTCAGCTGTGCTAATTAACTAATATTGACCACAGGAGAGATACCGCTAACAATGCTCAAACATTGGTATTGGAAGTCTAGGGTATTAGATCTTGGTGAAGTTGAAGATAATGATCAATGTGAGACTAAAAAAATCCATATTGATCTCTATAAAGAAAACAAATGGATCCATCTAAGTATGGCATTATTTACTAAATGGGTAATGGCACAAATAGGAAAAGAAACTTCAAGACGGTCTTTGAAATCATTGGAGAAAAGTGTGATTGGGTAGTTGAAAACATAGAAAGAATATTGATACATGGAAACAGGTTTTACTAGTTACCATTGACACATTGCTAATTCAACAATTGAATTCTACTATGGAAAAGATAGCCAGTTTGGGAAAATTGATAATCTTTTCAGGTCAAAGGAAGAGAATGATCAAATCTATTTAATAGTTAGTCCTTTCAAGGTGCTCTATCCAGAAGAAACATCAAAGGATCCCTATGAGATTTTCCCACAAGTGCATTGCCGGTTAGAAAGAGTAGCCAAAGCAACTCAAATTGTGATTAAGAAAGATGCAATAATTGGACATGTAGCTACTGTTGAGCACAAAAAAGGAATTTTTGGAATCAAAGACGAGGTTGTCACTGCCATTGGACTGCAGAAGGTAGTAAGTTAAAAAATTAATCAAATTTGTTTTCTGTTGTCTAACATCTTTGTGTTAATTTGGGATTGGGAAATTTTAAGGATCGGTGATGTTTGTAAATGGTAAAAGAAATATTTCTATGCTCAAATAAAAAATGCAATGCATCCAGCTTACTTTATCTTAAATCAGTGAAAAATTACATTGGTTGCTTTTAATGCGAGAGAACCCATGCTTTCAATGAGTCATTTTTATCTTAAATGTAAGAATGAATGAATGAAAATAATGATAATGAGAAATATGATAAAATTTTTACTTAATAAATAATCTTCTTGCTCATTCATCTACTATAAATAGTTTGACCTTCCCACTTTAGCTGATAGCTATATATTATTCACTTTATTTTTCCCCAAGAGAACATACACGTTAACAAGACTATAAACATAGTATCTTTTTTTAGTTTTACTTTGATAGGTATAAATTTTAAAGACTGATTATTTTTATTTTATTTTATTCTATTACAGTTCATTATGGATGATAATTTTGAAGGGATGTCTGTTGACCCAACTGATTCTGATTTTTTTCCACCTCAACATACTAATACTGGAAATACTCCACCACCATCCGCTGCTGATCCACCTCCAGATGCATCTAAATATGTACCACCTAATCCCAATCCAGGCCAAGAGTTTCATGCAGAACCAAGAAATTTTAATCCCAATCATCCTTCTGATCCTGAAAGTGCTGATCAGCATGTGGATCAGCTAGGAAGAGATTGGGCTAGTGAAGTATTGAGGGAATTTTTTGGAGACCAATCATCATCCGCTCAGCCTAACCAAGGAGCAAGCACAAGTGGAGCTGGTAAGTCAAATTTTTAGTGTATTTTTTTACTTCAAAAAAAACCAATTTAATTAACTTATTTGAATTGTTAGTGAATCCCTAAATCATTATGGGTATCAGTGATTACCACAGACTCAATTCAGCAGAGTCTCATGAACGAGAACGGGGGTTAAAGGCTGTAAGAGGCTTATTTAGAAGGAATGATGTTCCCAGGAGCTTGGACAGTCTAAATAGAAATATTTACCACTTTCTGAAGTATTTTCTTGGGGGACCAACACAAATAGAAAAATATCCTGCGAGCCCAACACCTTTAGAGATTGAAAATTGGAAAGCTTGGAACCAATTCAAACTGTCCTAACCCAAGTCCAATCTTCTAACCGTTCCAATTCTTTAGATGATTGACAATTTCTGATAACCAATTCTATAGCCTTCTTGCAATCCAAAATTTGACTACCAGAATTTTTTCCAGCACCTGAGCCTCAAGGACTAAAAGGAGGAGCAACTATCCCACTTTCTTTCAAAAGAAACTTAGAGCGTGAATTGCAAGAAAAAGGTTTTCAGAAATTTGCCTTTGATTGGACTTGCCATGATTTTTTGGAATCAACTTGGAATCAAGTCATGGGAAGCATAGTATGCGACCACTGTACCAGGTGGCTCACCACCTTGAATATAATTGATCAGTCAAAGCTTTAGTTCACTCAATGTGTTATTGGGAAATTGGTAGTTAATAAGGGGAAAGAGATGATTAGGTTGTTTGGGAAAGAAGAGGAAAGGGTGGAAAGAGAAAAGATAGAAAAGAGGGAAAGGGCACAAGCAAAATGTTATTGGACCAAGGTAAGTTTTTTATTTCACTTTTCTTTTTGTTATTATGAAGCTGATTAAGTTGGAATTCAGATTGCTAGTGCATGCTTCAAGTTAGCAAGAGATCTCTACAGTGATGTGCCAGGTTTTGTTGTGCTTTTTCATGATATTAGGTGCATCTCTGATATTGAGGAAGGCCCACCACCAGCCCCAACTGCACCCATCCAAGCTATTCCTGGATGGTGAAATCCTGAACTCAATGATTTGTTTGAAACATGGATAAGATGACAAAGGACTTAGCCCATACACCAGCTCAAAGAAAATCAGCATAAAAAATATTTTCACCTTCATAAGAAAGGACAGTTGCACAAGATGGTATATTCAATGTTCCCAAATACCTCCCCAAGAATTGCTATTCAGCAACATTTTTGGCAGGATTATCTGTGAATGAACATGAGTCAATTGGGGTTGGAGTTGATATTGATCTGGTAAAGATTTGGGAATAAATTAATATAGCATCAACATCATCATAACTTGGGTATAACAGTGATCTCCTGTGTAATATAGCTATATTATATTGAATTTTATGTATTCTGTTATTTTTCAAAGCAGCTTGGTAAATTTTATAAGGTGATATTGAGAGAGAGTAACATTTTATTTAAGAAAAACAAATAATGTATGAGATATAAAAATTTATTTTCAACAAATTGATGGTCCATACCTCTTTATGTCACATTTATGTATCCGTATTAATTTTGATTGGAATTAATGTTGACCAATACATAGTGAATACATGCTATGCCACTTACACTCTCCAGGCATAGCTACCATTAAATATGCCAGTATCAAAATTAATGAGCATATTAATCATGAATTTCTGGAGTCAACTGCATATTTTTATGCATGGTGACTTTCTAAAATTAATTTCAATCGAAATTAATTTTTGATACTGGCATATTGAATGGTGTTTATTCCTGGAAAGTGTAAGTGGCATAGTGTGTATTCATTATGTATTGGTCAACATTAATTTTGATCAAATTTAATATTGACATTTGCATATTGAATCCAAACCAGAAAACAACCCAAAAAATTCTTCATAAAACTGCTGATTAATTTTGATCGAAATTAGGGTTGACCATATACATAATGAATGGTAGTTATATCTGGTGTGTGTAGGTTGTAAAACTTATGTTCAATGTGTATTTGTAAACATTAATTTTGATTGAAATTAATATTAATGTGTAAATGATATATACATGCTCAATATGCATTGTAACATGTTTACTTAAGAATAGAGGGCCCTACTTTTCATCTTACAGAAAAATGCTTGGTGGCATGTCAAATTCAATTTAATTAAAATTAAAGTTGAAATGTTACCATGCATAACAGTACGCAACTGACTGCATAAATTGATGATTATCATGAACCTTAATTTTGATCAAAATTACTGTTGTCAAATGCAGATTGAAAAAAAGCTATTTCACTTACACTAGCCAGGCATATTTACTATTTATTATGTATTGGTCAACATTAATTTTTATAGAAATTAATATGGATATGTAAATATTATATTTACCCTCAACATGTATAGTAAATTTCAATACTTAAGAATACTTGCTGTCCTTTAAATGTCATGCAAAAAAGCATTATATCATTTCAACATTAATTTTGACCAATACATATTGAATAAAAGCTATCTCCACTCACTCAGACCAGTTATAACTACCATTAAATATGTATATGGTCAGCCTTAATTTCAATCAAAATTAATGGGCAGTTTTATGAAGAATCTTTTGGGTTGTTTGCTGGCTTGGGTTCAATATGCAAATGTCAATATTAAATTTGATCGAAATTAATGTTGACCAATACATAATGAATACAAACTATGCCACTTACACTTTCCAGGAATAGTTACATGCAATATGACAGTATCAAAAGTAATTTTGATTGAAATTAATGTTGGAAAGGCACCATGCATAAAAATAAGCAGTTGACTCCAGAAATTCATCATTATCATGCTCATTAATTTCAATCAAAATTAATTTTTGATACTGGCATATTTAATGGTAGCTATGCCTGGCAAGTGTAAGTGGCATAGAATGTATTCACTATGTATTAGTCAACATTAATTTTGATCAAAATTAATATAGACATGGAATATGCATAAAATTCCAATAAGTATAGGTAAGCTAAGCAGTTGGATTAACTGGTTTGATAAAGTAAACCATATAAAAATTTATGTTTTAATGCCTTGGTTAATTTCAATAGAAATTAATTTTAAGCCATTCATGTTGAATTCTATCTATCTCTGTGTAGTCCATGTGACATGGCTTGTATTCAATATGCAGGGGTCTACATTAATTTTGATCAAAATTATGAGGTTTATTGCCTCATAAATTTTGTGGTTTCTGTCAGGGTTCCATGCATGGTGCCATATGATACTTGTTAATTCCTGTCAAAATTAAACTCAACACCAATATATTGAATACAAACCATGGCACTTACAGTACTTGGTCATAGCTAAAATTCAATATGCCAGTCACAAAATTAATTTCAATAGAAATTAATCAGGATCCATGAAGTTTATCAATAGTGTATGAGTTAAGTTTCCAGTCATATGTTTCATCATTTTCTTGCACCCATTTCTAGGTTATCTAAACAATTTTTTTCAATCTTTATTATATTACTGAAAACTGTGGTACGTTGCAAAAAGTTAGCTAATCCAAATCTCAAATTGAATATTAATGTTTTAATAATTTTGAATGTTGCTTAAGGTATTTCATTGGGTGATTCATAATAATATTTTATCAACTTAATAGTCCTAAAACTAATGAAAAGTAACAATATTGGTATAGTTAGGGACAACAATGCAATATCTTGTGCAGACTAAGATATATTGTAAAATAAAGTTATTCAACTTTTTTTTCCCCCTAAGTTGTATCCAAGTTTATCAATGGTTTGGTTACTGGGACCACACCCTAGCCTGACACTCCTCCTGTCACTTAAAAAACAAATTCTTATATAAAATTCTAATGTTACCAATTTTATATTTATAATTTATTTCTTGTTTGGTGAGGCATATCATTATATTCATGAATCTCTAATTGTCATCTGAAAGTAAATTTAACAAATAGTTTTAAAGCATTATCCTTTTTTTCATATAATATACTAATTAAGTGTATCTCCATTGTTTAGGAGTAATTTCTAATTTAAAAATTTTAGTATTTATCTGTGGCAATTTTCATATGGGATATACATTTGTTATTATTTGTTTTTCACACTAAAAGTCCCCAAAGAATTCCTAGTATTTTCTGTTAGCTACATCAAATTTCACTTCAATAAAAACAGATTGTAATATAGCATGTTACTTAGTTTACCCCACTATGAATAATACATAATAAAAAAAGCTCAAATAATATATAATCCCCCTCTTTATGTTTTCTGTTTCATTTATCCTCACTTTAATTTTAATCTTATTCAATTTTTTATCCTATTAAATTATCAACTTCAATTTTCTAGAATAGAGTTTCTTATAATTATTCATCATATCACATCATAATTTTTTGATATCAAAATACTTTTTTCAATATTCATTAATCAATATGTCTAGTATTCAAAATCCTACACCTCCACTTTGTATGTGTATCATGTTCCTCTCTCTTAATTTATATATTTCACTTAAGTTCTATATCTTTTTTTTCAAAAAATTGATTTTCTATCACCCAAATGTTTTCCATCCCACTCTCAGATTGATACTTGCTTTGAATCTTTTGAGCTTGCACCATGTCTGCCACATGGCATGGCACCTAACCTCCTGTACTTAGCAATGGGAGGCAGGAAATAATGAGAGTTCAATATCACAATTTACTTGAATTGGCTAGAGATAAAACAGAAGAACTTGTCAAGTTCCTTAACAATAATCCTTCTCCTTCATATTTATCTAACCCTTGTAACGACTCACTCCAATATGTGAAAAACCTTGAAAAATGTATGTTCTTCACTTTTTTGTCTCCTTTTAAATTAGTAGATAAGATTATTAAAAAAAATTTTTCTTCATATATATTTGTAGCTTACGAGGAGGGTGTGATTCCTCCTGATGATGTCATTGTCATTAGGGATGATTATGAGACAGATGAACTATCAGCTTCAACTCATGCTTCAACTTCTAAGGAAAATATTGAAACACCTGTTATCCGCTCCAAGAAAAAGAAATTATCCCAAGGCTTCTCTTTTGTTTGAGGTATCAAACCAGCTTCTAATGATTTTTCTGATGCATCAAATAATAAATCTCAAAAAAAAGCAAAGGCTTTAGTAATGAGTATATTCTTGTTTCCTTTTTTTTATTGTTATTCTTTTTTCTTTAAAATTCTATCATATATCTCTTTTATTGCTTACATATTGTACTTTTTATCTTTCTTTTGATATTATGTGCCAGAAACTCACCTACTGTAGATTGTTCCATCCATAAACACCCTCTACCTGATGAAGATGATGAAAAGAGCTATAAAAATAGCAATGATGAACTGTCAGAATATGAAGCTATTCTTGCTCATAAAAACAAGCAAACTTTAAAATCTTCTTCAAGACATGACAATATTTTTGATAAAGATGATGATTCAAACAGCTCATCACCAAATTTCTTCATTTCTAAGAAGCAATACCCATTACCTCCTAAATTATCCACTTTTACCTCTGTGAAAGCTTTTCTACCATTGAAATCAACTCAAATCAAGATATCAAACAAACATCTAACTTATTCACCCTCAGTTCTAAAAGAATCTGATTTGCAGGAGTAATTCTGTAAAATTCATAAATTTTATAAAGGTAGAATCAGCACAGAAAAGGTCCTTATGTTGTGGTTAGAAATTGTTAGTCTTCTCAAATTACGCTCTTCTACTTCTTCCCGAGAGCCCATGTTAAATATTCCAATGTTTACTTTTCATTGGGAAAAATCTTGTGGAGAAGATTGGCTTTCAAAACCTACTTATTTATGTAAGTTACCATAATTTTTAGTCTTAAATTTTTTCTTTTACTTATTTTTTTTCCTTTTGTAGCAAATAATTTTTTAGAGATTGATAGCTCACAGCTATTGGTACTCGATAATATTGATTTCAAAAAAAAGGAAGATTTATGTGATCCTGATGGTTCAAATACTGAAATTCTTTCCTCAAAAAAGAAAAGGGATCACCCTGAATCCAATCTTATCCGAATTCTCATGAGATTAATTATCCCAAGTGATCACTGCTGTTCTTCATGGGTATCTCTTATATCATCTTCACTTTATCTGACTGCACATGAATTCAGCCAGCTTCCATCACATCAAAACATTAACTCAGATTGTCCAATTGAATGTGGTCTTCAGCTTCTAGCTCACCTTTCAAATCAGAGGAGGCCGATTCCTGATGGCTTAAAAGTTGGTCCCACTGCACTTCAAACCCGTCATATATCAATTTCAACTCTTCTTCAAATCAGCAACATTATCATTGATATAATTATGTCAATTATCATTCTTAAATCAAAATATTGTGCTGCAAAAATATCAAGTGGAAAGACTAGCAAAGCTCAACAATTGAGTCAGAAAAATGAGAATACTCAACTTACTATAATTGAACAGAAACAAAAGGCTGCACTAAACAAGATAAATTCTGAATACTCCCTCAACTGATATCAATCTTTCACATTATATATAATTGATGGTGTCCGTGGTTTATTTCTGAGCTCTCAAGATCATAGATTGGCTTCAGCAGCTGATTGCTTGGAGGTGATATCAGAAATTAAGTTTCTTAATTTACATGAAAAAAAAAATCATTTGATGGAAGAAATAATTTGGAAAAATTTAAGTAACTATATTTTAACATTAATAAAACCTTTTATAGGGAAGTGTGATCCACTTCCTTTAAAATTTGATACCCCAAGTCCTCCAGGAATTGCTAGGGCTATTTCTGCAGATTTTTTTAATCACTGGAGCTCCATTCAGCCAGTATCACCTTTTTTTGCTAAAAATAGCCTTTCAATAAATTAATATTCCAACATGTGAATAGATAAAGTTCTGAATATATGATTTATCTTGTATAATTCAAGTTATTTTCCTTCAAATACATCAAAGATGTGACCATCGTTGAAATTTATTAAGAAACCTTTGACATGATTTTCTAAATTAATTATTTAAAAAAATTATTGTAAGTCCATAAATAAAAAAGAATTTAAAATCAACTTATATGATTTCAAATACTTGTATTAAACTCTTAAATATTTTATTTTTTATATAAAAATATTACAACTGCTCTAGTTTTGTTACTTTACCTTTAATATTGAATAATCTATAAATTTTTACAAATTTTTTCATTGATTATAACATTTTTAATCAGAAGTAGAACAACTTAAATAATTAAATGAGTGTATTTTTAAAAAAATACAATTTAATCTATTATTGATTCAAAATTCTTTCATCAACTCTTTATTATTAACCTTTTTATTAATAAGCCTGTTTGACCTAAAATACTATACAGTTAATTTGGTAGCATTAAAAGCACATTTTTATGGCTAATGTATTTCAAATTCTTTATTATAGTTTTTTTATTTTAGAACCTGTGCTAACAATTTAATAAAAATGACATTAAAAGATTTCACAACTTATATATTTCCTCAAAAGTAAATCAAAATTTCTTATAATATTATGAAAAAAAATTATTCTATTTCACAAATAAAAAAATAGATAATACTATAATCATCACAACTGAAAAA
Source organism: Hemileia vastatrix (assembly GCA_030280995.1). Lineage (NCBI taxonomy): Eukaryota > Fungi > Basidiomycota > Pucciniomycetes > Pucciniales > Zaghouaniaceae > Hemileia > Hemileia vastatrix. The sequence continues at coordinate 24,309,984 of JASXTE010000016.1, read as the reverse complement.
GTTACAGCTACTCCAAGTATTTATCATGTTTAATTTTGTATTAAGTTGTGTATATATGATATAAATTTTAAATATTTAAATATCTAAATTTTTTAGATCTGTCTTAACATTAGATAAATAATAACTTTCTGATTCTATTTCTTCCTCTATTAAGTCATCTCTTTTCAAAAAATCTCTCAACACACTAATCAAATATTCAAACCTATATTTTTCTTCTTTAATTTCCAAGTATTCTGAAATATCAATATCAAAACCATTAAGCTTTTCTATAGCATGAAAAAGTCTAGTGCTGATTTGAATAGAAGAACCTATTCTCGTGAAATCAGGAATTTTGTGACATCTTGAGTTAAAATGCCTCAGTTGAATGGTAGGCCATAATGTCACTGTTATTCCATTAGTTGCTTTAAAGTTGATTTTACTTTGAATTTCGGGAAAAATAAGTTCTCCACCTGTTTGTCATGGTTGGGTCTTATTTTACTTCATATGAATTGTATTGTTTCCTGTATCTTCATGAAAAAATATTCCTAAAGTATACTCACTTGCATCCTTATCAAGATGAACCTCATTAAAGAACCCATTACCATTTGCTCTAGATGTCCAAGTTAAATTACTAGCAAAAAGTACACCATCTTCTTCATTAGAAACTTTTGAAAATCAAGGAATACCAAGTTTTGCACAAAGATTAGTTGCCTTGTACTTTACATATGATATTTTGTTAAAAAAATATTCAAAGTACATTTCAATCCTCTTCATTTGTTTTTTATATTCATCCGTGTGTACAATATCATCATTGTATTCATCTGCAAAGAAAAGCATTCAAAAATTCAGTATTTAAATTAAAATAAGTGATACTTACAATTATATAAAGATTTCTTCCTATCTAAAATAAAGCCACCACTAAAAATTTTTCCAAAACCACCAGCTGTTTGATGATAACCATTATTTTTAATTTCATGTTTGCAGTAAGAAAGATCCTTAATTCATTGCACTGTAGCTTCTAACATATCTAGTTTTTTGAGCTCATGAATTTCAAAAGTCTGCACAAGAACATTAGGTATTAAGACACCTTTTAGTTTTAAATACTACAAAAAGGAAAAAAATTGTAATAATTATTGCAATCTGTCATATTATTTACATAAGATTGTGCATAGAAATGTGGCTTCTTCCCGTTTGTATCCATTCCAAGAGCTTTTACAAGTTTCATTCCAGTAGCAATGTCTTTCGCCCACCTATTGTTAGAGTTCTTCCCTAGCCTTTTTTTCAAATTTTTACTAATTGATGGTTTGATACTAAGAGAATTCAATTTTGATTTAAAATAGAAAAAAATTTAAAATTAGTTAATAGTAACAGAATTTCAAATATCAGTCAATGATAACTTTAACTTTATCATATCTTCACTATTAGAAATATAAAATTAACATATCTACATATTAGTAAATTTATATATTTTTTCTTTATTTCAAATATTAAGAAAGTGTTTCAAAGGTATACTTTATTAAATTATACATATAAAGAGTATAGCTTTATCCTGTATGCGTTCAGCAAGTACGAGATTTGGCTCTACACTTAATATTAATAATATAATGAAAGTATAACTCCAATACACTAGTAATATTAAAAATTGTACAGAATTATCATATCCACATATATAAAATGAAAAATCTTGCTCTGACCAATATATTGACTTAGAAAGTTATACTTCAATAAATTATTAATTTTTAAATTGTAGCATTTTCCTGTATGCTTTCAGCAAGTACAAGACTTTGAAACAACTCGAAAATCAATAAATTAAAGGTAAAGTACAAACAATCTAATTATTATTATGAAAAGCAAAACATTATCCTGTATGCTTTCAGCAAGTACGAGATGATGTTTTACTTTTCATATTAATAATATAATGGTTGAGATAGTATTAAACAAATATAGAAAAATGATAAGCAAAACATGAAATTATGTGTCTATAAAATCTTCTTTCATTTGTAGATGATTGATCAAAATTAATTATAAAGTTTACTTTATTATCACTGTTTTAAAAAATAAATAGTTAGATAAATAAATTGAACATTTCTGATAAGGAATAAAGAAAAGTAAATTGACAAACAAATAAAAAAACTTTAAGTTAACTGAAAAAGAATTTTTTGATAATGATTCGAAAGGGTACAGTAAAAGATACCTTAATAATAAATTCAGAATTAGAATCATTAGATTGACTTGTCAAAAGTGTAAAAAAGAGTAACAAACCAAAATGATATGAAATGCAATAGCAAGAAAATTTGCTTACTGTTAATCTGATAAGGTCAAGAAAATAGTACCTATAGTTCAAAATGATAAAGCAAAAATATGATTGATAACTTATGAAAAAGGTAAGTGAGACAGAGAATGGAACAATAAATTTGGTGGGAAACAGATGTGGATATCATGAATTTTCACTGATCTCTTTTTCAAAAAAATGCAGCTCTCCCAGTCATATGATAAACTTCATCTAAATTCCAAGAATAATTTTGCCAAGGCACTGTACACAGAATGATAATTTTTTCCTATGCATATACTAATTCCAGCTAGAATTTACTTGGCTGCATGTTGTACAGATGAAGGTTTGTGGAACACTAAATTTCACATCTAAAAAAATTGATGCCACATAATTCTAGCTACTGTGTTTCATTTAGCTAAAAAACATACACTCATCACATTTAAATTTACATTGCATCAAAATTATTTCATTTTTGATTTTTTTTAAGGGAACTATAATGTGAACCACCTATTTCTAAAATATGAACCTCTCCACCACATTAAATTGGTAGATTTTTAATTCTGCAATTTTTTTGCCTTGACCATTTTCTTGATCTTACTTGGCTCAAAATATCAAATCACGACCAATGTTTCTGAAAGCAACATTTGATTTTGTTTCTATATGTAACAATGGAATGCCATTTCTAATCATCTTTTGAGCGTTGTATATCCTATTTGAACACATTTTTATTTATTTATGTATTTTAATTAGAAAATTTACTTTTTATTGCAGCCATACTACTACTGGCTGCTTTTTGGAAACCTTAATTTATGACCCAAGCCTTTGAAATTGGCTTGGGTCCCTTACATTTCAATTTAGTACTTCCAGCAAGGTTTCCCCTGGCTAGAAGCATTGCTTTCAGGCAACAAAAGTCACTAAAAGCGACATTGGTTGCTTGATTTTACATTTGCCACCCTCCCAGCCAATTTACTAGTCTGGGAGGTGGCCAAATCTGTATGCAATGTGCGTTGCACACTCGCTTCCATATTTCATGCAGCTGACTTGAAATCAGCTACATGAGATATGGGCAGCACATGCAATGCACTTTGCATGCAGCAGCACTGCGTGTTGCATGTGCTGCATGCAGTGCATTTCACAGCCAGAAAAAAACTGGCTGTGCAATTCACACAGAGAAACAAAAGTCCCTGAAAGGGACTTTGGACTCTAAAATAAAAGCAATTTTCCCCACCAGGTGCAATCTGGTGGGGAAGTGAGAGACGAGTTAGACTGAAGCTGTTTGAAAGCAACTTTGGTCATAAAAAAATTAAAAATCATAAAAAAAAATGTGAAAGGTAGAAAAAACCCAATAAAAAAATTAAAACGTGAGTGTAAGAGAAAAAATAAGTGCTAGTGATTCCAAAAACCCAAGCCAATTTCACTTGGCTTGGTTATTTAATAATAATTTTTGTAATACATTAAATTTAAAATTCAAACACCATAAAATATATGAAACTTTTTTATATGAATATCATAAATTTAATTTACCCCTTTCTCATAATTATATTTATAATTTTGTTTTTTAATTTTTAACTTTTAAGTTAATTTTTTGGAAATCCAAAATTAAATTTTCAACTAAATTTTTTATTAAGGTAAAATAAATTATAAATTTGACATTTTGCAATTAAATAATGAAAAAAATTAAATTTATTTAAAAAATATTTTTGATAGAGGAATACCAATATTTTAAGGCTAGAAATACTTTGCATATTGTAATTAAAAAAAAATTATATTTTTTTTTGTGAGGGGTTATTACTCTTTTTGTAAATATTTTTCAAAAACATTCATTAAATACTGAATTAAATTACTTTGTAACTCAAATTTTTTGTAAAATAATTAAAATTGAAATAATAATATTGTTATATTTGATATAAAATTTGAAGTGGTAATATTAATGTCTCTTTAAGTAAATTTTAAAATCATTAAAAAAGACCATATTGATAAGTAATTCATTTTTGATATTCAATGGTTATATGTGTATCTTATATATATTTCTTGAGTGTTATTTTTATATACACTCAATAAAATTTTTAATATACAATGCCATTTAATTGTAAATTATTGGTCAACTTAGTTATAAAAACTTCATATTTAATACCAGCCACTAGTATTTAGTTTTTAATTTAAAACTCAAATATAATATGAGAGTATCCTTATTCTGTCTGGATGTAATTAACAACAATAACAGACCATAAATGAGTGGGTAATTAATTATAATAAATAGTTGAAGAATAACCTATAAGAAATGATAAGTTTATAAAAAAGAGTACATTAAAAAAATATACTTTTGAAATTTTTTTGATATAATTTGGGTAGTTAAATGAAAATTTAAATTATCAGACTTCAAAATGGAAAAAATCTAAAAGTGGTGGTTATATAATAAGCCTCATATAAAAAAAGGAAAAAAAATCTACTAAGTAACTAAATTATTAAATATTAAGGTATTATTAATATTATTGAAAAACTTCTTTTACAATTATAATGAAATCTAAATGTGAAATTAATGGTGGGATAATAGTAAGACTATGTTGAAACACTTCAATTTATACATAATTTCAGCTATTTTCAGATAAAAAAATTGGTAAAATTTTATAATAACATCTAGTTTATAGTGATGCAATTTTATTTAGATCAAGAATAAATTTTTCTGAGGAAAAACTAATTAAATTGATATATGGCAATCTCCTTTCAAGAGATAGAATAATAATAAGAAATTAAAAAAATTATAATAAGTATTCTTAATCACCATTTTTGAAAAGTCTTTAGAAAAATTCATTATAATATATCATTCATTTATTACATCATATGGAGCTTCAACTTGAAGTAGTGATGGACAGCTTTGAACTTATGTTCTGAAAAACAAAAAGGTTAAAAAATATATTGTTATACTAATGAAAAAGCCAAAAAAAAAACTATTATAAATTAATAAAATAAAACTACATAATGTTTATTCTACTCTCATGATGCAAGGGTACTATGTATGAATTTCCACATGTTAAATATAAACCTGCTTTAAGGCTAGTTTACAGGTAGAGCTATAAAGTTTCGTTAATTTCTAAATATAACTTAAGCATTTTACTAATTATTTTTTTCTTGTTTTCTTTCCAAAGTTGTTAGAGTTGCATAATTAATACTGCTATCTTGATTGTAAGATATATAGTTTTTTTTTGAATACATGATTTATTGTTTCAAAAATTATATTATAAAGTTAAATCATTTATTTCATTTTCTAAAGCTTAATTTTCAAATACACTACTCCATTTTCTATTACTTAACAAATATATAAAATGTGATAGCAAAATTTTTAGAATTTTCTTTTTGAGAGGATCAAACTATATTGTGAAGATTTTTTTCTAAAAATTCTTGTACTCTAAAACCAAATAATTTTCTCCCTTAAGTAAGCCATTTCAAAAATATGAGAATATAAACAAGAATAGTAACTTATCTTATTTTTATTTTCTGTACTAAAATTTTTAGTTCAATCCCTTTTTTTATATGACATTAGTATAAAACCATGGTTAAATGCTACTATATAATTAATCTTTATTATATATATATATATATATATATATATATATATATATATGAAATATTTAGAAGGTTACCCTTTTTTATTTACTTGAATAAATGGCTCAATTATAATGTCCAACACTCATTTGTGTTTCCCAAACTCAATAAAAAATTTCTCATATGAAATATTAGCTTCTAATATAAGCAGTTTATCTATAGCTGATATTCAACATAAGATTTTCTTTTTAGATTCTGCTAAAATTTAACAAAAGGAGCAATCATGCATATGTGTATAAATGGTAACCATATGTTACTTGGAGGATTGTGAAATTCACTCATCAGAATATTTTAAGTATTAAAATAAATTGAGTTCATTGTTTTCTTGTATTTGAAACTAATTAAGAAATTATTCTAAAAATATATTTTAATGTGTATCATGCTTAAAAAGTTGGAAATATAATTTTTAGAAATTGTGAGTTTCTTATATGTGATACCAAGCTTTAGTTTACATTGTTTCAACTAGAATAGAATTTTGGTATCAGAAATTGAAATCAATGTACCATTATATGATTTAATTGTGTTCTACTTATAGAATGATTACATAACATTAAACATTATTTAAATCAAAAAGGTTTAAAATATATTTAGAATTTTACAAAATTTCAACATTTATTAATCTTTGATTTGAAAACCAACTATGATGTACACTCACTAGAAATAAGCAATCCCAATTTTAACATAATTTATCAATCCAAAAATATTGAGTCAATTAACATAAAAATATATATTATTTCAAAACCAAATCTCTAGATTTAAAATATGATGTTTTAATGTAAAATTGATACAAAACTTTAATGCAATGAACTCTCTTAAAAAATTCAAAAAAAGAATATCAAAACAAGTGATTTCTGAAAAAAAAACTACAAACTATTGTAGATAAAGCATAAAAATAAGTCATATTTTTTAAAAAAATGATCTAATAATATTTATTTTTGTTAAAAAAATCAAAAACATTGTTAAGCTTGTTTGTTATAATAATGTTAAAATCCACTAAACATTATCAAAAGGTGGCAAAATATGTCAAAAATATGTTGAATTTTGTGAGCTAAAAATCAACAGTCTTGTATCATTTCCTGTTGTGCTATGACTTTATTCCACCCTTTTTATCTGATTGTTCCAGTGTTAATTTGCTATGATCACTAGTTTTGAAGTTAAAATTTATAAATGTTCATTATATTTGATAATATGAAAAATAACTTAAACTATTATAACTACAAAATAAGATTTTGAAACTCCTTCTTTCAATAAATGATTGAAGAAATTTTCAGTTTATTTGAGTAATGATTTTAAGAATAACAAAAAATTTGAAATTCACAAGGACCTATTTTCAGGGAATATAATTATTTACTTGTGTAATGCATGAGCTACTTATAAATGATGTAAAACATCAGAAAATTAAGTTATAGTTATAAATCTACTGATTATAATGTCTCTGGAATATATATCTTCAATAAACCTTTTAAACTTATCTTAACCTACATACCACACAATAGAAAGTCATTATATTAAAAAAGGAAAAAATTCTATGATAATATCATAAAGAATAATAACCATGGATTGATATTCCATAAAAATGGCTAATAAAATTTTAAGAGAACATAAATCAGTGTTCTTTCATGAAAATATATCCTGTTTGTCTTTGCAATTTATTCCAAACAAATTTTTTGAAAGTTGATTCTATATATCTAATGCCAAAACCACTATTAAGTTCCCTCTAAGGCTTTTTAAGCAATTGTATATATATATATATTATTTATCAAAAATTGAAATAAAAAATAAAAAAAAATTTTTTTTACCTTTAATTATTTAAATATAGAGAATTTTCAGAATGCTTTGTGGTTACTTGTGAAGTTTAGAAGATTTGAAGTTGGATTTATGAGTTTTTAGAAGGGAAAATATTGTAAAATTCTTTCATAAATATTTATTTCATAGTTTCAAATGTTGAAATCTATAAACTAATGGGATTTAAAGTTATATTGAGATTTAAAATCTGTTTTCTACTCAAGTAAAATAAAATAAAATAATGATATCAAAATTGAATTTAAGTTTAAACTTTTGATATGCTCTATCTTCAATTTTATTGATAGTGCATAAAAAATATAATAATATTTTTTTCCTACATTACTTTTTACATAAAAGATAGTTTTATCATTTTATGCATTAAAGATTGCTTATATAAAATTAACATCTATTTCAACAGTTTATGACTATTAATCTATATAATAAATTTATTTAGAAGAAAAAATAACATCAGTATATACTGACTTTGAAATTATTTAATTTAAAATAGTTTACAGGTAGATAATGAAGGGTGATTTCATTTTTGAATATGAATTATAGAAGTCTTATTTTGCCAATTTTAATTCTTTTTGAGCTCAAATGTATCCACTAAAATTTATGTAAGAACAATAATTATTTTTATTGAAATTCACATGAGAAATTATGCCTATTATTCAAAATTAAACTTGCTCTAATGGTGTTTTTCAATCATTCTTTCTATTCATATCAATAAAAAACATTTCAATTTGCTGATGTTTTAGTTTTTGATATCCCGAAGGTTTATATCTCAGATGTACTATTAACAAAATTATTAAAAATATAATTTTTGAAATACATGATAAACTTGAAAGTGAGGGGGCATTAAATTTTTAAAAATAAATTCTAAACTCAGGATGGATAGTATTTTTTCTATTTTCACAAATGAAAAATTTTTTGTTTCAATAAATCCAGAAAAAAAATTTTGTTGTAAGCATACTATATTAGATTTATTTTGATTTTACATACTATATTTTCAAGATTTGTGTTTAATATTTCCAGTGAAATTAATGTTAATGTGAATTTTAAGTAAGCTTTAAGAAATTTAATAAATAGGCATATTGGATATGTAAAATAAAATTTTGCTCCAATCTTGAATGAACCCGGGATAAAAAATATCTTTAATAAGGTTTTTTTGGGTCGATTTTGATTTAATTAGGATTAAGTGAGGTTTAATAAAGGACAGATAAAAGGCTAACTTCATTACTAGTGACTTTTATCTCAAAATAGTTATAAAAATGTATCATTCTGGAATCAAGCTTCAATAAAGTTGACCTCAAAGAGAGATAATTTCTAGCAGCACAACACCATATTTACAAAGGTGTACAATACCTCAAGTATTTCTCATAATATAGCAAGGTAAGTAATCTACAAAATTCACATTTGAAACGAGGATTTATATTTTGAATTTGAAATTGAGAAATTGAATATTATTTTCCAATTTAAATATATATTAGTCATTTTACCAAAAGTATTCAGTAATCAGATTGAATTTTGATGGTATTTTATTGTAGATTAATCATTTTGAGGAGCCATTTACTCAAAATTACTGGTTTCAGTTCTGATATTCCATGTGAAATTTATTACAAATTTTTTTGAAAGTTAATAGTTGACATATTGGATATGCAAAAGCATATGTTAGATCAAAGTGAGCTCAAAGGGAGTTCAACTCATGATCAAATTAGGATTTCGCAAGATCAAACGGTGATCAATGTAGTTTTATCTTCAGCTCAATTTGTGACAAATCTCTGACTAAATGTAAGGCCAAACAATTTCCTCCATGGTGATGATTTGTGCATAATTCAGCCATAGATTTGTGGCTCACCGGAGTTTAAGCAAGGGGTATTGCTAGCAATACCCCCCCAAATTTTCTGTGGTGATAGAACATAAGTGAAATATATAAATTAAGAGGGAGGAACATGATATACATACAAAGTGGAGGTGTAGGATTTTGTATACTAGACATATTGATTAATGAATATTAAAAAAAATTATTCGATATCAAAAAATTATGATGTAATATGATGAATAATTATAAGAAACTCTATTCTAGAAAATTGAAGTTGATAATTTAATAGGATAAAAAATTGAATAAGATTAAAATTAAAGTGAGGATGAAAGAAACAGAAAACATAAAGAGGGGGATTTTAAATTATTTGAGCTTTTTTTAACATGTATTATTCATAGTGGGGTAAACTGAGTAACATGCTAAATCACAATCTGTTTATATTGAAGCAAAATTTTATGTAGCTAACAGAAAATACTAGTAATTCTTTGGGGACTTTTAGTGTGAAAAACAAATAATAACAAATTTATATCCCATATGCAAATTGCCACGGGTAAATACAAAATTTTTTAAATTAGAATTTACTCCCAAACAATGGATATACACTTAATTAGTATATTATATGAAAAAAAAGGATAATCCTTTATGAATATTTGTTAAATTTACTTTCAGATGAAAATGCCAGATTCACATATATACTGATATGCCTCATCAAACAAGAAATGAATTATAAATATAAAATTGGTAACATTAGAATTTAAGATAAGAATTTGTTTTTTAAGTGACAGGAGGAGTGTCAGGCTAGGGTGTGGGCACCGTGACCAAACCTTTGATAAACTTGGATACAACTAAGGGAAAAAAAAATTGAATAGTTTTATTTTGCAATATATCTTAGTCTGCACAAGATATTGCATTGTTGTCCCTAACTATACCAATATTGTTACTTTTCAAAAGTTATAGGACTACTAAGTTGATAAAATATTATTATGAATCACCAAATGAAATACCTTAAGCAACATTCAAAATTATTAAAATATTAATATTCAATTTGAAATTTGGATTAGCTAATTTTTCACAACTTACCACAGTTTTGATTAATATAATAAAACTTGAAAAAAATTGTTGAGATAACCTAGAAATGGGTGCAAGAAAATGATGAAACATATAACTTGAAACTTAACTCATACACTATTGATAAACTTCATGGATCCTGATTAATTTCTATCGAAATTAATTTTGTGACTAGCATATTGAATTTTAGCTATGACCAAGTACTGTAAGTGCCATGGTTTGTATTCAATATATTGGTGTTGAAATTAATTTTGATAGGAATCAACAAGTATCACATGGCACCATGCATGAAACACTGACAGAAACCATCAAATTTATGAGGCAATGAACCTCATAATTTCGATCGAAATTAATATAGACCCCTGCATATTGAATACAAGCCATTTCACATGGACTACACAGACATAGATAAAATTCAACATGCAATGCTTAAAATCAATTTTGATCGAAATTAACCAAGGCATTAAAACATCAATTTTTATATGGTGTACTTGATCAAACCAGTTTATCTAACTGCTTAGCTTACCTATACTTATAGGAATTTTATGCATAGTCCATGTCCATATTAATTTCAATCAAAATTAATGTTGACTAATACATAATGAATACATTCTATGCCACTTACACTTGCCAGGCATAGCCACCATTAAATATGCCAGTATCAAAAATTAATTTTTATCAAAATTAATGAGCATGATAATCATGAATTTCTGGAGTCAACTGCTTATTTTTATGCATGGTGCCTTGCCAACATTAATTTCGATCGAAATTACTTTTGATACTGGCATATTGCATGTATATATGCCTGGAAAGTGTAAGTGGCATAGTGTGTATTCATTATGTATTGGTCAACATTAATTTCGATCGAATTTAATGTTGACATTTGCATATTGAACCCAAGCCAGAAAACAACCCAGAAGATTCTTCATAAAACTTCCCATTAATTTCGATCGAAATTAAGGCTGACCATATACATATTGAATGGTAGTTATATCTGGTCTGAGTAAGCAGAGATTACTTATATTCAATATGTATTGGTCAACATTAATTTTGATCAAAATTAATGAGCATTTTGATGATGAACTTTTTCAGTCAGTTAGTTGTTTCAAAGCATAATGGCATGCCAACATTAATTTTGATCAAAATTAATGTTGAAATGATATAATGCTTTTTTGAATGACATGTAAAGGACGGCAAGTATTTTTAAGTATTGAAATTTACTATACATGTTGAGGGTAAATAAAAAATTTACATATCCATATTAATTTCTATAAAAATTAATGTTGACCAATACATAATAAATAGTAGATATGCCTGGCTAGTGTAAGTGGAATAGCTTTTTTTCAATCTGCACTTGGCAACATTAATTTCGATCGAAATTAAGGTTCATGATTATCATCAATTTATTCAGTCAGTTGCTTACTGTTTTGCATGGTAACATGTCAACATTAATTTTAATAAAAATTGAATTTGACATGCCACCAAGCATTTTTATGTAAGATGAAAAGTAGGGCACTCTATTCTTAAGTAAACACATTACAATGCATATTGAGCATGTAAATATCATTTACACATTAATATTAATTTCAATCAAAATTAATGTTGACCAATAAACATTGAACACAAGCTTTACAACTTACACACACCAGATATAACTACCATTCAATATGTATATGGTGCTCACTAATTTCGATCAAAATTAATGAGCAGTTTTATGAAGAATTTTTTGGGTCGTTTGCTGGTTTGGGTTCAATATGCAAATGTCAATATTAAATTCTATTGAAATTAATGTTGACCAATACGTAATGAATACACACTATGCCACTTACACTTTCCAGGAATAGACACCATGCAATATGCCAGTATCAAAAGTAATTTCGATCGAAATTAATGTTGGCAAGGCACCATGCATAAAAATAAGCAGTTGACTCCAGAAATTCATGATTATCATGCTCATTAATTTCGATCGAAATTAATTTTTGATACTGGCATATTTAATGGTAGCAATGCCTGGCAAATATAAGTGGCATAGCATGTATTCACTATGTATTGGTCAACATTAAATTCAATTGAAATTAATATGGATACATAAATGTGACATAAAGAAGTATGGACCATCAATTTGTTGAAAATACATTGTTATATCTCATACATTATTTGTTTTTCTTAAATAAAATGTTACTCTCTCTCAATATCACTTTATAACATTTACCAAGCTGCTTTGAAAAAAAACAGAATACATAAAATTCAATATAAGATAGCTATATTACACAGAAGATCACCGTTATACCTAAGTTATGATGATGTTGATGCTCTATTAATTGATTCCCGAATCTTTACCAGATCAATATCAGCTCCAACCCCAAGTGACTCACGTTCATTCACAGATAATCCTTGCAAAAATGTTGCTGAATAGCAATTCTTGGGGAGGTATTTGGGAACATTGAATATACCATTTTGTGCAACTGTCCTTTCTGATGACCGTGAATATGTTTTTAATGCTGATTTTTTTTGAGCTGGTGTATGGGCTAAGTCCTTTGTCATCTTATCCATTTTTTTAAACAAATCATTGAGTTCAGGATTTTGCCATCCAGGAATAGCTCGGATAGGTGCAGTTGGGGCTGGTGCTGGGCCTTCCTCGATATCAGAGATGCACCTAGTATCATGAAAAAGCACAACAAAACCTGGCACATCACTGCAGAGATCTCTTGCTAACTTGTAGCGTGCACTAGCAATCTGAATTCCAACTAAATCAGCTTCATAATAACAAAAAGCAAAGTAAAATAAAAAACTTACCTTGGTCCGATAACGTTTTACTTGTGCCCTTGCCCTCTTTTCAATCTTTTCTCTTGCTACCCTTTCCTCTTCTTGCCCAAACAACCTTATCATCTACTTCCCCTTATTAACTACCCATTTCTCAATAACACATTGAGTGAACTGAAGCTTTGACTGATCGATTGTATTCAAGGTGGTGAGCCATCTGGTACAGTGGTCGCATACTATGCTTCCCATGACTTGATTCCAAGTTGATTCTAAAAAATCACGGCAAGTCCAATCAAACGCGAATTTCTGAAAACCTTTTTCTTGCAATTCACGCTCTAAGTTTCTTTTGACAGAAAGTGGGATCGGTGCTCCTCCTTTTAGTCCTCGAGGCTCAGGTGCTGGAAAAAATTTGGGTAGTCGAATTTTGGATTGCAAGAAGGCTATAGAATTGGTTATCAGAAATTGTCGATCAGCTGCAGAATTGGCACGGTTAGAAGATTGGACTTGGGTTAGGACAGTTTGAATTGGCTCCAATCTTTCCAATTTTCAATCTCCAAAGGTGTTGGGCTCGCAGGATATTTTGATATTTGTGTTGGTCCCCCAAGACAATACTTCAGAAAGTGGTAAATATTTTTATTTAGACTGTCCGAGCTCCTGGGAACATCATTCCTTCTAACTAAGCCTCTTACAGCCCTTAACCCCCGTTCTCGCTCATGAGACTCTGCTGAATTGAGTCTGTGGTAATCACTGATACCCATAATGATTGAGGGATTCACTAACAATTCAAATAAGTTAATTAAATTGGTTATTTTTCAATAAAAGAATACACTACAAATTTGACTTACCTGCTCCACTTGTGCTTGCTCCTTGGTTAGGCTGAGCAGATGATGATTGGTCTCCGAAAAATTCCCTCAATACTTCACTAGCCCAATCTCTTCCTAGCTGATCAGCTTGCTGATTAGCACTTTCAGAAGCAGAAGGATGATTGGGATTAAAATTTCTCGGTTCTGAATGAGACTCTTGGCCTGGATTGGGATTAGGTGGTGGGTTAGGATTAGGTGGTACAGATTGAGATGCATCTGGAGGTGGATCAGCAGAGGGTGGTGGAGGAGTATTTCCAGTATTAGTATGTTGAGGCGGAAAACAATCAGAATCGGTTGGATCAACAGACATCCCTTCAAAATTATCATCCATAATGAACTGTAATAAAATAAAATAAAATAAAAATAATCAGTTGTTAAAATTTATACCTATCAAAGCTAAAGTAAAAAAAGATACTATGTATATAGTCTTGAAAACGTGTATGTTCTCTTGTCGAAAAATAAAGTGAATAATATATAGCTATCAGCTAAAGTTGGATGGTCAAACTATTTATAGTAGATGAATGAGCAAGAAGATCATTCATTAAGTAAAAATTTTATCATATTTCTCATTATCATGATTTTATTTCTTTCATTCTTACATTTAAGATAAAAATGACTCATTGAAAGCATGGGTTCTCTCGCAATATAAGCAACCAAAGTAATTGTTCACTGATTTATGATAAGGTAAGTTGGATGCATTGCATTTTTTAATCGAGCATTGAATTATTTCTTTCACCATTTACAAATATCACCAATCCTACAAATTTCCCCAATCCCAAATTAACACAAAGATGTTAGTCAACAGAAAATAAATTTGATTAATTTTTTCACTCACTACTGTCTGCAGTCCAATGGCAGTGACAACCTTGTCTTTGATTCCAAACATTCCTTTTTTGTGCTCGACAGTAGCTGCATGTCCAATTATTGCATCTTTCTTAATCACAATTTGAGTTGCTTTGGCTACTCTTACTAACCGACAATGCACTTGTGGGAAAAGCTCATAGGGATCCTTTGATGTTTCTTCTGGACGGAGCTCTTTGAAAGGACTTACTATTAAATATATTTGATCAATCTCTTCCTTTGATCTGAAAAGATCATCAATTTTCCCAAACTGGCTATCTTTTCCATAGTAGAATTCAATTGTTGAATTAGCAATGTGTCGATGGTAACTAGTAAACCTCTTTCCATGTATCAATATGCTTGCTACATTTTCAACTACCCGATCCCCACTTTTCTCCGATGGTGTCAAAGCCCATCTTGAAGTTTCTTTTCCCATTCGTGCCCTTACCCATTTAGTAAATAATGCCATACTTAGATGGATCCATTTGTTTTGTTTATCGAGATCAATATGGATTTTTTTAGTCTCACATTGATCATTATCTTCAGCTTCACCAAGATCTAATACCCTAGACTTCCGATACCAATGTTTGAGCATTGTTAGAGGTATCTCTCCTGTGGTAAATATTAATAAATTAGCACAGCTGAGTTTTTAAATCATTGCTTACAAAAATTACATACATGGATGGTGATTGTTTGGAATTTCAGATAATATATGATTCACCTGCTCTCCAGACCAAGTAGCTGTACCTGATGGTGGACCAAGACGCTTTATCATTTCAGGATAATGTTGAGTGATATGCAGATTTGGCTTTGCATTAATATTCTTCCAACCCTCTTCAAGGCACTCACGATACTCTAACAGAAATTGATCTAGATCTTTAAGCTCATTAGTCTGTATATTTTTTAATGTCAAAAAATTGGTGATCGAGCATAATGTTACAGGTGACTTGAGAAGATAATATTCTCTTGGTTTATCAGCTGAGGAAGCTGAAGATTCAGATTCTTCAAATTTTTCAAACCAAAGGGGTATAAGTGACAAAGGGAAGAAGAGAGTATACAGCATGTGCCATTCTGCTGCCTTGAGGGATCCTGCCTTTTTAGATCCTACTGATTTTGGAACTCGTGTTAGCCAGGAAGGTCTTCTTACTTGATCAATCATCTTCCATATAACCTGTAGCTCTGCTGCTGTGATTTGTGGATTACTACTACCTTCATTTTCTTTCTCCTTACCTTTCCTTTTATTTTCTTCATCTCTAGCTGTCTCATTTGATGAGTGAGATCCTTCACTCTGTGATATGCTAATGCTTCTTTTCCTTAAGTTATACAATGAATTCCTACTGTCACTGCTGTGAGACTGTATTGAGGCCACATCGCTATATGGAGGAATAAATTTGGAGCTGGATGACCTACTCTGGCTTCTTGATCGATTTGTTCCCAATCCTTCATTATCTAGTCCATGATGACTTGATGACTGTCTTGAACTCATACGTCTTTGCCACTTGTGCTGTCTTGTGTGTCCTGTATCATCATCATCATTATTCGTGGTGCTTAAGCTACTTCTACGTTTTTTCGAATGTTTGTGCAGTGAAGTATCAGAAAAGAAATCATCATCTTCTTCTCTTACATGCCAATTTTTATCCTTTTCCAGCTTTCTTTCTAGATCTTTTGCTGCATTTTGGATTTGAAAATAGCTTAGACTGTGATCTTTTAGGTTGCCAAGCATATGTGAATGCATAACATCAATTGAGCAATATTCAGTTGGACGCCAATATTCAAGGGTATTCAGCTCACTCCATCGTACCCCATGATTCTGAACAATTGATACACACTCCCAATGTGACTTAGAATTTTTCCACTTTGTTGCCCAGCACATATGATCCTCATGATTCCGTAATGAAAAATTTCCCACATTCTTTTCACTAATTTCATCTTTAGAGATATTACAGAAAGAGCAGAACATTTTTGCAGAGTGACTCGAAAAGCCAGCCAATTTTCGTATTGCAGGAATGTCACCTATCAAAGAGAACAATGCAACTCTTAATTTCCGGCCTCGTGGATAAAGATGTGTCTTTTCAATCAATATACCATCCCATAGAGTTTGTAGATCATTAACCAGTGGTTTTAGAAGGTGATTAAGCTGTTCACTTGTGGGTTCTGTTGGTCCGGGTATAATAGAATACATAAAAAGATTTTCCATTTTGTATCTATCTTCTTGAGGTAGGTTCATACACACCATCATAATATTGCCTACAGACTTCTGATGACCTCCAATCCTATTGCCACCAGGCCTAAACCAGTCAACATATAAAGTAAACATTAAGTTGCCTGAAGCTATCGTATATTCATCATCATTGCTATCCAGAGCTGGAGTGGTTATGGGAAAGTTTTTCCGAATTTAACCATCACAAACATCCTTCATCAAATCACACTCTACACGTTCTGCCACAGGGGTTTTCTTCTCAATCAGAAGCTCAAATTTGAACAGTTTGATCTTTTCCTTAAGCCAGTCGATAAAAGAATGGTGATTAAATGTTTTAAGAGATAAGTATTTTACATGTTCTTGATGTTCCTCCATCAAATACAGCCTTTCATCACATTTAAGTACAATTTGTCCTGCTCCAAACATTTTTAAATAGTGCTTTGATGATGAAAGAAACGGTTGATTGCAACATAGTATAGATGGTTGAGATTCAGAGTTATACTCATAAAGAGCAAAGCATTTAGGACAGCATGTTTTAGTGAAAAATGATTGATTGAGCTTTAATCGACTAAAAACTGTATCTATCGAGCGTGGGACCAGGTGGACAATGCTATCAGAATCCAGTATTCCACTATCACCTAGAAGTTTGAGCTTCTTAATTTCTTCATCCAAAAATTGTGTACAACCTTCTTTGCTCAAATGATGAATCAGAGAAAGCTTTGCTGCCTGCCACATAATTATTTGGCTATACCGTTCCCCAAGATTTGAGTTTCTAGAGACTGTTGAAGATAATTCTGCCCCCAATAGCAACTGCCCCTATGTAATAAATCATTGAAACATCATAAATACTTTAATTCTAACATTGAACTATAGATATACAGCTTACTGTTTTTGTGGAGCTGGAACTTCCAATGTTAAGAGGATTGTTGGAAGAAATAACCATCTGGGCCTTCCTATTTCTTTCCTCTTGATGTTTTGCATAAGAATTAGAGCTTTTGAAAGCCATACCAACTTCAAAGGACCCAGAAGAAGTTTGATACTTTCTATTGACACATCCAAGATCTTGACATTGACATACATGAAAAAATGGAGGCATTGTAATTGTGATAATTGTAGGAATAAGTTAGCTATTCAAAGTTACCGATTGAAGGTATTCCTTTTTTTGAAAGGCACTAGCTAATATAAGCTACATTTTTTTATCAAAAGAATATGATGGAATATGTGTTGAAATTATTTAAGTTTAAATGTTTAATTTTTAATCAGATAAATTATATATTAATTTAAAGTTATGCAGTCTACTTTATTTGTATTCTGTATACTCTCTGCATTTGTACAACAATGCATGCATGTTTATCAGAATATTTTCTATCATAGAAAAAATTCTGTTGTACGCACAAGCATCTTAATTATTTTTCTATCAAATGCCTTCTGAATTATATCTAACTACCCTATAATTATTTGATTTTGATAAAAATTCTTAGTTATGGACTATAAGAAAAGTAATCCATATTTTTAACATAATTTTTAAAAAATTACCCCAAAAATCAAAGTTAAACCCAAAAATAAGTTTAATATTTTGTAAAAAACAATCACAAACATATTTTTTTCAATTTGAAAATTGGTCTGTACTAGGTAGAATTTTCTATAAAGAAAAAATCAAAAATACTCAAATAATAGATGCTACAAAAGTGTAAACCTTAAAGCATTACAAAAAAGCTGAAACCTTGTATAACTTTTCATACATAAATGTGATGAAGTGACACTCTAGTCTATTTATTCAGGTTGAAAAAAATTACTCAATAGAATATGTATTACTATCATATTGGACCAAAAATAATTTTTTGGTAATCAAAAAATGAACATAGCCTCACATTTAACAAATTACTTTTGTGGAAGAATTTTTTGAAAAGAAAAAAAAATCCGTTTCTTAAATGAGTCTGCTTTTATCACATAATCATTCTCTTTATTTTATACCATTCCTTTTGAGTTCAAGTTGCATATAAAAATATAATTTATGCATATTATAATTCCATAAAGTCGAAATATTTCTTATTCTTAATTTTTGTGATATTTCTCCTTAAATCAACTTTGATCATAAAGTTTTGGAGCTCAACAATTTATCCTTCCTCTTTGTTTAATTTAATTAAACACTTTCTTAATCTAATTATTTATGAACCCTAGTAGCTCTTACTTTCCTCATGGAAACCTGCCCACAAACACAAGAACACTTAATAGAATTTTTAATGAGACTTTGCCTCCATTCAATTCTCACTTTTGTAGATCTATACACAATTTTTGTCGTTCACTTTTGGATATGTCACCAGAATCAAATGGATGGAAACAAAACCCTACTGAAGAGCAATCAGACAGATTTTCATCATTCGACATGAATTCTTGCAACATTGCCTTTGAACTACCTCATCCAGAATCAAATTCAGCAGTTTCGGAAAAGTTTCCACCAATTTCCCGTGAATCTTTTATTGAGCACCTTCGCATGTGTGGTTTCCCAGGATCAACTTTCGCTTGGAACCTAGATTGGTTTGACAAATGAAACCAGGTCTTGGCAAATATTCTCATTAAACACTGGGAAAATGCTTTAAAAACCAATAATTTGATTGCATATCCAATTGACTCAACTCAAATTAGCTTCTCAAATCAAATAGGAGTTCTTCACCGTTGGTTTTTAGTTCATTCTGATAAATTAAGACTTGGGAAGGATTCTCATAGCTCTCAAGAAATAATCAAAGTGAGAAAGCATAAATATAGAATAAAAAAAAGTATGAAAATCCCTTTTTTTCAACCGTTTTTATTTATGACCTTTATTTCAAATAACAAAGATTCTTAGAATTCAGTTAACCGAACTAAACTTCTTAAAAAACTTCCACATTGTGAAACTTATCACAACCTTTTCACAAACATCAAGTGTTGTTCAGACACCGAAATTGATAATGATGGATCGTTAAGACGTATCTTAATGCAATGGAGGTCTGAAGATTTTTCTAAAGTTGCACAATATCTTGACCAACAAAACTTTGATATTCAAGATAATTCAACCTACTCTGGAAGTGTGCTAAAGGACTTGGCCTTGTACAAAAGAATCAGTTGGGTTTCAACATTATCCCCTAACCTTAATCCTTCTCATGTCCCCCGGGGTTTGCCGAATGACTGTTATTCTCCCTTATATCTTGCATCTCTAAATCCTCAACAACTCAGACTTTTAAATCCTCAAAATCCCATAAATTTACCTGCTCTCCTTGAAATTCTTTCTTCCTCTAATGTGAGTGATTGACAAACTCCCTTAATAATAGGTTTGCACACTCATACTCCTCATTTCCACTGTTTGGGACACTTAGCCTTGAAAACAAAAACATAATTTTAATGATTACTATTATCATTAAAATTTATAGAAATGAAATTTGGCTTACATTGTTAGCTCCATTTTTTTCCTTTGAATCTTATACATGCTGAATTCTATACTTCCTTGTACAAAATAATTCAAAACATTTACTTCATTTTGCTGCCCCATTCTATACAGCTGATCAACAGCCTGTTGCTCAACTGCTGGATTCCAATTTGGCTCCTATTTCAACATTGAACATATAAAAAATTTAATATTTTTGTTCTTAATATGAAATAAAAGACATTGAGCTCACCATTATATATACATTTTGAGCACACCTGAGATCTATACCCACTCCTGCAGCCTGAATCTTTCCAACCAAAACTTGGCAATTTTTATTAAAATGGAATTCATGCATATTTTTGTCTCGCTTTGTCCTGCTGAGTTCACCCATAAGCTGGGTATACCTAATATTGTGGTCATCTAAAGCCATTTTTATTCTATTTTGAAATATTAGAAAATTGTTTTTAATAAGCCAACACAATTTTGTAAAACAATTCATTATAGAATCACTTACATCTGCAAAAAGTCTGCAAAGTTGGAGAATATAACAGCTTTTGGAAAATTTATATCCCTTTCACCAGACAAAAAGTTTTTTAAGTGGCCTATAAGATGACAAATCTTTGCGGAATGCTGCCAGGTGAAATCAAAAGTTGGAGTTTCATCCAGATTTTTGTAGATTGGATGGTTGCAGAATTTTCTTAAAATCATCAGCTCTCTTAGAAACTCAGATGAGTCCCAAGGGAAGTCAGTGCTTCTGGAGGGCCCATATCGCTCAGTGAATCCTTCTTGAAGCACATCAAGTTTAGACCTCCATGGATCTGCTAATTGAACCAATATCCCCCTTTGAATCTTTTTTGGAAGGGAAAAAATTGCATCCTTTGTTCTACGTAGGCTTATGACTTTCATTAAGTGATTGATTGATTTAATAGAATTAGCCTTTCCTTTTTGCAAACCTGGAAAAAGGAAATTCTTCCATAACCAGTCTTCTTGCCAATTTTTGATTCTAAGAAAAAATATGAGACTTTGAAGGTCAGTGGGCCTGTTCTGAAGTGGAGTTCCAGTCAAGCATAGTCGGTGTTGGGATTCCAAGTCAAATATTGTTTGAGCCCTCTGTGAGTAAGGATTTTTAATGTAACTAAAAGAATATTTATAAAAATTAAGTTTTAAGTTTTAGATATAGAAATGGGCACTAACTGAGCTTCATCTAAAACAACTCTATACCAAAAGAGCATTTTAGTCACCGGTATCTTTTTTTGGCTTTGATTTTTTGACATCGTTGGGCTAGCTATTTCATAGGTCGTTAAAACAATAGCAGTGTCCTGTAGCTCATTGACATTAGTATTTTGACAATCCTTCCCATAAAGAACCTTGAAAGGAAGCGCATTATCTTCAAAGTGCACACTTATTTCATTGATCCAATTCGA
Organism: Hemileia vastatrix; assembly: GCA_030280995.1. Taxonomy (NCBI): domain Eukaryota; kingdom Fungi; phylum Basidiomycota; class Pucciniomycetes; order Pucciniales; family Zaghouaniaceae; genus Hemileia; species Hemileia vastatrix. Next base: position 24,287,962 of record JASXTE010000016.1, on the reverse strand, counting down.
TAGTGTTGCCAGGGGGCATATAATCAGTGTGGCTGAACTCCGATTAATACCTTCTTGATTTTCTGATACCTGGAATTGTCTTGCTTCACCTTGAGTTGCACCTATAAGAGAAAGAGTTGAAAGTGTCTTTCCCAAACCCATATCATCAGCAAGTATTGACCCGTTTCCTTCAGGTGTTAATTGATTGTTAGGAAACTGATCTTTATAGTCATTGAATCCAGTTCTAAGCCAATGGTTGTCCTGGTTCCTCCACATGATATCCAACTTTTCCTTTAACATTCGTTCATTGTAAATCATAAAATTTATTGCTTGAAGTTGATGTGTTTTGAGAACTGTTTTGATTCCTCGGATATGTTGATCAGCTTTCCAATCTTGAGTACTCTGAGATATTTGGAAAGAGCCTTCAAAAATTACATGCGGGATATTAAAAAAGATAGTGGAGTCGTAGTTCAGGATTGGACATAAATCGATTTGTGCAGAAGAAAATGCTTCTTTAGCAAGACTGATTAGTGTACTTGAAGAAAAGAGGCATCCCCAAAGTTGATACTGATTACCAAAAACTGGAACCAAGTAAGCATGAAAATGGAAAGGCTTCATAGGATTCAAGGCACTTCTTTGGTTTAAATGGTGAGATCCAGAGCCAATGTCACCCAATAGTGGTCCAATGTGCTGACTCTGCACTTGAGAAAGATTACCGACAAGGGTTGGTTTTCTTTCTTCAAATAGTCCAAAAATATGAACATTCGAATGGCCTCGCTGTAAAATCGTGGGGGTCAGTGAGTTTTGAAATCTTGAAATTACATTCATATAAATTTGATCGATTGTTATTGAGAACTGTCCAACACATCTGAGACTTGACATATTAAGTAAGAATAGTATCTGAAGATAGTGGTTGTTAAAAGATGAATTGAAGCAAAAAATGAAGAATCAGTTTTGAATAAAACAACAAAATAACTTTTTAGCATATGCTATGCTAAGCTCATAATTCTTTCACATGTATTATTGTTATCTTTTTAATAAATATTGGAAGTAAATCAATGATAACTGAAATGAATAATATGGCTTAAAAATAAATCTTGAGCCTATAGAGTAAATTTTGGTTTGTGGAGGAAGAAAAATTTTCTCAATAAAAATGTGCTTTATTGTTACATTATAATCACAAAATAGAATAATTTCACTCTTATTGCACTTATTTATGTTTCTGTCTAATAGTAAAATGCTTTAGATGTCAGTTCAAAATCCAAATTGAAACTACTACCTAGAACGATGTCTTGATACTAACATACTTTTTGTAAGTCTTTGGACAGACACTTATGGTGATCTCAATAATATTAAAATTGATTTGAATTGTATTTTTTATCAAATATCTATGTAGTCTATTGTAATAATTGAGATACTACAGTTTAACCTTCTGTTACCAACTTGGCAAGAAAATATATGTAGATATTCTTAGAACGAATATCAAATTTTGCTTTCCACAAGATGGGAAAGTGAATATTATGATATGTTAATTGATATGTTCAAGCTTTGCTCAATCTGTGCTCAGCTCAAAATCAAAGTAATCACCAAGCTCCAAGAAACCTGTGATTGAGTTTGGTTGAACCTAGGTCTAACTGATTACCAAATCTTTGTCCAATTAATTTAAATCTGGTTTCACAATGAGCTCCCAACAGCCTTACAACAGCTTTCCAACCACTTCCCAACATTTTTAAATGAGGGGTATTGCTAGCAATACCCCCCCAAATTTTCTGTGGTGATTGAAGGGGATATCCTCCTTAAAAAGAATGAATCTCAAGCGGTTTAGGGCAACTCCAGTCCTTAAGAGATGGAGGTTCTGTGCACTGGGAGAGATAAGATAGTTTTCTTTGCACACAAGTAAACTATCTACTAGTTTTTTGACTTCGAACTAGTACCTTCTCTTTCCTTAAACTTTACACAATCTTCCAGCTTGTGCTTACCCCCACAATACATACATTGCCCATTATCTTCTTGTCTCTTCCTCTTAGCTTCTTTAAGTTCCCCTTTACGATCCAGTACTTTACTGATATTGCCTGGGGTCGAGTTTTTTGGTAAAGGTTTTTCCTTTCCCATATTCGATTTGGATTGAGTCAAGGAGGATTGAGTTGGCCGTGGGTGTGAAGAAGGTCCCAATTTAAAATTTAATCCTTGAGATTTGTTGGCGTATCAGCAATGTTGTAGCCATCCTTGGTAAACACTGTCAAGTTCAAGGGTTCAATCCATTAAATCTGTTAAAGTAATCATCTTATGACTGTGAAGATTTAATTGATCCAGAATCCTCGAAGGAAGTCCTTTTTTGAAATGATACTTGAGTGCAGCATCATTCCAACCTACTTGAGTTTGAAGTGCTCTGAAGTTTGAGATGTATTTAGAAATTTTTTCCATTATCACTCTTGCGAAGGAAGTCCAGTTAAATTTCCGTGTTTTCAGTTTCATTAGGGTCACCAAACAACGTAAAAAGTTGGTCTTCAAATTTTTCCCAATTATTGATGAGTAAGTGGGTCTCTGTCGAAGAGAGCATGAGAATATAAGGTTTGAAACTCTTTGCTGCCTTTCCGGCTAGCAATGAAGAAGCGTAAAAAACCTTTTATTGTTCATTATTAAAGGTTTGAGGGTCATTGCAAAACAGAATTTTGCATGATTGCAAGAAGGGTCGCAATCTGTCTGGATGTTCTCCATCAAATTTTTCAGGAGATTTCATGGAAGGAGTTTTAAATTTTTATCCCTCTGAAGACGTTGGATTTGAAAGGGTCTTCATGAAAAGTATCATGAAATCTTCCAGAGAATTAAATGGTCCAGGTTCTGAAGGTTGACCAGAAGGGTGTGTAGCAGGGGAAGATGGTGCCTCGTGCAATGTATCCTCTCCTTCTTCATCATCACTAGAATCATCAAAATCTTGTGGGATGTCTTCTACAGATTGGACTGAATGTTGCCGGTCACTAAGGTTGAGAGGTTCCAAGGAGTGAGTGTGGGGAACAGGCCATGTGGCTGTTAGCCTGCCTCTGGTGCGAGCTTTAGTAGTAGCTCCCGTAGGAGGAGTGCATTGAAAATGTGCAATTTTATGAATTTAGAAAAAACCTGAAAAAGGACGTAGTAGTGCAAAGAATGAGAACTACAGAGAATTAAATTATACTCTCACCGGACGACCTACTCACAAGGTCGAGGGTGTTCCTGAAAGTGAGATGAGGAGTTTAGGGACTTCTTTGAAGCACAGAGGCATTGTTCGAGGAAGTGATTCAAAGATGTCTCGAAGAAAGAACTAATGCTTTGAGTTATATTTGAGAAGAATCTTAATATATTTTAAGGTAATACTAATATTCTTAGAATCTCACAAAGGTTTGTATCACTCAGCAATCAAATATTTAAATTTAGAAATGATTATTGAGGGAAAAAGGGAAATGTATAATAATAATGATTTAGCTTTCAGTTTTTTCCACTATTAAATATAAATATGTTTTATAATTTAATTCTAAAGAAACATTGAGCCAAAATTCAACCCCTTTTATATCTATTACTCCTACTCGCATTGACCTCATACCCATTCATCATTCCGCACACCACAGACCACCAAAATTACACCCGTTACACTTGGACCCTCATCACTAACATCCGTTAACCCTTTAATCCTCCACTAATCATTCCGTCCATACTCACTACCCCTTTTTAATGACCCACATATATTTAATGAAACCTTTAACGGAATATTGTATTGACTATTGCGCTGTGCTTCGCTTATCGAAGAAAAGTCTAAGAAAACTTTTGAGAATTGACTAATTTAGATTTAAAGTTTAGATTAGCGCAGTTGAATAGTGAGTACACAAAGGGAAGTTGCCGTTGTAAGGTAGAATCAATTTCTGCGCTTGGAGTATGGATTTAGACCTCTATTTAATTGATTTAATGAGCTGCTTTTTCCTTGAGTTTCACGTGGCGCGTGACATCTGGAGGTAAAAAAGGAGGTTCAGGGATTTCTGTTAAAGGCTGCTCTGATGAAGACACTTCTAAATGAAGAAAGTAAGATTCCTGATATAGGTGTTTTGAAGAAGGCTATTCTGAGGCATCTTGAAAACCTTGTTTCTAAAGATGTAAAATCTTAAAATGAAAATTTAATGGATGGAAAAGTTCAGGAAGAAGTGGCAGAAAATTCAGCTACAGTGGAAATTTTGGAATCACCCAATTCAGGAGATGATGATGTTTGTGATGTTACAGAAATTTTTATTTATTGAACAGATGATGTCAATGAATCTCAGGAATGTGCTTCATTTTATGTTTTGGATATGTAAACACAGGATGATCAGTGTATCTTTTCAAATGTGGATGAGCTCTGTGGGAAGGAAAAATTGAATGTTCATGATTATATGGTTTCTTCATGTTTAGAAAAGGGATTTTTGGATGAAGATGTTTCTTTAAGATCTGTTGATAGTCAGCAAGAGTCTGTGTTGGATCTTTTGCTCTTGGAGGATGATTCTTTTCTGGGTGCTCCTTTAAGTTAAGAAGATGAATGCTTGGAGGAGGATGTTAATTTTGATGTTATGGACTCTATTCCGTAGGATCTTTTGGATTATCAGAGTAATACTGAACTCAATGATTTGAAGCCTCATAAAAATATTCTCAGTTTCTTCTTTCAAGTTCAGATATGGAAGAAGTGGTGACAATCTCTCTATAGAAAGTTTGGATCTTCAGAGTGATTATGTTCTGGATGTATGTTTGTTGGAGAAATATAATTCCAAGCTGGTTTCCTCAAGATCAGAAGATGGTTGCTTGGGGGAAGATGATTCTTTTAGTGTTCCAGGTCCTATTTTGGAGATTTTTTTTAAACTTCAGAATAATTTTGTGATTGATTATTTGGAGTTAGAGACAGTAAACTCTCAGCTTTTTTCCTCAACTGGAGAAGGTTTTTTATGAAAGAAGGATAAAATTTTTGATGCTTTAGACTGCTCTTTTTCAAAGGATATAGGGTGTATGGACACTGGAAATGGAATTGAGGGTAAATTCAGTGTATGGAGAAGGATGGGGATTTTGTTTGGAGGTCTGATTATGGGATATCAGAATTTGAAGAGGGGCTTAACTTTTTGCAGCCCTAGGGGTAAACATATTGGTTTCAACCTGGGGATTCCAAGAATCTGATTCCTCCAAAATGAGGACAAACTACGTAATTTTTTTGGTTTTTTTTAATTTGGTCTCTATGTTTTTGGTCAGAATTTTCTTTGTTTTGTCCAATTCTTATCAGTCTCTCCAATTCAAGTCACTATATATAAATATAAAAAAAAATCTTAGTATAATGAAGATGGAAGAAAAAAAGTATTCTAGTGAAGATGGATATTTTATTTAAAATAAAATGAAGATAAAAATGATAATCATTTGTTTTATCTAACCTCCAGCATGAGGTTAAACTGAAAAATTCTTTGTTCCTAAAGTGTATTTTTGGCTTTCAAGAATTTCAACAGTTTTTTAATGGGTTTTGTTTTTTGTGGGAGAACATTTGTGTTGAAAAAAAACTTTTTTAGAAGGAAACCAAGGGTGGGGCTTCTAGATTCGATTTTGAAAAGTGTGGGGGTAACTGATGGGCTGGCTGCTCTGTAGAACATTTACCCGTGACTGTCTGTTTCCAACCCCTTCACTTAATTTGGTTGAACCCCACTATTAGTTTCTCTTCACAGGTTTTAGTCCTCTATAAATTAAAAATTGACATTCTTTTGCTATTCAAGTGCTGGACTCTTCATGCTTATTGGTTGTGGTTTATTGTGTTGGATTTTGTATTTTTGTTAGAAGGTACCCAGGAGGGGCTTCTAGATTCAATTTTGGAAAGTGTGGGGGTAAATGATCAGATGGCTGCTCTGTAGAACAGTTACCCCATAATGTCTGTCTCAAATATTTTATTTGTACTAGTTGAATCCTATTTCTGGTTCTTGTTATTCAGGTTTCAAGTTCACTATGACTTTAAACTGGCTTGGAAGCGGCGTCTTTGGTCTTTTTGTATTGGTGGTGGATCACTTGTGGTCTCCCATCATTTTTATATATTTGAGGGAGCCCACCCAGTGATCATTTCCTTGGACTGGACTTTCTATGGAGCTGGATTTTTTTTCTTTTTCTTTCTTTGAATTTTGTGTCTATGGTTGTGTTAGATAGAAGTTTTAGATTATTTTCTTTTTTTCTCTTTTTTTATTTAAATTTTTTATGGGGGTTATTAGGATTTATAGAGGTGAAAAATCACAATATTATATTCTTTGGTGACACTATATTAGGGTCACCTGGATTTGGGCAAGCATTGGTGGGGAAAGGCTCATCAGTTGGCCGGGCAATGCTATTTTCTTTTTTTTATCCTTATCTCATTTTTTTATTATTTACTTTATTTTCTATTCATTTCATCTTATCTTTCTTGATATTATTTTTCTTATTAATCTATTTATTTATTTTTTATCTCAATTCATTTAAAATTATTTGATGGTGTATACACATCAAGGTGCACTTGGATGTGGGTAAGGTATCAGGGGAAAAGCTCATCAATTGACTGGGGGATACTATTTTCAATTATAAATTATTTCATCTTATCATTATTCATTTCATTTTAATTTCTCAGATCTCATATTTTGTTGGGCAATTTTATTTAATTATTATCAAGTATTTTTTAGTATGTTATTAGTTTAAGTAACAATCAGTAAATAAATTAAAATAATGTATAATAACAATAAAAATAAAAATAAATAAAAATAAAAATAAAATAAAATAAAATAAATAAATATATATATATATATAAATCTGCTAATTATTATTGTTCTCTCTATTTAGTGAATTATTAATTTCTTTTTTTATTTAATGTTGGGAAGAAGAAGCCTCTGGAGGTTGGTCCGGATTATGTTGGCAATTTTTTTTGTTGGGATTGGAGGAAGAACTGTGTTCCTTGTGGTGTAGGTGGCTGGAAAGAGTATATGGATTGTAATGGTCAGGAACCAGATAAGAAGGTAGTTTTTGGGTAGAAGTAGAAGAGGCTGGGATGGAGTGTTGGAAGGTGTGCTTAATTATTCTAGACATCTTCAAGTGGTCATCAAAAAGTTTTTTCCTCAGATTTTACTCAAATTCATTCAATGGAGCATGAAGAGAAAAGCACTTAAGAATGTTAGAACACATCATACTTAGGTGTTGTTTCATATTGGTGTAATCTAGTGTCAATGTGGCTTTAAGAGGTTGGCCAATCCCAATTTCAGTTTTGGGAGGCATGGTTCCAACTAAAAAGAAGAATTGGATCAGTAATTTTTTTCTGTTGAATGAATTGGATGTATTATTTTTGTACTTACAGATTGGAACTCATCAAATTTGTAAGCGGCCAGAGTCTGGACTGTTGAAGGATGTTGAATGGATGTAGTAGGAGAATCAACCAGATGGAGGTATGGATTTTCATGGTCACCTCTAGATGGTGTTGAGAATATGGACTAGAAGAAGGACATTCCTGTGGCCTTGTTGGAGCAGCAGGGCTGTTGTTGTTGTTTTTGATATTTTTGCTTGGCACAGTTTGGTTGGATACTGGTGGTGGAGTACCAGTGTTTTTGTAGGATGGACCAGGAGAAGGTTATCTGGAAGATGATGGGATCTTCTAGATGAAGATCTGGAAGAAATGGAACTTTCAGATGAGTAATTGGCTGGCAGAGGAGAGGTGTAGCTAATTCTTATTGTTTTAGGAGGTAGATTTTTGTCTGGGAGAAGTGTTTGGTGCTCTGGTATCTTCTTGAGGTCCTCTGTCAGGTCTTCTAGAAGTTTTGAAATTTTTGGCATTTTTTGATGAAGAAATTGTTGGGAACATTGCTCTGGAAGCACTTGGAGGTTGATGTGTGGTGTTATTGGTGTTTGCTGGCAGAATTTGATTGTTTTCCAGCTAATATTGAAGGTTTTGAGCCTGATTTTTGCTTCCTAGCAAGGCAAGCCGGCAGCCCAACATTGAGTGGGCCACCTGGATGCTGTCTAGAAGCCTGGGAGCTGATTTTGAAGCTGTTTTAGTTGAATTCTCTGAGATAAAGGCTGTTTTTTGAGATGATAAAGCAGGTCTTTTGAAGAGTGTTTTGGGGACAGAGCAGCTTGATCTTCTGGATGGAGCTGAAGACAGAGAAGAAGAAGCAGGACCAAGTTCAGAGGACCTGGTAGGAGATCTTGATTTGTTTTTGTGTGAAGTTGAAGGTGGCAGTATAGGATAATTGGTATCACTGTCACATTTTTTTCTTTTGGAGTTTCAAGAATCACATGACCTGTTGTAGAGTTTAGCTTCAGGAGTTGGAAAAGTAAAAGTGCAAGGTCTGCACATGTGGAAACACTGTTTTCAAGCATATTCCTTAGGATCAGTGAAGCAAAAAAGATCTGAATCAAAAGAAGGATATCCAGATATGCTCTGTGATGAGACAACAATAAAGAGAAAAGAGATAAAAGAAAATTTTTTATCAATGATGGGTAGATGGTGAAGAGAAAGTGGAAGTTCAGTAGGTCGGTTGCAGACCATTGTGCATAGAATTGGATCTGTCTTTTTATGAAAAGTGTGGAAAGTCCATCAAAACTTTACACTGAAAACTGTGGTCAGTCCATCAAGACTTTAAACTGAAAAATGGTATATTCCCCCAAGACTATAAACTAAGAATTTTTGATGGTTGTGTCCTTCAGGACTATAAACTCATAATGTGATTTTGGTGTGATTATCGCAGAGGGCATTGAAAGGGTGAGTCTATGAATTTAGTTAAGTCAAGTGTGGGGGTAACTGATGAGCTGCCTGCTTTGTAGAACAGTTACCCCGGAATGTTAGTTTGTTTCTTTAGTCTTGAATTGTTTGATCTCTGGTTTTGTCTTTATGATTTAGGTTTTGAGTCCCCCAAGACTATAAGCTGAGGGTTTTTAGTCCCCCAAGACTTTAAAATGGGGGCTGTTAGTCCCCCAAGACTATAATATGGGGGCTGTTAGTTCCCCAAGACTTTAAACAGAGGATGAGTCCCCCAAGACTGTAAACTGAGGAATTTAATATGATTGGATACATTCAGGAAGTCTGGAGAGTGGTCAAGAATTTCATTTTTAAGTCAAAAAAGTTCAATCAAGAGTCAAGTGGCAGAAGAGAACCAGACAGACCAAGCATGGTGGAAGTGGTCTCTGTAGTGGTGTTGGAACTCTTCTTTGAAGGGTGTAGTTTGTTTACTAATCTGGGTATGAGGATGAATGGCCTGGATTTTTTGGTACTGGTAGAAGATGGACCAGGTTGAGGTGGGGGTGAAGCTGTTGAAGATGGTATTGGACCACATCTGAAACAAGTCTTCTTTCTGGATAAGCAGACATCACAGGAGTCTCTGTATAGATTAGCTGGTGGTGTGAAGGTGCAGATTAGATGTTTTCAATGCAGTATTGGCAAGGGCCCATGTCAGAGGTAGATTTTGAAAGAAAGCTGAACATGGTGAATGTGATGAAGGAGAATGTGGACATTCTCAATTAGAGGGAGGATGTGGTCTTCCAAAATTGGAAGAGGCCATTGTTGGCCTGTTTGGTGTTGCTTTTGTATGTCTTAATTGGCATTTGTCAAATAACTACTAGTTATTTTTGTTATATTCATTAAATATTAGGTCTATGGGTATGAGAATACCACCATTGAATAGCCACAGGCTATCTCTATATTTTATGTCTTGATGACATTTTTCATATTCTAAATTTTAAGGGGTCATTTCCTCATTTTTCATTTTTAAAAGATGGCTGTTTAATTTTGTTTTTCATATTTTACGTTGTGGAATTCCAAATCAGGGTAGGCCACTTAGTTGAAAACTTGATTTGAACTTGGTTAGAAGAAAATCATGGTGTTACCAGGTGTTAATTTGGTTGAAGGGAGTTAACTGGATTTTTTTTGGGTTGATTTTTGTTGTTTTGGAATGGTTATATGTGGTATTTCTTTTGTGATTTGATGGCTTTATGGATTTTTATTTTTGGTGAATGAAGTGTGCTCTTTGAATGGCCATTTTTTTCTGGTGTGTGTGCTTTGGTGCTCTCTGGATTGCTCCATTGATTTTCCTGTGCAAAAGCAAAGTCACTGTGGCAACGTTGGTCATTATGGCAAAGTTTGGTCACTGCAGAAAAGTCTGGGCACTGTGGTAAAGTTTGTCACTGTAGAAAAGTCTGATCAGCAGTGCAAAGTTTGGTCAATGCCAAAAAGTCTGGGCACTGTGGCAAAGTTTGGTCACTGTAGAAAAGTCTGATCACCAGTGCAAAGTTTGGTCACTGCAGAATATTCTGGCTATTGTGGCAAAATTTGGTTAGAAAGTTATTATGCTTACTAGATCACAAGTTTATTGTAGATCTTATGCATGTAGGGTATTTTTGGAAAGGTCTGTAGCAGGAAAATAATAGAGGGGGGATAATCTTAGTCTTCTAGATGTTTTTGTCTTTTTAGTTTTGATAATAAGGGTCTTTTTAATTATTAAAAATATTTAACATATCACAACAATTATAATAAAAAATATCAACATATAGGGTACCATTGGAAAACTCTTATCCTGGGTGACTCAAAATTATTACTTTTATTATAAAATTCATAAAATAAAAATAAAATAAAATAAAGTACACTCTTTAATTTGGGTGGGAAACTGGATAAACCTGGGGCAGTCCTTTAATAAGGCACCTTTGAACAGGTCATTCCAAGGGCAGTTTCTGGAGTAATTTACTGTACTTTTCAGTCTCTGGGGCAAGTGTTGCGGCTTGTTCTAAGTATTTTCTGTGACTGGTATCAGTTTAATCTGGTACTAGGTATTTTGTTGGCTGGTGTAACCCTTGGCTGCACTTAGATTTGTCTTTATTATAGGTTTTCAATTCATTTAAACTCTAACTCTCAGAATTTCAACTCATCCAACTCTTCAAGCAGATCTTTAAGCTTAGTTCAATGAATCTTAATTTTACTTAGAGGGACAGGGATTTATTTTTGTCATTCCAACTCCCTTGGATTCTGCCTGCAGCAAGGCAACTGTAAGAGTCTACTTTACATTTTTGGCGCCCAACATGGGGTTTTGAATTCTCTAGCTTCTGAAGAAACTTACTTGTTGGACTTCTGGATTTTGGTTTTCTGGTTGTTGGATTTTGATTGGTTGGTGTTTTGGTGATTCTGGTAAATGGATGAGCTAGTACACGATCTGTGGTTGTAGGGATCTAGGTATAGGGCTGAACCCTTTCTAGATCTGTTGTTTTTGTTTATATTTGTTAATATATCCTAGTATTGGGCTGAATCCTTGTAGGATATTTTTTGTTGTCCGGTAAAGTGCTGAAACCTTGCAGATTTTTATTGGTTTCTGGTGCTATTTGTGATGTCTCCTGGTATTGGATCTGGTGTTTTGGCTGCTGGTGTACCTGCTAGGGCATCAGTAAGGATTGTATCTTGGGATGGGCCCAAGTTTCTGGTGATGATTTGGATGGGTTTTTATATAGTTATGAAACTGCTGCTGGATTGGATGGAGCTTTAACTTTGGGTATGGTGAAGCAGATTAGGTTTTTTATGGGAGACAGAGAGGTGAAATCGGAGGTTATTGCTATGGATGGATATAAAGGTCAAGATTGGGGAAAGCTGAAGTTGGAAATGCAAAAGAGGTGGCCAAAGGTTTGTTCATTGGAGAATCTGAAGGATATAGCTAGTAAATGTGAATCAAAAGGTTGTGTAACATCTCTTGTTCAGTATCATCAGTTTAATGTTGAATTCCAGGTGGTTTTGGATTATTTGTTGGAGTATGAAATTTTATATGGAGATAATGTATCAAAGTATGTTTTTTGGGATGCTATGGGGGAAAAGGTTAAGAAAGATGTTTTGATGTTGCTTGTTAATGCTAATTTGATGAAGAATCTCCTAAATGGAGAAACTATGATTCCTGGTATGGATGTTCTAAAGAAGTTTTTTTTGGAACATCTGGATAATCATAATTTTGTTGATTTTGACTCTGGAGAAGACACTTTGGTGACTCAAGAGGTAGAAGAGGTAGCTTGTGTGGAGATTTTGGACTCAGATATACCTGAAGATTTCGGCCAGCCTGAAGATATTATTTTTGATAATGATTCTGTTGGGAAAGAAGAGGTTTCTGAAGATAAAGATATTTATGACACTAATGTAGAATTTTTGGATTTTGGGGAAGATTTCATTCTGGATGATTTGGAGTTGGATTTAGAGGATTACTTGCCTCAGGTTTTGTCTTCAGAAGCAAAGACTGTCTGAAATGAAGATGTGAATATGGATTATGAATTGAGTATATGTATGGAGGATATGGTTCAATCTCAGGATGAGATTTTAAAAGTGGATGTTGTTGTTCCTGCACTAATGGAGGGTAAAGAGGCGTTTATTTATGGGGTGAATAAAGAGGATTCACCTTAATATTGGAAAAAAGTTTGTTTCTTTTTGTCCTTTGATAGGACAAATTATGGTGATTTGTTTTTGTGGTTATAGGAATAGGTGGAAGGGCCCTTGAAGCAAATTTATAATTTCTAACAGGGGATATCAAGAATATGAATTCTCTAAAATGAGGATAAACTAACTAAAAATTTCTGAAAATATTTTATTGTCTCTTCTATGATCTCTTTTGGATTCTCTTTTCCTTCTATGTTTTTTTATTTCTGTCTTCCTCCTGCAAGAGGATAAACTGCATTTCAAAAAGTTGACATCAAGAGATAAAAATTCTCAGAATAATCAAATGAAACATCACAAAAAAAAATTGTATAAATATTCTCTTTTTGACCTCCAGCAAGTAGCTAAACTGCACCATCAAAATTGAAATCAACTAAAAATCCCTAGATAATTAAAAATCAAAGAAAAAATATTTTTGAAGATTATTGACACACTCTTTTTTTTTACTCCTCCAGAAAGAAAGGTTAAAAAGAAAAAAAATTAATGAAAATATTTGGGATGACGCTTATGAAGATGACGGCTATCTCCTCCATAAGAATAAACTGGCTGATTTTAATATTTCTTGCGTTGAAGATTCTCTTTCTGTTCTCCACCAAGAGGATAAACTGGATGAAATTTTGTCTCTTAAAAAAGATAATGAAGACCTTCCCCATGAGGTTAAACTGACAGGACTAATATGTGTAGAAAATTATGGTGATGACCTCCCCCATGAGGTTAAACTGGCTGGTTTTATTTTTGTTGTATTTGATGATGTCGATGATCTAGTTGATAATGAGGTTTTTGTATATGAGAATGGTGTAATTGTTTGGGATAATTGGAAGTTGGTTAATGGTTTTTATTTTTGGGATCTGAAGGAGGATAGTGGTAGCATGGAAAAATGTTTGAATGAGGTGGATTATGTGAATTTCAGCAAACAGCCAAATTCTCAGAGAATGATTTCTCATTCACAAGTGTGAGACACTTGGGACAGAGAGTTTCCTTTGGATGTTATATTATTGGATTTTTCTAATGAAATTTGGGGCCAGACTGGGTTTTATTTTTTAATGGTGAAATATTTGTTACCTCTGGGAAAACCAGAAGAATGTGATGAAGTTGAATGGGTGGCTATCAAAAAGAAGTCACCCGGTTTTTGTTTTTCTGGTAGAATTTTGATGAAAAGAAGACATCTGAATCCTCAAGTTTTTGTATCTCAAAGAAAAGGTCAAGAATTGGTGATGAAATCTCTTTATGATGATTTAGGGCATAGAGGCTTTGGAGAAACTTATAAGCGGATTGCTGATAAATTTTGGTTGCCTGGCATGAAGATGGCTGTTAGATCTTGGGTTCAGTCATGTGAAGAATGTCAGAGAAGAAGTTATTTAATGCCAAAAGAACCTCAACATGCTACTGGTAAAAATACTATCTTTGGATGGGTTAGTTTTGATGCTGTTCACATCAAGGAAGGTAAATATAAGTACTTGATTGTGGAAAGGGATGATTTGTCTGGTTGGGTTGAGGCTGTCTCTCTTATTAGTTTATCTGCTAAAAATGTAGCAGAATTTTTGATGAAGGAATGGGTGTATAGGTATGGTGTTATGGAGCTGGTAACTGTTGATGGTGGCTCTGAGTTTGGTGCAGACTTCAAGGAAGCTGTTTCAAAAATTGGTTCAAAGGTTAGGGTGGAGACCCCATATTATCCTGAAGCAGAAGGAATAATTGAAAGGGGGCAACAAGTTATTAAGGATGCTTTGGTTAAAATGGGTGGAAAAATTGCTGAAAAGTGGAGGCATTATTTACCCCTTGTTTTATTTTTTGAAAGGATTACCACCAAGAGGACAACTGGTTATTCTTCTTATGAATTAGTTTTTGGTCAGAAAGCTGTTTTACTAGTTGATCTTGAAGCCGAATCTTATCTTGGTGTTGATTGGGATGTAGTCAAAACTACTGAAAATTTTCTCTGTGCTAGAATGCAACAGTTAGAAAAGAAGGAGGAATATTTGGAGAAGGCATACGATAAGATTATCAAGATCAGGGATCAGTCTGTCAGGTATTGGGATCAAAGGTTGGCTCATAGACTCAGGAAGCCTTTGAGGCCTGGTGACATGGTGTTGGTGTATAATAGGAGTTTGGAAAGTCAGTGGGGTAAAATGTTTGCTGATAGATGGAATGGACCATATAGGATTAGAGAACAGGTTTCTGGTGGTTCATATGTTTTGGAAAGTTGAATGGTGTTGTCTTGAAGAAGAGGGTAGCCACTGATCAAGTGAAGAAGTTTTACCCTAGGGACACAAAGAGTGCTGAAGTTTGACTCCGAAATGAGGATAATCTACAATATCAATCTTTTAGGAAATCTCACAGTCTTTCAAGAAATCAATCATTACTTCAATTTTGAAATTTTATTTCTTGGTGAAAATATGAGGTGGAACCAAATTTTGTTAGGAGTGTTCACAGGGGAACCTTCTAGATTTAATATTGGAAAGTTTGGGGGTAATTGATGAGTTGGAAGCTCTAAACACAATTACCCCAAAATGTTTGTTTCCAACCCTTCTCTGTTTCTAGTTGAATCCTGGAATTGTTTTTGTTATATATGTAGTCCTCTATGACTATAAACTGGAACCTTACGCTGGCACAGCACAATATTTTGGAAGTCTGGATTCAAGAATTTTGTTTTGTTTCATTTTATTTTTTTTTCTGTTTTGTTTGTATTTTTTTGGTTTATTTTATTTTTAATTTTTTAAAAAAAAAGTTGTTATATTGGGGTGGAAGATCACTGGTGGTCTTCAATCATTTTTACAAATTGGAGGGAGCCCACCCAGTGATCATAAGTTTGTTTTCTTGATTTTCATATAATTATCATTTTTCAAATTTTCAAATTTTCAAAATTTAATTTTCAAAAAAAAAAAAAAAAATTGTTTTCAAAAATTTTATTTTATGCTATATTTTTGATTTTTCTTGTGTATCCAAAATCAAGGTGCACTTGGATGTGGGTATGGTGTCAGGGGTTTGGCTCATCTAAATGGCTGGGGGACATCCTTTATTTTTTTATTTATCTTTAATTGTATTTCTTTTTTCTTTTACTATATATTTGTTTTTTTTATTCTGTTAGTCCATCAATACTTAAAACTGAAATTCTTTTTGTGATTATTTATGATTGGTCCTAAACTTCAAGACCGTGGAAAACTGAAGATGTCAATAAAACTAGGAATTATAATTGTCAAGATTGAAGAGGATTTCTTTTAGTAAGAAGCGTTTGTTTGGAAACCTTCTAGATTTAATATTGGAAAGTTTGGTGGTAACTGATGGGCTGGCTGCTCTATCAAAAGATACCCCATAAAGTTTGTTTACTAGCTTATTTGTTTCTAGGTTGATCTCTAGCATTGGTTTTGTGATGCAGGTAAAAGTCTTCTAAGACTATAAACTGGTAAATTTTTACATTTGAAGACATAAATATATCAAGTAGAAGATAATTTTGTGGTCCTCTATGACTTTAAACTGGAGCTTATGTCAATCATTTGTTTTGACACTCATTGGGAAGAATTGGAATGATTTTGGAAATCACAGTCATTTTTTATCAATCACTCATTTAAAGGATTATATGGAATCAACTGCCTCAATTTACAATTATTCAGAAAACTTTAGATTGTGGACTTTTGGTTTTTATGATCTTCAAGATTTATTTAAGAAGAGGAATGGAATTATGTTGGGAATAGGTGATTTTGTTGGTCAAATTTTTTTATGTGGAGATTTTTGGTTGTAGGTCTGATTTGTTGATGTAGGAAAATAAGTATGAAGGATTAAGTTGTGGAAATTGGAGGACCTCATAGCAGTGTCTAGATCATTGCAGCTCTAGCCCAGTAGGGGTGGAAGCCTACTCTCTTAATTTCATTGGGGATGTAAAGATTGGTAGAGAAGAATTGGAGGACCTTATGGCAATTTCTAGATCATTGCAGTTCTAGATCAGTAGAGGTGGAAGCCTACTCTCTTATTCTTAGCAATAGAAACATTGGAATCAGATGGTTATTTTTTATATTTCAGCACCAACTAAAACATAAAAATTCAATCATATGAAACTAATAAATTGGGTTAAAGGTTTATATCAAGAGTGGCTAATTTGGATCATTAGAAAATTTCTCAGCACTCTTATTAAATTCTTGAATAATAGCCCCACCTTCCTCAAGGTCAGAAGGAGAAGAAGCCGGTGTGGCATTCCAAATCTGGGTAGGATACTTAGGTGAAAATTTGATTGGACCTTGGTTGGAAGAAAATCATGGTGTTAACAGGTGTTAATTTGGTTGAAGGGAGTTAACTGGATTTTTTTTTGGGTGGATTTATGGTGATTTTTTGGAGGATTTATGGTGTTTTGGAATGTATATATGTTGGTATTCCTATTGTTATTTGATGGTTTCATGGATTGGTTATTGGTTTTACTGGATTTTCTAGGGCTCTCTTGGTATTTTTGATGGATGCAGTGTGCTTGTGGAGTAGCCATTTTTTTTTTCTGGTGCGCTCCAGTACACTCCGGTTCTCTCTGGTGATTTTCTGGTGCAAAAGTGAAGTCACTGTGGCAAAGTTGGTCATTGTGGAAACGTTTGGTCATTGATGCAGAAATGTCTAGGCACTGTGGCAAAGTTTAGTCACTGCAGAAAAGTCTGGGCACTGTGGCAAAGTTTGGTCACTGTAGAAAAGTCTGATCACTAGTGCAAAGTTTGGTCACTGCAGAAAAGTCTGGGCACTGTGGAAAAGTTTGGTCACTGTAGAAAAGTCTGATCACCAGTGCAAAGTTTGGTCACTGTGCCAAAAGTTTGGCTATTGTTGCAAAATTTGGTTAGAAAGTTATTATGCTTACTAGATCAATAGTTTATCGTAGATCATATGCATGTAGGGTATTGTTGGAAAGGTCTGGAGCAGGAGAATCATATGTGAAAGGGAGAATCATACTCTTCTACATGTTTTTTGTCTTTTAGTTTCGATAATAAGGGTCTTTTTATGATAATTAACAATATTTAACATATAACAACAATTGTAATAAAAAATATCAACATATAAGGTACCATTGGATAGCTCTCATCCTTGGTGACTCAAATTTATTTCTTTTCTTATAAAATTTATAAAATAAAAATATAATAAAGAAAACTATTTAATTTTGGTGGGAAACTGGGTAAATCTGGGACAGACCTTTAATAAGGCACCTTTGAACAGATCATCCCAAGGTTAGTCTCTGGGGTACTTTACTGTACTTTTCAGTCTCTGGGGCAAGTGTTGCGGCTTGTTCTAAGTATTTTCTGTGACTTTTATCAGTGTAATCTGGTATTAGGTATTTGTTTTGGGGGTGTAATCATTTATTGCACTTATTTTTTTATATATTATAGGTTTCCAACACTTTCAAAGTCCTTCTCTCAGATTTTCAACTTCTCCAACTCTTCAAGAAGATCTTCAAGCTTAGTTAATTGAATCTTACATTTACTTAGAGGGAAAGGGATTTCTTTTTGTTTTTCCAACTCCCTTGGATTCTGCCTGCAGCAAGGTGACTGTAGGAGTCTACTCTACATCTTTGGTGCCCAACGTGGGGTTCGAATTCTCTAGCTTCTGAAGAAACTTACTTGTTGGACTTCTGGATTTTGGTTTCTGGTTGTTAGATTTTGATTGGTTGATTATTTGGTGATTCTGGTAACTGGCTGAACCAGTACAGGATCTGTGGTAGTAGGGATCTAGGTATAGGGCTGAACCCTTGCTAGATCTGTTGTTTTATCCTATTAAAGGGCTGAACCCTTGTAGGATATTGTTGGTTGTCTGGTAAAGGGCTGAACCCTTTCATATTTTATTGGTTTCTGGTGCTATTTGGGATGTCTTCTCCATCTGGTGCTGGTGTTATTGCTGCTGCTGCTGATGGTATCAGGCCTTCAGTATGGATTCAAACTTGGGATGGGCCCAAGTTTGTCGGTGATGATGTAAAGTGGCTTTTTGGCAGATATGAGGCTGATGCTGGAATTGATGGGGCTTCTCATTTAGATATGGTGAAGCAGGTAATTTTTTTCATTGGTGATAGGGAAGTTGAGAAGGAGATTACTGGTATGGAGGTTTATAAGACTAGGGATTGGAAAAGGCTTAGTAGGGAAATGGTGGACAGATAGGGAGTCAGATATTCAATGTTGGATTTAAATAAGGTTGTTGGATAGTGGAAAGTTCAGGGTGTAATAACTTCTTTGGTGAGTTATAGGAAATTTGTTGGTAGTTTTGAAATTGTGGTGGAATATCTGGTGGAGGTAGAGGAATTGGCTCATAAAAATGTAGTCAAAGATTTATTTTGGTCCGCTTTTGGGAGGGATGTTAGGATGGATGTGTTAAAGGAGTTGTCTAGGAAGGGTTTGATGAAAACCTTACCTAATGGGGAGCAGAGCTTGCCTGCTCTTAAGGTGGTTAAAGAATTGGTGGAGTCTCACCTCAAGCTTTTGACTGTGGACAGTTATCAAGAAACCTGTACACAGTATGTCAGCAAAATTAATAAAGTTTTGGCTGATAATAACGATATTATGAAGAAGGCTCAGGAGGTAAGAAAATCTCAGTTGGGGAAGCCGGTTCCTAAGGTGGATAAGAATGTGGATAAGGAGATGGTGGATCAATTGGCTGACTTAACAAAGCAATTGAAAATTTTTGTTCAAGAAACTCAGAAGGCCAGAAGGGTTTCAGCTTCTTCTTCATCATCTTATTTAAGTAGAGGTTATGATAGGAGGAATGGTGGTACTGTTGATTTTTGGATTTGTTCCTACTGTAACCGGAAGGGACATAAGTCTAATGATTGTTGGACTTTGAATAGGGATCAGGCTGTTGGTAGAGTAAAATTTGATGGAAAGGTATTTAGGTTTCCTGATGGATCTTTTATCAAGCCCAGTGATGGTCAGGCTTCTTTGGATTTGGTGAGGAGGAATAGTATGGGTGAAAAGAGAGCTAGGTTTGAGGAATCGCCTACTGAGGCTTCTTCTGGTACTGGCAAAATTCTGGAGATAAGGGAAAGGAAAAAGAGGTTAGTAAGGCTACTTTTTCTACTTCATATGGTAATTTGGAGTTAGTAAAGGTTGTTAAGGCAGATGATGAGTGTATGGCTGGTGTATATGATGTGGAGGCTGCTAGGAGGGCGGCTGCTTCTAAAGCTAGAAGCAGTATTTCTAATCAGTTAAGGTCAAGAGGTGAAAAGGCGGATTCTAAGAAGGCTGAAGATCCTAAGAAGATTTATACGCCTGAAGAGATTTGTCTGATGCAGAAGGGGATAGCTGATATGGCTCCCCCTAGTTTTTGTGCTTTTGATCTTAATGGTGATCCTATGCCTTTGGATGATGTTTCAGATACAGAGGAGGATGTGCCTTTGGCTTCTTTGCCTAGGCCAAGTTCTAGTGGGCCGATGGAGGGAGTTAGAACTACTTTATGGTTCTGGTTTGGTCTCTGTGGATGGAAATGTTCATGGGGATAATTCTGATGTGGAGATGCGTGATGTTGTTGGTAATGTGGGACCTCAGGAGTCTTCTAGGGCAAAGTTTTCTAGGAGTAAGGCTCATTATGAGAGGCCAGTGGCTTCTGGTCAATAGAATGCTATGGATGTTGTTTAGGGAAGGGTGAATCAGCTTCAGATACCATTATCTTTGGGTGAATTATTCACTATTAGTCCAGCCCTTGCTGAAAAGCAGAAGAAGCATTTGACTAGGAGAAGAGTGGCTACTGGTGAGGTGGAGTATATGTGTGAAAATGTGGAGAAGTTTGGTAATGAGGTGGAGACTCATTTTTCTTCTACTTTGGGATATTTGGTGGTTTCTTTAAATGGAAAAGATGTGAAGGTGTTGGTTGATTCAGGCTCACAAATAAATTTAATTTCATTGGATCAAGAAATTAGTCTAGATTTGCCAATTAAAGCTGGTGTTGGAGGAAATCTCAGAGGGATAGGTGGGCATGCTACTGAGTTGATTGGTAAAGCGGAGCATGTAAAGTTAGGTGTAGGTGGATCTGCTGGAAAAGTTCATTTTTATGTGGCTAGAGGAGCTGTGAAGACAGTTTTAGGAGGGCCATTTTGATGGATTTTGAGGCCAATATTGGTTATCGGTCTGGTGTTGGGATTAATTTGGAGATTACTGGGGAGGATATGAGGCAGTTAAATATGAGGTTGGCACCCCCAGGTGATGAAGGTTGGGAAACTAGGCCTGGTGTTTCTACATCTTGTCAGTGTTGCACTTGCAATAGGAAGAGAAAAGATTTGAAGTCCTCTTCTGGTGTATTTGAGGATAGTGGTGACCATTTTGTTGGTGACCCTTCTTTTTTAGGGTAGATAGGGCTGATCAGTCTAGTGCTGTAATCTCTCCTCAAGAAGAAATCCTGGATTGCAGTAGGTCAGCGCAAGTGGAGATATATCAAGTGGAATCTCAACTTTTTGTAGATAATATTACTTTATTATGTCAATTTTCGTCAAATTATTTGTCTGGTTTCAGTTTTTCTTCAAGTTTTTCTCTCAAGTTTATTTCAAGTTCTGAAGATGTTTTAGGGAAAATTTTGTTGGAGCTGAAAATTTTTGGAGTGGTGGCAAATGGGTCTAAAAGTAAGTCCTCCCTATTGTGCACCACTAGGGTTTCTTCTATACCTTTCAAAAACATTACCATGGCCACACATGTGAGCATTGGGGACAACCCTGGTTGTTTTTCTAGGAATAGAAAGAAACACTTGGACAAAAATCAAGAAAAAAATCTCAAGATAAATCAAAATCAACAAAAAAATTATTTATGTAAAGATATTTTCAATAGGGCTGAGCCTACTTGGCATGCTGGTAACCTCCTGCATGTGGATAGACTGCCAACTTTTCATACTTTTGATTGTTATTTTCTTATTTCTAAAAATAAAAATCAAATTAAAAATTGTCTGCATAATGAAAAACTAGATAACAATATTTTTGAAAATTCCAATAATTCTGTTTCTAAAAACTTTAATAATTCTTTTTCAAAAATAAAAATAAAAATGAAACTGATAAAATTTCTTTATCTGATTCTAATAATTCTTTTTGTAAAAATTCTGTTACTCTTAATTCTGATGAAGATGAAGATTCTGTTGATGAAAGGAGCTCAATTCGTCAAGTACATGTGGAAGTGGAAGTGGAAAAATATAAGAAGGTTTCTGTGAAAGTTAAACCAATCAATGAAGCGCTGCCAACTGGATTGAATCCGCCGTTGAAGAGACCACTTTTGTCAAGAGATCCATATGAAACTCCTTTAAGAAAGAATCTGCCTGAATTTTCTGAAACGTCAAGAATTACTTTTGATAGGATTGGTGTTGTAAATTTTGGACCAGAGGTTTTGTTATCTGGTGAGGAGATGAATTCGTTGTTGGATGTGATGGTGTTGAGGGAGAAGGCTATTGCATTTGTGGAAGAAGAGAGGTGTGTTTTAAAGCATTCTTATGGTGCACCTTACAAGATTCCAGTTGTTTGTCATGAACCTTGGAAACTCAAGCCAATTCCGATTCCTGCTGCTCTTAAAGATGATTATATTGAAGTTGTTAGGGAAAGGATTAGGACTGGACTTTATGAACAATCATCATCAAGTTATTCAAGTCCAGTTTTCTGTATCAAGAAGCCTAATGGAAAGCTTAGAGTGGTTCATGATCTTAGGGAATTGAATAGGGTGACTATAAAAGATGCTGGTATTACTTCAAGTTCAGAGGAATTTGTTGATGCTTTTTCTGAAAGGGTATGTTATGGTTTGGGTGATATTATGGGGGGCTATGATGAAAGAGAATTACATCCGGATTCAAGACCTCTGACAACTTTGGATACTCCTCTTGGACGGTTACAGCTGACTAGATTACCTCAAGGTGCTACTAATTCTGTTGCTGTTTATCAAGCACAAATGGATTGGATTCTTCAAGATGAAATTCCACAGTATGCTTCTATATTTATTGATGATGGTGGAATTAAAGGTCCTTCAACTGATTATGATAATGAAGTTTTGGAGGAGAATCCAGGTATTAGGAGGTTTATTTGGGAGTATTCAGTAACTTTGGAAAGAATGTTGTTTAGGATTGAAGAAGCTGGTTTAGCTATTTCCGGTTCTAAATTTTCTTGTTGTGTTCCAGCTTTAGAGATTCTTGGTCATGTGGTGTGTAGGGAAGGCCAAATTATGTCAAAGAAGAAAGTCAAAAAAATTCAATCTTGGCCGAGACCTAAAAAAACTACTGAAGTTAGAGGATTTTTGGGAGTATGTGTTTATAATAGGATGTTTATTAGGGATTTCTCATTATTGGCTGCTCCATTGAGAAGGTTAACTAGGAAAGATGCTAATTGGGATTGGGATGAAGCTTGTGAAGAAGCTTTATTTAAGTTGAAGAAGGTGGTTGGTGAAGATATTATTCTTCATAAGTTGGATTATGGTGAAGGAGCTGGTAGGATTTATTTAGCTGTTGATTCTAGTCAGCTTGCTACTGGTGCAGTGCTTTCTCAGATGGATAAGGGTGGTTATATTAGACCAGTTAGGTATGAAGCTGTAGTTTTTACTTAGGTGGAACCAAGATATTCACAACCAAAGTTGGAACTCTGTGGTGTGGCAAAAACTTTAAAGAAACTTCAAAATATCTTATGGGGTCAACATTTTGAACTTCAATTGGATTCTAAATCTTTAATTCAGATGATTAATTCACCTAGTTTACCTAATACTCCAATGACTAGGTGGGTAGATTTTATTTAACATTTTTCATTCGATTTAGTGCACAGGCCTGGAAAATCTTTCACTATGTCTGATGGATTGTCAAGAAGACCACCTACAGTAGATGATTCCGATTCAGAAGAGTTTGATGAAGATATACCTATAATCAATGCCAGTACCAAGGGTGCTGAGGACTTTCCATACCTCCCACATGAGGGTAAACTGGCTGGTTCTATTTTTGTTGAATTTGATGATGTCGATGATCTAGTTGATCATGAGGTTTTTGTAGATGAGGATGGTGTGGTTGTTTGTGATAATTAAAAGTTAGTTAATGTTGTTTATGTTTGGGATCTGAAGGAGGATAGTGGTAGCATGGAAAAATGTTTGAATGAGGTGGATTATGTGAATTTCAACAAACAGCTGAATACTCAGAGAATGATTGCTCATTCACAAGTGGGAGATATTGGGGACAGGGAGGTTCCTTTGGATGTTATATTATTGTATTTTTCTGATGAAATTTGGGGCCAGACTGGGTTTTATTTTTTAATGGTGAAATATTTGTTGTCTCTGGGAAAACCAGAAGAATGTGATGAAGCTGAATGGGTAGCTATCAAAAAGAAGTCACCTGGTTTTTATTTGTCTGGTAGAAGGTTGATGAAAAAAAGACATCCGAACGCTCAAGTTGTTGTATCTCAAAGAAAAGGTCAAGAATTGGTGATGAAATCTCTTCATGAATATTTAGGGCATAGGGGCTTTGGAGAAACTAATAAGCGGATTGCTGATAGATTTTGGTGGCCTGGAATGAAGATGGCTGTTAGATCTTGGGTTCAGTCATGTGAAGAATGTCAGGGAAGAAGTTATTTAAGGCCAAAAGAACCTGGAAATGCTACTGGTGAAAATGCTATCTTTGGACAGATTAGTTTGGATGCTGTTCACATCAAGGAAGGTAAATATAAGTACTTGATTGTGGCAAGGGATGATTTCTCTGGTTGGGATGAGGCTGTCCCTCTTATTAGTTTATCTGCTAAAAATGTAGCAGAATTTTTGATGAAGGAATGGGTGTATAGGTATGGTGTTATGAAGTTGGTAACTGTTGATGGCGGCTCCAAGTTTGGTGCAGACTTCAAGGAAGCTGTTTCAAAAATTGGTTCAAAGGTTAGGGTGGCAACCCAATATTATCTTGAAGCAGAAGGAATGGTTGAAAGGGGGCATCAAGTTATTAAGAATGCTTTGGTTAAAATGTGTGGAAAATGTGCTGAAAAGTGGAGGCATTATTTACCCCTTGTTTTATTTTCTGAAAGGATTACCACCAAGAGGACAACTGGTTATTCTCCTTATGAATTAGTTTTTGGTCAGAAAGCTGTTTTACCGGTTTATCTTGAAGCTGAATCTTATCTTGGTGTTGATTGGGATGTAGTCAAAACTACTGAAGATTTGCTCTGTGCTAGAATGCAACAGTTAGAAAAGAAGGAGGAATATTTGGAGAAGGCATAAAATAAGATTATCAAGATCAGGGATCAGTCTGTCAGGTATTGGGATCAAAGGTTGGCTCATAGACTCAGGAAGCCTTTGAGGCCTGGTGACATGGTGTTGGTGTATAATAGGAGTTTGGAAAGTCAGTGGGGGAAAATGTTTGCTAATAGATGGAATGGACCATATAAGATTAGAGAACAGGTTTCTGGTGGTTCATATGTTTTTTGAAGAACTAGATGGTGTTGTCTTAAAGAAGAGGGTAGCTGCTGATCAAGTGAAGAAGTTTTACCCTAGGGGCACAAAGAGTGCTGAAGTTTGACTCCGAAATGAGGATAAACTACAACATCAATCTTTTAGGAAATCTCACAGTCTTTTGAAAAATCAAACATTACTTCAATTTTAAAATTTTATTATGTGGTGAAAATATGAGGGGAAACAAATTCTGTTAGGAATGTTCACAGGGGAACCTTCTAGATTTTATATTGGCAAGTTTGGGGGTAATTGATGAGTTGGCAGCTCTATTCACAATTACCCCATAATGTTCGTTTCCAACCCTTCTCTGTTTCTAGTTGAATCCTGGATTTATTTTTTGTTATATAGGTAGTCCTCTGTGACTATAAACTGGTACCTTAAATTGACACAGCACAATCTTTTGGAAGTCTGGATTCAAGAATTTCGTTTTGTTTCATTTTTTTGTTGTATTGGGGTGGATGATCACTTGTGGTCTCCAATCATTTTTGCAAATTGGAGGGAGCCCACCCAGTGATCATTAGTTTGTTTTCTTGATTTTCATTAAATTATCATTTTTCAAATCTTCAAATTTTCAAAATTTAATTTAAAAAAAAAAAAATTATTTTAAAAATTTAATTTTCAAAAAAAAATTATTATTTTCAAAAATAATTTGTTTTCAAAAATTTCATTTTATGTTATATTTTTAATTTTTCTTTCCTGTGTATCCACAATTAAGGTGCACTTGAATGTGGGTATGATGTCAGGGGTTCGGCTCATCCAAATGGCTGGGGGACATCTTTTATTTTTTTATTTATCTTTAATTTTATTTATCTTTTTTTTATTATATATTTATTTTATTTATTCTGCTAGTCCATCAAGACTTAAAACTGAAATTCTTTTCAAGATCATTTATGATTGGTCCTAAACTTCAAGACCGAGGAAAACTGAAGATGTCAATAAAACTAGGAATTATAATGGTCAAAATTTGAGGAGGATTTCTTTTAGTTAGAAGTGTTCATTGGGGAACCTTCTAGATTTTATATTGGAAAGTTTGGGGGTAATTGATGAGTTGGCAACTCTATACACAATTAACCCACAAAGTTTGTTTATATGCTTTATTGTTTATAGATTGATCTCTAGCATTGGTTTTGTGATGCAGGTGAAAGTCCTCTAGGACTATAAACTGGTGATTTTTGCGCTTGATGACTCAAGAAAATTTAATTCGAGGTCGTTTTTGGAAATTGGAGGACCTCATGGCGATGTTCAGATCATTGCAGTTCTGGCTCAGTGGAGATGAAATCCCACTCTCTAAATTTTCTTTTCTGTAGTTGGTGATTTTGGAAATTGGAGGACCTCCTGGGGATGTCCAGATCATTGCAGTTCTGGCTCAGTGGAGATGAAAGCCCACTCTCTTAATTTTATTTTATTTTTTGTTGAAGTTGAATGGTAGAGGAGTTTGGAGGACCTCATGGCGGTGTCAAGATTATTGCAGTTCTAGCTCAGTAGGGCTTAAAGCCTACTCTTTCATACTCAGCGGAATGAAGCATCAAAAATCAAGTGGAGTCAACTTTAGAAGCAAAATTTTTATTGAAATGATGGTGGAAAAGTTTTTTATGTGATTCAGAATGGAATGGGGACATTCCATATTGGAGGGAAGATGTGGCATTCCAAATCTGGATAGGCTACTTAGGTGAAAATTTGATTTGACCTTATTTGGAAGAAAATCATGGTGTTAGCAGGTGTTAATGTGGTTGAAGGGAGTTAACTGGATTTTTTTGGGTGGATTTATGGTGATTTTTTTGGAGGATTTATGTTGTTTTGGAATGGATATATGTTGGTATTCCTATTGTTATTTGATGGTTTCATAGATTAGGTATTGGTTTTACTTGATTTTCTAGGGCTCTCTTGGTATTTTTGGTGGATGCAGTGTGCTCATGGAGTAGCCATTTTTTTTTTCCGGTGCACTCTGGTGCGCTCTGGTGCACTCCAAATCTCTCCGGTGATTTTCCAGTGCAAAAGCGAAGTCACTGTGGCAAAGTTGGTCATTGTAACAAAGTTTGGTCATTGCTGCGGAAAATTCTAGGCACTGTGGCAATGTTTGGTCACTGAAGAAAAGTCTGGGCACTGTGGCAGAGTTTGGTCACTGCAGAAAAGTCTGGGCACTGGGGCAAATTTTGGTCACTGTAGAAAAGTCTGATCACCAGTGCAAAGTTTGGTCACTGTAGAAAAGTCTGATCACTAGTGCAAAGTTTGGTCACTGCAGAAAAGTCTGGGCACTGTGGAAAAGTTTGGTCACTGTAGAAAAGTCTGATCACCAGTGCAAAGTTTGGTCACTGTGCCAAAAGTTTGGCTATTGTTGCAAAATTTGGTTAGAAAGTTATTATGCTTACTAGATCAATAGTTTATCGTAGATCATATGCATGTAGGGTATTGTTGGAAAGGTCTGGAGCAGGAGAATCATATGGGAAAGGGAGAATCTTACTCTTCTACATGTTTTTGTCTTTTAGTTTTGATAATAAGGGTTTTTATTTGATAATTAACAATATTTAACATATAACAACAATTATAATAAAAAATTTCAACATTTAGGGTACCGTTGGATAGCTCTCCTCCTTGGTGACTCAAGTTTATTTCTTTTCCTATAAAATTTATAAAAAAAAATATAATAAAGAACACTCTTTAATTTTGGTGGGAAACTGGGTAAATCTGGGGCAGACCTTTAATAAGGCACCTTTGAACAGATCATCCCAAGGGTAGTTTCTGGGGTACTTTACTGTACTTTTCAGTCTCTGGGGCAAGTTTTGCGGCTTGTTCTAAGTATTATCGGTGACTTGTATCAGTGTAATCTGGTATTAGGTGTTTGTTTTGGGGGTGTAATCATTTATTGCACTTATTTTTTTATATATTATAGGTTTCCAACACTTTCAAAGTCTTTCTCTCAGATTTTCAAATTTTCCAACTCTTCAAGCAGATCTTCAAGCTTAGTTAATTGAATCTTAAATTTACTTAGAGGGACAGGGATTTCTTTTTGTTTTTCCAACTCCCTTGGATTCTGCCTGCAGCAAGGTGACTTTAGGAGTCCACTCTACACTGGGTGTGATCTAAAGTTTGGAATTGTTTGTTGAAAGAATAATACCAACATAGTCGTTGTCATCGTCTAACTGGTTGAAAGAAGAAGCCTCAGGGGGCTTAGTTTTATCTATATGGGTTAAAATTTGTTAATTTTGGTAAATTTATGGCTAAGAGAAATCACCTTCTGTTTCAAGAGAACTGGTTATATTTTTTTTGAAAGACTGATGAAGAAATTCTTGAAGAAGTAGAAGATCCACTAAGAAAAATAGGGGAATTGGAAGATTTGATTGTGGCTGGAATAGAATAGGAGGTCCCAAAGGTTAAAGAGATTGAGTTTAATTGAATCTTAAATTTACTTAGAGGGACAGGGATTTCTTTTTGTTTTTCCAACTCCCTTGGATTCTGCCTGCAGCAAGGTGACTTTAGGAGTCCACTCTACACTGGGTGTGATCTAAAGTTTGGAATTGTTTGTTGAAAGAATAATACCAACATAGTCGTCGTCATCGTCTAACTGGTTGAAAGAAGAAGCCTCAGGGGGCTTAGTTTTATCTATATGGGTTAAAATTTGTTAATTTTGGTAAATTTATGGCTAAGAGAAATCACCTTCTGTTTCAAGAGAACTGGTTATATTTTTTTTGAAAGACTGATGAAGAAATTCTTGAAGAAGTAGAAGATCCACTAAGAAAAATAGGGGAATTGGAAGAGTTGATTGTGGCTGGAATAGAATAGGAGGTCCCAAAGGTTAAAGAGATTGAGTTTTTTAAGGTTAAAGGAGATGTAGGAGATGGAGGTTGAACAGACAAGTTTTTGGAAATTGAAGCTAAGAACATGCCATTGCTTTCAGTATTTTCTTGTTCAGAAAGTCAATAAAAATGGTTAATTTCTTCAGGGTCTATGCTGTATAAGCCAGTAGGTGAGGAAGAGTTCATGATGACAATGATGGTAGTTTATGAATAAAAGTTGAATGCATAATTAGTTGGAATTGTAACATTCCTTATTAGAGAAAGGATGTGGCATTCCAAAGCTGGATAGGCCACTTAGGGGAAAATTTGATTGGAACTTGGTTAGAAGAAAATAATGGTGTTACCAGGTGTTAATTTAGTTTAAGGGAGTTAACTGGATTTTTTTGGGTTGATTTTTGGTGTTTTGGATTGGTTATATGTGGTATTTCTTTTGTGATTTGATGGTTTTATGAATTTGTATTTTTGGTGAATGAAGTGTGCTCTTGGAATGGCCATTTTTTTCCGGTGGGCTTTGGTGCGCCCCGGTTTGCTCCAGAGATTTTCCGGTGAAAAAGCAAAGTCACTGTGGCAAAGTTGGTCATTATGACAAAATTTGGTCATTGTGGCAAAGTTTGGTCACTTCAGAAAAGTCTGGGCACTGTGGTAAAGTTTGGTCACTGTAGAAAAGTCTGATCAGCAGTGCAAAGTTTGGTCACTGCAGAAAAGTCTGGGCACTGTGGCAAAGTTTGGTCACTGTAGAATATTCTGATCACCAGTGCAAAGCTTTGTCACTGTAGAAAAGTCTGGCTATTGTGCCAAAATTTGGTTAGAAAGTTATTATGCTTACTAGATCAATATTTTATTGTAGATCTTATGCATGTAGAGTATTGTTTGAAAGGTCTGGAGCGAAAGAATCATAGAGGGGGGAGAATCTTAGTCTTCTAGATGTTTTTTTCTTTTTAGTTTTGATAATAAGGGTCTTTTTAATTATTAACAATATTTAACATATAACAACAATTATAATAAAAAATATCAACATATAGGGTACCATTGGATAGCTCTCATCCTGGGTGACTCATAATTATTACTCTTCTTATAAAATTCATAAAATAAAAATAAAATAAAGTACACACTTAAATTTTGGTGGGAAACTGGATAAACCTAGTGCAGTCCTTTAATAAGGCACCTTTGAACAGGTCATTCCAAGGGCAGTTTCTGGAGTAATTTACTGTACTTTTCAGTCTCTGGGGCAAGTGTTGCGGCTTGTTCTAAGTATTTTCTGTGACTGGTATCAGTGTAATCTGGTTCTAGGTATTTTGTTGGCTTGTGTAACCCTTGGTTGCACTTAGATTTGTCTTTATTATAGCTTTTCAACACATTTAAATTCTAAATCTCAGAATTTCAACTCATCCAACTCTTTAAGAAAATCTTTAAGCTTAGTTAATTGAATCTTACATTTACTTAGATGGACAGGGATTTATTTTTGTCATTCCAATTCCCTTGGATTCTGCCTGCAGCAAGGTGACTGTAGGAGTCTACTCTACAACAGGATAACCTTAAGTCTTTGGGTTAAGTGCTTAGTACCATTAAGAAGATCTAAATTGTCTCTATATTTTATGTCACAATGTTGTCATAGATTAATTTTGTGTTTTAAGGGTTTTAGTAGTCGTGGTGGATTTTTCTAAGTATTTTGGGCTATATTAGAGTTTTTTGGTGGTGGTCTGGCTTCAGGGAGGTCTGGCCACCTCTAGGCGGGCCTCCCAATGTTGGGCGGCCCACCCAACTTGGTTTTATAATGCTGGAAAGCGTTTCTAGAGGGTTTTTTATTCAATTTGGCTGTCAAAAGTGCCAAATTCATTGCTGTGCATGGATTTTTTAGATGGTGGTGTTTGTGTACATCCTAAATAAGACAGTTTGGGGAAACCTTGTTTATCATACAACCATCTGGTAACTATATCCTTGTTTCTAACTCAGTTTTCACTGTTTTTTGGCCACAATTGGCTGTGTTGCAAGGTTAGTTCTTCATTTAACTCAACTCTGGCAACTGGTTTCTCTGTTGTAGCTTTGCAACCTGCATCAAGTATTATTGCTGTTTTCTGTGCAACAAGTGCACAGTGTTTTGGTTTTCTGGTGTGGATCTTTCTGCATTTCAGGTTCTCTTTGGTTTGTGGTCTTTCTAGGCTACTTTCTAGACTTGTTAAGCAGTCAAGAAGTGTGTTGGAAGGGGTGTAGTAACAGTCTCTAATTTTCTGTATCCAATAAATCTCACCTGGCATTTCTCAATGGGAAAGGGTTTTTTTTCTCCAGTTTTACTCCAACTCCCTTGGTCAAGGCCTATAGCTAGCACTATAGGATTGTTAACACCGGTGTTGAAAGTTGTAAAGTACTAAGCAGTAGACACAATGTGAGATGGGTTGGTTCTTCTTTTAAATTTCTAAAAAGAAGCACCTGCCACTCTTATTTTAAAGACAGCACAATAATTTGTAACACTAATATCTGACTAGATAGATTATAAGTTGAAGATGAGTTAAAAGATAAGGAAAAACAAATATTACTATCTGGATATTTCTATTCTTAATAAGTGCTAGTATCCACAGCTACTCCCTCTTGAACAGCTCTCTTTCAATATGCCTTATTATAGCAATAAAATAACTCTAATAATAGTTTATCCCACTGAATCTATATATTCTCTCTGTGTTGCGCTTTTTCACTATACTATATGAAATAAATACACAGACGCTGTGGTCTTCCAACATTGGCAGGGGCCTTTGTTGTGCGGTTTGGTGCTGTTTGTGCATGTCTTAATTGACATTGGTTGAAGAATAGGGTGTTTTTCTGGATTTCTTCTATGAATTTTTGGACTGCAGGTATGTGAGTACTACCATTAGATAGCCCCTGGTTTTCTCTATATTTCAAGTCTTGTGAACATTTTTCATATTCTAAGTTTTAAGGGGTCATTTCCTCATATTTCATTATAAAAGATAGCTGTTTAATTTTTTTTTGTGTTTTATGGGCTAACCTTAAGTCTTAGTGTTAAGTGCTTAGTACCATTAGATAGGGCTAATTTGGCTCTACTTTTATGTCACAATGTTGTCATAGCTTAATTTTGTGTTTTAAGGGTTTTAGTAGTGGTAGTGCATTTTTCTAAGTAGATTAGATGTTTTTAGTGGTTGTCTGGCTTCAGGGAGGCGGAGCCGCTTCAGGCGGCCTGGCTGCCTCTGTTTTAGGAGGTTGAAGAGCGCTTCTGAAGGATTTTTTATTCAATTTGGCTGGTTCAGGTGCCAAATGCGTTGCTGTGCATGGATTTTAGAAAGGTGATCCGTGTGTATTTGCAGATAAGACAGTTTAAGGAATATCTAATTATCATATAACCATCCGGAGGTGATATCCTTTTTCCTCACTCATTTTTTCACTGTTGTTGGCCACAATTTGGCTGTGTCTTGTTGCAAGTAAGTTCTTCATTTAACTTCACTAGAAACTGTTTTCTCTGTTATAGTCTGGCAACTTATAGCAAGTATCATTGCTGTCTCTGGTGTGGATTTGCACACTACATCAAGTATCTTTGATTTCTCTGGTGTGGACATTGGTCTGAATTTCAGTTCTTTGGTCTGGTAGTCTGTCTGGGACTACTTTCTTTGCTGATCAAGCAGTCAAGTGTTTGGAAAAGAGGCTTTTGGTAAACAGGAACCAATTTACTTTAACAGGTAAATCTCACTTGTTTTTCTTAAGGGACAGGGGTTTTTCTTTCTGGTTTTACTCCAACTCCCTTGGTCAATGCCTATAACTAGTATTATTGGATTGTCTACATTTCTGGTGCCCAACGTGGGGTGGAACTTGCTAGTTTTTTGGAATCAGAAATGATCACTTGGTGGGCTACTTTCAATAAGTAAAAATGATGGGAGACCACCAGTGATCCACCACCAACCCAAAAAAACCAAAGATAAAGATGCCAGTCCCAAACCAGTTTAAAGTCATAGTGGACTTGAAACCTGAATAATAAACAACAGAACTAGAATTCAACTAGGAAAAACGAAAGACTTGAGACAGACATTCTGGGGTAACTGTTCTACAGAGCAGCCAGCTCATCAGTTACCCCCACACTTGCCAAAATAAAATCTAGAAGCCCTCCCGGGTACCTTCTAACAAAAACACAACATCCAATACAATAAACCAAAACCCATAAGAGTGAAGAGTCCAGCACTTGAAAACCAAAGGAAATTCCAGTTTAAAGTCATAGAGGACTAAAACCTGTGAAAAGAAACCAATACTAGGGTTCAACCAAATTAAGAGAAAGGGTTGGAAAAAGACAATCTGGGGTAACTGTTATACAGAGCAGCCAGCCCATCAGTTACCCCTACACTTTCCAAGATCAAATCCAGAAGCCCCACCCATGGGTACCTTCTAACAAAAAGTTTCCAAAACAAAAGTTTCTCTGCAACACCAAAAATTCCAAAAACTTAAAGAACCCTCCATAGTTTATCATCATTGCGGAGTCAATCTTCTTCATGCCTTGTGCCTCTGGGATAGAACCTCTTCACCTAATCTGCAGCCACTCTCTTCTTTGAGACTGCACCATCCAACTCTTCTAAAACATAAGAACCTCCAGACACCTGAGACTTGTCTCGGTAAGGTCCATTCCATCTGTCAGAAAACATTTTTCCCCACTGACTCTCCAAACTTCTATTATACACCAAAACCAAACAACCAGGTTTCAAGGGATTCCTGAGTCTATGAGCCAACTTCTTGTCCCAGTATCTGACTGAATGATTCCTAATCTTCATCATTCTAGTGTATGCCTTCTCTTGACATTCCTCTCTACATTCCAACTGCTGCATCCTTGCACAGAGCAATTCTTCTGTTAAGTGAACCTCATCCCAATCAATTCCAAGATAAAAACAGCTTCTAAGTCCACTGGTAGAACCGCTTTTTGACCAAACATTAATTCATAAGGAGAATAGCCAGTTTTCCTCTTCACATTGACCCTATCAGAAAATAACACCAAGGGTAAATAATGCCTCCACTTTTCAGTATAATCTCCGCACATCTTCACCAAAGCATTTTTGATAACTTGATGGCCTCTTTCAACCATGCCTTCAGCTTCAGGATAATAAGGTGTAGCCACTCTAACTTTAGAACCGACACTAGACACAGCTTCTTTAAATTTGCCACCAAACTCTGACCCTCCATCAACAGTCACCAACTTCATCAACCCATACCTATAAATCCACTCCTTCTTCAAAAACTCTGCCACATTCTTGGCAGTCAAATTAACCAGAGGCACTGCCTCAACCCAACCAGACAAATCATCCCTAGCAACAATCAAGTATTTATACCTGCCCTCTTTAATATGGACAGAATCCAGACTGACCCTCCCAAAAAAGTTGTTTCACCAGTAGCATGGCCAACCTCTTTAGGTTTCAAGTGACTTCTTCTTTGACATTCTTCACAAGATTGAACCCAACCCTGCACAGCCAACTTCATACCTGGCCACCAAAATCTGTCTGCTACTCTTCTATAAGTCTCCCCAAAGCCTCTATGACCAAGGTCTTCATGCAAAGACTTCAAAACCAATTCTTGACCCTTCTTCTGAGTCACCACCACTTAAGGATTTGGATGTCTCCTCCTCATCAACCACCTTCCTGACACATAAAATCCAGGACTCTTTTTCTTGATTGCCAACCAAATATCATCATCACAACTATCTGGCCTCTCCAAGGTAAACAGATATTTCACCAAAATAAAATAAAACCCAGACTTACCCCAGGTCTCATTTTTTTGTATTCAACAAAACAACATACAAGGGTACAATTCTGTCATCAAAATCACCAGTGTGAACATGAGCCAATCTTTCAGCCCAACCAGGACACCAATCCTTAAATTTTGGCATGTCCTTCTCTTTCCACTGAACCTTGTGAGAATCCAATTTACTAACAAAAACACCATTTTCCAAATTTGAGCTGTCCCAAACAACAACTCCATCTACATCAACAAAAACATCCTGATCACCAGAATCAAGATCAGATCCAGCCAGTTTAGCCTCTTGGGGGAGGTCAGAAAAATCTTCAGCACCCTTTGTGCTGGCCCTAACCACTGGAAAATCTTCATCAAACTCTTCAGCCTCAGAATCTTCATCTGTAGGTGGCCTCCTTGATAATCCATCAGGCATTTTAAAATTTTTACCTGGTTTGTGTACCAGGTCAAAAGAAAATTGTTGAATAAATGCCACCCACCTAGTCATTGGAGCATTTGGAAGACTAGGTGTATCGATCATCTGAACCAAAGATTTTGTATCCACCTGCAGGTCAAAATGCTGCTCCCACAAAACCGTCTGTATCTTCTTTAAAATTTTTGCTACACCACACAATTCCAACTTATGTTGAGAATACCTAGATTCCACCTCATTAAAAATCACAGATTCATATTGTACTGGCCTGACCCTCCCAGTTTTATCCTCCTGAGACAAAACAGCACCAGCAGCAATATAACTTGAGTCCACTTCTAGATAAATTTTTCCAGCACCAACACCATAATCCAATTTATGAAGAACAATATCTTCCCCAACAACCTTTTTCAGCTTCTGAAAAGCCTCTTCACACTCTTAAGTCCATTTAAATCTGCATCATTCCTGGTCAACCTCCTTAAAGGTGAAGCCAACAAAGAAAAATCCTTAATAAAAATCCTGACATATACACATACACCCAAAAATCCCCTGACTTCAGTAGTACTTTTAGGCCTTGGCCATGACTGAATTTTATTAATCTTTTTCTTTTCCATAATCCTTCCCTCTTTACATACCACATGACCCATAATTTCCAAAGCAGGAACACAACAACAGAATTTTGACCCTGAAATGGTCAAACCAGCCTCTTCAATCCTAAACAACACTCTCTCTAGAGTTATTGCATATTCCCAAACAAACCTCCTTATGCCAGGGTTCTCTGCTGACACCTCATTATCATAATCAGTGGATGGTCCTTTAATTCCACCATCATCAATAAAAATACCAGCATGAGTAGGAACCTCATCCTGCAAAATCCAAGCCATCTGTGATTGATATACCGCCACTGAATTAGTTGCTCCTTGAGGCAACCTAGTGAGCTGAAATCTTCCCAAAGGAGTCTCAAAAGTTGTGAGAGGCCTTGAATCCGTATGAAGTTCACTCTCATCATAACCACCCATAATATCACTCAAACCATAACACACCCTTCCAGAAAAAGCTTAAATAAAATCCTCTGCACTTGGTGGCATACCAGCGTCCTTGATAGTGACTCTATTCAAGGCTCTAAGATCATGAACCACCCTCAACTTTCCATTCTGCTTCTTTACACAGAAAACCGGACTTGAGTAGCTGAATTTCAATTGTTTGTATAACTCAGTCCTGACTCTTTCCCTAACGATCTCCACAAAATCCTCTCTGATAGCAGCTGGAATTGGAATAGGTTTGATTTGCCAAGGTTCATGACAAACCACAGGAATCAAGTAAGGTTCCCCATAAGAGTGCTTCAATACACCCCTTTCCTCTTCAACAAATGCCACTGCCTTTTCCCTTAGCACAATAACGTGCAACAACAACTTCTTTTCTTCTTCAGACAACCACCCATCAGGACCAAAATTAACAACCTTCAACCTTTCCACAGTCACCCTAGCCGTCTCTACAAATTCTGGAGGATTCTTCACCAAAGGAGTACAGTACAGATCTTTTGACAAAGGAGGTCTCTTCGAGGGTGGGTTCAAACCCACAGGCATAGGCTCATTAACAGGCCTAATATTCTGCGCTACCTTCTTATACTTTGCCGCTCCACCTTCTACTTGAGGGATCTTCAGGAAATCTTCACCACCTAACCTGGAACAAAAACCAAGGGTCTTCCCATTGCTCACATGTGTGGCCAAGGTAATGTTTTTGAAAGGTGTAGAAGAAACCCTAGCAGTGCACGATTGGGAGGACTTACTTTTAGACCCCAATCTCACCACTCCAAAACTTTTCTGCAATACCAAATCTTCATCTTCACTTTCGTCTTCCAAATCTTCAAATCTTGATTCATCTTCAGAATCAACTCTTATAAAATTGTGCAGTTTAACCTCATGCTGGAGGCCCAAAAATTGATCTTGACGATCTTCACAAAAATATTTTGAATCTTCTTTCTTCATAATCTTCAGATTTTTTTCTTGATTTTCTTGAATTATCTTGAAATTTTTATCTTCTTTTCTTTAGTTTTCTTCTGACCTACAAAAATAACCAGGGGTTTCCCCAATGCTCACAGGTGTGGCCCAGGTAATGTTTTGGAAAGGTGTAGAAGAAACCCTAGTGGTGCACAATTGGGAGGACTTACTTTTAGACCCTAATCTCACCGCCCCAAAACTTTTCCACATATCTTTCAATAAAGATATATAACCAATCTTCTTCCTTGAGCTTGAATTAAAAATAATTAAGAATCTTGAAAGAGAATAGAGACTTGATAAAGAACTTGATGAATACTTGCAGAGAAGAGAAACATTAAAAAGAGAAAGTTGAAAATCCACTTGGTATATCTCCAAGGGAGCTGACCTACTTCAACCTGGGATTTCCTCATCTTGGGGAGAGGTTTTAGCACTAGGGTGATTAGCCCTCATTACTCTAAAAAAGACAGACTCTCAATAGAGCCTGAGCCGCACTCCAAAAAACCAGAGGCGGCACCCACTTCCTTCCTTCTCCTGCAGCAATCCATGCACTGGCACATTGAAGATAAACCAGGCCTGGTCTCCCAACCATCCTCTCCAGAGGATGATAACCTCATGTGAAGTCTCCTTTCATTTTCACCAGTAAACTCCAAACTTATTCCCAAATTAAATTGATAACCAATTCTTGCCTGAAAATCCATCAAGAATGGCCCGCCTAAAACTGCTTTTACATTACCTTTAGCAATGTAAAAATGAACCTTCCCTGAGGCTCCGCCAACATCTAACTTCACAAACTCAGAAGTTCCAACCAATTAAGTGACATGACTGCCGATTCCTCTCTAATTCCCACCAATACCAGTTTTGATGGGGAGGCCCAAATGAGTTGCCTCAAACAAAGAAATCAGGTTTATCTGAGAACCTGAATCCACCAATGCCCTTGCCTCCCTGTCATTCAGAGTGACATTAACATATCCCAGAGGAGCAGAAAAATGAGTTTCCAACCCCTCACCAAACTTTTCAGCAGAATAACAAATGTATTCTACCTCCCCAGAAGAAACCCTTCTCCTGGTCAACAACTTTTTCTGCCTATCAGCCAACCCTGGACTGATAGCATACAAATCCCCATAAGATAGGGAAACCTGACCCTGATACATCCTCTCCAGGACAGAGTCCATAACATTGACTTGACCAGAAACCACTGGCCTCTCAAAGTGAGCCCTTGGCTTCACCACCTTTTTCCTAGAAGATTCTTGAGGACCAGCATCACCAACAGATTTACCATCAACAGGAACCAAACCAGATCCCTCACCTGAACCTCTAACTCCAGCAGGCTTTGGAAATGAAGCCAAAGGGACATCCTCCTCAGAGTCAGAATCCACCTCTATTGGCATTGGCTCACCATTCATGTCCAATGCGCCAAAACTAGGAGGGCCCATGTCAGCCATACCCTTCTGCATCTTGTACAGCTCCTCTTTGCTGTACTTTTTTCTAGCTGCACTCAGCTTAGGATCCACCTTTGAAGCCTTAGGCTTTGGTTGTGCCTGAGAACTGCTCTTAGGCCTTCCCACCTTTCCTGCTTCCACATCATGAACACCATCCAAGAATTCACCACTTGACTGTCCACCACAAGAATACAACTCCAAACCACCAAAGGAAGTAGAAAAAGAGACCTTATTGACCTCCTTCCCCTTTCTCTTTACATCCTCATCCTCCTTACCAGAAGACTTCCCTTGATCAGGAATCTCCTCAAACCTTAGCCTCCTTTTATTGATACCTCCCCTTCTCCTGACCAAATCAACAGGAGCCTGCCCCTCACTGGGCTTCACAAAAGAACCATCAATGAACTTGAAAACCCTGCCATCAAACTCCACTTTTCCTTCAGACACATCCCAGCTCAATGCCCAACAATCATTGGACCTGTGCCTCCTCCTGCTGCAATAAGAGCATACCCAAGGATCACTCCTACCAGCCCTCCTATCAAAATATCTAGGCTGAGAAGGTACCTTATTGACCTTCTTAGCCTCCTGAACAAAAATATGCAGCTGCTTTGTGAGATCAGCCAACTGCTCCACCACTGGGTCCCTCTCCTGTTTGGGAACCTGCACCATATTCTACTCCTCCTTCTTCACCCTAACTTCCTCTTCAGCCAAAGCCTCAATGACTTTGCTGACATACTTGGCACACCCCTCCTGATAGGTGCCTACAGCCAATAACTTCAAATGGGCATCAAAAGCCTCCTTCACCTTATCCAAGGCAGGAAACCTCTGGTCCCCATTAGAAAGAGTCTTCATCAATTCTTTTTTTGAAAACTCCTTCAACACATCCATCCTGACATCTCTAGCCAGGGAAGACTAAAAAACATCCTTGGAAGCATTTTCATGTGCCAGCTCCTCCACTTCCACCAAATATTCCACCACAGGATCAAACTGTAGCAGAAACTTCCTGTAACTATGCAAGTTACCAACACCACCATAAGATTGCCATTCAATGACAACCTTGTTCAGATCCACCATAGTGACCTGACACCCCATCTATCCACTATCTCCCTACACAACAATTTCCAATCCCACTTCTTGTAGCCAGACATGGCCACAATCTCCTTCTCCACTGCCCTATCACCAATGAAGAAGATAATCTGCTTCACCATGTCCAGGTAGGAAGCATCATCCACCCCAACAGAAGTTTCATACTTCTCCAGAAATCACTTGACATCCTCCCCATTAAACTTAATATCATCCCAAGTTTTAATCCTTACACACTCCCTAACCATCATAGCAGGAGAACCATCTCCCCCACTGACAGTAACTACAGGAATAGAAGAACCAGTAGCCATCCCTAAAGACCAAAACACCAAAAATAGCCAACCAAAGAAAATAGAGATTCCAAAGAACTAGCAAGTTCCACCCCACTTTGGGCGCCAGAAATGTAGACAATCCAATAGTACTAGCTATAGGCCTTGACCAAGGGAGTTGGAGAAAAACCAGAGAGAAAATCCCCTGTCCCTTTAGAAAAATAGAGTGAAATTTACTTTCTAAAGTAAGTTGGTTCCTTTTTGCTAAAGCCCCTTTTCAACACACTTGACTTCTTGATGAGCCAAGAAAGTAGTCACCAGAAAGACTACCAGACCAAAGAACTGAAATGTAGACCAATGTCCACACCAGAGACAGCAAAGATACTTGATGTAGCCTGCAAATCCACACCAGAGACAGCAATAATACTTGCTATAGCTTGCAAGACTATAACAGAGAAAACAGTTGCCAAATTTAAGTTAAATGAAGAACTCACTTGCAAAAAACACAGCCAAATTGTTGACAGAAAACAGTGAAAACTGAGTGAGGAACAATGACATCACCTCCGGATGGTTGTATGATAATAAAGGTTGCCCCAAACTGTCTTATTCACTATGTACACACAGACCACCATCTAAGAGCCCATGCACACCCACAAATCTGGTGCCTGTACCGGCCAAATTGAATAAAAACCCTCCAGAAGCGCTCTCCAACCTTCTAAAACAGAGGCGGGTGGGCCGCCCGACGTCGGAGGTGCCGCCTGAAGCGGCCCGGCCTCCCTGAAGCCAGAAAACAAATAAAAACACCTAATCTACTTAGAAAAATTAGCTACAACTACTAAAACTTTTAAAACACGGAATTTCACTATAACAACATTGTGACATGAAATATAGAGAAAAATTAGCCCTATCCAATGGTACTAAGCACTTAACCCTAGGACTTAAGGTTAGCCCATAAAACACAAAAAACAAAATTAAACAGCTATCTTTTATAAATAAAAAATGAGGAATTGACCCCTTAAAACTTAGAATATGAAAAATATTACCAAGACATAAAATATATAGAAAAACCAGGACTATCCAATGATAGTACCCACATACCAGCAGACCCAATATCCACAGAAAAAAACCAGAAAAATACCCAATTATTCAACAGATGTCAATTAAGACATGCACAAACAGCACCATATCACACAACAAAGGCCCCTGCAAATTTTGGAAGACCACAACACTTAATCATAGAAAAATCCAATCTCTTACTGTTATCAGATTAATTACAAAATAGATAAATTGCTAAATATCACAATATATTTGGAAAGTATAAATATGAGGCTCTAATTTTTGTAATCTAATGACTTGTTTGAATAATAAATTTCCTAGCTAAAGACTACTACTTCTCTCCTATTAGATAGCCTTTTCTTCTTATATTCTTCAGCGCTCCAGACACAGTTCCCTAGTGGATCTACAGTGCTGTCTCTAGCACCAAATTAGTAAAAAAATAACTAATTCATTAGTAAAATAAATACACCACTTGTAACAACTACAGCTCCTAAACATACTCTATGTTTAATTTTATTTTTATTTTTATTTATATTTATATTTATATTTTTATTTTTATTGTTATTTTTATTTTTATTTTTATTTTTATTTTTATTTTTATTTTTATTTTTATTTTTATTTTTATTTTTATTTTTATTTTTATTTTTATTTTTATTTTTATTTTTATTTTTATTTTTATTTTTATTTTTATTTTTATTTTTATTTTTATTTTTATTTTTATTTTTATTTTTATTTTTATTTTTATTTTTATTTTTATTTTTATTTTTATTTTTATTTTTATTTTTATTTTTATTTTTATTTTTATTTTTATTTTTATTTTTATTTTTATTTTTATTTTTATTTTTATTTTTATTTTTATTTTTATTTTTATTTTTATTTTTATTTTTATTTTTATTTTTATTTTTATTTTTATTTTTATTTTTATTTTTATTTTTATTTTTATTTTTATTTTTATTTTTATTTTTATTTTTATTTTTATTTTTATTTTTATTTTTATTTTTATTTTTATTTTTATTTTTATTTTTATTTTTATTTTTATTTTTATTTTTATTTTTATTTTTATTTTTATTTTTATTTTTATTTTTATTTTTATTTTTATTTTTATTTTTATTTTTATTTTTATTTTTATTTTTATTTTTATTTTTATTTTTATTTTTATTTTTATTTTTATTTTTATTTTTATTTTTATTTTTATTTTTATTTTTATTTTTATTTTTATTTTTTTTATTTTATTTTTATTTTTATTTTTATTTTTATTTTTATTTTTATTTTTTTTATTTTATTTTTATTTTTATTTTTATTTTTATTTTTATTTTTATTTTTATTTTTATTTTTATTTTTATTTTTATTTTTATTTTTATTTTTATTTTTATTTTTATTTTTATTTTTATTTTTATTTTTATTTTTATTTTTATTTTTATTTTTATTTTTATTTTTATTTTTATTTTTATTTTTATTTTTATTTTTATTTTTATTTTTATTTTTATTTTTATTTTTATTTTTATTTTTATTTTATTTTGATTTTATATTTAACTACTAAACTACTATCATAATAATATATATATATAAAAAAGGATTGCTGGGCCAATTGATGAGCCTTTCCCAACCAATGCTTGCCCACATCCAGGTCACCCTGATGTGGTAACACCATATTTTTTGTAATTTTCCTCTTTACATCCTAATAACCCCCATAAAAAATAAAAAGAAAAAAAGAGAAAAAAGAAAATAATCTAAAACTTTTATCTAACACAACCATAAACACAGCAATCAGAATAAAAGATAAGTAAAAGTCCAATCCAAGGAAATCATCACTGGGTGAGCTCCCTCCAATAAGTAAAAATAATTGGAGACCACCAGTGATCCACCACTACTCCAAGGAAACAAAGAATCCATCAAAGGCCAGTTTAAAGTCATACTGGACTAAAACCTGAATAACAAAACCAGAACTAGGATTCAACTAGGACAAAAAAAATACTTGAAACAGACATTATGGGGTAACTGTTGATAGATCTGCCAGCTCATCACTTACCCCCACACTATCCAAAATAAAATCTAGAAGCCCCCCCTGGGTACCTTCTAACAAACACAACATCCAACACAGAAAACAAAACCCAATAATTATGAAGAGACCGGCACTTGAAAACCAAAAGAATTTACCAGTATAAAGTCACAGAGGACTAAAACCTGTGAAGAAATACCAATACTAGTGTTCAACCAAATTAAGAGAAGGGGTTGGAAACAGACAATCTGGGGTAATTGTTGATAGAGCAGCCAGCCCATCAGTCAACCCCACACTTGCCAAGGCAAAATCTAGAGGCCCCGCCCATGGGTACCCTCTAACAAAAGTTTCCAACAAACAGATGCACAGAATCACCACAAAAAATCTAAAATAAAATAATAGTCCTTAGTTTATCCTCATTGCAGAGTTAGTCTTCTTCACTTCTTGTGCCTCTAGGGTAAAACCTCTTTAATTGATCTGCAGCCACCCTCTCTTTCAGGACTGCACCATCCAATTCTTCCAAAACATAAGAAGCTCCAGAAACTTGAGATCTGACTCTGTAAGCTCCATTCCATCTGTCAGAAAACATTTTTCCCCACTGACTCTCCAAACTTTTATTATACACCAAAACCAAGCAACCAGGTTTCAAGGGATTCCTGAGCCTATGAGCCAACTTCTTGTCCCAGTATCTGACTGATTGATTTCTAATCTTCATCATTCTATAGTAAGCCTTCTCTTGACATTCCTTTCTACATTCCAACTGTTGCATTCTGGCACAGAGAAAATCATCTGTTGAGCACACATCATCCCAGTAAATTCCAAGATAAGAGACAGCTTCCAATTCCACTGGCAGAAAAGCCTTCTGACCAAAAATCAATTTGTAAGGAGAATTGACAGTTGTCCTCTTTACAGTGACCCTATCAGAAAATAACACCAAGGGTAAATAATGCATCCATTTTTTAGCGCTATCTCCTCATATCTTCACCAAAGCATTCTTGATAACTTGATGGCCTCTTTCGACCATGCCTTCAACATCAGGATAATAAGGTGTAGCTACCCTGACTCTGGAACCGATACTTGTCACAGCTTCTTTGAATTCTGCTCCAAACTCTGTCCCTCCTCCAACAGTCACGAACTTTATCAACCCATACCTAAATACTCATATTTTCTTCAAATACTCTGCCACATTCTTGGCAGTCAAATTAACCAGAGGCACTTCCTTCACCCAGCCAGACAAATCATCCCTGGCAACAATCAAATATTTATACCTGCCCTCTTAATATGAACAGCATCAAAACCGATTCTTCCAAACACAGTTGATTCACCAGTAGCATTGCCAAACTCTTTAGGTTTCAAGTGACATCTTCCTTGACATTCTTCACAAGATT
The DNA here is from genome assembly GCA_030280995.1 of Hemileia vastatrix. Taxonomy (NCBI): domain Eukaryota; kingdom Fungi; phylum Basidiomycota; class Pucciniomycetes; order Pucciniales; family Zaghouaniaceae; genus Hemileia; species Hemileia vastatrix. The sequence goes on along the minus strand of JASXTE010000016.1, from coordinate 24,244,021 downwards.
GAACCCAACCCTGCACAGCCAACTTCATACCTGACCACCAAAATCTGTCTGCTACTCATCTTTAAGTATCCCCAAAGCCTCTATGACCAGGGTCTTCATGCAAAGACTTTAGCACCAACTCTTGGCCCTTCTTCTGAGTCACCACAACTTTTGGATTTGGATGCCTTAATCCTTATCAACCTTCTTCCTGACACATAGAATCCAGGACTTTTCTTCTTGATTTTCAACCAAGTATTATCATCACAAATATCTGGCATCTCCAAGGTCAACAGAGATTCAACCAAAATAAAATAAAACCCAGTCTGACCCTAGGTCTCATCTGAAAAATCCAATAACACAACATACAAAGGTATAATCCTATCCTCAAAGTCGCCAGTGTACGCATGAGCCACACGACTGGCCCACACAGGACACCAATCTTTAAACTTTGATAAATCTCTTCCCTTCCACTGAATCCTATGAGAATCCAGTTCACTTACAAACACTCCATTCTCCAGATTTGATCCATCCCAAACCACAGCCCCATCTTCATCAACAACAACATCCTGATCACCAGTATCAATATCTAAAACATTCAGTTTATCCTCTTGGAGGAGGAAAGAACAATAATCTAGTTTAGCCTCACGGGGGAGGAGAGAAAAATCTTCAGCACCCTTTGTGCTGGCTCTAACAACTGGGAAATCTTTGTCAAACTCTTCAGAATCAGAATCTTCATCTGTGAGAGTTCTTCTTGACAATCCATCTGGCATTGTAGAAGTTTTACCTGGCTTATGCACCAGGTCAAAAGAGAGATGTTGAATAAACTCTACCCACCTAGTCATTGAAGCATTTGGAAGACTAGGTGTGTTGATCATTCGAACCAGAGATTTAGCTTCCACCTGCAGCTCAAAATGTTTCCCCTCCAAAACAGTTTGTGGCATCTTGAAGATCTTTTCTACGCCGGACAATTCCAACTTTGGCTTAGAATACCTAGATTCCACCTCATTAAAAACCACAGACTCATAACTTACTGGCATCACCTTCCCAGATTTATGTTCTTGAGACAAAACAGCACCAGTAGCAATATAACTTGAGTCCACTTCCAGATAAATTATTCCATCTTCCCTTCCATAATACAACTTGTGAAGAATAATATCTTCACCCACCACCTTTTTCAACTTCTGAAAAGCCTCTTCACATTCTTCAGTACATTCCCAATCTATATCTTTCCTGGTCAACCTCCTTAAAGGTGAAGCCAACAAAGAAAAATCTTCAATGAAAATCCTGATATACACACAAACTCCCAAAAATCCTCTGACTTAAGTAGTATTTTTAGGCTTTGGCCATGACTGAATTTTAGTAACTTTCTTCTTTGCCATAATCCTCCCTTCTTTACATACCAGATGCCCAAGAATTTCCAGAGCCAGAACACAACATAAAAACTTTGACCCAGAAATAGTCAAAGCAGCCTCTTCAATTCTACACAATACTCTCTCTAGAGTAATTGCATATTCCCAAACAAACCTCTATATACCTGGGGTTTCTTTCAGAACTTCATTTACATAATCAGTGGAGGGTCCTTCAACTCCACCGTCATCAATAAAAATACCAGCATGAGTAGGCATCTCATCCTGTAAAATCCAAGCCATTTTTTCTTGATAAACTGCTACTGAATTAGTTTCTCCTTGAGGCAACATAGTGAGCTGAAATCTCCCCAGAGTAGTCTCAAATGATGTGAGTGGCCGTGAATCAGTGTGAAGTTTCCTTTCATCATAACCACACATAATATCACCCAAGTAATAACACACACTTCCAGAAAAGGCTTCTACAAATTCTTCTGAACTTGGCGGCATCCCTGCATCCTTGATAGTAACCCTATTCAGGGCTATAAGATCATGAACCACCCTGAGTTTCCCATTTTGCTTTGTAACACAGAACACTGGACTTGAGTAGCTAGAAGTTGATTGTTCATACAGTCCAGTCCTGACTCTTTCCCTAACAATCTCTAAAAAATCATCACGTATAGCAGCAGGATTGGAATTGGTTTGATTTGCCAAGGTTCATGACAAACCATAGGAATCAAGTAAGGTTCACCTTAAGAGTGCTTGAACACACCCCTTTCCTCTACAAGAAATGCCACCGCCTTCTTCCTCAGCACAATAACGTGCAACAACAACTTCTTTTCCTCCTCAGATAACTAACCATCAGGTCCAAAGTTAAAAAACTTCAACTTTTCCATTTTCACTCTAGAAGTTTCCTCAAAATCAGGATGATTATTCACTAGATGAGTACAGTACGGATCTCTTGACAACAGAGGCCACTTCAATGGAGGATTCAAACTTACAGGCATAGGCTCATTGACAGGCCTAATCTTCTGCACCACCTTATTATACTCTGCAGCTCCACCATCAACTTGAGGGATCTTCAGAACATCTTCTTCACCATACCTGGAACAAAAACCAAGGGTTTCCCCATTTCTCACATGTGTGGCCAAGGCAATGTTGCTAAAAGGTGTAGAAGAAACCCTAGCAGTGCACAATTGTGAGGACTTACTTTTACTCCCCAATCTCACCACTCCAAAGCTTTTCCGCATATCTTTCAATAAAGATATATAACCCATTTTCCTTTTTGAACTTGAATTAAAATTAATAAAGACTCTTGAAAAAGAACAATGACTTGATAAAAAACATGATGAATACTTGCAAATAAGAGATAAATTAAAAAGAGAAAGTTGAAAATCCACTTGGTATATCTTCAAAGGAGCTGACCTACTTCAACCTGGGATTTCCTCACCTTGGGGAGAGGTTGTAGCACTTGGGTGATTAGCCCTCATCATTCTAAAAAAGACAGGCTCTCTCTAGAGCCTGCACCACACTCCAAAAATCCTGAGACAGCACCTACTTACTTTCTCCTCTTACAACAATCCATGCATTGGCACGTGGAAGACAAACCAGGCCTGGTTTTTCAACCATCATCTCCAGGAGATGATAACCTCATGTGAATCCTTCTTTCATCTTCACTAGTTAAATCCAGACTAATCCCCATGTCAAACTGATAGCCAATTCCTTCCTGGAAATCCATAAAAATGGCCCACCTAAAACTGCATTTAAATTACCTTTAGCAATCTAAAAATAAGCCTTTCCGGAGGCTCCACCAACATCCCTACCCATGGCACTCCAAAATACATACTTGGCCCCATCTTCATGTGGTAATATATCATTATATACCTGATAATACAGAGCCTTCCCAAACTCCTCCATAAATTCCCCATACTAAGAAAGAGAAGTTGCACCACCTTTGAATTCCCACTTCCTAGAAATCGCATGAAGATCCACCATTGAGAAAGTAGTAGGCCACCTTTTAACCATTTTAATCTTCAACTTCTCCCAGTCCTGAGTCCTATATCTTGCCATATCAGAAACTTCCTTCTCCACCTCCCTATTACCAATGAAAAAGATTACTTGCCTGACCATGTCCAACAGTGAGGCCCCATCAATCTCAGAAGTAACCTCAAACCTAGCCAAAAACCCCTTTGAATCCTCCCCAAAAACCTTGAACCATCCCAAGACTGAATCCTAACCATCCTAGCCACTCCCAGTTTAAGCCTCCAATCTCCACAAAAGATAGCCAAAGTCCCGCCAATAACCTTAGAGACCTAGGAGGGACAAAATCCAACAGAAAAGAGGACCCCTAGACCAACCACAAAGAGATATAGCACCAAATACAAAATCCATAAAAGGAGATCCACCAAAGAGAGAAGCCTAGATCAAAAGAGATTCCAAATAGCCAACAGATTGGACCCCACATTGGGCGCCAAAAATGTAGACAATCCTATAGTACTAGCTATAGGCCTTGACCAAGGGAGTTGGAGTAAGACCAGAATAAAATCCCCTGTCCCTTTAGAAAAATAGAGTGAGATTTACCTGTTACAGTAAATTGGTTCCTGTCACCACAAAAGCCCTTTTCCAACACACTTCACTGCTTGATCAGTCAAGAAAGTAGTCTTCAGACAGACTACCAAACCAATGAACAGAAATACAGACTAATGTCCACACCAGAGAAAGAAATGATACTTGATGTAGGTTGCAAATCCACGCCAGAGACAGCAATAATACTTGCTATAGCTTGCAAGAATATAACAGAAAAAACAGTTGCTAAGTAGAGTTAAATGAAGAGCTTACTTGCAACAACACACAGCCAAATTGTGGCCAACAACTGTGAAAACTGAGTGAGGAACAAGGATATCACCACCAGATGGTTGAATGATAATTAAAGTTGCCCCAAACTGTCTTAATCACTATATACACACAGACTACTAATCAAGAGCCCATGCACACCTGCAAAGCCGGCATTCTTGACCACCAAATAGCATAAAACATCCCTAAAAGCACTTTAAGCCCTCTAGCATTGAGGCAGGCGGTCTGCCCAGCGCTGGGAAGCCCTCCTGAGACGGCCTGACCACCCTGAGGCCAGAAAACCACCAAAAACACCCACACTACTTAGAAATTTCACCTACAACTACTAAAACCCTTAAAACACATAATTAAACTACAACAACATTGTGACATGAAATATAGAGAAAATTCTGCTCTTTCCAATGGTACTAAGCACTAAACCCCAAGACTTAAGGTTAGCTGGTAAAACACAAAAAACAAAATTCAACAGCAATCTTTTAAGAATGAAAAGTGAGAAATTATCCCCCAAATACTTATGCTATGAAAAATGTCCACAAGACATAAAATATTGATAAAAACCAGGGCTATTCAATGGTAGCCTCCAGATCCCCGTACTCTCAATATTTGCTGCGTAATTGCAGAAAAATAACCAATTATTTGAACAATGCCATTTAAGACATACCAAAATACCACCAAATAAACCAACAAAGGGCTCTGCCAATGTTGGAAGACCACATCGTGAGATACTTTAATTTGAATATTGTATTTGTTGCTATATACAAACTTATTTGCATATTTTGTTATAATGATAAGAAAGAGAGAGTATTTTCCTTTGTTTTTTTGCAATCTGTTCCAAACTAAAACAAAGGAAAATACTTACAAATAAAAACCTTAATATATAAACCAAAACAGAAAATTATTAACAAAGACTTAATTAAACCAGATATGGGTATAATACTTATATATCATGTGACAGGAGCAGGTTTGGGCCAGTCAGTCACCCCACAGCACAAACTTGGACTAAACTTAAGTATAACAAGATATGTAAAAAAATCCAAAAATGTTAATTTTTACTTGATTGCTCTATGAATAATGTATAAAACTTAATAGCATTATTATTGAATAGTTTATAATTACACAACATTAAATTTATTAAAATTGAATAGAATTCTTCCTTTGCTAAATGCTTCCAATATGAAAGTATGCATGTAAATTTTTTTTTGATTTTTTCACAGTTTAAAAATCCAATTAGAAGAAAATGTTTTGTATTTCTATAGTTCTCTATATGTAGTTAACATAATGAGAGGGAATAACAAACCTACCAGAATGTTAAAAAAAAAAACTTAAATTCACAACAAAATTGTCTGGTAAAATATCAAGGATTTTCTTCTGAACTTAATACATCTTCAGTGTTCATGTGAGGGTAGAATGATTATATTTACACTTAAGATAATTAATATTGAAACTAAACTATTAGAAAGAAAGTTATTATTAACAAATATGTATAACAGTCTTTTTGTCAAGATTATGCCTTCATCCATCAAAAATAACATTATTGTATGTTCTGAGAAATAGTGCAAAGTGTCCTTCTAAACAACAGTCCAACACTCAGAAGAACATTTTGATAATGCATATCAAACATGTATTATATCTATACAAATGCATGTTGTATTCATTATAAAAGTGTCCTTCTGAGCATTTGACTGTTGTTCAGGAGGACACTTGAGGTAATCTGCATGTCATGAGGTATTTTAATGGTCTTGGAATTTGATTTTTGGTGGGCCCTAAAAGTGAAGTTTCCCTGAAATCGGTCAAAATTGTCCTCCTGAACAATGTTCCAATGCTCAGAAGGACACTTTGATAATGCATATAAAAATGTAATATATCTTTACAAGTGCATGATATATTAATTGTCAAAGTGTCCTTCTGAGAGTTGGACTGTTGTTCAGAAGGACACTTTAAGAACTGCATAAAAAGTGTGATTAAATCTCCTTATCATAAGCCTACATATTGACTTATGATTAGCCATAGAAGTGAAGTTGTCCCAGACTTGGTAAAAAGTGTCCTTCTGAAAAACAGACCAACACTAGGAATGACATTTGATAATTAATACAACATGCACTTGTATAGATATAATTCATGTTTAATATTTGTTATCAAGATGTCCTTCTGAGCATCAGACCGTTGTTCAGAAGGACACTTTTGACCAAGTCTGGGACAACTTCACTTATATGCCTCACCAAAATTCAATTCCAAGACTATTAGAATACCTGATGGTATATAGATTACCTCAAGTTTCCTTCTTAAAAAAAGTCCAAGGCTCAGAAGGACATCTTAATAATGCATATAAATATGTATTATATCTATATAAGTGCATGTTGTATTTATTTCAAAGTGTCGCTCTTAGAATTAGACTGTTGTTCAGAAGGACACTTTTGACCAATTCTTGAGCAAATTCACTTTTATTATTTACCAAAAATCAAATTTTAAGTCCATTAAATATCTTATGGTATATAGATTGATTCAAGTGTCCTTCTGAACAATTGTCTGATTCTCAGAAGAATATCTTTAAAATGCATATCAAACATGTATTATATCTATACAAGTGCAAGTTGTATTTATCATCATAATGTCCTTGTTAGTGTTGGACCATTTTTCTGAAGGAGACTTTAATAGTGCATAAATAATAGGCCTAAAGCTCTTCCCAAAAGCTTACTTATTGACTTTTGGTTATTAATAAAAGTGAATTTGACCCAGAATCAGTCAAACATGTCTTCCTGAACAACACTCCAATGCTCAGAAGGACACTTTTATAATGAATATTACATGCATTTATACACACATACCATATAGATGATATGCACTATCAAAGTGTCCTTCTGAGCGTCGGACGTTGTTCAGAAGGAAACTTGAGGTGAGATGTATGCCATGAGGTATTTTAATGGTCTTAGAATTTGATTTTTGTTGATCCATAAAAGTGAAGTTTCCCCAGAACTGATCAAAATTTTCCTTGGTCTGATGCTCACAGGGACACTTTAATAATGAATACAACATGCACTTATACAGACATACCACATAGATTTTATGCATTATCAAAGTGTCCTTCTGAGCATCAGACCATTTTTCAGGTGGACACTTGAGGTGATATGTATGCCATGAGGTATTTTAACGGTTTTGGTATTGGATTTTTGGTGAGCCATAAAATTGAAGTTTTCCCAGACTTGGTCAAAAGTGTCCTTCTGAACACAAGTCTGATGCTCAGAAGGACATCTTGATATTGAATATCAAACATGTATTATCTCTATACAAGTGCATGTTGAATTCATTATCAATGTGTCCTTCTGAGCGTGGGACTGTTGTTCAGAAGGACACTTTTCATCAATTCTGGGAAAAATTTACTTTGATGGGTATCCAAAAATCAAAAAATAAGCTTATAAGAATAGCTTCAGGCCTCTTTTGATGCAGTTCTCAAAGTGTCTTTCTGAACAATTTTTTGAAGCTGAGAAGGACACTTTGAAAATGAATACAACATGCACTTATGCAGACATACCACATAGATGATATGCACTATCAAAGTGTCCTTCTGAGTTTCAGACTGTTTTTCAGAAGGACACTTTGAGTACTGCATAAAAAGAGGCCTGAAGCTATTCTTATAAGCTTACTTTTTGATTTTTGAATACCCATACAAGTGGATTTTTCCAGAATTGATCAAAAGTGTCCTTCTGAACAACAGTATGACTCTCATAAGGACACTTTGATAATGAATACAACATGTACTTATACAGACATACCACATAGATGATATGCACTATCAAAGTTTCCTTCTGAGCATTAGACCATTTTTCAGGAGGAGATTTTGAACCAAATTTGAGCATCTCACTTAAAATAAAAAAAACACTTATCCAGCATTTTATGAATACAATTACATCCAGAATTTATTTTCAAAATGTATACCTTAAAATTGAAATGATGTTCAAGTGGATAATGTGAGTACTGCATAAAAAGAGGGATGGAAGCTCCTTCTTATAAGCTTAAATATTGATTTTTGATTAGCCATAAAAGTGAAGTTGTCACAGACTTGGTCAAAAGTGTCCTTCTGAACAACAGAACGACACTCAGAAGGACACTTTGATAATTCATATAATCTTAGTGGTATGTCTGTAAAAGTGCATGTTGTATTCATTTTCAAAGTGTCCTTGTGAGCATTGGACCATTTTCCAGAAGACACTTTTGACCAAATCTTGGACAACTTCACTTTTATGGCTCACCAAAAATTCAATACCAAGACCAATAGAAGACCTCATGGAATACAGATTACCTCAAGTGTCCTCCTGAACAACTGTCTGAGGCTCAGAAGGACACTTTGATAAAGCATATTAAAATTTAATAAATATGTATAAGTGCATGTTGTATTCGTTATCAAAGTGTCCTTCTGAGTGTCAGACCGTTGTTCAGAAGGACACTTTGATAGTGCATAAAAAAAGGCCTAAGGCTCTTCTAAAAAGCTTACCTTTTGATTTTTTTAGCCATAAATGTGAATTTGTCTTAAAATTCATCAAAAGTGCTCTCCTGAGCAAAGGCCCAATTTTCAGAAGGACACTTTGATAGTGCATATCAACTTTGTATTATTTCTGTATAAGTGCATGTTTTATTCATTATCAAAGTGTCTTTCTGAGCTTGGGACCATTGTTCAGAAGGATACTCTGATAAGGCATAAAAAAAGGCCAGAAGCTCCTTCTTATAAGCTTACTTTTTAACTTTTGATTACCCATACAAGTTAGTTTGTCCCAGAATTAATCAAAAGTGTCCTTCTGAAAAATTGTCCAATGATCAGAAGGACACTTTGAGAGTGAATACAACATGCACTTGTATAGATATATTACATTTTTATATACATTATCAAATTGTCCTTCTGAGAATCTGACTATTGTTCAGGAGGACACTTGAGGTGATCTGTATTCCATGAGGTATTTTAATGGTCTTGATATTTGATTTTTGGTGAGCTATAAAAGTTAAGTTGCCCCAGAACTGATCAAAATTGTCCTTCTGAATAACAGTCTGATGATCATAGGGACATTTTGATAATGAATAAAAAATTCACTTATAAAGAAATACCTCATTGATTATATGCATTATCAAAGTGTCCTTCTGAGCATTGGACCATCGTTCAGGAGGACACTTTCAGTACTGCATAAAAAGAGTCCTAAATCTCTTCTAATAAGATTACTTTTTGATTTTTAGATACACATCAAGTGCATTTGTCCCAGAATTGATCAAAAGTGTCCTTCTGAAAAACTTTCTAATTCTTAGAAGGACAGTTTTATAATGAATCCAACATGCACTTATACAGACATACCACATAGATGATATGCACTATCAAATTGTCCTTCTGAGCATCGGACTGTTGTTCAGAAGGACACTTGAGGTGATCTGTATGCCATGAGGTATTCTAAAGGTCTTGGTATTCGATTTTTGGTGAGCCATAAATGTGAAGTTGACCCAGAATCAGTCATAAATGTCCTCCTGAGAAATTTTCCAATTCTCAGAAGGACACTTTGATAATGAATACAACATGTACTTAAATAGACATAATACATGTTTGATATGCATTTTCAAGATGTACTTCTGAGTGATGGACTGTTGTTCAGAAGGACAATTTTGATCAATTCTGGGACAAATTAACTTGTATGGGTAACCAAAAGTCACAAATTAAGCTTATAAGAAAGAGCTTCTGGACTTTTTTTTATGCATTACTCAAAGTGTCCCTCTGAACAACAGTCTGATGCTCAGAAGAACACTTTGATAATGAATACAACATGCACTTAAATAGGCATGACACATAGATGATATGCACTATCCAAGTGTCCTTCTGAGTGTCAGACCATTGTTCAGGAGGACACTTTTGACCAAGTCTGGGACAACTTCTCTTTTATGGATAACCAAAAATCAAATTCCAAGACTATTAAAATACCTCATGGCATGCATGTTACCTCAAGTGTCCTGCCTACCAATGATTATTTGAGCAGTTCCTGTGTGGGTCATTCTTATTTCCTTGATTTGGTTTATAAAATACCTGTATTTTCAGAGTTATTTATATTTGTCAAATAATCAAAAATTCAATTCTTAAACTTTTGTTTTATTTTTTCATTTTCATATATGTTGACTACTTTCAGAATAAAGGCAAATCTACCATCATTTTTGATATATGTCAAGCTGCTTGAGACTCAGAAATAATGCTATTTTTGTGCCTTGGCTTTAATAAACCCATAATTGCTTACGTTGTGGTCTTCCAACATTGGCGGAACCCTTTGTTGGTTTATTTGGTGGTATTTTGGTATGCCTTAAATGGCATTGTTCAAATAATTGGGTATTTTTCTGGAATTATGCAGCAAATATTGGGACTACGGGGATCTGGATGCTACCATTGGATAGCCCTGGTTTTTTCAATATTTTATGTCTTGTGGACATTTTTCATAGCATAAGTATTTGGGGGATAATTTCTCACTTTTCATTTATAAAAGATTTCTGTTGAATTTTGTTTTTTGTGTTTTATGGGCTAACCTTAAGTCTTAGGGTTTAGTGCTTAGTACCATTGGAAAGAGCAGAATTTTCTCTATAATTCCTGTCACAATTTCGTTGTAGTGTAATTATGTGTTTTAAGGTTTTTAGTAGTTGTAGGTGAATTTTCCAAGTAGTTTGGGTGTTTTTGGTGGTTTTCTGGCTTCAGGGTGGTCAGGCTGCCTCAGGCGGGCTTCCCAGTGCCAGGTGGACCACCCATCTCAATGCTAGAGGTCTGGAAGCGCTTCTAGGGAGGTTTTATGCAAATTGGTGATCAGGAATGCCGGATTTGCAGGTGTGCATGGGCTCTTGATTAGTAGTCTGTGTGTATATAGTGATTAAGACAGTTTGGGGCAACTTTAATTATCATACAACCATCCGGAAGTGATATCTTTGTTCCTCACTCAGTTTTCACTATTTTCTGGCCACAATTAGGCTGTGTTTGTTGCAAGTGAGTTCATTTAACTTAACTTAGCAACTGTTTTCTCTGTTATAGTCTTGCAAGCTATAGCAAGTATTATTGCTGTCTCTGGTGTGGATTTGTAACCTACATCAAGTATGATTGCTTTCTCTGGTGTGGACGTTTGTCTACATTTCAGTTCTTTGGTTTGGTAGTCTGTCTGGAGACTACTTTCTAGAATGATCAGCAGTCAAGTGTGTTTGGAAAAGGGGCTTTTGGTAACAGGAACCAATTTACTGTAACAGGTAAATCTTACTTGTTTTTCTAAAGGTACAGGGGTTTTTCTTTCTGGTTTTACTTTAACTCCCTTGGTCAAGGCCTATAGATATTACTATAGGATTGTCTACATTTCTGGTGCCCAACATGGGGTATACGGATCTGTTAGTTCTTTGGATTATTTTTTGCATGTAATTGGCTCTTTTTGGTGTTTTTTTCTGGTAGGATGGCTTCTGGATCTGCAATTCCTGTGATGAATGTCAGTGGGGGGGAAGGTCCGCCTGCTGTGATGGTTAGGAAATGTTTTAGGATCAAAACTTGGGATGGTACCAAGTTTAATGATGATGATGTTAAGTAGTTTCTAGAGAAGTATGAAACTGTAGCTGGTGTTGACGGTGCTTCCTACCTGGATATGGTGAAGCAAATCATCTTCTTCATTGGAGATAGGGTGGTGGAGAAGGAGGTTGTGGCCATGTCTGGCTACAAGAAGAGAGATTGGAAGTTATTGTGTAGGGAAATGGTAGATAGATGTTGCATCAGGTTCACTATGGTGGATCTGAATAAGGTTTTCAGTGAGTGGAAGTCTTATGGAAGTGTTGGTAACTTACACATTTACAGGAAGTTTCTGCTACAGTTTGATCCTGTGGTGGAATACTTGGTAGAAGTGGAGGAGCTGGCCATGAAAATGCTGCCAAAGATGTTTTTTGGTCCTCCCTGGCTAGAGATGTCAGGATGGATGTATTAAAAAAGATTTCAAGGGAAGACTTGATAAAGACTCTCTCTAGTGGGGATCAAAAGCTGCCTGCCTTTGACAAGGTGAAGGAGGCAGTTGGGGCCATCTGAAGCTATTGGTGGTGGACACCTACCAAGAAGGGTGCCCCAAATATGTCAGAAAAGTCAGTGAGGCTTTGGATGAAGAGGAGAGTAAGGTAGAGAGGGAAGAGAAGAATATTGTGAAGGTTCCCAAACAGGAGAGGGATCCAGTGGTGGAACAGTTGGCTGATCTGACAATACCACTTCATATTTTTGTGCAGGAGGCAAAGAAGGCCAATAAGGCACCTCCACAGCCCAGGGAATTTGATAGGCGGGCTGGTAGGAGTGACTCTTTGCTTTGCTCTTTTTGAGGTGTGGTAATTCAAACCTGGGTAGGCCTTTGGAGTGCATATTTGGGGGTATTTGGTATGTAGGGTGTTATTAGTGGATTTTTTCATCTTTAGGAGATAGTTAGTAGTGTTTATGGAGGCTTAAGCTAGGGTCACTTATTTTCTCTCAGCTTAATGTCCTTTCTTTTCTCTTCATTTTGGTATCGCTTATGGGTGGTTACCTTGTTTTATAGGGTAGTTATGGTGTTATTATTGGTATTTATCGGAAGTTTATTGTTTAATGGTGCTTATGTAGGCTTTAGATAGGGTCACTTATTATGTCTCAGCTTATTTTCCTTTATTTTCCTTTCATTTTGGTATGTCTTATTTGTGTTTATCTTGTATATTAGTAAAGTTATGGGTTTTTAGGGGTTGTATGGGTTGTATGGGTATTTTAGGGCCTAGAAGCAGCCTGCCTGCCCCTAAGCAGCATCCCGCCTTGAAGATGTGTGCCCGCCTGGGCTCTGGGGAGGCGCTAAAATGCACTTTTATGCATGAAAAAGGCTTGGAAAGCTGGATTTTGGGTGGGGAATTGGTCAGGGTGGTCTGTGCACTGGCTGTATGATGCGTGTGTGGGAAGATTTTTAGGGGAATCATCTTATTTCTTTATCTCATTGCCTCTCTTTTCCTCACTGTCTCATTGGCTTGTGTTTTTTTGGAATATATTACTGTTCATTTCAACTCTATCTGGTAGTCTGTCTGGTACTATTATCTTCACTTTTAAAGGGGTCAAGAGTGTTTAATTAGAGGGTCTAGCAAACAGATCTCCAATTTGCTGCAACAGGTAAATCTCACTTGTTTTTCTAAAGGGACAGGGGTTATTCTTTCTGTTTTTTCTCCAACTCCCTCAGTCAACGCCTATGGGCTGGCTTCTCAATCAACAGTTACCCCAGATTGTCTGTTTCCAACCCCTTCTCTTAATTTTGTTGAATTCTAGTATTGGTTTTTTTTCTTTAACAGGTTTTTAGTCTAACATGACTTTAAACTGGAAACTCTTTTGGTCTTCAAGTGCCGGAATCTTCACGATTATTGGTTTTGGTTTTTGTGTTGGATGTTGTGTTTTTGTTAGAAGGTACCCAGGGGGGGCTTCTAGATTTTATTTTGGCAAGTGTGGGGGTAACTGATGAGCTGGCTGCTCTGTAAAACAGTTACCCCATAATGTCTGTTTCAATTATTTAGTTAGTCCTAGTTGAATCCTAGTTCTGGTTTTTGTTATTCAGGCTTTAGTCCACTATGACTTTAAACTGGCTATGGACTGGCTTCTTTATTTCCTTGGAGTGGCGGCGGATCACTGGTGGTCTCCAATCATTTTTACTTATTGGAGGGAGCCCACCCAGTGATCTTTTCTGTTGACCTGGAGCTGGCTTTGCTATGTGGTTTTAGGGTGTTGGCTGTGAAAGTGGTGGATTTAAGATTATTATTTTTTGTCTCTTTTTTTTTCTTTTAAATTTTTATGGAGGCTATGTTTTTTCAAAGGCTCAAGATAGGGCTCTGGCAATGTTTTTGGTGGAAGAGGAGGAGTCAAAATAAAAATAAAAAAGTTAAATTTTTTTTAGGTATGAGCACATCAAGGTGAACTTGGATGTGGGTAGGTATCAGGGGATCATCTCATCAATTGGCTGGGGGATACCATTTTATCTTGTTTTTTTGTTAAAGAAGTTTGAATGTTTTGGCTTTGATGGTTTTTGGTTTGGGGATTTATGGGCTATATCTTCAAGATTTTTTCTGGAAGGTCCTTAAAGACTTCAAGCTGAATTTTTTTTAATTATGGGATATATCTTCAAGATTTTTTTCTGGAAAGTCCTTCATGACTTTAAACTGATCTTTTAATTATGGGCTCAAGATTTTTTGATGGTAAGTCCCCCAAGACTATAAACTCAGGATTTTTGAAGTCCCCCAAGACTATAAACTGAGGGCTGTTAGTCCCCCAAGACTTTAAACTGAGGGCTGTTATTCCCCCAAGACTTTAAACTGAGGGTTGTAAGTCCCTCAAGACTTTAAACTGGAAACCAGTCCATCAAGACTTTAATCTGAAAATGGGGCAGTCCATCAAGACTTTAAACTGAAAATTCTGTTAGTCCTCCAAGACTTAAAACTGGCTGATTGTTAAAGATTTATTCAAGAATTTAATTTTACTAATGTGGATCTAGTAGTCCTCCAAGACTTTAAACTGGCTGGTTTCAAGATTTTGTCAAGAATTAGTCCATCAAGACTTTAAACTGAACACTGTTTTAGTCCCCTAAGACTTTAAACTGAGGATTGTTGATGGTGTAGTCCCCCAAGACTATAAACTGAGGAATGAGTTTTGTTGTTGGAGTTGGTTTGAAAGATTGGCAGAGTGTATCCACAGGGGGAGCCTCTGAATTTAGCAAAGGCAAGTTTGGGGGTAATTGATGGGCTGGAAGCTCTATTCATAATTACACCAGAAAGTTAGTTACTTCTCTAAATCTTTTTCTGGTTGATCTCTGATTCTTGGTTCTGTGATTCAGGTTTTTGCAGTCCCCCAAGACTATAAACTGAGGATTTTTGGAGTCCCCGAAGACTATAAACTGAGGGCTTTTAGTCCTCCAAGACTTTAAACTGAGGGCTGTTAGTCCCCCAAGATTTTAAACTGAGGGTTGTGAGTCCCCCAAGACTGTAAAATGAGGAAAATTTTATGCTGGTAGAAGGTTATAGTCAGGAAGACTTGTCAACTGGATATCACTTTTCATTTTTTGAAGCTGGTACATCCAGATTTGGAATTCAGGAACAGAAGAAAGAGATTCCTTTCACAGAGATAAATTTAATTTAAAGGCATGGTGCAAGAGAAGTTTTAAAGAAGAAGCTTGGATTGCTGGCTCAGAAGTTAACTTAGGATGGAATAAGATCTGGTGGAAGAAAGAAATGGGCTGTTTGTAAAGATTCTGCAGAGGCTTTTGAACATGGTTTTTGGAAGAGGAAGAATGGGGAAATTCTTGATTGCAGGGAGGATGTGGTGATCCAAAACTGGGTAGGCCTTTGGAATGCATATTTGGGGGTATTTGGTATGTAGGGTGTTATTAGTGCATTTTTTCATCTTTAGGAGATAGTTAGTAGTGTTTATGGAGGCTTAAGCTAGGGTCACTTATTATATCTCAGCTTAATTTCCTTTCTTTTCTCTTCATTTTGGTATTCCTTATGGGTGGTTACCTTGTTTTATAGGGTAGTTATGGTGTTGTTATTGGTATTTATCAGAAGTTTATTGTTTAATGGTGCTTATGTAGGCTTAAGCTAGGGTCACTTATTATGTCTCAGCTTATTTTAATTTATTTTCTTTTCATTTTGGTATGTCTTATGAGTGTTTATCTTGTTTATTAGTGAAGTTATGGTTTTTTAGGGTTTTTAGGGGCTTTATGGGTCGTATGGGTGTTTTAGGGCCTAGAAACGGCCCGCCTGCCCCCAAGCAGCCTTCCTGCCCCTAAGCAACATCCCTCCTTGAAGCGGTGTTCCCGCCTGGGCGCTGGGAAGGCGCTAAAATGTACTTTTATGAATGAAAAAGGCTGGGAAAGCTGGATTTTGGGTGGTGAATTGGTCAGGGTGGTCTGTGCACTGGCTGTATGATGAGTGTGTGGGAAGATTTTTAGGGGAATCATCTTATCTCTTTATTTCATCACCTCTCTTTTCCTCACTGTCTCATTGGCTTGTGTTTTGTTGTAATATATTACTGTTCATTTCAACTCTTTCTGGTAGTCTGTCTGGTACTATGATCTTCACTTTTAAAGGGGTCAAGAGTGTTTAATTAGAGGGTCTAGCAAACAGATCTCCATTTTTGTGTAACAGGTAAATCTCACTTGTTTTTCTAAAGGGACAGGGTTTATTCTTTCTGGTTTTTCTTCAACTCCCTTGGTCAAGGACTATAGCTAGTACTATAGGATTGTCTACAGCAGAAGGAGAGGACATAAGTCCAATGACTGTTGGGCCCTGAACAGAGATGTGTCAGAGGGCAAAGTATAATTTGATGGCAGGGTATTCAAGCTCCCTGATAGTCAGTTTTTCAAGCCCAGTGAGGGGAAGGCTCCTGTGGACATGGTCAGGAGAAGGGCTGGTCTCAATCAGTGGAGGCCAAGATTTGAGGAGATTCATGATCAGGGGAATTCCTTTACTAAGCAAGATGAATATAGAAAGGGGAAAGGGAAGGAAGTGAATAAAGTTTCCTTTTCTACTTCCTTTGGTTGACTAGAATTGTATTCTTGCGGAGGACAGTCAAGTGGTGAGTGCTTGGCTGGTGTTTATGACGTAGAGGCAGGCAAGTTGGGAAGGCCTAAGAGCAGTTCTCAGGCCCCTCAAAAACCTAAGGCATCAAAGGTGGATCCTAAGCTGGGTGCAGCTAGGAAGAATTACAGCAAAGAGGAGCTGTATAAGATGCAGAAGGGGACTGAAAATATGGGCCCCCCTAGTTTTGGAGTATTGGACCTTAATGGTGAGCCAATGCCTATGGATGTGGACTCTGACTCTGAAGAGGAGGTTCTGTTGGCTTCATTTTGAAGGCCTGCTGGGGTCAGAGGTTCTGGTGAGGGATCTGGTTTAATTCCTGTAGATTCAAAATCTGTTGGTGGTTCTGAACCTCAGGAAAATTCTAGGACCAAGGTAGTGAAGCCAAGGGCACATTTTGAGAGGCCAGTAGTCTCTGGCCAATTTAATGTTATGGACTCTGTTTTTGATAGGATGAATCAGGGTCAGTTTTCTCTCACTTATGGGGAGTTATATGCTATCAGTCCTGGGTTGGCTGATAGATAGAAAAAGTTGTTGACCAGGAGGAGGGTTTCTTCTGGAGAAGTGGAATACATATGTGATTCTGCGGAGAATTTTGGAGAGGGGTTGGAAATGCATTTTTCTGCACCTCCAAGATATTTCAATGTCACCCTGAATGGCAGGGAGGCTAGGGAATTGGTGGACTCATCTTCTCAGATTAACCTGATTTCTTTGTTTGAGGCAACTCATTTGGGCCTCCCCATCAAAACTGGAATTAGGGGAAACTTACGAGGTATAGGTGGTCATGTAATGGAGTTGATGGGAACCTCCGAATTTGTTAAGTTGGATGTTGGTGGAGCCTCTGGAAAGGCTCATTTTTACATTTCTAAAGGTAATGTAAAAGCAGTTTTAGGCAGGCCATTCTTGATGGATTTCCAGGAATGAATTGGCTATAAAATTGATGTGGGGATTAGTTTGGAGTTAACTGGTGAAGATGAAAGAAGGCTTCACATGAGGTTATCATCTCCTGGAGATGACGGTTGGGAAACCAGTCCTGGTTTGTCTTCCTTGTGTCTATGTATGGATTGTTGTAGGAGAAGGAAGTAGGTGCCTCCTCAGGATTTTTGGAGTGTGGCACAGGCTCTAGAGAGAGTCTGTCTTTTTTAGAATTATAAAGGATGATCACCCAAGTGCTACAACCTCTCCCCAATGTGAGGAAATCACAGGTTGTAGTAGTTCAGCTCCCTTGGTGATATACCAAGTGTATTTTCAACTTTCTTTTTAATTTTTCTCTTATTTGCAAGTATTCTTCAAGTTTTTTATCAAGTCTTTTTTCTTTTTCAAGATTTACAATTAATTTTAAATCAAGTTTAAAAAGGAAAATGGGTTATATATCTTTGTTGAAAGATATGCAGAAAAGCTTTGGAGTGGTGAGATTGGGGAGTTAAAGTAAGTCCTCCCAATTGTGCACCACTAGGGTTTCTTCTACACCTTTCAAAAACATTACCTTGGCCACGTTGTGGTAGCCTAAAGTTTAGTACGGCACCTAAGAAGGTAAATGGAGTTATTACGGCGTGCAAGATTGGCGTTATTATTTTTTATAAAAGGGTTTTATTTAATTTATTGGAGTTTTAAATATGAAGAAATTGGTCACGAGCAAATGCCTACACAAAAACAATTTATTTTACGGAGAAAACTTATTTTTTACGGTCTGAAAAAATTTATAAGTATTAAGTCGAGTCACTCAAGAACCTTGGGAAATTTTCCCAGAATTTTTACTATTTTTCTTATATTTTTAAATGAATTTTAAAGTTTTATAGGAATATTTACGTTTTCAAAAATTACTTAACTTTGATGAATTTTCACGGGGTAATTAGAGCTGCGCAGACTACGAAAATTAGTTTGGTATGTAAAGGGGAAGTAGATCTATTATGTGTAATTTTTCTAGATTTTTTATTATGGTTTTAAGGTTCTAAATTGAGTCCGGAAGTCCGGACAGACTCCGTACGGACTCCGTTTCGACTCCGTACGGACTCCGCTTTGACTCCGTACAGACTCCGTACGGGCTCCGGATTGACTCTGGAAGAGCTCTGGAGGGGAAAACTTAGGCACGTGACTAGGAATACTTAAGCGCTTCTCAAACTCGAAATTGAGAGGGGGGACACAACATACAGCTTAATCTTTAACCACCACAGTCTCATTTTTTATTACTCAACAAATTAAATAAATTGTAATACCCTTATAACATTATATTTTATATATAACATTTTAGAAATACTACTCAACAATTTAAATCACACTTCATACAGGGTATCTTTAGAAAGGTCTTCATCGCTGGGACTTGATTATTGCTGTCTCATATAAATTTAAAATATTATAAAAACATAAAAGTCAATCTTTACAGATCTTTCACTGGTACACCTTAATTGTTGTTATCAGTATTTCTTTCTCAACAGCCACTTTCATTAAATCTCAATAAGCGTTAATTATTTTAGAGTTTCATTATTTTTATCAATCAGATTCAAGTAGATTGGTTAGCTTAGTGATTTAGAATTCCCATTTTGTTATTTTTATTGGAAGGACGGGGTTTTCCACTAAATCCACATATCTCCTCCGGATTCTGCTTACAGCAAGGCGACTGTAAGAGTTTACCTTACCATAGTTGGCGCCCAACGTGGGGTTGAATTTCACTAGCTCTCTTTAAAGACTTACTTGGATCAAGAACGTTATTAGCCTGCAAGAGGCTTATTTTCTGGAACTCTAATTGGATTTTTTTTTATTGGCCTGCAAGAGGCTTGTTATTTTATCGATTGTTAACGCTTTTCATTACTTATTGGGATGTCTTCTTCTGCTGTTGCTTCTGGATCTTCTAACCCTCTTACTCCCTCAGTTAGAATTGTTTCTTGGGATGGCCCAAAGTTTGATGGGGAGGAGGTTAAATGGTTCATTAGCAGGTATGAAGCTGCTGCTGCTGTTGATGGTGCTTCCCATGTGGATATGGTGAAGCAAGTTAGATTTTTTATTGCCGATAGGGAGGTGGAAAAAGAGGTTATTGCTATGCAGGCATTCAAGGACAAGGATTGGGTTAAGCTTTCTAAAGCTATGGTTGATAGATGGGGTGTTAGGTTTACTATGATGGACCTCAATAAAATTGTTGGAGACTGGCAAGCAAAAGGTGGTGTTTCTTCTATGGCTGACTTCAAAAAGCTCTGTGTTCAGTTTGATGAAGTGGTGGAATATCTCATACTGGTGGACGAGTTAGTGCATGAGAACCAAGCAAAAGATTTGTTTTGGTCAGCATGCAGCAGGGATATTCGTATGGACGTCTTGAAGGATCTTTCAAGAAAAGATTTGATGAAGGAACTGCCTAATGGTGAGCAGAAACTGCCGGCTCTGGAGGTTATCAAGGACAACATTCAAGCCCATCTAAAGTTATTGGCGTTGGAAAAATATCAAGAGTCATGCACTCAATATGTTAGTAAGGTTAGCGAAGTTTTGGCCGAAAACAACGATATTATGGTCAAAGCCCAGGAGGCCAAGAAGGCACAAATGGGATTACCGGCTGCTAAAGTTGAGGGCAATGTAGACAATAAGATGGTCGATCACTTGGCCGATTTAACGAAACAATTAAAAATATTTGTTCAAGAGACTCAGAAGGCCAATAAGGCCCCAATCGCTTCTTCGTCGACGTCGACTTCTTATCAGTCTAGAGGGTATGAACGTCGAAATTATAATGGCAATAACAACGGTAACCGCTTCCCAGGCAATGGGAGAAATGGTGGGAATGGTGGTAGTAATTATAGAGGTGGCTATGATGAGCCAAAGGTGTGCTCTTATTGTAATAGGAGAGGGCACAGAGCAACAGTTTGTTTTGCTCTTGATAAGGATATGGATGCTGGGCGAGTTTTATTCGATGGTAAAGTTTATAAATTTCCCGATGGTTCGTTCATCAAGCCCAGTGATGGACAGTCTCCTTCTGATTTGGTCAGAAGAAGTTTAACGGCTGAAAGGAGAGCCAGATTTGAAGAGGTGACGGATGAAGATGTTAATGCCAAGAGTGGCAAAAATTGTAATGGTAATGGTGGTAAAGCTGACAAGGGCAAGGAGAAAGAGGTCAGTAAAACCACATTTTCTACTTCTTTTGGTGGTTTAGAGCTGGTGACGGTTGCCCAGGTGGAGGGTAGCTGTATGGCTGGCGAATACGATGTTAATGCTGCTAGAAGAGCAGCTGCTACTAAGGCGAAAAGTAGCATTCAGAGCCAATTGAGGGCTAATCCTGGCAAGGCCAATAACAAAGTGAACCCTTACTCTAAGGACAAGATTTCTAGTGCTCAAACTGCCGCCAACAAATTGAACCCTTACTCTAAGGACGAATTATATAAAATGCAGAAGGGGATTGCTGATATGGGGCCCCCTAGTTATGGCAAGTTTGATTTAAATGGTGAGCCTATGCCAGAGGATGATTCGGATTCTGAGGAGGACGTACCGTTGGCGTCTCTACCCAGACCAAGTTTTAGCGGTCCCATCCCAATGGAGGGTGTAAGAAGGACTAGCGATGGATCAGGATTAGTGCAAGAAGCTGGTGACGGAGTTAGGGTTATAGAAAGTGAAGATGTTATAATGGGGGGTGAAGATGGCTCGGTTGGACCTCAAGAGGTACCCAGGGCCAAGGTTGTTAAATCAAAGGTCCAGTATGAGCGGCCAGTAGTTTCTGGTCAAGCTAATGCAATGGACGCAGTTTTGAATAGGGTGAATCAACTGCAGATTCCCTTATCTTTGGGGGAGTTATTTACGATTAGTACGGCGCTTGCTGAAAAGCAAAAGAAGCATTTGACGAGGCGTCGGGTTTCCACTGGAGAGGTGGAATATATTTGTGAAAATGCTGAAAAGTTTGGGGAAGATGTAGATACACATTTTTCCGCTCCCCTGGGTTACCTGGTGGTAACTCTAAATGGTAAAGAAGTAAAGGCCTTGGTCGATTCAGGGTCTCAAATTAATTTAATTTCATTGGAGCAAGCGACGAGTATAGGCTTGCCAATTAAAAGTGGAACTGGGGGAAACCTCAGAGGTATTGGAGGGCATGCAACAGAGCTGATGGGTACTGCTGAGCATGTCAGGTTAGGCATTGGTGGATCTGTTGGTAAGGTTCACTTTTATGTGGCCAGAGGAGCAGTCAAAACTGTTCTTGGTGGTCCTTTTTTGATGGATTTTGAGGCCAGGATAGGGTATCAAGCTGGCATCGGGATTAGTTTGGAGATCACTGGTGAAGATATGCGGAGGTTACATATGCGGTTAGCGCCTCCTGGAGATGAAGGTTGGGAAACACGGCCAGGGATTACTACTCTGTGCCAGTGTTGTGTTTGCACCAAGAAGCGGCATATAAAACGGACGGCTTCTGGTGAATTATGTTTGTTGGAAAGGGATGAATGCCCTCATTTTTTGGGGTAGCAGGGGCTGATCGCTCTAATGTTGTAATCTCTCCTCAGGATGAGATCCCGGATTGCAATAGGTCAGCTCACTTGGAGATAATTCAAGTGGATTCTCAATTATTTTCTGTTAATATTACTTTGGAGTGCAAATACGTTTTGGACTTCTCTATATGTTTATTGGATTTACCCGGTTTTTCTATTAAATTTAAAAACGGTGAAAAAGGCAAAATGGGCCAAATTAGGTTGGATAAAAATTGGAAGGGTATGTATATGGACCTCCAGCAAGAGGGTAAACTGCGAAAATCTCATCAAAACCAAATTAAAAATCTCAGTATAATTAAAACACAAAAAAATAATAATTTTTGTGAAAATGTTATTCCGGACCTCCAGCAAGAGGTTAAACTGCAATTATCTCCTTCTATTTTGGACCTCCAGCAAGAGGGTAAACTGCAAAAATTACATCAAAACTCGATTAAAAATCTCAGTATAAGTAAAACACAAAAAAATAATTTATGTGAAAATGTTATTCCGGGCCTCCAGCAAGAGGTTAAACTGCAATTATCTCCTTCTATTTTGGACCTCCAGCAAGAGGGTAAACTGCGAAAATCTTATCAAAATCCGATTAAAAATCTCAGTATAATTAAAACTCAAAAAAATAATTTTTGTGAAAATTCAATTCCGGTCCTCCAGCAAGAGGTTAAACTGCCGACTTTCTTTACAGGTGATTTACTGTTGGATAAGGGAAGCAAAGGTGTTGGAAAATCTTTTTATAAATTAGACGAGGGAAAGGAGAAAAGGGTAAAATTTAAAAATGAAATAAAATATTTTTCTAATTTTTCTTATTCCAATTCTGACGATGAAGAAGATTCATTTGATGAAAGTTTTAATGGCGATGTTTTATCTCAAGTTTATTTAGATGTGGACGCAGCCAAATATAAGAAAGTAGCAAATAAAGTTCGACCTATTAACGAACCGCTACCTGCTGAATTAAATCCACCCTTGAGAAGACCAAGGTTATCAAGAGATCCTTATGAAAGTCCCTTGGTAAAGAATCCGCCTGAATTTTCTGAGACGTCAAGAATCACTTTTGAGAGACTGGGTGTTGTTAATTTTGGACCTGATGGTTGGTTGTCTGGAGAAGAGAAGAAGTTGTTGTTGGATGTGATGGTCAAGCGAGAGAAGGCCATTGCTTTTGTAGAAGAGGAGAGGGGTGTGTTGAAGCATTCCTATGGGGAGCCTTACAAGATTCCTGTGGTATGTCATGAACCGTGGCAGCAGAAACCGATTCCTATTCCGGCTGCATTAAAAGAAGCTTATATCGAAGTTGTCAGAGAACGGATACGCACTGGACTGTATGAGCAATCAACGTCAAGTTATTCTACTCCTGTATTTTGTATCAAGAAACCGAATGGCAAGCTTAGAGTTGTTCATGATCTTAGGGAATTAAATAGGGTTACAATAAAGGATGCTGGGATACCACCTAGTGCTGAGGAGTTTGTTGAAGCGTTTTCAGGGAGAGTGTGTTATGGTTTGGGAGATATTATTGGTGGATATGATGAGAGAGAGTTACATCCGGACTCAAGGCCTCTCACTACATTCGATACGCCACTTGGACGTTTACAGTTAACAAGATTACCTCAAGGAGCAACAAATTCGGTTGCAGTTTATCAAGCTCAGATGGCTTGGATCCTTCAAGATGAAATTCCACAATATGCTGGAATCTTTATAGATGATGGAGGAATTAAGGGACCAACAACCGACTATGATAACCAGGTGTTGGAAGAGAATCCCGGGATACGCAAATTCATTTGGGAGTTTGCAATTACTTTAGAAAGAATCTTGTTTCGAATTGAAGAGGCTGGTTTAACTATTTCAGGTTCAAAATTTTCATGTTGTGTGCCAGCCTTAGAAATATTAGGCCATGTGGTATGTAGAGAGGGTAGGATTATGTCCAAGAAGAAAGTTAACAAAATTCAGTCCTGGCCAAGACCCAAGAATACGACCGAAGTTAGAGGGTTTTTAGGCGTTTGCGTATATGTTAGAATGTTTATCAAGGACTTTTCTTCATTGGCAGCTCCATTGAGACGGTTAACGAGAAAGGATGCAGACTGGGAGTGGGATGAAGAGTGTGAGAAGGCGTTTGTGAAGTTGAAGGAGGTTGTGGGGAAGGATTTAGTCCTGCACAAGTTGGATTATGGAAAAGATGCTGGTAGAATTTATTTAGCAGTAGATTCAAGTCAGGTGGCAGCTGGGGTGGTTTTGTCTCAGATGGATAAAGCTGGTTACATCAGGCCAGTTAGGTATGAATCTGTAGTATTTACTGAGGTCGAATCAAGATATTCTCAACCAAAATTGGAATTATGTGGTGTGGCAAAAATACTGAAGAAAATTCAGCATATTTTGTGGGGGCAACATTTTGAGTTGCAAGTGGATGCCAAATCATTAATCCAGATGATTAATTCCCCAAGTTTACCGAACGCACCCATGACGAGATGGGTAGCTTTTATTCAACATTTTTCATTTGATTTAGTTCATAAGCCTGGCAAAACTTTTACTATGCCAGATGGTTTATCAAGGAGACCACCCACTGAAGAAGATTCATACTCAGAAGAGTTCAATGAAGATATACCTATTATCAAAGCCAGCACTAAAGGAGCTGAAGACTTTCCATACCTCCCCCATGAGGTTAAACTGGCAGGACTATTGTGTTTAGATTATGATGATGATGACCTCCACCAAGAGGATAAACTGGAAAATAGTTTTTGTGTTAACAAAGGTGTTGGAAAAGGTGTAGATAAATTCGGCAGAGAGGAGGTAGAAGAAGATGTAGTGTATGTAGAGGAAGATGGATTGGTAGTGTGGGATAGTAGTAATTTAAGGAATGGTGTATATGTTGGAGAATTAGAGAATTTAAATAAAAGGGTGGATAAAGAGAAAGAGGTATTTTCAAATACGGTTTTCGAAGGATCCAAAGGTTCAGAAGAAAAACGTCGACATAGCTCGATTAAAAATTTATTTAGGGGTCAACTATTATTGGCTCATTCATGTGCAGGTGATATTGGTGATAGAGAAGTCCCTATTGATGTTATATTAATCGATTTTCAAGATGAAGTCTGGGGTCAGACTGGTTTTTATTTTTTGTTAGTCAAATATTTGTTGACTTTAGAGAGGCCAGAAGAGTGTGAAGACGATGAATGGGTGGCTATCAAGAGGAAGTCATCTACGTTTTACCTATCTGGTCGACGTTTAATGAGGAGGAGGAATCCAAATCCTCAAGTAGTTATAACTCAACAGAAGGGGCAAGAATTAGTTTTGAAATCACTGCATGAAGATCTCGGGCATAGAGGCGTTGGAGAAACATTTAGAAGAATTTCTGATCGATTTTGGTGGCCTGGCATGAAGATGGCTGTTAAACAGTGGGTTCAGTCATGCGAAGAATGTCAAAGACGAAGTTATTTAAGGCCAAAAGAACCTGGACGCGCGACCGGTGAATATACGCTCTTTGGAAGAGTTAGTTTAGATGCCGTTCATATAAAAGAGGGACAGTATAAATATTTAATTGTGGCCAGAGATGATTTATCTGGTTGGGTAGAGGCAGCGCCTCTTATTAATTTAACTTCCAAAAATGTGGCAGAATTTTTTTTGAATAATTGGGTATATAGGTATGGGGTGATGAAGTTGGTAACGGTAGATGGAGGTCCTGAATTTGGGACAGAGTTTAAAGAGGCCGTATTGAAAGTTGGATCAAAGGTTAGGGTAGCAACCCCATATTATCCTGAAGCTGAAGGCATGGTTGAAAGAGGGCATCAAGTTATTAAGGATGCTTTAGTTAAAATGTGTGGGACAAGTGCCAAAAAGTGGAGGCACTATTTACCTTTAGTTTTATTTGCTGATCGAATCACTGCCAAAAGGACGACCGGATTTTCACCTTATGAACTTGTTTTTGGACAGAAAGCAGTTTTACCGGTTGATTTAGAAGCTGAATCATAACTTGGAGTTGACTGGGACACGGTCAAAACTACTGAAGAATTATTGTGTGCAAGAATGATGCAGCTAGAAAAGAAAGAAGAATATTTAGAAAAGGCATATTCGCGGATGATGAAGATCCGAAATCAATCAGTTAGATATTGGGATGAGCGGTTGGCACATCGATTAAGGAAACCTTTGAACCCAGGAGATATGGTCCTGGTGTATAATAGGAGTTTGGAAAGTCAGTGGGGAAAAATGTTTGCAGATAGGTGGAATGGACCATATAAAATCAAGGAGCAAGTTTCCGGCGGTTCATATGTGCTAGAAGAGTTGGATGGAGTTGTATTGAAGAAGAGGGTAGCGGCCGATCAAGTGAAACGGTTCTATCCTAGAGGCACCAGGAGTGCCGAAGTCTTCCTCCGCAATGAGGATAAACTATGATATCAATGAAACTTTATGGATTCCTCCGCAATGAGGATAAACTATGATATTGATGAAATTTTACGGATAACTCTGAAATGAGGATAAACTACAATTTTAATGACATTTATCAAATTTTATACCTCCGCAACGAGGATAAACTATGATATCTACGAAATTTTATGGATTCCTCCGCAACGAGTATAAACTATCTTCTTATTTTTATCAAAAAAAAAATAATTTACTATTGTTACACTGCATATGGGCAACGAAACTGTGATGAAACCTAATGAAATACGAGAAAACTTTCATTGAAAATTTTCAAAATTCAAAATTCTTAAAATATGGGTGAAGATAGTGTTGGAAAAATTTTAAAATTTATTGGAAGAAGTGTTCACAGGGGAACCTTCTTAATTAAATGTTGGCAAGTGTGGGGGTAATTGATGGGCTGGCTGCTCTATACACAATTACCCCATAATGTTCGTTTCCAAAATTTTCCCTGTTTCTAGTTGAATCCTGGCTTTGTCTTTTAATTTTAGGAAGTCCACTAAGACTATAAACTGGAACAAATCAAGAGACACCGCTCTCAACGCCGGATTCAAGATTTTCTTATTTTGTTTTTATTTTTTTTTATGTTAGATTGTGATTTCTTTTCTTTAATATATATTAAGAATTATTGTAAAGGTGATGCTCACTGGTGGTCTCTAATCATTTTTATAAATTGGAGGGAGCCCACCCAGTGATCATCATTATAAAAAATTATCTTCTAAAAACTTTCATTTATTTTCTTTTCTTTTCAATTTCTTAAAATTGTGTAACCACATCAAGTTGCACTTGGATGTGGGTATGATGTCGAGGGTACGGCTCATCAAATGGCCGGGGGGCATCTTTTAAAAATTTTTTTAGTACTTTTTTATCTTTTTTTTTACATTCATTTATCTTTCTTTAAAATTAAATTTTAACTTTTATTTCAAAACTATCTTTTCTAAAATCTTTTATTTTAAATTAAAAATAAAAAAAATAAAAAAAAATAATAATAATAATAAAAAATAAAAAATAAAATAAAAATAAAATAAAAATTAAATAAATAATAAAAATAAAATAAAAATAAAATTAAATAATAAAATAAAAAAAAATAATAAAAATAATAAAAAAATAAAAAAAAAATTAAAATTAAAATTATTATTATATTTCTTAGTATTATTTTTCAGTCATCATTCTTTTTAGTTTATTCATATAGTTTAGACAGGAAACAGGGTCTAGGGGAACTCAATACCTATGGGATTTTACTTCAAGACATCTGTTAGTCCTCCAAGACTTTAAACTGGCTACTGTTCAAGACGTTCTTTAAGGTTTTTTATACATATTTTGGAGCTGTTAGTCCTCCAAGACTTTAAACTAGCTACTGTTCAAGACGTTCTTTAAGGTTTTTTTTTATATATGTATTTTGGATCTGTTAGTCCTCCAAGACTTTAAACTGGCTACTGTTCAAGACTTTCCTTAAGGGTTTTATACGAATTTCGGAGCTGTTAGTCCTCCAAGACTTTCATTAAGGATAATTTTCTTTATCTTGACATCTGTTAGTCCTCCAAGACTTTAAACTGGCTACTGTTCAAGACGTTCTTTAAGGTTTTTTATACATATTTTGGAGCTGTTAGTCCTCCAAGACTTTAAACTGGCTACTGTTCAAGACGTTCTTTAAGGTTTTTTTTTACACGTATTTTGGATCTGTTAGTCCTCCAAGACTTTAAACTGGCTAATTTTCAAGACTGTCATTAAAAATTTTATATTGGAGCTGTTAGTCCTTCAAGACTTTAAACTGAATTTCAAGGATGTTCAAGATTTTATGGATATTTTTGGAGACGGATTTTTTAATTTTTTTTTTTTATCAATCAAGCTGTTGGGTCCACCATGACCTTAAACTGGATTTCTTATCGATTAAATGTTAGGTCCACCATGACTTTAAACTGGTAGTTCATTCATTGTTTAGTCCACTATGACTTTAAACTGGAAAATTAATATCTGCAGGATAATTCAACATTCATTGGACCACTATGGCCTTATACTGGATTACTTGTCGATCAAATGTTTGGTCCACTATGACATTAAACTGGATTATCAAATTTATTCAATCTTTGGTCAAGCCTAGGCCTTACTTAGGAATATATCAAGATATTTATGCACTTAAACGATCTTTGGTCCACCAAGACCATAAACTGGCAATCGATTATATGTTTGGTCTACCAAGACTTTAAATTGGAATGTCAATCTTTTTTGGATAACTCAATTCAATCTTTTAATTTATCACTGTCCACTAAGACTCTAAACTGGTTATTCAATTATTTCTGGAATTGGGTGCTGATAAGCTTTAGGATGTTAAAATTATAGGTGGTGATGATGCTAAGGAAAGCATAATGGTTAATTAGGTGAAATTTGTGGCGCTTTAACATGGTCTAAAGTTAATATTATTATTGGAAGCCTGGCAAAAGTATTTTATGGGTTTGCTGTATAGCAAAGTTTGAAAATTGTGATGAAGGAATCAGAAGTTAGGATGGTAGTTGGATTTTAGGGAATGATTTTTTTTAGTGCCTCATAGTTAGGCCATTTTTTTTTTTTGGTGTGAAGCTTGGAGGACCTTATGGGGAGATTGGAATCATAGAATTCGGCTCAGTGGGGGGCCCTATGAGGTTGGAATCAGGAGTATTCGGCTCATAGGAAGATCCACTCTCTCAATGCTGTGACAAGAAGGAAGACTGGTATATGGGAGTCTGAAGGGATTCAAACCTTGCTCTCAGTAGTGGAATCATCACAAGATTTATATTATTTTATTTTATGTTAAATCAGGCCAGAGAAGAAAGAAAACATCATTTATGCTGAAAGTTTAAGAAGACCAAGCAAAAACAAAATTTTATCAAGTTATACTGTTAGAAAAGATAATTTCTTTGAAATTGTTCAACATCATTATCAAAGCTTTGCATTAAAATTCTTCTTTTCATGAGGTCTTCATGGTTATTAGCTGGAGTTTCTTGAAAATAGGCCAGCATTTTTCGTTTCAACTCATTAGTAAAGTCAAGAAAAAGATAGCGATGAAAATTTGGGTAATGATTGATATAGTCCGTCTTCACTCTACCAACATCATCAGTGTTGGTTATTTCGACAGCTAGAAGTTCAAATATGTTATTAAGTCATAGGTTTAGTCAATTTTGATTAAAAGTTTTTTTAGTAAGAAAAATAGGGTCTTACATTTAGAGCCAGGAAACATAGTCTCAGCAAAGTTAGTTGGGGGTACTGGCGTTATAGGATTAGGATCTTGTGAAGGCAAAATTAGGCCGGGATCCGTTGATGAAGATTGAACTTTTGAAGCTGTTTTTGATCTTATTCGTTTTAAGAAGACAGGAATTTTGGATCGCTTTTTAGAAGTTGAGGGATCAGGGAGAGCTGCTGGTCCTAAATATACGTTTGTTTTAGAAGGAACTATTGGCCGGTTGCATTTGACCTTTTTCACACGGCATAAGTCGCAAGCTGTTCTGCCAGGAAGATTAGGGTTGGACATTAAACAAGGTACCTGGTATCGAGCGCAGAGTTCACATGGAGCGACAAGTTCTTTGGAAGACATATTGATGAAGATGAATTTTATAGTTGATTAAAGAAGATGGTGGTTGAAGGTTAAAGATGAATATTGTGTTCAACCACTTATGCAAAGTTTTAAGAATGGGGACATTCTCGATTGGAGGGAGGATGTGGTAGCCTAAAGTTTAGTACGGCACCTAAGTACGTAAATGGAGTTATTACGGCGTGCAAGATTGGCGTTATTATTTTTTATAAAAGGGTTTTAATTAATTTATTGGAGTTTTAAATATGAAGAAATTGGTCACGAGCAAATGCCTACACGAAAACAATTTATTTTACGGAGAAAACTTATTTTTTACGGTCTGAAAAATTTATAAGTATTAAGTCGAGTCACTCAAGAACCTAGGGAAATTTTCCCAGAATTTTTACTATTTTTCTTATATTTTTAAATGAATTTTAAAGTTTTATAGGAATATTTACGTTTTCAAAAATTACTTAACTTTGATGAATTTACACGGGGTAATTAGAGCTGCGCAGACTACGAAAATTAGTTTGGTATGTAAAGGGGAAGTAGATCTATTATGTGTAATTTTTCTAGATTTTTTATTATGGTTTTAAGGTTCTAAATTGAGTCCGGAAGTCCGGACGGACTCCGTACGGACTCCGCTTTGACTCCGTACGGACTCCGTACGGACTCCGTACAGACTCCGTTCCGGCTCCGTACGGACTCCGTACGGGCTCCGGATTGACTCTGGAAGAGCTCTGGAGGGGAAAACTTAGGCACGTGACTAGGAATACTTAAGCGCTTCTCAAACTCGAAATTGAGAGGGGGGACACAACATACAGCTTAATCTTTAACCACCACAGTCTCATTTTTTATTACTCAACAAATTAAATAAATTGTAATACCCTTATAACATTATATTTTATATATAACATTTTAGAAATACTACTCAACAATTTAAATCACACTTCATACAGGGTATCTTTAGAAAGGTCTTCATCGCTGGGACTTGATTATTGCTGTCTCATATAAATTTAAAATATTATAAAAACATAAAAGTCAATCTTTACAGATCTTTCACTGGTACACCTTAATTGTTGTTATCAGTATTTCTTTCTCAACAGCCACTTTCATTAAATCTCAATAAGCGTTAATTATTTTAGAGTTTCATTATTTTTATCAATCAGATTCAAGTAGATTGGTTAGCTTAGTGATTTAGAATTCCCATTTTGTTATTTTTATTGGAAGGACGGGGTTTTCCACTAAATCCACATATCTCCTCCGGATTCTGCTTACAGCAAGGGGACTGTAAGAGTTTACCTTACCATAATGTCTGTGAGCATTGGGGAAACCTCTGTTAATTTTTTTAGGCAAGAAGAAAACCCAAGAAAAGGAAATAAAAATTTCAAGATAATTCAAGAAAATCAAGAAAAAAATCTGAAGATAATGAAGAAAGAATACAAAAATTATTTTTGAGAAGATCAGAAAGATCTAGCTTTGGGCCTCAGCAAGAGGTTAAACTGCACAAATTTTTGAAGAATGAAGATCAGCAAGATCATCTTTTGGGCCTCCTGCATGAGGATAAACTGCACAGTAGTAGAAAATGTGATTCTGAAGATGAATCAAGATTTGGAGATTTGGTAAATGGAAGTGAAGATGAGGATGTGGGATTGCAGAAAAGCTTTGGAGTGATGAGATTGGGGAGTAAAAGTAAGTCCTCAAAATTGTGCACCGCTAGGGTTTCTTCTACACCTTTCAAAAACATCACCTTGGCCACACATGTGAGCAATGGGGAAACCCTTGGTTTTTTTTCTAGGTCTGGTGAAGAAGACATCCTGAAGATCCCTCAAGTTGATGGTAGAGCCACACAGTATAAGAAGGTGGTTCAGAAGATTAGGCCTGTAGGATTGAATCCTCCACTGAAGGGACCTCTGTTGTCAAGAGATCCGTACTGTACTCCTCTGGTGAAGAATCCTCCTGATTTTGAGGAAACTGCTAGAGTGACAATGGAATGGTTGAAGGTTTTAAATTTTGGTCCTGATGGTTGGTTATCTGAGGAGGAAAATAAGTTATTGCTGCATGTTATTATGCTAAGGGAGAAGGGGGTGGCATATGTTGAAGAGGAAAGGGGTGTGTTGAAACACTCTTCTGGGGAACCTTACTTGATTCCTGTGGTTTGTCATGAAACTTTGAAAATCAAACATATTCCAATTTTTGTTGCTATAGGAGATGATTTTTTGGAGATTGTTAGGGAAAGAGTCAGGACTGGATTGTATGAACAATCAACTTCTAGCTACTCAAGTCTGGTGTTCTGTGTTAAAAAGCTGAATGTGAAACTGAGGGTTGTTCATGATCTTAGAGCCCTGAATATAGTTACTATCAAGGATGCAGGGATGCCACCAAGTGCAGAAGACATTTTAGAAGCCTTTTCTGGAAGTGTGTGTTATGGTTTGGGTGATATTATGGGTGGTTATGATGAAAGGGAACTTTACACTGATTCACGGCCACTCATGCCAATTGAGACTCCTCTGGGGAGATTTCAGCTCACTATGTTGCCTCAAGGAGCAACTAATTCAGTAGCAGTTTATCAAGCACAAATGGCTTGGATTTTACAGGATGAGGAACCTACTCATGCTGGTTTTTTATTGATTATGGTGGAATTAAAGGACCCTCCACTGATTATGGAAATGAAGTTCTGAAAGAAAACCCAGGTATAAGGAGGTTTGTGTGGGAATATGCAATTACTCTAGAGAGAGTGTTGTTTAGAATTGAAGAGGCTAGTTTGACTATTTCTGGGTCAAAGTTTTGTTGTTGTGTTCTGGCTCTGGAAATTCATTGGCATGTGGTATGTAAAGAAGGGAGGATTATGGAAAAGAAGAAAGTTACTAAAATTCAGTCATGGCCAAGGCCTAAAAATACTACTGAAGTCAGAGGATTTTTGGGAGTTTGCGTGTATGTCATGATTTTCATTAAAGATTTTTCTTTGTTGGCTTCACCTTTAAGGAGGTTGACCAGGAAAGATGCAGGGTTGGAATGCACTGAAGAGTGTGAAGAGTCTTTTCAGAAGTTGAAGAAACTGGTGGGTAAAGATATTATCCTTCACAAGTTGGATTATGGTAGAGAAGCTGGAAAACTTTATCTGGAAGTGGACTCATGTTATATTGCTGCTGGTTCTGTTTTTTCTCAGGAAGATAAATCTGGGAAGGTCAGGCCAGTAAGTTATGAGTCTGTGGTTTTTAATGAGGTGGAATCTAGGTACTCTCAGCCAAAGTTTGAATTTTGTAATGTACCAAAGATCTTAAAGAAGTTACAAACTTTTTTGTGCGGGCAGCATTTTGAGCTGCAGGTGGACGCTAAATCTCTGGTTCAAATGATCAACAAACCTAGTCTTCCAAATGCTCCAATGACTAGGTGGGTGGAATTTATTTAACATTTTTCTTTTGACCTGGTGCACAAGCCAGATAAAACTTTTACAATTCCAGATAGATTGTCAAGAAGACCCCCCACAGATGATGATTCTGATCCTGAAGAGTTTGATGAAGATGTCCCGGTTGTTAGAGCCAGCACAAAGGGTGCTGAAGATTGTTCTATCCTCCCCCATGAGGCTAAACTGGATGATTGCTCTCTCCTCTACCAAGAGGATAAACTGGATTTTTCTGATCTTGATTCTGGTGATCAGGATGTTTTTGCTGATGAAGATTGGGCTGTGGTTTGGGATGGCTCAAATCAGGAGAATGGCATGTTTGTTAGTGAAATCGATTGTTGTAGGATTCAGTGGAAGGGAAGGGCATTACCAAAGTTCAGAAATTGGTGTCCCGGATGGGCTGGTTGTGTGGCTCATGTGTACACTGGTAATTTTGATGATAAGGTTGTGCCCTTGCATGTTGTTTTGTTGGATTTTGAAGATGAGAACTAGTGTCAGACTGGGTTTTATTTTATTTTGGTTGAATATCTGTTGACCTTAGAGAGGCCAGATATTTTTGATGATAATACTTGGTTGGTAATAAAGAAGAAAAGTACTGGATTCTATGCGTCAGGAAGAAGGTTGATTAGGAGGAGGCATCCAAATCCTCAAGTAGCTGTGACTCAGAAGAAGGGTCAAGATTTGGTACTAAAGTCTTTGCATGAAGACCTTGGTCATAGAGGCTTTGGGGAGACTTATAGAAGAATAGCAGAAAGATTTTGGTGGCCAGGTATGAAGTTGGCTGTGCAGGGTTGGGTTCAATCTTGTAAAGAATGTCAAAGAAGAAGTCACTTGAAACCTTAAGAGGTTGGACGTGCTACTGGTGAATCAACTGTGTTTGGAAGAGTCAGTTTATATGCTGTCCATATTAAAGAGGGCAGGTATAAATACTTGATTGTGGAAAGGGATTATTTGTCTGGTTGGGTGGAGGCAGCACCTCTGGTTAATTTGAATGCCAAGAATGTGGCAGAGTTTTTGAAAAAATAATGGGTATTTAGATATGGGTTGATGAAGTTGATGACTGTTGACGGAGGGCCAGATTTTGGAGCAGAATTCAAAGAAGCTGTGACAAGTATCAGTTCCAGAGTCAGGGTGGCTATGCCTTATTATCCTGAAGCTGAGGGCATGGTTGAAAGTGGTCATCAAGTTATCAAGAATGCTTTGGTCAAGATGTGCAGAGATAGTGCTGAAAAATGGAGGCATTTTTTACCCTTGGTGTTATTTTCTGATAGAGTCAATGCAAAAAGGACAACTGGCTATTCTCCTTATGAATTGATTTTTGGTCAGAAGACATTTCCACCAGTGGATTTGGAAGCTGTCTCTTATCTTGGAATTTACTGGGATGATGTGTGCTCAACAGATGATTTGCTCTGTGCCAGAATGCAACAGTTGGAATGTAGAGAGGGATGTCAAGAGAAGTCTTACTCTAGAATGATGAAGATAAGAAATCAATCAGTCAGATACTGTGACAAGAAGTTGGCTCATAGGCTAAGGAATCCCTTGAAACCTGGTTGTTTGTTTTTGGTGTATAATATAAGTTTGGAGAGTCAGTGGGGAAAAAATTTTTCTGACAGATGAAGTTGACCTTACAGAGTTAAATCTCAACTTTCTGGAGGTTCTTATGTTTTGGAAGAGTTGGATGGTGCAGTCCTTAAGAAGAGGGTAGCTGCGGATCAGGTGAAGAGGTTTTACCCTAGAGGCACAAGAAGTGAAGAAGACTGACTCTGCAATGAGGATAAACTATTAAACATTCTTTAAATTTGGATTTTTTTGTGTGGTGATTCTGTGCATCTGTTTTGTTGGAAACTTTTGTTAGAAGGTACCCATGGGCAGGGCTTCTAGCTTTTTACTTGGAAAGTTGGGGGTGACTGATGGGCTGGCTGCTCTATCAACAGTTACCCCAGATTGTCTGTTTCCAACCCCTTCTCATTATTTGGTTTAACCCTAGTATTGGTTTTTCTTCACAGGTTTTAGTCCTCTATGACTTTCACCTGGAAAATTCTTTTGGTCTTCAAGTGCCGGACTCTTCACAATTATTGGTTTTGGTTTTTGTGTTGGATGTTGTGTTTTTGTTAGAAGGTACCCAGGGGGGGCTTCTAGATTTTTTTTTGGCAATTGTGGGGGTAAATGATGAGCTGGCTGCTCTGTAGAAGAGTTACCCCATAATGTCTGTTTCAAGTATATTGTTTCTCCTAGTTGAATCCTAGATCTGGTTTTGTTATTCAGGTTTTAGTCCACTATGACTTTAAACTGGCTTTGGACGTGTTCTTTGTTTCCTGGGAGTGGCAGCGGATCACTGATGGTCTCCAATTATTTTTACTTATTGGAGGGAGCCCACCCAGTGATTATTTCCTTGGATTGGACTTTTCCTTTTCTTTTCTTCTGATTGCTGGGTTTTTCGGTTGTGTTAGATAGTAGTTTTAGATTATTATCTTTTTTCTCTTTTTTTCTTTTAATTTTTTTATTGGGGTTATTAGGATGTTAAGAGGGAAAATCACAAAAAAAATTATGGTGTTGCCAGATCAGGGACACCTGGATGTGGGCAAGCATTGGTGGGGAAAGGCTTATCAATTGGCCGGGCAATGCTATTTTCTTTTCTTATTTATTTCATTTATTTCTGTGTTTCATTTTTTTTATTTTCTTTAATTTCTAATTCTTTTATCATTAATCATTTAAAAATATTTAATTGTGTATTCAAAACAAGATGCACTTTGATGTGGGTAAGGTATCAGGGGATCAGCTCATCAATTGGCTGGGGGATACCATTTGTAATAATAGGGGGTAATAATGTTCAGGGATCAGCAATTAAATTAATTGCAGATAAAAATCCTTATACCCCAATTATCTGCCGCAATTATTTTTGCTAATAATTGGGTTATTAGACACTTTACATTTCAATGTTCACCTCTTATCCGACATTTTTTTACTCAAGTTTTCATAGCTACAACTTGGACAACCTTCTGTCATTACCACATCTAGACCTACTCTCTGTCATAACCACATCTTGGACTACTCTCTGGATATGCCTTCTACCTTGCTGCGCACTTCCATTCTCATCCCATCCTGTTAATTCTATCCGCTCAGAATTTCTCCCCATTTCATCTATTTGATTCTGCTCCTTTTAATCTTGCTATCTCATCTGCTTGTTTCTGATCCTTTTCATCTTCATTTATAATAACATGCCTCGTCATCCTAGATCTTCTCAAAGGCAGCCATCAGCCAGTTGTTCTTCAATTCCCACTACTTCCTCTTTCCCCCGCTCAGTCAAGAAATCAAAGACTGTTCAATTAAAAAAAGATGACCATCTCATTCTTATCAACTGGCTGAAATCCAAATCTAACTATGATTCTTGTTTTGGTACTAAGTATGCCACTAAAGTAGGACGGCCCCCAGCATCAAAAGTTAATGGCTATCTTCTAATGGCAAATGAATTACGGAATAAGACCAAGGGAAGGATTGATCTTTTGCCTAAACATATGTCTGAAAAATTCAAGCATTAATGAGCAAAATATAAGAAGGCAAAGGCTCTTTCATCTTACACTGTTTTGGGGTTACCGACAACAATATAACTAAGGGCATAAAATCCATAGACGATAAACTTGAAACTTTATGTCCTTACTATAAAGAGATGGATGCAATTTTTGGAGAGCGAGCCAATGTTAATCCTGTAGACATGTTGGATGGTGAAGATCCTATCTCTGAACATGATTTAAAAGAAAATCTTTTCCCATCCTCTTCCTCCACTCAAGCCTCCTCTCATTTTAATGAGACATATCTAGATAGCTTTTCTGTAGATCCTATAGGTGATTTAACCCAACCAAATCTTACTCAGGTCTGTTTCTTTTTTCTTTTATCTTATCTTTTCTATTTTTTATTTACTTATCTTTTTCTTATTTCTTAAAAGGCTGATGAACAAACCCAGGATCATCAATCAACTGAGTCTGAAGCTAGTGACAATGATGTGGAGGAAAATGCTACATTGAACAAAAAGCGAAGGGCTTCAAGTAGTCTAAATTTCCACTCCCAAAGAAGACAAAAAAGTGATACTTCATCACAAACACCTTTTTCTATGATGGAACAGTTTTTAGAGAAATGTGATGCTGATAAGTGATATCATACCTCTTATTACTTTACTCTGCTTTTCTTCTACTTTATGTTAATTTTTATTCTCACTCTAGAACAAGTGGAAATTGCTAAAGAGACTCTAAGCTTTGAAAAGAAGAAATACGAGCTCTTTTTAAGGAGGGATGACAGAGTACAAGATTTGGAGGAGAGGAAGTACAAGCTCTCCTTACGGGAGGATGATCGGGTCCAAGATTTGGAAGAGAAGAAGTTTGAGTTAACTCTTAGTATTGAAAAATTCAAAATAGAGGAAAAAACACTCGAGCATCAAAACTTAATGGAACAGATGAAGTATAAGCATGATCTTCAAGAAAGTTTTAAAAAAAAAGATTTTTTGATCGAATGCATTAAAGCAAACAAATCTGTTGAAGAAATAGAACATTTAATGAAATTTTTTGTTGACTAGTTTCTTTTATTTCTTTCACACTTCATGTGTTCATATTTATTTGTACATAAATTTTACAATTATTTTCTGTATTTCTTGAAATTTCGTATTTTAATGTTAAATATTCTTTTTTTAAATAAAATTTTCAAGTCTCCTTTAAAAATTTGACAATCCCCCACCCCTGGATTTTTTTGAAGTAAGGGGTGGGTATCATAAAAATTCTTTCATGTCATGAATCTTGAAAGTCTTATATGAAAATTTGGCTTTACTACCCCCTGAATTTTACCGGTATCCCAAAAATTCTTACATGTCAAGAAGTTCACAAGTCTTATAAGAAATTTTGGCAAAACCCCCCATGGATTTTATTGAAGTAAGGGACAGTGTAGACAATCCTATAGTACTAGCTATAGGCCTTGACCAAGGGAGTTGGAGAAAAACCAGAGATAATACCCTGTCCCTTTAGAAAAATAGAGTGAGATTTACTTGCTAAAGTAAGTTGGTTCCTGTTTTGCTAAAGCTCCTGTTTAACACACTTGACTGCTTGATGAGCCAAGAAAGTAGTCCCCAGATAGACTACCAGACCAAAGAACTGAAATGTAGAACAAAGTCCACACCAGAGACAGCAAAGATACTTGATGTAGGCTGCAAATCCACACCAGAGACAGAAATAATACTTGCTATAGCTTGAAAGACTATAACAGAGAAAACAGTTGCCAAATTTAAGTTAAATGAAGAACTCACTTGCAACAAACACAGCCAATTGTGGCCAGAAAACAGTGGAAACTGAGTGAGGAACAATGATATCACCTTTGGATGGTTTTATGATGATTAAGGTTTCCCCAAACTGTCTTATTCACTATGTACACACAGACCACTAACTAAGAGCCCATGCGCACCCACCAATCTGGCGCCTGTACCCTCCAAATTTCATAAAAAACCCTCCTGAAGCGCTCCCCAACCTCCTAAAACAGAGGGGGGCGGGCCGCCTGAAGCAGCCCGGCCTCCCTGAAGCCAGAAAACCAACAAAAACCACTAATCTACTTAGAAAAATTAGCTACAACTACTAAAACCTTTAAAACACAGAATTTCACTATAACAACATTGAGACATGAAATATAGAGAGAAATTAGCTCTATCCAATGGTACTAAGCACTTAAACCTAAGACTTAATGTTAGCCTGTAAAACAGGAAAAAGAAAATTAAACAGCAATCTTTTATAAATGAAAAAATGAGGAAATGACCCCTTAAAACTCAGAATATGAAAAATGTCTTCAAGGCATAAAATATAGAGAAAAACCAGGGCTATCCAATGATAGTACCCACATACCCGAAGACCCAATATCCACGGAATAAAACCAGAAAAATAACCAATTCCTTAACAGATGTCAATTAAGACATGCACAAACAGCGCCAAATCACACAACAAAGGCCCCTGCCAATGTTGGAAGACCACAAAAGGTATCACGAAAAATTTTTCACCAAAATATTTACAAGTCAAAAAAATTGTATATCTGTTTTAAAAAATTGGCAATACTCTCCCCTGCATTTTATTGAAGCAAGGGGTGGGTATCACCAAAATTTTTTTAAGTCATCAATTTCACATGTCAGATTTGAAAATTTGGCAATACCCCCCCCCCCCTGCATTTTATTGAAGTAAGGGGTGGAAGTCATCTAAATTTAATATTATTACATAAATTATTAAATAAATATCTAATATATATCAATTTCCCTAGTTTAAAGTAATGACAATTCCTCAAGCCAAAATGTTGACCAAGTCGAGAAACAAAAGTTTAGGACTTTCAACAGGTATAGGCAAGAGGAACCCCATGAAACAAATAAATTTTATCATGATTACCTGTTATACAACCAAAGGTCGTTGGCTCATCACATTACTTGAGAAAATTGATATATAAAAAATATTTATTAAAAATTTATGAAAAAATATATAATTTTTGATGACAACTCTAATCCCCATACTTTTTGGATCTAGATAAAGTTTTTTTAAATCGAATAACTTTACCATCTTTCTTTACCTTATTGATTCTTTGAATCAACTTATGACTGATTTGAAATGAGCAACCAAAATGTGTGAAATCTTGAAAGGATTCAAACCAGGAGGAGCTTTGGTTGTTTGATGATTATCCTTAGAAGAATTCCAAATAGTTTCCATGATACCATTTCCCAAACCAAAATCAATGATGCACCAGTGGTCTGGAAAATATAAACCAAGTCCTTTGATTTTAGCTGGAGATTGTATTGGGTGTCCAGTTATTGGATTGATATATGAGAATAAACCAAAAGTAAGAAAATTGGCATCTTTCCTATCAATATGAATCCTATTGTGAAATCCAGAATGAGTGATAATAACATTAGAAAATAAAAGATATTCATGGCTGATATCTTCCCATTCGGAGTCACACCAATTCAGTATTCCAACTTTGTTTTCTAGCTCATGATTTTTTTCAAATGCTTTATTACAGTGCTTTTTGAGTTGAAAAGCAAGAAAAGAGTTAAAGGAAGGTAGAGTGTCCCATAAGCAAAAATCTTCATCTTTTTGAGCTTTAGTGATATTCTTGACCAACGAATATATGCCTATATAAATGAAATAAGTGAAATGATATTAAGAATGGAAAAAAAATTATTAGACATACCAAGAGAATATCCGTTAACAAAACCTGGTCTCCAACCAAATCCAATCATGATACCACCCAACAAATTCGTATTCCTTATAGGTAATTGAACCAAAGCCATTTGATAAAGAGTTATGATAAGATCCGATAGTTGATTAAAAGCTACATCCTTTACACCATCAAATGAATGAACTTCCAATATGAATTGAGCCTTATAAGAATTACTGATAACTGAAACAACTTGATCATCTCCAAATTCGGTTAGATATTTGATATCTTCTGGTAATTTTTTTGGATATTTATTTTTTTTATCTACTTTAGTTTTATGAAAAATAATGTTTGGGATATGACAAAAATAACTTTCACAGAGAATTTTTTTTTTCAGATATCTTTTCTTCTGATGAGACTGATTATCTTTAATTTTTTTTGATGATTTTTTTTTTTTTCAGAAGCCTTGGGGCTAGTGGATAAGAATCTTTGGCAATTAATAATGTCTGATCCCAGAAAAAATAATTCCTGATCCCTAATTGCGGATCCCTGAACATTGATACCCCCTAATGATTTATTTCATCTTAATTTCATTTTTGATTTTTCTTAGTATGTTAGTAGTTTACTACTTAGAAATGAAATAAAAATAAAATAAAAATAAAAATAAAAATAAAAATAAAAATAAAAATAAAAATAAAAATAAAAATAAAAATAAAAATAAAAATAAAAATAAAAATAAAAATAAAAATAAAAATAAAAATAAAAATAAAAATAAAAATAAAAATAAAAATAAAAATAAAAATAAAAATAAAAATAAAAATAAAAATAAAAATAAAAATAAAAATAAAAATAAAAATAAAAATAAAAATAAAAATAAAAATAAAAATAAAAATAAAAATAAAAATAAAAATAAAAATAAAAATAAAAATAAAAATAAAAATAAAAATAAAAATAAAAATAAAAATAAAAATAAAAATAAAAATAAAAATAAAAATAAAAATAAAAATAAAAATAAAAATAAAAATAAAAATAAAAATAAAAATAAAAATAAAAATAAAAATAAAAATAAAAATAAAAATAAAAATAAAAATAAAAATAAAAATAAAAATAAAAATAAAAATAATGTAAAAAAAATTCCATTTCAAAAGATTTTGAATTTCTTTCATTTTTTTGAATAGGAATAGTTCTGATATAAATTGAGTTGGGATATTTAATTTACATTTCAGATAAACAGATTCTTGAAGGGTGATGAGAAAATGTACCAATTCTTCTGTCACATATATTAAGAAAAATATACCAAGTAACAAGAAGTTTTTCACTGAAAATATTAATTTTTCATGGATTATTAAAAGATAATACCTATTATTTCCATTGTAAAAATATAATCTAAGAAATCAAGATTTTTCAAAAATGGATTGTGAATAAATATTATATATCCAAAATGTGATCAAATTAAAGCTTATAGAATTTTAAATAAATATTTCCTACATTTTGTAGTTTGTCCCAAAATATGAAACTCTGATATGCTTTACCAGTAGTGTGAGTTGAACAAAAAATGTGTCCTATTAATAATAGTATGTCAATGACAGGGTTAGAAAAAATA
This sequence comes from Hemileia vastatrix, assembly GCA_030280995.1. NCBI lineage: Eukaryota > Fungi > Basidiomycota > Pucciniomycetes > Pucciniales > Zaghouaniaceae > Hemileia > Hemileia vastatrix. The sequence goes on along the minus strand of JASXTE010000016.1, from coordinate 24,201,699 downwards.
ATGGATAACGCAATCAACAAGATCAAATAAGATCCTGTTTCCAGCTATAATTTGATTTAAAAACATCTCAAAATGAAAATCAGTCCCTTTTGGCATATTTGTACCATTTCAAAGTGCAATAATTTACATTTTATTTGTGCTACCTCATTTGAGTTAATTATGCAAATACATATTCCTTTTTAAAGACAATGACATATGCAAGAAGTCTCAACTCTCATACACCTTCTCTTCCATTAATAGTTTATACAAAAATTTAAATTTTATTATAATAGTTTGGAGTTTCAAAATCTATTCACACTTTAACACTTTTAACTTTTACCCCAATAAAAATCTATATGATGAGCTTTAGCAGTACTTACTTTCCTCAGGGAAAAAAACCTACTAATACATGCACGCTAAATAAAAGATTTAAAGATTTACTTCCACCATTCACTTCTCACTTTTCCAGGTCTATTTGCAATTTTAGTTGTGTTCCTTTTAAAATTTCACCTCAGTCAAATGAAAGGAAGAAAAATCCAAAAGATGCTCAGCTAGATTGTTTTTTATCATTCAACATGAACTCTCTCCTCATTGATGTAAATTTACCTCATCCAGAAAAAAATTCTAGGGTTTCAGAGAGAATCCCTAATATATTCTATGAAGATTTTAACCATTATCTTCAGCAATGCAATTTTCCAGGAACAAATTTTGCCTGGAATCTTGACTGGTTTCATGATTGGAATCAATTTTTTGCCAAAATTATTATTAAACACTGGGATAAAGCTTTGGAAAAAAATTATTTAACTTCTTATTCAATGGACTCCACTCATATTACTCTCCTAAATCAATTGGGTGTTCTTCATCTTTGGTTTATAGGTTATGCTGATATATTATGTCTTGGAAAGGATTCTGAAAGCTCCTGTGAAATAATTAGATTAAGAAAGTATAAATATTGACTCAAAAAAAATGTAAGAACACATATTTATCTCTCATTATTTTCCCCCCCACAACCTTATATATATCAAACTTTTATTTTCAGAATTCAGTTTACCAAATCCATCTTCTCAAACAAGTTCCCAGTTGTGAAACTTATGAGAAGCTTTTTGAAACCATTAAGTGTTGCTCAGACACTGAAATCAATTATGATGGAGATTTTAAGCAAATTTTGTTGCCATGGAGATCTGAAGAACTCTCAAAACTTGCACAAGCTCTTGATTAACAACACTTTCAAATAAGAGACAATTAACCATATTCTGGAGCAGTTCTTAAGTATTTGGCATCATACAAGATATTAAATTCAGTTTCATCACTCCAACCTCACATCAATTCTTTTCCCATGCCCAGAGGTTTACCTAGTGACTGTTACTCTCCATCATATCTGGCAACTCTAAACCCACAACAATTAAGACTTCTTGAAACTCAACCTCCAATAAACATCTCCTATATACTTGAAAAAATTTCTGAGTCTAATGTGAGACATTTTGGAGTACCTTGTTTAGTAAGCTAGCATACCCATATTCTTCGTTACCACTGTTTGGGACACTTAGCCTTTAAATTTAAAAAAGAATTCAAGTAAATTTTAAAATTATGTAAGTTATTTCAAATAAAATTCACCTACATTGATAGTTCTATTTTTTTTCTTTGAATCCTATAAATGCTGAATTCTATGCTTTTGTTCACAAAATACTTCAAGACATGTACATCTTGTTTTTGTCCCATTCAATATAAACAATCAACTGCCTGCTGCTTGATTGCTGGATTCCAATTAGGTTCTTGTTTATTAAACATATGAACAAAAAAAATTCTCTTTTCAAATTTTGATTTCAATATAAGATTTTTTCACTTACCATTATATATACATTTTGTGCACATCAGAGGTCTATTCTAACCCCTGAAGCCTTGATTTTTCCAAGAGAAACTGGAAATTCTTTATTGTTTTTGAATTTACACATATTTTCATCTCTTTTTGTTCTGCTCAACTTTCCTTTAATCACTGTGTAACCAATATTTTTGTTGTCTAGAGCTTTTTTTATACCATTAAAACAAATAAAATTTTGAAATTTTGATTCTGATAAAACTGAGATATTAAAACACCTAAAAGAGTCACTTACATATCCAAAAAGTCAGCATATTCTAAAAATATAACAGCTTTGGGAATATGTATATCCCTTTGTCCAAGTAAGAACTTTTTTAGGTGACTGATTAAATGAATAAATTTTTCTGAATGCTTCCAGGTGAAAGGAAATGTTGGAATCATATCAGGGTTTTCATAGACTGGGTGGTTACAGAAATGTTGTAAAATTGACAGTTCTCAGAGAAACTCAGCTGAGTCCCAAGGGAGGTTGGTGTTTGGAGAAGGGTCATAATTCTCAGTAAATCTTTCCTGAAGCACATTCAGTTCTGATAGCCAGGGATCTGCTAACTCTACAGATACTCCTTGCTCAACTTTTGGAAGAAGTGATAAGATTTCTTCTTTAGTATTCTGTAGGCTGATGACATCCATGAGAACAATAATTGAGTTTATGGATCTAGAGCTTCCTCAATTTAAGCCTGGTATAAGAAAATTGATCCACAGCCAGTTTTCTTGCCAAATTTTTATTCTGAGAAATGAAATAAGGCTTTGAAGGTCAGAAATTCTGTTTTGAAGCAGAGTTCCTGTCAAGCATAGTCAAAGCTGGGCCTCAAGGTCTGATATATTCTGATTCTTCTGAGACTGTGGATTCTTGATTAAACTGTTAATTTTTGTTTAACAGCTCATAAGCTTTTAAAAATTTCATGTTTAAAAAATTAAGGTATATAATTAAATACTTACTGAGCCTCATCTAGAACAATTCTGTACCAAATGATATTTTAAGTTACTGGTGGAACAGGGTTTGATTTTGTCTTTAGAGAAGGTGGACTTGCCATTTCATACGTATTTAAAACTATCAAATAGTTCTGAAGCTCCTTAGCATCTTTTGTTTTTGAGTCCTTTATATAAAGAACCTTGAAAGGAAGTGCATTATTCTCAAAGTGGATTAGAATTTCATTTATCCAGTTAGAAAGTGTTGCAAGTGGGCATATGATTAGCATAGCTGATGTTGTATTCTTCTATTCTCCATCACCAGAGAGCTGAAATTTTCTGGCCTTAATTTAAGTCGCCCAGATAAGTCCCAGAGTTGACAGGGTTTTTCACAAACCCATATCATTAGCGAGTATCAACCCAATTCCTTCAGGGGCTAACTCTTCTTCAGGGAATTGTTCTTTATAGCTAGAAGTCCCTCTTTAAAGCCAGTAGTTCTCCTCATGCCTCCAAAGGGTATCCAACTTTTCCGGTAATTTTTTTTCATTTTCAATCAGAAAATTAATTGCTTGCACCTGATTTCTTTTAAGAACTGTTTATATCCCTCCTATACTCTGATTTTTCATCCAGTCATATGATGTTAAAGAAGCTTCAGGTGATGTGTAGTTACAAGAATGTGTAATATTAAAGAATAAAGTGGGATTGTAGTCTGGAATTGGAATTAAAGTGACTTTTGCCTTTAAAAATGCTTATTTGGCCACACCAATGAGTTCACTTGAAGAAAATGAAATCCACAAATTTTATACCGCCTGTTAAGAAGTGGAACCAAGTAGGAGGAAAAATAGAAAGATTTTTGGGGATTAGAGGCTCTTTCCTCACTTAAATTTTGAGATCCATCACCAATGTCTCCCAGTAGTGGTCCAATCTGAAAGCTTTGTTCACTGTAAAGATCACCAACAAGTGTTGGTTTTTCTTCTTTTAATAATCCAAATACATGAACTCTAGACCTTCCTTGCTGTAGAATAACTGGAATTGATACTTCATGAAATCTTGATATTTCTTTTGGGAAAATGGTGCTGAATTTTATTGGGAATTGTCCAGCACATCTGAGAGTAGACATTTGAATTAACAAAGGTAGTAGGTGATGTTGGTTGTTAAAAGAAGAGAGGATGTGAAAAAAAACATTGATATGAAGTGAAGTTACAGTATATATACAATATTTATTGAATATTCATAAATGAAGTTAAAAAAACTATGCATAAAAGTAGAATTAGTTTTAAGAATTTGAAAATGTGAATAGAGACATGAAATAAGTAATCTAGTTTAGCGCCTAGTATTGAAGCCAATATATTAAGAGAATTTTGTTAAATATAGTAAATGTATAAAAGAGTTGAGTGCTATTTATTTCTGCTATAAAAATATATATTGGTTGTGTCCTCCAATATCAGTTTTATAAATGATCTTTTTATTTTTTGTTCCAGGTAGATATTTGAAATTTCTAATAATAAGGACTCATTATTAACTTGTGGCTAGATGATTAAAAATTAAGTGCGAAATTTATAATAAAAAACAGATTTTAATCTTTAATAATGTTAAAAACTATTTAAATGGTGTAATTATTTAAATCTAACTGGAAGAAACTTTTATAATTCAAATATTATTTTGACCCTATTGATTTAAGTTTTCGAAAATTTAAAACTTTAATGACCAAGACAGAATGCTAAAGACCTCATGGATTCAGAGTGTGAAGTAAATATTATGGTATCATATTGAAACCTCTGCTCAACTACTTCTCAAATTGTGCTCAAACAATTTTTATTTTGGTTTTCAAGCTCTCCTCAACCTGGGATTAAGTAGGGTAAAATCTGGGTCCAATCTGCGACCAATTTTTGGTTCAACTTTTTTTAATCAGATTTCCAAACAGTTTACCAACCTAATCCCAACCATTTCCTAACCATTTAAAAGGGGGAGAATAGCTAGCAGTTCACCCTTAAATTTCCTGTGGTGATACCTACATGTAAGCAATAAAAATTTTCTTCAGTGGCATTGATTGATACTGATAAAACTCCTTTTGAAGTTTTAATATCTCAAATTTCAATTCTTTGATTAAATTCCACATAAAAATGTGTGACAAAAACAATGATATTGTGAGTAAAAAGGAAAAACCTTATAGCTTAAGACCTAGAGCTGAAAGACCTGTTACGGGACATTCAAATGAAGGGCCAGGATTCTCCCACAAACAGCAACACTTCACAGATGTCTCTGTAGGAAAGGGAAAAACTTTTAAAACAAGTATCAATAAAGAAAACAAGAAATACTTTACAAGAACAAATTGACTCCCTATCCACTCTACAAAACACCTTAACAATAAGATTCAACAACATAGTAGACCAGATAAAAAATCTGGAGAAAAGAGCTGCTTAGGGTTTTGTAGAAGTCAATCAAGCTCCAGTGGAAATAAAGACTCAACCAACAACAGTTGCACCCAACAATTCCACAGCCACACCTCCAGCCCAAGAGGAGGACCAAAATATTACTGTAAGCAAATGGAAGTGGGACTGGTATGACCAAAACTACAACAACCCTCTTCAACAGCAGGGCTCCAGAAGTCACCTTTACAAGGTAAAGACAAGGAGAAGCAAGGGAAGTGGAATAAGACCATGGTAAGTCACCCATCTTCTCTAGATCAATTATATAATCCTAAGAATGAATTAATTATAGGTAATGAGATTGATAGAGAGTTACTGGATGTAATTGATAAAGATTTAAAAAATTATTCATTTGAAAATAACATGTTAAACTTGTCTTTACATGATAACAATGTAATTAGTTGTATTTATCACCAGGATAATACTATTGATATTAAAATGAAACCAAATGAAGAGAATCTTGAGCCTGATGATGAGTCTTCTGAATTGGACACAGAAAAAATTGAATATTTTTTGAAAGAAAATTCAATGGAATCAAAAATCATTAGAAAATTATTATTAAGAATTGAAAAATTGGAGGAATTCACTAGAGAATCAAAAAAAATACAGAAAGTGTATTATTAAACCTCACACAATAATTGAGTACCACAGCCAATAAGTTAAAAATTATTGAAAATTCAACTAATGAATTAACCAATAAAAATAAAAGATTAAACTCTGAGATTAAGAATTTAAAAAATAAATTAGAACATTCTCAGAATATTATTGCTACCATAGAGGGACGTGTCAAATTTCTTTTTCAAATGTGAATGATACCTTAACACATGTACCTGTAATAAAAGATAGTATACAAAGAGTAGAAATTTAAATAGCTAATGTTTTTAAAAATACTGATAAAGTAAAAGATAATACGTCCTATGTGGAAAGAGTACCAGTTTTTATGAAACACTCAGATGATAAACAAAATATTAAACATGAAAATAGTGTCATGGGCTCTGAGAATATAAAATCAGTAAAGGATGAAATAATTGATCTTCTTTCTAAAGTAAGTGAATTTCTTAATTTCCTCAGGTTAGAGAAGCAAAAAATAACCAAAAGAACTTGACTAAGTGAGATCAGTACCCTTCTTTTGACAGGGATTCAAAGTCTGATAGGCAACATTTCATTCAGAGAATTGATAAATTAAATTCATCTACCTAAGATCATGAACAACCCTTAATTTACCATTATTTTTAATGACACAAAAAACTGGACTTGAATAACTAGACATATACTGTTCATACAAGCCAGACCTTAACCTTCCCCTAATTAATTCTGTATACTCTTCTCTTATAGCCGCTGGTATTGGAAAAGCCTTCTTTTGCCATGGTGCATGAGGTATAACTGGAACAATATAAGGTTTACCATAATAATGTTTCAACAAACCTCTTTCCTCTTCAGAAAACATAATAGCCTTTTCTCTGAGAACCATAACATGTAACAACAACTTCCTTTCTTCCTGTGACAACCAATCCTCTGGCCCAAAATTAACCATCTGAAGCCTCTCCATTGTGATTTTAATATTAGGCACAAATTCAGGTGAAAAATTTGTTAAAGGAGTATCATAAGGATTCCTAGACAGCTCCCCCCTCTATAAAGGAGGATTAAAATCCGGCATTGGTACATTTACTGTTCTAACCTTGACAGCCACTGGTTTATACTTGGACGCTAAACAGCGCTTGCTGCTTCCTTCATTACTTTAAATAAAACCCTTTCTAATATAACTACGGGTTACACCTAATTTGTGTTTTTGTCTTTTCTTTTTAATACAAGTATAACAAAATACATAATCAAGGAAATTAAAAAGCTTAGGTATAATACATTCTACTGTAGTATTTCCAAGACACCTATGAAGTACCACTTTATATATCCCTTCTTGTTGGACTGACTAGTCACTATCTGTGTTCCTCTCATCCTGGGAGATAGTAACACCTAAAATGCCGGTCCCTAATGAAAACATTGGCACCTTCCTGGAAGTTTCCCTATCTCATCATCTGAGACTTCCTCATAAAACCCTCTTTCTTTCTCTAATCGCGCAGCTCCAGAGTACTTAGTTTCCCAGCCACCATCCTTAGCCGCTACTAAGACTGCTGTTACTGGAATACCATCATCAGCCATAATCCTTATTCCAATAGTCTTGTTCAAACAATAATAGATAGTTGCAGAATAATCCATTAAAATTGGTGTGTCTAAAACTGGTTTAACTACACCCATTGGAACATAAAAATGTATATCCCTTGTCGCTCCCGCAAATCTAGTGCGTACATACTCCACTACACCTATAAGAGGTAACCTACCTCCACTAATTCCTGCAACAGTACCCTCACCATTTTTAACAGGAAGACCTAACTCCACTGCATCATCTACTGACACCACGTTGATTTGTGAACCTGTATTGACTAGCACTCTAATTTGCTTACCATTTACAGTAATTGTTAAATACCCTAAGGGTCCTGCATAATGTGGCGCCCTAGGTAATCCACCGACTGGCTGAAATTACTGCTCTCCAACATCAAACTTAGTGCAATTAGCAACTCTTTGTTTCCTGCACTTATCCACAATTCCATTTGCTACATCCGGCGCTACTGCTGCCAGAACCCCCAAACAAACAGAAACTGTAGTCTTCAAAAATTACCCAACTAAATCCTCAGACGCCTTAGGAAAATCTGAGTGAACTGGGCGCTGCATCTTCCATTTAGGTTGAGTTGTCTTTGCACCAGCCTTTGCTCTTCCATGAGGATTTTTTGGAGTATTGAGCCTTGTCTCTGGCATTCCTTCAGCAGGTACTGCTCTTTGCTGCACTACCTCTGACTCCTCCATCATCATTTTTTGATCTTCTACCTGATGATCCACACCATAACCAACTGGTTCCATACCATCCATTTCAACATCCTCCATAGGTGCAGGTGTATTCTCTCTAGTAGTATACCCTACTTCCTCCATATCCTCTGGATTTACATGCCTAGTGCCAGCTCTTCTCAGCCTACTAATTGTAGGTGGGGCCATTTTCTTTTGCTTTGCTGCAAAAATCTCCAAATGCGCTGCAACTGCTCCTTCTTTTACTTTAAAATCCAATACTGCGCAAGTAACTGCAAAATTGACTGACTTTGCATCCTTGCCTTTCTCTTTTGCTTCAGGCTTCTTGCCCTTACTCAACCTGCCCTCCACAGACTTTTTATTAATATGATCTATGACCATGGCTCGCATCCCTCAATCCTTGTCTTTGACAAGCTTAGTCCCATCTTCCAACATTAGCATAGTTCCATCCTCGTAAACTACCCTCTCCTCTTTATTTTTTTGAAGCACATTACACCTCATCCTAGTATGTCCTTCTTTATTACAATAATAACATACCATAGTAGCAAAGTGCAATGGTTGTGGAGAACTCTTGGGCCGAAACAATTCTTTCGCTTTTGCCACTTCATTTATTTTCTTCTCCAGCTCATCAATCCTTGCCATAACTGAATCCGGCTCCTTAGTGAAAACTTTTACTTTAGGAGACAACATCTGAGGAGGCGATTGCACGCCGGATGCATCTTTGTCCATCTCCTTGTTGTCAAAAGCAACTATATCTGCGCAACGCTCAACTCGGCGCAGCTTCATCTCCGCTTCCACTGCCATTTCTACTTCTTCTAATCCAGGATACTTATAATTACCGTCCCTCTTCTTGACTAGCTTTCCTTCATTATCCAAGCACCTCTTTTCCCAGTCTTCCACTTCTGGAGCTAGTGCTTCACAAAACCAAGGTAAAGATGCATTAGCATCACTAAAATCTTCATTACTGACTAAATATTCCACTGTTTGATCAAAATCCACTCTAAAACTTTTAAATTCCCTAGGTTCTTGAACACCCCCTTTAGCTTTGACCCTTTTTACCAAGACATCCAGATCCTGTATTGTATACTTAGTTTCCTCGGTAACCTTTGGCCATCTCTTGAGCATTTGTTCTTTTAGAACTGACCAATTGCTCTCTTCATTCCCCTTTAAATCCTCTAAATTGTCTTTGCACTCATTAGAGACAAAGAAAAGCACTTGACGCACCATATCATACTCGGTCACTCCATGCACTTCCACCGCTTGCTCAAACCTTTGTAAGAACTTCTTGGTATTAATACCCATAAAAAGCAAACTTTCATCTTTACATCTAATTATTGTAGTTACCGTCTGTGGCAACGACGCCGTCAAATTTGGTGTTATAAACTTCTCCTGACATCCCTTATATGTAGTCGCAGTAAGATCCATTTCCGAAATATGAAATTGAAACAGAGATCACTAAAATAATAAACATACACTTAGTAATTAAACCCGACTATATTCACAATACAGCCCTACTATATCCTTTGATAACGGCTATTGATCCACTCATTGTAGACCCTATGACTCTCCCGCTGAAGTGTCAGCTTGATCTTGTCCTCTTGACAAAACCCTGAAAACCAAACAATCTAATCAAAACACTAGTTACAATTATGCCACTGTTGGGACACCAATTGTAGAGAGTTCTAAAGAACTAAGAAGTAGACACAATGCAAGATGGGTTGGTTCTTCTTTTCAATTTCTAAAGAGAAGCGCCTGCCACTCTTATTTTTAAAGACAGTGCAATAATTTGTAACACTAATATGTAATTAGAAAGTTTATAACTTGAGAAATGAGCTTAAAAGATTGGGAAAAAACAACTATTACTATCCGGATATTTCTACTCTTAACAAGCGCTAATATCCACAGCTACTCCCTCTTGAAGCGCTCTCTTTGAATATGCCTTATTATAGCAATAAAATAACTCTAATAATAGTTGATCCTCTGAATCTATATATTCTCAAACAATTGATTGCAGAAAACTCTAATATCTTTGACTTCACAATTATTAACTACTCGTATGTTAACTAACTATTCGTCAAATTGTTCTCTCCCTTTTTATTACTAGATGCAATACCTTTTTTATATCTTTAAAGCACTCTAAACACAGTTCCCTAGTGGATCTCCAGCACTGACTCTAGCGCTACATTAGTAAAACAGTAACTAATCTATTAGTAAGCTACGTACACCACTTGTAACAACTATAGCACCTAAAACATACCCTATCCTTATTAACAATAGTATTAACTTGTTTCACTCATGCTTGACATCTTGACATGTGTTCCCCTGAATGTACCTTTGTTTGTTTCAGCACTACTTCCAAGTTTGACTCCTTCTAATGCTGATCCTAGTTGCTTTGATTTTTAACTAGTTAACCTCCTATATCAACTGTTTCAGCAAGTTACCACACTAGCCGTGGTGCAGTATACTTTGCACTTGAGACTTTCCTTAAGCCATAATTCCTTCCTTAGTGCGTAACACATGATTATTGGAAAATCCAATTCCATATTGTTCAGCGCTTGCAGTCTTAAATTGATAACACACAATTCCCCATTATGTGGCGCATCCTGCTGCAAAATCTGAGCGCAGAGACCCTTAATCCTCTTCTTCACTTCTATTTCCCTTTGTCCTTGAAACACACAAACACACATTATAGTTTAGCACTTCCTACTGCGCTATGAATCCCCTTTGATCTTCCTGGACTATGCGAGCTGATTGGTCCAAAATCAAACTACCTGCAAGGTGCGTACCACAAAGGGTAAATAAAAGAAATTTAAATTAGAATTTACTCCTAAACAATGGAGATACATTTAATTAGTATATTTTATGAAAAAAAAGGATAATGCTTTAAAACTATTTGTTAAATTTACTTTCAGATGACAATTAGAGATTCACAAATATACTGATATGCCTCACCAAACAAGAAATGAATTATAAATATAAAATTGGTAACATTAGAATTTAAGATTAGAATTTGTTTTTTAAGTGAAAGGAGGAGTGTTGGTGTAGGGTGTGGGCCCAGTGACCAAACCATTGATAAACTTGGATACAACTAAGGGAAAAAAATTGAATAGTTTTATTTTTCAATATATCTGATTCTGCACAAGATATTGCATTGTTGTCCCTAACTATACAAATATTGTTACTTATCAAAATCTATAGGACTACTAAGTTGAAAAAATATTATTATGAATCACCCAATGAAATACCTTAAACAACATTCAAAATTATTAAAACATTAATATTCAATTTGAGATTTGGATTAGCTAATTTTTCACAACTTACCACAGTTTTGATTAATATAATAAAACTTGAAAAAAATTGTTGAGATAACCTAGAAATGGGTGGAAGAAAATGATGAAACATATGACTTGAAACTTAACTCATACACTATTGATAAACTTCGTGGATCCTGATTAATTTCTATCAAAATCAATTTTGAGACTGGCATATTGAATTTTAGCTATGACCAAGTACTGTAAGTGTTATGGTTTGTATTCAATATATTGGTGTTGAATTTAATTTTGATAGGAATTAACAAGTATCATATGGCACCATGCATGGAACCCTGAAAGAAACCACAAAATTTATGAGGCAATGCACCTCATGATTTTAATCAAAATTAATGTAGACCCCTACATATTGAATACAAGCCATGTCACATGGACTAAACAGACATAGATAAAATTCAACATGAATGGCTTAAAATTTATTTCGATCAAAATTAACCAAGGCATTAAAACATAAATTTTTATATGGTATACTTGATCAAGCCAGTTAATCCAACTGCTTAGCTTACCTATACTTATTGGAATTTTATGCATAGTCCATGTCCATGTTAATTTTGATTGAAATTAATGTTGACTAATACATAGTGAATACATGCTATGCCACTTACACTTGCCAGGCATAGCTACCATTAAATATTCTAGTATCAAAAATTAATTTTGATTGAAATTAATGAGCATGATAATCATGAACTTCTGAAGTCAACTGTTTATTTTTATGAATGGTGCCTTTCCAACATTAATTTAGATCAAAATTACATTTGATACTGTCATATTGCATGTATCTATGCCTGGAAAGTGTAAGTGGCATAGTGTGTATTCATTATGTATTGGTCAACATTAATTTCGATCAAAATTAATATTGATATTTGCATTTTGAATCCAAACCAGCAAACAACTCAAAAGATTCTTTATAAAACTGCCCATTAATTTTGATTGAAATTAAGGCTGACCATATACATATTGAATGGTAGTTATATCTAGTCTGAGTAAATGGAGATAGCTTATATTCAATATGTATTTGTCAACATTGATTTTGATCATGAACTTTTTCAGTCAGTTAGTTGTTTCAATGCATAATGGCATGCCAACATTAATTTTGATCAAAATTAATGTTGAAACGATATAATGCTTTTTTGCATGACATGTAAAGGACAGCAAGTATTGTTAAGTATTGAAATTTAATATACATGTTGAGGGTAAATATAATATTTACATATCCATATTAATTTCTATAAAAATTAATGTTGACCATTACATAATAAATAGTAAATATGCCTGGCTAGTGTAAGTGGAATATCTTTTATTCAATCTGAATTTTACAACATTAATTTCAATCGAAATTAAGGCTCATGATTATCATCAATTTATGCAGTCAGTTGCTAACTGTTATGCATGGTAACATGTCAACATTAATTTTAATTAAAGTTGAATTTTACATGCCACCAAGTATTTTTCTGTAAGATGAAAAGTAGGGCCCTCTATTCTTAAGTAAACATGTTACAATGCATATTGAGCATGTATCACCACGCAATATGGGGGGCGGACGTTCTAGAAAGTCTGCAACCTTGAACCCTAATTCATATCTTTTTGATCACACATTGAGGAAGTGATGAAACCATCATGAAGAAGTATTGAATTTACTTTGAACACACCTTGAAGCTCATGTGAACACAAATGGGGCTACAAGGGTTGGAAAGGCTGGATAGAGGGGTGAGGAAGGGTATATGGGGTAGGGAAAAGGTTGGGAAAGAGTTGGAAGGGAATATTAAGGGTTCTGAGGCATTTTAAATGAAGAAAAGGGTCTGGGAGAGGTTGAGAGGGGTGAAATGGGGATCAAAAGAGGATGGCATACAATGGGGCTGGGAGGATAGCAAAAGGCATGGGGAGGGAAGACAAGCATGTGTTGATAGAATTGAAGGGGATGGAGTTTGGTGCAAACAGAGTGTGAAAATAGGAGGATTAACTCTGTTCTTCAGGCAAAGAACAGAGTTCACTTCCATAAAATATTAGCTGAAACATAGTTTTCAATTCTGTAAAAACAGTTGTAATAGAAAAAGTCACTGATTTTTTTATATGTAATCTGAAATTTTTTAATAAAATTATTGTATTTAAGAATTGCAATATTGTCAATCAATTTTTATTGATCAACTTAATTTAATAAAGTATTATTCAAATAAGTTGCTTTAAAAAATACTTTGAATTGAGTAGACTCATGGAATGATTTTTTCTGGATTCCATTCAGTTATCCTCACACTTTCACTATGTTTTCAATAAAGATCCATTATTATTTGTGTGATACTTCAAGTGAAAGTTCAGTATTACTTCAGTCTCAGTTCCATCTGATTTCCATCTGACTTCAAGTTGTGGACTTGCTAGCAAGTCCGCCCCCCATATTGCGTGGTGTATATATCATTTGCACATTAATATTAATTTCAATCAAAATTAATGTTGACCAATACACATTGAACACAAGCTTTAAAACTTACACACACTAGATATAACTACCATTCAATATTTATATGGTCAACCCTAATTTCAATCAAAATTAATGAGCAGTTTTATGAAGAATTTTTTAGGTTTTTTTCTGGTTTGGATTCAATATGCAAATGTCAATATTAAATTCAATTGAAATTAATGTTGACCAATACATAATGAATACACACTATGCCACTTACACTTTCAAGTAATAGCCACCATTCAATATGCCAGTATCAAAATTAATTTTGGAAAGGCACCATGCATAAAAATATGCAGTTGACTCCATAAATTCATGATTAACATGCTCATTGATTTTGATCAAAACTAATTTTTATACTGTCATATTTAATGGTAGCTATGCCTGGCAAGTGTAAGTGGCATAGCATGTATTCATTATGTATTGGGCAACATTAATTTCGATTGAAATTAATATGGATACATAAATGTGACATAAAGAGGTATGGACCATCAATTTGTTAAAAATACATTTTTATATCTCATACATTATTTGTTTTTCTTAAATAAAATTTTACTCTCTCTCAAAACCTTTTAACATTTACCAAGTTGCTTTGAAAAATAACAGAATACATAAAATTCAATATAATATAGCTATATTACACAGAAGATCACCATTATACCCAAGTTATGATGATGTTGATGCTGTATTAATTGATTCCCAAATCTTTACCAGATCAATATCAGCTCCAACCCCAAGTGACTCATGCTCATTCACAGATAATTCTGCCAAAAATGTTGCTGAATAGCAATTCTTGGGGAGGTATTTGGGAACATTGAATATACCATCTTGTGCAACTGTTCTTTCTGTTGACCGTGAATATGTTTTTGATGCCGATTTTCTTTGAGCTGGTGTATGGGCTAAGTTCTTTGTCATCTTATCCATTTTTTTAAACAAATCATTGAGTTTAGGATTTTGCCATCCAGGAATAGCTCTGATGGGTGCAGTTTGGGCTGGTGGTGGGCCTTCCTCAATATCAGAGATGCACCTAGTATCATGAAAAAGCACAACAAAACCTGGCATATCACTGCAGAGATCTCTTTATAACTTGTAGTCTGCACTAGCAATCTGAATTCCAATTAAATCAGCTTCATAATAACAAAAAGAAAAGTAAAATAAAAAACTTACCTTGTTCCGATAACGTTTTACTTGTCCCTTGCCCTCTTTTCCATCTTTTCTCTTTTCACCCTTTCCTCTTCTTGCCCAAACAACCTTATCATCTCCTTCCCCTTATTAACTACCCATTTCTCAATAAGATATTGAGTGAACTGGAGCTTTGACTTATCGATTGTATTTAAGGTGGTGAGCCACCTGGTACAGTGGTTGCATACTATGCTTCCCATGACTTGAATCCAAGTTGATTCCAAAAAATCATTGCAAGTCCAATCAAAGACAAATTTCTGAAAACCTTTACCTTGCAATTCAAGCTCTAAGTTTCTTTTTACAGAAAGTGGGATAGGTGCTCCTTCTTTTAGTCCTTGAGACTCAGGTGCTGTAAAAAATTTGGGTAGTCGAATTTCAGATTGCAAGAAGGCTATAGAATTGGTTATCAGAAATTGTTGATCAGATGCAGAATTGGCATGGTTAGAAGATTTGACTTGCGTTAGGACAGTTTGAATTGGTTCAAGCTTTCCAATTTTCAATCTCCAAAGGTTTTGGGCTTGCAGGATAATTTGCTATTTGTGTTGGTCCCCCAAGACAATACTTCAGAAAGTGGTAAATATTTCTATTTAGACTGTCTGAGCTCCTGGGAAGATAATTCCTTCTAACTAAGCCTCTAACAGCCCTTTACCCCTGTTCTTGTTCATGAGACTCTGCTGAATTGAGTCTGTGGTAATCACTGATACCCATAGTGATTGAGGGATTTACTAACAGTTCAAATAAGTTAATTAAATTTGTTATTTTTAAATAAAATGATACACTACAAATTTGACTTACCAGCTCCACTTGTGCTTGCTCCTTCGTTAGGCTGAGCAGATGATGATTGGTCTCCAAAAAGTTCCCTCAATACTTCACTAGCTCAATCCCTTCCTAGCTGATCCGCATGCTGATCAGCACTTTCAGGAGCAGACGAATGATTGGGATTAAAATTTCTCAGTTCTGAATGAGGCTCTTGGCATGGATTGGGATCAGGTGGTGGGTCAGGATTAGGTGGTACAGATTGAGATGCATCTGGAGGTGGATCAGCAGCAGGTGGTGGTGGAGTATTTCTAGTATTAGTATGTTGAGATGGGAAAAAATCGGAATCAGTTGGGTCAACAGACATCCCTTCAAAATTATCATCCATAATGAACTGTAATAAAATAAAATAAAATAAAAATAAACAGTCTTTAAAATTTATACCTATAAAAGTTAAAGTAAAAAAAGATACTATGTTTATGGTCTTGTTAACATGTATGTTCTCTTGGGGAACAATAAAGTGAATAATATATAGCTATCAGCTAAAGTGGGAAGGTCAAACTATTTATAGTAGATGAATGAGCAAGAAGATTATTCATTAAGTAAAAATTTTATCATATTTC
Organism: Hemileia vastatrix; assembly: GCA_030280995.1. Classification (NCBI taxonomy): domain Eukaryota; kingdom Fungi; phylum Basidiomycota; class Pucciniomycetes; order Pucciniales; family Zaghouaniaceae; genus Hemileia; species Hemileia vastatrix. The sequence continues at coordinate 24,185,311 of JASXTE010000016.1, read as the reverse complement.
TCATTATCATGATTTTCTTCCATTCATTCTTACATTCAAGATAAAAATGACTCATTGAAAGCATGGGTTCTCTCGCATTAAAAGCAACCAATGTAATTGTTCACTGATTTAAGATGAGGTAAGTTGGATGCATTGCATTTTTAATCGAGCATTGAAATATTTATTTTACTATTTACAAACATCACCAATCCTACAAATTTCCCCAATCCCAAATTATCACAAAGATGTTAGTCAACAGAAAATAAATTTGATTAATTTTTCACTCACTAATTTCTGCACTCCAATGGCAGTGACAACCTCATCTTTGATTCCAAACATTCCCTTTTTGTGCTTGACAGTAGCTGCATGTCCAATTATTGCATCTTTCTTAATCAAAATTTGAGTTGCTTTGGCTACTCTTACTAACCAACAATGCACTTGTAAGAAAATCTAATAGGGATTCTTTGATATTTCTTCTGGACGGAGCTCCTTGAAAGGACTTACTATTAAATATATTTGATCATTCTCTTCCTTTGACCTGAAAAGATCATCAATTTGCTCAAACTGGCTATCTTTTCCATAGTAGAATTCAATTATTGAATTAGCAATGTGTCGATGGTAACTAGTAAACCTCTTTCCATGTATCAATATGCTTGCTACATTTTCAACTACCCAATCCCCACTTTTCTTCAATGGTGTCAAAGCCCGTCTTGAAGTTTCTTTTCCCATTTGTGCCCTTACCCATTTAATAAATAATTCCATACTTAGATTGATCCATTTGTTTTGTTTATTGAGATCAATATGGATTTTTTTAGTCTCACATTGATAATTATCTTCAGCTTCACCAAGATCTAATACCCTAGACTTCAGACACCAATGCTTGAGCATTGTTAGCGGTATCTCTCCTGGGGTCAATATTAATAAAATAGCACAGCTGAGTTTTTAAATCATTGCTTACAAACATTACATATGTGGATGGTGATTGTTTGGAATTTCTGATAATATATGATTCACCTGCTCTCCAGACCAAGTAGCTGTACCTGATGGTGGACCAAGATGCTTTATCATTTCAGGATAATGTTGAGTGATATGCAGATTTGGCTTTGCATTAATATTCTTCCAGCCCTCTTCCAGGCACTCACATTACTCTAGCAGAAATTGATCTAGATCTTTAAGCTCATTAGTCTGTATATTTTTTAATGTAAAAAAATTGTTGATCGAGCATAATGTTACAAGTGACTTTAGAAGATAATATTCTCTTGGTTTTTCAGCTGAGGAAGCTGAAGATTCAGATTCTTTAAATTTTTCAAACCAAAGGGGTATAAGTGACAAAGGGAAGTAGAGAGTATACAGCATGTGCCATTCTGCTGCCTTGAGGGATCCTGCCTTTTTAGATCCTACTGATTTTGGAACTTGTGTTAGCCAGGAAGGCCTTCTTACTTGATCAATCATCTTCCATACAACCTGTAGCTCTGCTGCTGTGATTTTTTGATTACTACTACATTCATTTTCTTTCTCCTTACCTTTACTTTTATTTTCTTCATCACTAGCTGTCTCATTTGATGAGTGAGATCCTTCACTCTGTGATACGCTAATGCTCTGTTGCCTTAAGTTATACAATGATTTCCTACTTCCACTTCTGTGAGACTGTAAAGAGGCCAAATCGCTATATGGAGGAATAAATTTGGAGCTGGATGACCTACTCTGGCTTCTTGATCAATTCGTTCCCAATCCTTCACTATCTAGTCCATGCTGAATTGATGACTGTCTTGAACTTGTAAGTCTTTGCCGCTTGTGCTTTCTTGTGTGTCCTGTATCATCATCATCATTATTTGTGGTGCTTAAGATACTTATACGTTTTTTAGAATGTTTGTGCAGTGAAGTATCAGACATGAAATAGTCATCTTCTTCTCTTACATGCCAATTTTTATCCTTTTCCAGCTTTCTTTCTAGATCTCTTGCTGCATTTTGGATTTGAAAATAGCTTAGACTGTGATCTTTTAGGTTGCCAAGCATATGTGAATGCATAACATTAATTGAGAAATATTCAGTTGGACGCCAATATTCAAAGTTATTCAGCTCACTCCATCATACCCCATGATTCTGAACAATTGATACACGCTCCCAATGTGACTTAGAGTTTTTCCACTTTGTTTCCCAGCACATATGATCCTCATGATTCCATAATGAAAAATTTCCCACATTCTTTTCACTAATTTCATCTTTAGAGATATTACAGAAAGAGAAGAACATTCTTGCAGAGTGACTTGAAAAGCCAGTCAGTTTTCATATTGCAGGAATTTCACCTATCAAAGAGAATGATGAAACTCTTAATTTCTGGCCTTGTGGATAAAGATGCATCTTTTCAATAAATATACCATCCCATAGAGTTTGTAGATCGTTAACCAGAAGTTTTAGAAGGTGATTAAGCTGTTCACTTGTGTGTTCTGTTGGTCCAGGTATAATAGCATACAAAAAAAGATTTTCCATTTTGTATCTATCTTCTTGAGGTAGGCTCATACACACCATCATAATATTGCCTAGAGACTTCTGATGACCTCCAATCCTATTTCCACCAGGCCTAAACCAGTCAACATATAAAGTAAACATTAAGTTTCCTGAAGCTACCATATATTCATCATCATTGCCACCCAGAGCTGGAGTGGTAATGGGAAAGTTTTTCCAAATTGAACCATCATAAACATCCTTCATCACGGATTCTGACCAGAACAACCATGATATGCAGGTCGACGCGACCCCGCCTCCTCTGCAAATTGACGCGCCTTCTGTGCCGCCTGAGCCTCCTCCTCCCCTGGCTCCAGAATCCCCCCCTCATAATTCCTCTCCACTCTTTCCCTCTCCCGTTTCCCCCCCTTTCCTTCTCCACTGATCACATCCCATCCTCCCCCTCTCCTCCCTCTCCCCTTCCTCCCCCAACTAGGCCCTACCCTGCTCAAAAGAAAAGAAGATACTCTTCTCCCACTCCCCTCACAAGACGCCCATCTCGCAGCTCTTCCTGGGATTCCCTAGAGGAAGCTCGTGACAACCATAGGGAACTATTCTTCCCCACCCAAGCAGAAGGCCCCCAACCGCCGGCAGATGTTGACACCCCTATCTCAGAAGGCTCTGCTACCCCCACCCCATCCCCCAAAGGCAAGCACGCCCCTCTCCCTTCTCGCCAGGCCCCAAGCTCTCTGGATGCCTCAATTCACAACCCAACGAGAGCCTTTACTAACTTTGGCCTCTCCTCAGCACCTCAAATCCCCTTGCCCCAATCTGTTGACCCTAACACCCCAGCGGCCCACGTCGTCCGCTTGGTTGGTCTTGACCAAGCCAACAACCCCAAAACTATTGTGGCGTGCCTCAACAATCTTTTGGGTACTGTCAAGGAACCTCCAAGAAAGGGAACCCGCACCAATGTTCACACTGCTACTTTGTCAGATATCAAAGCTTTGGCCGCTGCCCTGTCCCCCCTTGCAAACAAGGCCATGTTTCATCAAGCTTTGCCGCATGTAGATTCATCTGCCCCCCTCAAAGAACCTTCTCTCAAATCTGTAGACCAAAAGATTGATGCCATTTTGGCGCGTCTATCTCATGTTGGTCCCACCACTTCCACTTCCACTTCAGGCCCCTCCCCCCTCCACCCTTCAAGACCTACTTTTGCCCAAGCTGCCACCTCAGGGTCCCCCTCCCTTGCCTGCCCCACTCCTGTGCCCCTTCCCCGCCCTGGCCCCCCATCCTTTACGGTCAAACAATCCAACCCGGCATCACCAGTTTTGAAGGACCTGCCAAATCCCAAGTTGCTCTCTTTCATCAATAACTGGATTGCCTCCAAAAAATTGTTAATCCCTCCTCCAATGCCACTATATGTGTCAAGGGAGTGATGCGTCACAGGTCAAATGACTTGAAAATTATTGTGAACTCATTAGACGACCAAACCATCCTCACCAGCTCCTGGCAAGAATGGCTCCCTCAAGGATTAATCTACAAACCCCCCACATTCCCTGTTGTTGCCCATGGAATCCCAACTTACTTTGACCTCAATGACCAGTCTTGTGTTAATTCCTTGATTGAAGATAATCCGGCTTCCCTCAAATCCCTGTACAGGATCTCCTGGCTAAGACTCCCTGAAGCCAGGGCTGGGAAGAATCACTCATCAGTAGTCCTACATCTTCATGATAAATCAGATGCTAACCTCCTTTCCTCCCCCTTTCCCCCATCCCCCCTTGTTGTTGAAGGCCAGATTTGCCGCACTGAGGCTGTCAACCACGAAAGAAGCACTTGTTTTCAGTGCTGGGGCAGGGGTCATCTTTCCATTCACTGCTTTCTCCCCCCATGATGCTCAAATCGCACCGGTCACCACAGCACCAAACTATGTAAAGCACCAAAACTGTCATCACCAGTTTGCTTTTGTTGTGTTGATTCTGTTCCCCATGATCACCCTCTCAAGAATTCTCTCACAACTCTCCCCCTCCTTCTCGAAAATCCTCTGACTTCTCCCCCTATCTTCCACCTCCCCCACCTGCCGTCCTGCCCCCACAATCACTCATGAATAGAGACCAGACTGCGAAATCCCCACCCTCTTCCCCGTTTTTCACTTTCTTCCAACTCAATTGTCACAGATCATTCTATGTTTTCCACTCCTTGTTTAATGACCCCAGCACTAACAATTTTGACATTCTTGTATTCCAGGAGCCGTTTCTCTCCCCTGACCACTTCTCTCCCGCTCCGGCCAGGGGATGGCACCTGATCTCTCCCCTTCACTCCCCTTCCTCCCCCGCCTCCTCTCCCATTTGCTGCTGCTTCTATGTCAACAAAAGACTTCCCATCCATCTCTTTACTTCAATCCCTAGCCCCTCATTTGACTTCACTCTCCTCCAAATTAATCTCTCCCCAACCCCAATTATCTGCGCTAACCTTTACAATCCCCCTGCCTCCTTCTCCACCTCACAATTTATCTTCCCCTCCATTCATCCATTCTGTCATCTCCCCATTTTCCTTTTTGCTGACTCAAACTTGCATCAGGACCTTTGGGCAGACCCGTCCAAGCATCATTCAAACCACCCGGAGTCCTCCTTCTTCATTGACTCTCTCTCTGACCTTGGTATGTCTCTTGTCTCCCAACCTGGAGTCCCGACCTTTTGCAACTTTCGGTGTTTCACATCTGTGATTGACCTGTTATTTGCAAATGGGAAGGCTGCTGATTGGGTGATAAGCTGCACCACCAATAGAGACGGTTCCTCCTCTCACCTCTCCGACCACAGATCTATCATCACTAAAATCCTTCCAATCCCCTTCCCTCCCCCCCTACGGAAACACTTTAGGAATTGGAAATCATTTGATGAGTCCTCTCTCCATCATGCCCTTTCTTCTTTGCCTCCCATTTCCCCTCTCTCCTCCCCCTCTTCTATTGAATTGGCTGCCGAACAAGTCACTTCCCTATTTATTGAACTAATGGAAACCTTTGTCACGCTGCAGCAGCCCAGCTCGGTGTGTCACGCATGGTGGAATCGTGGTATCTTGGATCCCCTCAAGAAAAACTGCTACCAAGCCCTTCGTCATATGAGGCTCTCCCCTGCTCCACATTTTGAGTCTGAGTTTCTGTCAGCAAGAAAGGTCTTCCGTGCAAAAATCAAATATCTTTGTAAACAACACTGGCAAAAATATTTATCCTCTCTGACGCCCAACACCTTATTCAAACCAGCTAAGTCATCCCCTCACATCTCTACCCCTTGTTCCAACCCTCCCCTCCTTGACTCTGATGGTTCTCTGGTGACTGACAACCTTCTGAAAGCCAGACTCCTTTTTGAAGGCACTTCAGTGGCGTCTATCCCCTGTGACCTTTCGGACATCAATACCCCTCCCCCCCCCTCAGTTCCCCCTTCTCCCCCCTTCACAGTCCAGGAGATCACAGCCGCCCTACTTAAAACGAAGAAAGGCAGGGCCCCTGCTCCTGATGGTATCCCAAATTCCCTTTTACATTGTAACCCTCCTGCAGTTGCTGCTCTTCTTCTCCCCCTTTTCCAGAAGTCCCTTGACACGGGGCACTATCCCACCCCTTGGAAGATTGCTAGGACAATAATCATCCCCAAACCAAGTCGCCCTGACTACTCCATCCCAGGTGCCTACTGCCCAATTTCCCTCCTCAACACTATGGGAAAACTTCTTGAAGCTCTCCTTACTAAACGCCTCTCCTACCTAATAGAATCGGAACATCTTCTCCCCAATACTCACTATGGCGGCCGCCCTTTCAGATGCACCTCTGATGCCCTCCTTCATCTAGTCACATGGACCAAAGACAAGTGGAGGAATGGTAATGTTGTCGGAGCTCTCTCACTTGATGTCAAAGGGGCTTTCCCTTCAGTTAACACAAAAAGACTCTCTCAAATTCTCTTCTCAATGCCCCTCCCTCATAATCTCATCTCACTCATCATTGATTCTTTACGCGTAAGAAAGACAAATATTGCCTTCTCATCCTTCGAATCTCCTGTCTCCTTCTCACCCAAAGGGCTTCCCCAAGGGTCTCCTTTGTCTCCTCTCCTATACATAATCTATAACTCTGACCTTTTACTCCTTCCATCCCTTTCTCAATCTTCACTTGCCCTTGGCTACCTTGATGATGTTGTGTTCCTGTCTGCCAGCAAGGACCCGGATGCAGTGGTTGATACTCTTACTAACTTGGGATCAGAAGCAGTTGCCTGGGGCTCCAAGCATGCTGCAGTTTTTGATTTCTCCAAAACCAAGTGGATGCTTTTCACTAAACGTAAGCAAATTTTAATCTCTCCCCCGTCTCTCACCTTTAATGGTAAATCGCTCACTCCCTCCCCCACTATGAAATGGCTCGGGGTTCTCCTCGATCCCCTCTTGTCATTTATCCCAAACGGAAACAAGTTGGTTGCAGCTGGCCTCCAAGCGGCAGCTTCCATCCATTTCCTAGCATCATCAGGTTGGGGTATTCCTTTGAAGCAATATTGTACACTGATCACCTCTTTAGTTCATTCCAGAACAGATTATGCTGCCATTGTGTGGCACAATCCAAAGAGGAACTCCCGTACCATCAGACTCCTGCAGGTGGTAGACAACAGAGCCCTGAGGAGGGCCCTTGGTTGTTTCCGCTCTACTCCAGTCAAACTTCTATTACACAACTCATCCTCCCTCCCCTGCAAACACCGTCTAGATTTAGCTGTCAATAAAGCATGGGCAAGGCTACTCACCATTCCATCCTCAAACCCCATGGCCCACCTGGCCAAACACCTCCTCTCCTCCCCTATCCCTAAAGCTCATCAACACCAGCTCCATACTCTCTCCAAATCCAACCTCTTCCCTCCCTCGATCCCCCTCTCCAACTTAGACTCCCACCACCAATCCCCATTTCTTCCCTGGTCCCCCCCCTCTTTTCTGCCAACATCTGTGACTCCAAGGACCTGGCGTGCGCCGAGACCCTCAAAATCTTGTCATCCAGACCCCATTCATCTTACCTCATTTACACTGATGGGTCCAAGTCTGGCTCAGAGACATTTGCTGCTGCTTTTGACCCGGGCCAGAGCTACCCATTTGTGGCATGCCTAGGTGACCAACACCTCTACTCTGTCTTTGAGTCAGAGATGTTTGGTATCCTTCTTGGCTTGCGCCTTTTCATCAACAACCCCTTTCACTCACTTTATAATTCCCTCACCATTCTCACTGACAGTCAATCTGCAATCAAGGCCCTTTCCTCCCCTTCCAACCCAACACACAACTCCTCCTTGCTCCATTCAATTGCCTCCTCTGTCTTTTCCATCCTAACTTCCAACCCTGAGGTGTCCCTTTCTCTCCACTGGTGTCCAGGTCACCGGGGGATTCTAGGTAATGAGATGGTGGATATGTTTGCCAGTGGCTCTCATGACATGGCTTCCCTTGCTAAGTCTCTCCTTTCATTTGACGCCCCCCCTCCCTCTATTTCCTCACTTAAATCACACATTGTAAAACACTCAAACCTCCTTCTCCACTCCCCCCCCAACAAGGACACGCTGAGAAAGCTTAGGGGTCGGTTTAACCCATCCTTCTGTTTTAAGGTGTTGTCGGCCCTTCCACGAGCACATGCCACTGCTTTTGTCCAATGCCGCTCTGGTCACTCTCCCTTAAAACACTACCTCTTTTGCTTCAAAGCTGCCCCCTCACCTCTCTGCTCCTTATGTCACCTCAATGCTCCGGACACCCCGGAACATGTCCTACTCTTTTGCCCTGTGCACTCCATTGAGCACAAGGCTCTTTTTGATTTTGCCAAACAACATAAGATTAGATTTGATTCCTCTTCTCTTTTGTTCCCTTCCCCCATCACACTACAGGTTGCTTCCTTTCTCATTTCCACAAACAGATTCCCCAATAATGTTCCCCTCTCGCAATAGCCCCCACTTGTCTCTCTTTTTAAGTGCCCGTTGTTTTTCCCCCTCCTTTGTTCCCTACCCTTTTGTACCTAGATTTTGTCCCTCTGTTCCTTCATGCCCCTATTCGGGTGAGATTTTAAGAAATAAAAAAAAACATCCTTCATCAAATCACACTCTACATTGTCTGATGCAGGGGTTTTATTCTCAATCAGAAGCTCAAATTTGAACAGTTTGATCTTTTCCTTAAGCCAGTCAATAAAAGAATGGTGATGAAATTTTTAAAGAGATAAGTATTTTACATGTTCTTGATGTTCCTTCATCAAATACAGCCTTTCATCACATTTAACTACAATTTGTCCTGCTCCAAACATTTTTAAATAGTGCTTTGATGATGAAAAAAACGGTTGATTTCAACATAGTATAGATGGTTGAGATTCAGAGTTATACTCATAAAGAGAAAAGCATTTAGGACATCATGTTTTAGTGAAAATTGATTGATTGAGCTTTAATTGACTAAAAACCGTAACTATTGAGCGTGGGATCAGACGGACAATGCTATCAGAATCCAGTCTTTCACTATCACCTAGAAGTTTGAGCTTCTTAATTTCTTTATCCAAAAATTGAGTACAACCTTCTTTGCTCAAATGATGAATCAGAGAAAGCTTTGCTGCCTGCCACATAATTATTTGGCTATACCATTCCCCAATATTTGAGTTTCTAGAGACTGTTGAAGATACTTCTGCCCCCAATAGCGACTGCCCCTATATAATAAATCATCAAAACATCATAAATACTTTTATTCTCACTTTGAACTATAGATATACAGCTTACTGTTTCTGTGGAGCTGGAACTTCCAATGTTAAGTGGATTGTTGGAAGAAATAACCATCTGGGCCTTCCTATTTCTTTCATCTTGATGTTTTGCAGAAGAATTAGAGCTATTGAAAGCCATGCAAACTTCAAAGGACCCAGAAGAAGTTTGATACTTTCTATTGACACATCCAAGCTCTTGACATTGACATACATGAAAAAATCGAGGCATTGTAATTGTGATAAATGTAGGAATAAGTTAGCTGTTGGAAGTTACCCATTATAGGTATTCCTTTTTTTGAAAGGCACTAGCTAATATAATCTATATTTTTTTATCAAAAGAATATTATGGTATATGTGTTGAAATTATTTAATTTTAAATGTTTACTTTTTAATCAGATAAGTTATATATTAATTAAAAGATATGCAGTCTACTTTATTTGTATTCTGTATACTCTCTGCATTTGTACAACAATGCATGCATGTTTATCAGAATATTTTCTATCATAGAAAAAATTCTATTGTACGCACAAGCATCTTTATTATTTTTCTATCAAATGCCTAATGAGCTATATCTAACTACCCTATAATTTTTTTATTTTAGTAAAAATTCTTAGTTATAGACTATAAGAAAAGTAATCCATATTTTTAACATAATTATTTTAAAAATTACCCCAAAAATAAGGTTAATATTTTGTAAAAAACAATCACAATCATATTTCCTTCACTTTGAAAATTGGTCTGTACTAGGTAGAATTTTCCATAAAGAAATAATCAAAAATACTCAAATAATAGATGCTACAAAAGTGTAAACCTTAAAGCATTAGAAAAAATCTGAAACCTTGTATAAATTTTCATACATAAATGTGATGAAGTGAAACTCTAGTCTATTTATTCACGTTGAAAAAAAATTACTCAATGGAATATGTATTACTATCATATTGGACCAAAAATAATTTTTTGGTAATCAAAAAATGAAAATAGCCTCACACACCACGGGAAATCTGGGGGTGAACTGCTAGCAGTTCCCTCTATTTGAAACTATCAGGAATTTGTCAGGAAACTGTTGGGAAACCATCCTGAAACTGTCAGAAAGATGTTTTTAAATCTGATGAAAAAACATTGAAAAAATAAACTGTCGCAGATTGAATCCAGAACAATCCCTCCTTGAGCAGAGCTTAAGAACCACATTGAACATCAGTTAATCTCAGGTTTGGCAAAAGGTTGAACAACATCACTAAGCATACCTTAATATTCAAATGTTAAACTTGAATATATGTTGCGTGTATGATATAGATGCATACGCATTTGAATTTGCATGGTGGATACTTATTGCATGCTAAAAATTGATGTGAAATGCCTATCCAAAGTGTATGCATAATGACTATGAAGAATAAATATGCATAAAAAATATGCATAAAAAATATGCATAGTGATTATGCATTAAAAATATGCATATTGAATATGCATTAAAAATATGCATATTGAATATGCAAAAAAAGTGCATATATGTATATGAATAAAATATATTAATATGCATATAAATCTGTATAATGAATATGCATATGAATATGCATAAATATGCATAATGATTAAAAAATGCAAAAAAAATGATGCATAACAAGTATATTTTATGCATAAATAGAAATATGCAATATGAATTCATATTGCATACAGATAACACTGGCAAACCATTTTGACCAAAACTCATACTAAATTTTCATTCTGGACTAAAGGTGTGAGGGAAGGAAGAAAAACAGTCCGATGTTAGAAAAATGCTACATGCACTCATTTTGTAGCAGAGCAAATGAGAAGTGCTGAATTATGGTTGGTGCCCATAATTTAGTATGATATCATAATTTTATTTAATTGTTTTCAATATTGAAAAGACTTTAGGCTGTTTGGTATGGATCTAGCTGTGCCAGGGTCTAATCTAATTATTTTAACAATTTCTTAATAATTAACGGGCTTTAATACAAAAACAGGTTGTATTTTTTGTGGGATATTGGATATGATAAGGTCTTTTGTAAAAAAAACTTATATTGTTTAAAAATATTCATGAATCAGATGTGGGATAATGACTACAAAAAATTGTAGTACTGTGGGCAATAAAATATATGCACAAGCAGTAAAGAAAGGACCAAGTGAACCCTTTTTGTGCAGTGGGAATCATTAGAGTGGAATTGTGGATGAAAAATATAATTCATTATTACCATTTGATTTAATCAAAAAATTTATAATATTAAAAAGAACTATTGATTAATTGGTATTTGACCTTTGTGCCTCACTCATATTTATCATTTGATTGATTTTTGTCACCATTATGTTATTAATATTATAAGTATAGCAAAAACTTGTGTGCCCAACGCATACCGGGTGATGTTACACCTTTTATAATATTATTAAATAAAGGTAAAAAAAAAATGAAAATGATTTGTTTTACAAAAAATAAATTGATATCCAAAAGCAATATGAGGGATAAAAAGGTAAAGTTAAAGGGATCAAATATGAAATAAAAAATTAAAGTGAAATTCCTCCCATCAAGAGCAAGTAGACATGATGAGGTGAACGCCCACCAGTGGCACTAAACTTAGACTATAATTTCTTTTTTGTAAAAATAAAAAAAAACCACTGGAGCTTTACCAAAACTTCAGGATGACAATTTTGCCATATCAAACAACTTCTAGTGCAATTATTGAAGAAAAATTCATTTTCATTGAAATAGAGAGAATTGATCACATCAGACTGCATGTGACCAAAAGTGTCCAGCACAAGTTTGGCTGAACTTGTGCTGCACACTTTTATGCTGGAAGTTAGCTAGGGTGGAATTTTTCTTCAGTTCATCTGGTATTTCTTATAAAAATGTCCACTGGTGTTTGATCTTTGTGCCTCACTCATATTTATCATTTGATTGGTTTTTTGTCACCATTATGTTTTAATATTATAAGTATAGCAAAAACTCGTGTGCCCAACGCATACCAGGTGATGTTACACCTTTTATAATATTATTAAATAAAGGTAAAAATATATGAAAATGATTTGTTTTACAAAAAATAAATTGATATACAAAAGCAATATGAGGGATAAAAAGGTAAAATTAATCTCAAAGAGATCAATTATGAAAAACAAAATACTAGTAAAATTCTTGCTCTCAAGAGCCAGTAGAAGTGTTGAAACAAATGGGAGCCATCAGAGCTAAATTGTAATAAGTGACATTTTTTTAAAGATAAAAAATTATACACCTGAGGTTGGGAAGAACAACAGGTGGATGATTCAGCTAAACAAAACTACTTGTAGTGAAGTTTAATAAGAAAATGTTTTTTGTTGCCATATAGAGAATTGATCCCATCTGACTGCATGTGACTAAAAGTGTCCAGCACAAGTTCGGCCGAACTTGTGCTGGACACTTTTATGATGGAGAGTAGCTTGGGTGGAAATTTTCTTCAGTTCCTTCATCTTGTATTTCTCATAAACATGTCTACTGGTATTTGATCAGTCTGTATCTTTCATATTTATCATCTGATTAATATTTTATCACCATTATATTATTAATGTTATTAGTATAGCAAAAACTTGTGTGCCAAATGCATACCATGTGAAGTTATACCTTCAATAATTTTTTAAAACAGATGTAAATAAATATGGAAAGGATTAGTTTTACAAAAATTAAATAGAAATTTAAAAGTAAAAAGAGGAATAAAAGAGTAAAATAAAAGTCAAAGAGTTCAAATATGAAAAAAATACTGGCAAAATTCCTGCTATCAAGAGCCTATAGAGGTGTTAAAGCAAATAGGAGCCATCAGGGCTTAATTGTAATAAGTGACCTTTTCTTTAAAGATAAAAAATTATACACCTGATATTGGGCAGAACAGCAGGTGGATGATTCAGCTAAACCAAACTACTTCTAGTGAAGTTTGATAAAAAAAATTTTTTGTTGCCATACAGAGAATTGATCCCATCTGACTGCACATGACCAAAAGTGTCCAGCACAATTTCAGCCGAAATTGTGCTGGACACTTCTATGATGGAGAGCGGCTGGGGTAGAATTTTTCTTCAGTTCATCTGGTATTTCTTACAAACATGTCTACTGGTATTTTATCTTTGTGCCTCACCCATACATATTGTTTAATTAATTTTTATTCTTAATTATATTATTAATTATATAAGTATAGAAAAAAATCATGTGCCAAATGCATACTGAGTGATGTTACACCTTTTATAATATTATTAAAAAAATGTATAAAAATATTAAAATAATTTATTATAAAAATTATTAATTGATATCCAAAAGCAATATGAGGAATAAAAAATTAAGTTAGAGGGATCAAATATGAAAAAAGAACTCCAAGTATTATTGCTAATATCAAAGGCAAGTAGAGATGTTGAAGCAAATGAGAGCCATCAGGGATAAATAGTACTAAATTGATTGTTTTTTAAAGATAAAAAATTGTGTACCTGTGGTTCGGATGAACTCTAGGTGGATAATTCAGCTATATCAAACTACATCTAGTGAAGTTTCTTATCAAATAATTTTTTTATTGCCATAGAGATAATTGATCCCATATGACTGCACCTGACCAAAAGTGTCCAGCACAAGTTTGGCCAAACTTGTGCTGGACACTTTTATGATGGAGAGTAGCTAGGGTGCAGGTCTTCTTCAGTGCAACAGTTATTCTTTTAAAACATGTCAAATGGTATTTGATCTTCATGTGTTATTCATATTTTATTATCTGATTAATTTTTTGTCATTAGAATATTATTAATTTTATTAGTATAGAAAAAACTTACGCACCAAATGCATGCCATGTTATATTACACCTTTTATAATATTATTAAAAAATGTTAAAAAAATATGAAAATGATTTTTTTTCCAAAATATAAATTAATATCCAAATGTAACATGAGTGATAAAAAAGTAAAGTAAAAGAGATCAAATATGAAAATGAAAAATTCAAGAAAAATTCCTACCTCCAAGAGCCAGTAGAGGTGGTGAAACATAAGGTTGCCATAAGGGCTAAATTTAACAAAATTTAATTTTTTTTAAAGATAAAAATTTTTCACCTGAGGTTTGGAAAAACTTAAGGTGGATAATTCAGCCATACCAAACTACTTCTAATGTTATTATTTAGCATTTTTTTAATTTAATTTCCACAGAGAGAATTGATCCCATCTAACTGCACCTGAATAAAAGTGTCCAGCACAAGTTTGGCCAAACTTGTGCTGGACACTTTCATGATGGAGAGTAGCTAGGGTGGAAGTGTTCCTCAGTACATCAGTTTTTTGTTTTTCACATTTCTATTGGGTTTTTAACTTTTTTTTGTCATTCATATTTATCTTATAATTAATTTTTTGTCACCATATATATTATTAATGTTTCTAGTATAGCAAAAACCTGCATGCCAAATGCAAAATTGGTGATGTTACAACTTTAATAATATTATTATATATAGTTAAAAAAATATGAATATGTTTAGTTTTTAAAAAAATAAATTGATATTTAAAATTAAAAAGAGTAATAGAAAAGTAAAATGAAAATAAATGGGATCAAATATAAAATAAAAAATACTGGTAAAAGTTTTACTATCAAGAGCCAGAAGTGGTGTTGGGACAGTTGGGGACCCCTAGGTCAAGACTTGGTCTAAACTTACTTTTATGTATAGCTAAAAAATTTTGACCTGAGGTTTGGACAGACTTCCAGTGGACAATTTCACAATATTGAACATTCTTTACTTCAATAATTGAGTGAAATATCATTTTTATTGGCATAGAGAGAATTTATCTCATATGAATTCATGCAACCAAAAGTGTCCAGCACAAGTTCGGCTGAACTTGTGCTGGACACTTTTATAATTGAGAGTAGGCATACAGCAAATCTTCTTAAACTCAAATGGGATTTCTTATAAACATTTCCACTGGAATTTGATCTTTCTGTGTCATTTAAATTTACCATTTGATTAATTTTTTGTCATCATTATATTATTAACGTTCTTACTATAGTAATAACTTGTGTGAAAAATGAATACCAGGTGGTGTTCCACCTTTAATCATATATTATTAAATAAAGGCATAAGAGTATGAAAATTACTTATTTTAAAAATTAAAAATTGATATCCAAAGCAATATGAGCATTAAAAAAGTAAAATAAAAGGGATAAAATAAGAAAGAATAATCTAAGGAAAATTCCCACTATCAATAACAAGTAGAGGTGTTAGATCAAATGTGCACCACCCGGGCTAAACTTGCACTATATTTTCTTTTTTGTTAAACCAAAGAAAGTGTCCTGATGAGTTTTGAAAAATCATCAGGAGGACATTTTGGCAATATCAAACTACTTATTGTGCAATGATTGAGCAAAATTTCATTTTCATTTCCATAGAGTAAATTTATCCCATCTGACTGCATGCAACCAAAAGTGTCCAGCATAAGTTTGGCCGAACTTATGCTGGACACTTTTATGATGGTGAGTATCTAGGGTTCAGGTCTTCTTCAGTTCATCAGGTATTCCTTATAAACAAATCCACTTGTATATGATCTTACTGTGTCATTCATATTTATCATTTGATTCATTGTTTTTAACCATTATAATATTAATGTTATTAGTATTGAAAAAACTTGTAAGCCAAATGCATACTGGGAGATGCTACATCTTTCATAATCTTATTAAATAAAAGTAAAAAAAATATTAAAAGTATTAGTATCACAATAAATAAATTGATATTTGAAAGCAAAAACAGGAATAAAAAAGTAAAATAAAAGTGATTAAATATGAAATTAATCATTCAAATAAAATTTCTGCCATCAAAGATAATTTGAGTTTTCAGACCAAATTTGCACCACCAGTTCTAGATTTGGAATATGTTTTCTTTTTTTTTAAATTAATAAAAGTGTCCACCTGAGGTTTTCCAAAAAATCAGGAGGATAGTATAGCAGTATAAAACTACTTCTTGTGAAATGATTGAGAAAAAATTCATTTTAACTTCCATTGAGTAAATTTATCCCATCTGACTGCATGCAACCAAAATTGTCCAGCAGAAGCTCAGCTGAAATTGTGCTGGACACTTTTATGATGGAGAGTAGCTAGGGTGCAAGTCTTCTTCAGTTAATCTTATATTCATTTTAAAAATGTCTATGGGTATTTGATCTTTCTGTGTCATCTATATTTATTATTTGATTATTTTTTAGTCACCATTATATTATTAATGTTTTTAGTATAGCAAAAACATGTGTAATGAATGTACACTGGATGATTTTATAACTTTAATAATATAATATAATAAATGTAAAAAAATGTGAAAGTTATCAGTTCTACCAAAATAAAATTGATATTTAAAATCTAGAGGATAAATAAAAGGGTATGATTGAAATTAAAGAGATCAAACATGAAATATAGATATTAAGTATAATTTCTGCTATCATGAGCCAGTAGAGGCTTCAGAAAAAATGGGCACCATCATAGATTAACATGAATCAAATTTACTTTTTACCAAAGGAAAAAATTGTCTACCTAAGGTTTGGACAAACTTCCAGGGGAAAATTTGTCTATATAAAACTACTTTCAGTGCAATTATGGAGTGATAATTCAGTCTCATTTCCATAAAAAGAATTGATTGCGTCTGACGGCATGCAACCAAAAGTGTCCAGCAGAAGTTCGGCCAAACTTGTGCTGGACACTTTTATCATGAAGAGTAGCCAGGGTGCATTTCATTTTAAATCATCTGAAATTTCTTATAAACATTTCCACTGTTAATAAATCTTTGTGCCTCACTCATATTTATCACTTGATTAATTTTTTGTCACCAATATATTATTAATATTATCAGTATAGCAAAAACTTGTGTGCCAAATGAATACTGGTTGATGTTACACCTTTTATAATATTATTAAATAAAGGTAAAAAAATATGAAAATGATTTATTTTACAAAAAACAAACTTCTATCCAAAAGCAATATGAGAGGAATAAAGTAAAATAAAATAAATCAAAGATGAAAATTAAAATGCAAGTTAAATTCCTGCCATAAACAGAAAAAAGAGATGTTGAATTAAATTAGCACAATCAGGGCTAAACTTGCACTGAATTTTCTTTTTTGTAAAAATAAAAAAAAAATCCACTTGAGCTTTACCAAAACTTCAGCATGAAAATTTTGCCATATCAAACTACTTCTAGTGTAATTTTATATCAAAAATATATCTTCATTTCCATAGAGAGAATTGCTCCCATCTGACTGCACCTGACCATAAGTGTCCAGCACAAGTTCGGCCGAACTTGTGCTGGACACTTTTATGATGGAGAGTAGCTAGGGTAGAATTTTTCTTCAGTTCATCTAGTATTTCTTACAAACATGTCTACTGGTATTTTATATTTGCTCCTCACTCATTAATATCATTTGATTAATTTTTGGTCACCATTATATTATTAATTTTATAAGTATAGAAAAAACTCATGTGCCAAATGCATACCAGGTGATGTTATGCCATTTATAATATTATTAAATAAATGTATAAAAATATGAAAATAGTTTATTTTAAAAATTATTAATTGATATCCAAAAGCAATATTAAGAATAAAAAATTAAGTTAAAGGGATCAAATATGAAAAAAGAAATCCAAGTTATATTCCTACTATCAAAGGCCAGTAGAGGTGTTGAAGCGAATGAGAGCCATCAGGGATAAATTGTACTAAATTGACTTTTTTTCACAGATAAAAAATTGTGCACCTGTGGTTTGGATAAAATCTAGGTAGAAAATTTGGCTATGTAAAACTACTTCTAGTGAAGTTTTTTATCCAAAAAAATTTTTTCATTGCCATAGCGAGAATTGATCTCATATGACTGCAACTGACCAAAAGTGTCCAGCACAAGTTCGGCCGAACTTGTGCTGGACACTTTTTTGATGGTGAGTATCTAGGGTGCAGCTCTTCTTCAGTGCAACTGGTATTTGATCTTTCTATTTTATTAATATTTTATCATTTGATCAATTTTTTGTTACCAGTATATTATTATTTTTATTAGTATAGCAAAAAAACATGTGCCAAATGCTTACAGGGTGATGTTAAACCTTTAATAATTTTATTAAATACAGGTAAAACATTATGAAAATGATTTGTTTTACACAAAATTAATTGATATCTAAAAGAAAAAAGGGGATAAAAAGAAATAGGTTGAATAATAGGGATTTTATATGAAATTCAAAATTCAAGCTAAATGCCTACTTTCAAGGCTCAGAAGAGGTGTTGGATAAAATGGGCATCATCAGGAATAAAATTTTACTTAATTTAATTTTTTGAAAAACTAAATGAAGTTTTCAACTGATTTTGTTCCAATATTTAGTTGGACACTTTATCTATATCAAATTACTTCTAGTACCATGATTGACCAAATTAAATCCTCATTTCCATATGCAGAATTGATCCCATATGGCTGGACCAGGCCAAAGGTGTCAACCACAAGTTTGAGAATTCTTCTGGTGGACACTTTTATGATGGACAGTAGTAGGGTGCAAGTCTTCTTTAGTTAATCTAGTATTCCTCATAAACATTTCCAACTTATTTTTAGCCAAAAATCAGGTGGAAAGTTTTTCCATATAAAATTACTTCCAATGCCATGATTGACTAAAAATTGATTCTCATTGCCATATAGAGAGTTGATCCCATATGACTGGATCTGGCAAAAGTGTCACCACAATTTTTGATAAACTTAAGTTTGAAAATTTTATGATGGAAAGTAATTGCAAGTCTTCTTCATTTCATCAAGTAATCCTCAAAAAAATTTCCACCTGTATTTTGACCAAACTTCAGGTAGACACTTTGGCCATATTAAATTAATTCTAGTTCCATGTTGATAAAAAACTGATACTTATTGCCATATATAGATATTAAACCCATAAGACTGTGCCTTTCCAAAAGTGTCTACCTGAATTATGGCTAAACCTCAGTTGGACACTTTTATGATGCAGAGTAGCTAGGGCAAAAGTATTCTTCATTTAATTTGGTATTCATAATAAATTTATCCTCCTGAAGTTTAGCCTAACTTCAGGTGGACAATTTTGGAAAGCACCAGTTAGTCACTATCCATCAAAAAAGTGTTCACCAAAATTTTGGCTAAACTTGTGGTGGACCTCTTTGATCAGCCACAGTCAGATGAGATCAACTCTTTAGATGGGAATGAGGATGATGTTTTGGTCAATCATGGAAATAGAAGTAGTGTGATGTGGCCAAATTACCCCCCTGAAGGTCAGACAAACCTCAGAAGGACATTTTTTAGCAGGAAGTTACTGAGAAAAATCCATTTATCAGAAGGAAAATTTTTTATTGGATAGATGCCAAGGTTTCATACTTGTGTATTATGGTCAGTATTAATTTTGAAAGTGTCTGTCTAAGCAATTTCATTGCCCATCATGACTCATTTTGTTTTAAATGTTTCAAACTGCGTGATACAGTATTAAGGTGTCACATAGTATAATAAATTTCTATTAAGTGCCCTCCGATGATGCCTAAATTTATAATTTAATATCTTACATAATAATTTTTTTATATAAATTCATCAATATTTTTTTTATTATCAAATTTAATAGAGCAATTATCCTGAATTATTATATATGCATAAGCTCAGGTTAGATCAATTTGTGCTCAATTTGTGCTCATCAGAGGACCAAAATCAAGTTCTGGAGGATCAACTTGTGCATAACGTGGAATCAGTTGATATTCTGTCTATAATCAATCTGAGAATAAATGTAAATCTAACTCTAATTTACTTATGTTTATAAAGTATTCATAAACCTGACATATTTAAGGGACACTCTAAATTTCACAAGAGGGGATTGCTAGCAATTCACCCCTAGATTTCCCGTGGTGACAATTATCAA
This sequence comes from Hemileia vastatrix, assembly GCA_030280995.1. Lineage (NCBI taxonomy): Eukaryota > Fungi > Basidiomycota > Pucciniomycetes > Pucciniales > Zaghouaniaceae > Hemileia > Hemileia vastatrix. Next base: position 24,165,296 of record JASXTE010000016.1, on the reverse strand, counting down.
ATTATTTTTGTGGAAACATTTTTTGAAAAGAAAAAAAAATCCTTTTCTCAAATGAGTCCGCTTTTATCACATAATCATTCTCTTCCATTTTTACCATTCCTTTTGAGTTCAAATTGCATATAAAAGTATAATTTATGCATATTATAATGTCATAAAGTTGAAATATTTCTTATTCTTAATTTTTGTGATACTTCTCCTTATATCAACTTTGAACATAAAGTTTTGAAGCTCCAAAATTTATCCTTCCTCTTTGTTTAATTTTATTGAAAACTTTCTTAATCTAATTGTTTAAGAACCCTAGTAGCTCTTACTTTCCTCATGTAAACCTGCCCAAAAACACACGAACACTTAATAGAATTTTTAATGAGACTTTGCCTCCATTCAATTCTCACTTTTGTAGATCTATACACAATTTTTGTCTTTCACTTTTGGATATGTCACCAGAATCAAATGGATGGAAACAACACCCTACTGAAGAGCAATTAGACAGATTTTCATCATTTGGCATGAATTCTTGCAACATCGCCTTTGACTACCTCATCCAGAATCAAATTCAGCTGTTTTGAAAAAGTTTCCACCAATTTTCAGTGAATCTTTTATTGACCACCTTTGCATGTGCGGTTTCCAAGGGTCAACTTTTGCTTGGAACCTAGATTGGTTTGAAAAATGGAACCAGTTCTTGGCAAATATTCTCATTAAACACTGGGACAATTGCTTAAAAACCAATAATTTGATTGCATATCCAATTGACTCAACTCAAATTAGCTTCTCAAATCAAATGGGAGTTCTTCACCATTGGTTTTTAGGTCATTCTGATAAAATAAGACTTGGGAAGGATTCTGATAGCTCTCAATAAATAATCAAAAGGAGAAAGCATAAATTTAGAATAAAAAAAAGTATGAAAATCCCCTTTTTTTCAACCATTTTTATTTATGACTTTTATTTCAAATAACAATGATTCTTAGAATTCATTTAGCTGAAATAAACTTCTTAAACAACTTCCACATTGTGAAACTTATCACAACCTTTTCACAAACATCAAGTGTTGTTCAGACACCGAAATTGATCATGATGGATCTTTAAGATGTATCTTAATACAATGGAGGTCTGAAGATTTTTCTAAAGTTGCACAATATCTTTACCAACAACACTTTGATATTCAAGATACTTCGACCTACTCTGGAAGTGTGCTAAAGGACTTGGCCTTGTACAAAAGAATCAGTTTGGTTTCAACATTATCACCTAACCTTAATCCTTCTCATGTCCCCCGGGGTTTGCCAAATGACTGTTATTCTCCCTTATATCTTGCATCTCTAAATCTTCAACAACTCAGACTTTTAAATCCTCAAAATCCCATAAATTTAACTGCTCACCTTGAAATTCTTGCTTCCTCTAATTTGAGTGATTGACAAACTCCCTTAATAATAGGTTTGCACACTCATACTCCTCATTTCCACTGTTTAGGACACTTAGCATTGAAAACAAAAACATAATTTTAACAATTACTATTATCATTAAAATTTATAGAATTTTAATTCGTCTCACATTGTTAGCTCCATTTTTTTCCTTTGAATCTTATACATGCTGAATTCTATACTTCCATGCACAAAATAATTCAAAACATTTAATTCATTTTGCTGCCCCATTCTATACAGCCGATCAACAGCCTGCTGCTCAACTGCTGGATTCCTATTCGGCTCCTATTTCAACATTGAACATATAAAAAATTTAATATTTTTGTTCTTAATATGAAATATAAGACATTGAGCTCACCATTATATATACATTTTGAGCCACTTGAGATCTATACCCACTCCTACAGCTTGAATTGTTCCAACCAAAACTTGGCAATTTTTATTAAAATGGAATTCATGCATATTTTTGTCTCGCTTTGTCCTGCTGAGTTCACCCATAAGCTGGGTATACCTAATATTGTGGTCATCTAGAGCCATTTTTATTCTATTTTGAAATATTAGAAAATTTTTTTTAATAAGCCAACACAATTTTGTAAAAAAGTTCATTATAGAATCACTAACATCTGCAAAAAGTCTGCAAAGTTGGAGAATATAACAGCTTTAGAAAATTTATACCCCTTTCACCAGACAAAAAGTTTTTCAAGTGGCATATAAGATGACAAATCTTTACGGAATGCTGCCAAGTGAAATCAAAAGATGGAGTTTCATACAGATTTTTTTAGATTGGATGGTTGCAGAATTTTCTTAAAATCATCAGCTCTCTAAGAAACTCAGATGAGTCCCAAGGGAGGTCAGTGCTTCTGGAGGGCCCATATTTCTCAGTGAATCCTTCTTGAAGCACATCAAGTTTAGAACTACATGGATCTGCTAATTGAACCAATATCCCCCTTTGAATCTTTTTTGGAAGAGACAAAATTGCATCTTTAGTTCTACGTAGGCTTATGACTTTCATTAAGTGATTGATTGATTTTATGGAATTAGCCTTTCCTTTTTTCAAACCTGGAAAAAGGAAATTCTTCCATAACAAGTCTTCTTGCCACTTTTCGATTCTATGAAAAAATATGAGACTTTGAAGGTCAGTGGGCCTGTTCTGAAGTGGAGTTCCAGTCAAGCATAGTCGGTGTTGGGATTCCAAGTCAAATATTGTTTGAGCCCTTTGTTAGTGAGGATTTTTAATGTAACTAAATAAATATTTATAAAAATTGATTATAAAAAATAAGTTTTAAGTTTTAGATATAGAAATGGGCACTAAATGAGCTTCATCTAAAACAACTCTATACCAAAAGAGCTTTTGAGTCACCTGTATCTTTTTTTGGCTTTGATTTTTTGACATTGTTGGGCTAGCTGTTTCATAGGTTGTTAAAACAATAGCAGTGTCCTGTAGCTCATTGACATTAGTATTTTGACAATCCTTCCCATAAAGAACCTTGAAAGGAAGTGCATTATCTTCAAAGTGCACACTTATTTCATTGATCCAATTCAATAGTGTTGCCAGTGGGCATATATTCAGTGTGGCTGAACTCCGATTAATACCTTCTTGATTTTCCAATACCTGGAATTTTCTTGCTTCACTTTGAGTTGCACTTATAAAAGAAAGAGTTGACAGCGTCTATCCCAAACCCATATCATCAGCGAGTATTGACCCTTTTCCTTCAGGGGTTAATTGATTGTTAGGAAACTGATCTTTATAGTAATCAAATCTAGTTTTAAGCCAATAGTTGTTGTGGTGCCTCCACATGATATCCAAATTTTCCTTTAACATTTTTTCATTTTCAATCATAAAATTTATTGCTTAAAGTTGATGTGTTTTGAGAACTTTTTTGATTCCTTGGATAAGTTGATCAGCTTTCCAATCTTGAGTAATCTGAGATATTTGGAAAAAGCCTTCAAAAATTACATGCGGGATATTTAAAAAGATAGTGGAGTCGTAGTTCAGTATCGGCCATAAATCGATTTGAGCAGAAGAAAATGCTTCTTTAGCAAGACTGATTATTGTACTTGAAGAAAAGAGGCATCCCCAAAGTTGATACAGATTACCAAAAACTGGAACCAAGTAAGCATGAAAATAGAATGGCTTCATAGGATTCAAGGCACTTCTTTGGTTTAAATGGTGAGATCCAGACCCAATGTCACCCAATAGTGGTCCAATGTGCTGACTCTGCATTTGAGAAAGACAACCGACAAGGGTTGGTTTTCTTTGTTCAAATAGTCCAAAAATATGAACATTCAAATGGCCTCGCTGTAAAATCGTGGGGGTTGGTGAGTTTTGAAATCTTGAAATTACATTCATATAAATTTGATCGATTGTTATTGAGAACTGTCCATCACATCTGAGACTTGACAAATTAAGTAAGAATAGTATCTGAAGATAGTGGTTGTTAAAAGATGAATTGAAGCAAAAAATGAATAATTAGTTTTGAATAAAACGACAAAATAACTTTTTAGTATATGCTATGCTAAGATCATCATTCTTTCACATGTATTATTATTATCTTTTTAAAAATATTGGAATTAAATGAATGATAACTGAAATAAATAATATGGCTTAAAAATAAATCTTGAGCCTATAGAGTAAATTTGGGTTTGTGGAAGAAGAAAAATTTTCTTAATAAAAATGTGCTTTATTGTTACATTATAATCACAAAATAAAATAATTTCACTCTTATTACACTTATTTATGTTTCTGTCTAATAGTAAAATGCTTTAGATGGCAGTTCGAAATCCAAATTGAAACTGTTACCTAGAACGATGTTTTGATACTAACTTACTTTTTGTAAGTCTCTGGAAATACACTTATGGTGATCTCAATAATATTAAAATTGATTTTAATTGTATGTTTTATCAAATATATATGTGGTCTAATGTAATAATTGAGATACTACAGTTTAGCCTTCTGTTACCTACTTGGCAAGAAAATATCTGTAGATTTTTTTAGACCGAATATCAAATTTTGCTTTCCACAAGATGGGAAAGTGAATATAATGATATGTTAAGTGATATGTTCAAGCTTTGCTCAATCTGTGCTCAGCTGAAGATCAAAATAATCACCAAGCTCCAAGAGACCTGTGATTGAGTTGGGTTGAATCTAGGTCTAACCGATTACCAAATCTTTGTCCAACTGATTTAAATCTGGTTTCACAATGAATTCCCAACAGCTTTCCAACAGCTTTCCAACCACTTCCCAATGTTTTTAAATGAGGGGTATTGCTAGCAATACCCCCCCCCCCCAAATTTTGTGTGGTGATAACTTCAGTCACATTTGAAGCAATCTGATTGCTAAAAAAATCTGAATGAGTCATGAAACATGTTGAAACTTAATTTTGTTCCTGATGATGATGTTGTAGGCATGGCATTGAAAACCAAAGAATTTGACATTAATTTGAGTTAAAATAAGGTGAGCAGTAAGGACACAGGGTAATTATTAATATTTTGGTTCTGGCACAGACTTTTGCACTACTATCAAATCAATTTTTTTTAAACTGCAACATGTATACTACCTCCCAGATTTCCTTCAAATTCTGGTAACAAAATGATCAACTTTTCAGCAGAGCTTCAAATCTGTGAATTCAAATGACAATGCCATTTTCTGTCTTTACACAGGCTGATGAGCAAAGATGACTAGTTAGGGAGGCCTTTAAGCAACTCCCTTTTTGGCAGTTTTGGAGACTGTCTTTATTTTTTTTAGTCTCATCTGGCCATTTCATCTTAACTAGCTACTAGAGTGATAAAGCTAACTTCAAAGATAATGAAAAGTAATTGTAACCTAACTCTAACCTCCAAGGAATGAGATAGTGAAGGAAGTCAAACACTAACTGAAGCCCCATTGCAAAATTGACCACTTGGTTACCCAATTTTGATGGGAATTTTGGAGGTAGTACAGAGGTTGCAGTCCAAAAAAAAAAATTGAATTGGTAGTGGTGCCCAAGTCTGTGCCTGAACCAAAATACTAATAATTACCCTGTGTCCTTACTGCTCACCTAAAATAAAGGTGAGTCAGAGACATTCAGAAAGTAACACAAAGGACATAAATGAAAACCAAATCAAGATAAAAAACACATAAGATGTCTTGTGGTGTTAAGATCATAAGGTGCTCAATTATCCTCCATTATTGTCAATTATGCAATTTGTATTTATAAAGATAATTTTTTGATGAACATTAGGTTATCTACCACCGTGTCAGTTTCACCCCACTCCATGCATACTTAACTATTACTCTGATGCATATTCTGGCACAGTGTCATTTACACCTCACATTAGCTATTCATTTTGGTAAATGTTGGGTACAAGTATATATACTTACAGATTCTTACTTTGAGTCATTAAATCGCACCTCTCCCTGCCATTTTTTTCATTTTGCATTGCTCATCAAGATACTTAATCACACCCTTGATTCCACCACTGTTTCGCACATTATCTTTTCAATTCACTATACTCACTACTCATCACCAAATTTTATTGATTTTTACTATTTTACACAACTGGCTGCACACTCCAAGCCTCAATTACTAAAATATGTTGATCAACCACTAGAAAACGTGCTCTCTAAACACACATAGGAAACAATATACTCTTATTCTTTTGTACCAAGTTATTCATTGACACCATGTGCAAGCAGCCAACAAAATCACCGCTACGTTGCGCCGACGTTGGGGAAGGGTGAAATTGGGTGGGCGCCACATCGGCTAAGATTTTGCTCTCACTGTAACCAAGGCAAGTACATAAGTGAGGCACAAGTGAAACACACTACTCAAATGACTCAATTATGTTTTTTACGTGCTACTATATGCTTTCCTATAATTTATTTTGGTGAGCAGTAAGGACACAGGGTAATTATTAGTATTTTGGTTCGGGCACAGACTTGGGCGCCACTATCAATTCAACTTTTTTTTCCGGACTGCAACCACTGTACTACCTCCCAAATTCCCATCAAAGTCGGGTAACTAAGTGATCAACTTTGCAGCAGAGCTTCAAATCTGCGAATTCAAATGACAATGCCGTTTTCTGTCTTTACACAGGCTGATGAGCAAAGATGATTATTTAGGGAGACTTTAAAGCAACCACCTTTTTGGCAGTTTCGGAGACTGTGTTTCTTTTTTTAGTCTCATCCGGCCATTTCATCTTAACTAGCTACCAGAGAGATAACTCTAACCTCTAAGGAATGAGATAGTGAAAGAAATCTAACACTAACTGAAGCTCCGCTGCAAAATTGACCACTTGGTTACCCAACTTTGGTGGGAATTCGGGAGGTAGTACAGTGGTTGCAGTCCGGAAAAAAAAGTTGAATTGATAGTGGCGCCCAAGTCTGTGCCCGAACCAAAATACTTATAATTACCCTGTGTCCTTACTGCTCACCAAAATAAATTATAGGAAAGCATATAGTAGCACGTAAAAAACATAATTGAGTCATTTGAGTAGTGTGTTTCACTTGTGCCTCACTTATGTACTTGCCTTGGTTACGGTGAGAGCAAAATCTTAGCCGACGTGGCGCCCACCCAATTTCACCCTTCCCCAACGTCGGCGCCACGTAGCGGTGATTTCGTCGGCTGCTTGCACGTGGTGTGAGAACCTTGAATGACATGCATAAAAAGTGAGCAGTCAAGGTTTACCTAATGACTGCCAAAGTCCTAGGGTTGAATATTAACTAAATGCGGTGATTAGTAAAAGATACTGCATAGGGCAGTTGAATATTGAAATTCATTATGAAATGACCAAGTAAAATTCAATTATATACTTATTTTTTACCGACACGGAGGTAGATGCCCTTAGCGATGTAGAGAATGATGCCTTGCAGAACCAGGGAAAGGTCTCCGATGTATTCGGAGGCTACACTATATACTGATGAGAGACTAGCTAAGTACATAGTATGGTAACACCATAACATCCCCCCCACTTAGTTAGACGAACATCACCCTACACTAATAATAAAAGATTGTAACGAGTGACAATGAAAGGGAATAGTAAACTAATTTAAAAAGAGTGTGTTAAAAATGTTAAAAGACAATACACTAAGAAGCTAAATTATTCCAGTTTGTAGTTTAAAAGTATTTAATGAAAGTAAAGAAAAGTTATAAGAAAAATTTGTACATCCCCCCCATCAAGACATCAACAAATCACCAAGTATCGGAGTAGAAATTGAAGGAAAATAAGAAACTTGATGGAGTAGGTGAGGTGAGAGTGAACTGAGATTTGAGATATTCGGTATGAAAATTGAGGATTGAGCAAGAAGGGAATTGTGAGCGGTGTGTGAAATGGTAGATTTCCGGACTTGCTTCTGATTGATTGGTGACTTTAGAGAAATGAGATAATGGGGTTTCGGGAATGCTGCCTGTTGAGGCCAGCATGTGGCGAAGGTACAAGATTTAGAGAAAGGGGTGGTTAACGAGGTGGGTTTTGAGAATAGTTTGTGGCAAAAAGTTTTGCTCGTATCGTCGCAAATCACGATGAGGGAAGATGCCTCACACACCATAGCGGAGCGGATGCCTTTGTTAGGCAGGATGATAAGATGGCGCCCATACACCAAATTTAGAGAGGAAAATGCCATTTTTTTTTGGCTGAGGCGAGAACAGCGCCCATACACTGTTTTGAGAGTAGAATTGAGAATATGGCGCCCATACACCATGAGGAGGAGGGAAATTGCAGTATCGTTGCAATGAACGGGGTTCTACGAAGGGTTCTCCACGAGCGAGACAGCCCATAACCTGTAGTGCCTTGCAGAACCAGGGAAAGGTCTCCGATGTATTCGGAGGCTACACTATATACTGATGAGAGACTAGCTAAGTACATAGTATGGTAACACCATAACATCCCCCCCACTTAGTTAGACGAACATCACCCTACACTAATAATAAAAGATTGTAACGAGTGACAATGAAAGGGAATAGTAAACTAATTTAAAAAGAGTGTGTTAAAAATGTTAAAAGACAATACACTAAGAAGCTAAATTATTCCAGTTTGTAGTTTAAAAGTATTTAATGAAAGTAAAGAAAAGTTATAAGAAAAATTTGTACATCCCCCCCATCAAGACATCAACAAATCACCAAGTATCGGAGTAGAAATTGAAGGAAAATAAGAAACTTGATGGAGTAGGTGAGGTGAGAGTGAACTGAGATTTGAGATATTCGGTATGAAAATTGAGGATTGAGCAAGAAGGGAATTGTGAGCGGTGTGTGAAATGGTAGATTTCCGGACTTGCTTCTGATTGATTGGTGACTTTAGAGAAATGAGATAATGGGGTTTCGGGAATGCTGCCTGTTGAGGCCAGCATGTGGCGAAGGTACAAGATTTAGAGAAAGGGGTGGTTAACGAGGTGGGTTTTGAGAATAGTTTGTGGCAAAAAGTTTTGCTCGTATCGTCGCAAATCACGATGAGGGAAGATGCCTCACACACCATAGCGGAGCGGATGCCTTTGTTAGGCAGGATGATAAGATGGCGCCCATACACCAAATTTAGAGAGGAAAATGCCATTTTTTTTTGGCTGAGGCGAGAACAGCGCCCATACACTGTTTTGAGAGTAGAATTGAGAATATGGCGCCCATACACCATGAGGAGGAGGGAAATTGCAGTATCGTTGCAATGAACGGGGTTCTACGAAGGGTTCTCCACGAGCGAGACAGCCCATAACCTGTAGAGAATGATGCCTTGCAGAACCAGGGAAAGGTCTCCGATGTATTCGGAGGCTACACTATATACTGATGAGAGACTAGCTAAGTACATAGTATGGTAACACCATAACAAGCGAAAGTGATGATTGGAGCAAAAATGGCAAATTAATGCAAAAAAATTGCATAATTGGGCTAATTTGATGGACGATTGTACATGCTCTAAGGTTACTATCCTACTTTTTTCCCAATGAATTGTTACGGAAAAAATATTTAAAAATTATTGACACCTATAAAATTGTTCCTATACTTTTTAATCATTGATGCATACCCGTCGAGTTCACCACTGCCCCTTTGGATTACAACTTATTATATATGACCTTATATCACGAAGAGTTTGGCAGAGTCGAGTCGCATTGGCACCAACATACATCAAAGGGTCAGAACAGTTTTTGGCGCGATACGCCGCAACATAGCATTTATGAACATCTCTCTCTTCGACAAGCCACTCTACTGACTGAGCTGATTCATGCAACGTTGTACATGGATCTACGAATGAATGATTTTTTATATGGACCTGCGCTGTGATTGTGGAGCTGGTTTTGTTACAATTTGGAAGCTGGTAAACGATTAACTCCGTAGACTTGGAAGAATCAAAAAGAAGCCATAAGAATGGGATCAAAAGAATCGCCTTCATGCCTTTAAACGTAGATTGAACACAAAAACCTGAAGAAAGAGAAGGGAAAGAAGGGTGAGAAACATTTAAAAAATTTCAAGTGTGAAAGAAAATATCTTGAATTTACGTTGGAACATTGGCCTGGTACAAAAAGTTTTACACTCAAATAATGAAACAACTCTAACTGATAAAGAGCTGTGAGGAGGCTTCATTGACACGAAATTTACAAGATGATCAGAAAACGAAAACCAATGATTATAAAAGTACTGACATATTAGGCCCTTTAAGAAAAAAGACTAGAGACGCTGCTGTGGGAACGTTGAAAATGCTTTATCTACAAGTATGTTGAAAAATATAAGATTCCTCAAACAATGCCAATGTCTGGGATATCACCACAACACTAATCGAGTGAGCTTGAAGAATTTATGTGTTAGAAAGAAAGCGAGAATATAAATATAAAATGATAAGAGGAACTTCGCGAAAAAGATGAAAATAAACAGGGGTTTTGGTTTTGTCACAACTTTATATGTTTTGGGAGTGAATCTCCACATCGATCGGCTTTGTTGTATACGAATCTTCCACGTTCCTATTTTCCTATGAGTTTCCTAAAAATTCTTTGTTACACTTTGTTCCATTCCTCACACTCACACTACACAGCAAGTAAGATATCCTCAACAGGGGTATTTATGCACGAGTTGGGGATATTTTAGGGAGGGACATAAGGTCAGGAAAATAAATGTAAGAAAGTGCAAGAAAGAAAAGTGCGAGAAAAATAAAGGTATGAAAAATCAGTTAAGTTTTAATTTCGTGCTCCTAGTTTCTGGTCACACCACGTGCAAGCAGCCGACGAAATCACCGCTACGTGGCGCCGACGTTGGGGAAGGGTGAAATTGGGTGGGCGCCACGTCGGCTAAGATTTTGCTCTCACCGTAACCAAGGCAAGTACATAAGTGAGGCACAAGTGAAACACACTACTCAAATGACTCAATTATGTTTTTTTGTAGCACGGTGTCAGCCTGTAGAACTCCGGAAAGAACCAATTTCATTGCTTACCTGTAGCACGGTGTCAGCCTGTAGAACTCCGGAAAGAACCGGAGAACAGGGGACGCCGCGACTACAGACTATAACACAAATGACTATGTACATAAGGTGTCTAAGCACATAACATCCCCCCCACATGGTCATTTAAAGTATTCCAGTCTGATTATCCTCCTCACTTGTAATTAACCATCACAAAAAAGGAATTAAAGAAAATGAAAAAAAATATAAAAGAGAAAAACAGAAATAAGAAAGAAAAGAAACAATCCCCCCCATTCCACCATATTTCACCATACACAGACATCTTTCCTTTTGTTGAAAGTTAGAGATGGGCCCAGTGCTTTGGTAAGAATATCAGCACACATTTTTGCTGTTGGAACCCATTCTAGAAAAGCTTTCTTAAGAAAGAGCTGTTCATTTACCAAGTAGTAACATCTGCTAATATGTCTTGTCCTCTTTTCTCCAGGATTATTTTTTGCATTGGAGACAGCCCCTTTATTGTCACAGTGAAGCCTGACAGGTGGAAAATCAGGGTATAGATCTTGAAGCAAGTTTGAGATCCAAATTGCATCCTTTATTCCACTACTAAGAGAAACATATTCAGCTGTCATAGAAGAGTCACTAACAGTTAGTTGCCATCTTGATGTCCATACAACAGGGCAGCCATTGAGCAGTAAAAGATGACCAGATTGAGCTCTGGCAAACTCTTTGTTGTTCCATGTGGCATCAGTGTAAGAGAGCAATTCAAGGGGGCTGTCTCTATCAGGATGAATGTGGAAAGAAAGTTTAGCGGTGTACTATACATAGCGTAATAGGTGATTGAGTGCCGTCCAATGAGTTGCTGTTGGTTTTGAAGAGAATCTAGCAAGGAAATTCACTGGGAAAGAAAGGTCAGGCCTAGTTGCCACTGCCACATAGCTGAGGGCGCCTAGAATAGAAAGATATTTAGTAGTGTCAATAGCGTCCTCATCATCTGTTGCTGTCCTGATTTTCAGTTGCTGAGGTAGTGGAGATCTGGTGACTAGTCCTGAAGGGTTGTGTTCTCTTAAAATTTTGTTAATAAGTTGAAAATTGTTGAGATTAAAGCCTTCAGGGACTTCTTCAATACCTACACCTACAATGCCATTCACCTTTTCATTCCATTTTACTTTCAAGGATCCATCTAAACCATTGTCCAGCTCCTTTAACACCTCCTCACTACTACCAGTCACAATTCAATCATCAACATGTATCCAAACTACACCCAAACAACCTTTCTTCCTCAAGACATAGAAACTTTTGTTGTATTGGCTAGCTTTATATCCTAAAGAGTCAAGTTTGTCAGCAATGTGTAACCACCAACATCTTGCTGCCTGCTTGGTGCCATATAGAGCTTTCTTCAGGCGGAGGGCACTGCCTTCATCCTTCAGTTGATAACCTTCAGGAGGACATACCCATATAGCTTCATCAATTGGGCTATGAAGATAGGCTGCTGTGACATCAAAAGACTTTACAGGCCACTTGTGATATGCTGCAAGAGTCAGTAGAACACGTTGTGATGCAAAAGTCGCAGTGGGAGCAAAAGTTTCAGTAAAGTCAATGCCATATTGTTGAAGGAAACCTGTCAGTATAGTCTAGTATATAAGTATGATATAATAGTGTTTATTTATGGTCCTACTACTTATTGATAAATGATTTAGTGATTAAACCTCAGGGGAAGACTAATAAAATAGTTATACTCAAATAAAACTCACAATACTTGGATTTAAATGCGTGCTAGTGGTGGAAAATAGATGAATAAAATATAGTTTATAGCTTATATAAAGATAATATCAATTTTTAATGGCTTTATAATATATTTCTAAATGTTAATAATTGTATAGTAGTGTTTATTGGAGTTGTAGTAATTGAATGATGATAAATAACCGTCAAAATCCCTTCTTACTTATACCCAAATCCACTGGAGTGCACAGACCTTCAATCCAGATGATGTCACTGCTATCCCCGGCAATTACAGCACTGTGAGGGCCAATCACCTCCCCATGGCATCCACTTCAAGCAGTTTCAACACCCAGACCTCCAGTAAGGACCCTCCATCACTATTAATAATAACACAGATCCATACCATAAATAGAAAATCCAGATAAAAGCGGATACCATAAAGAAACAGGTAAAATAAATAATCAAAAAGAGATTTAATGAAACCAAAAGCATATAAAGGAAACAAATAAAATGTCCAAGCCCCCAATAACATCCCCAAGCATCCACATTAACCCAGAAATATCCTTCCACCCATAAATCCGTGAATAACCATCCAAGGAAGTAAATTTAGTTGTCCAAACTGGGTGTATGCGCCTGATATAGGTGTCTATGCTTCTGTAGGCGTTGTGAGTCCACTGATTTTGTCCATATGACCTAAAATAAGCAGAAAAACAAAGGTTATAGGCTATTGAGGGGCTAAAACCCACTTATATACCTAAATATACATAATATACTGCATATTTCACTGAATATGAGATTTATGTATACATATAAGCTTATGTATGTCAATAATTACTTCATATCACCTAAGATAATTTTATTATGACTCCATTAACACCTTACACAACAGGGAAACATCTGTCTTATACACTGTGTGCTATGTCCAGTCGTAACTTGCAGATTTCCAACAGCTCATGCATAGATGGCACCATTCACAGATGCGACAATTGTCAGGGACTCTGTGACAACTTACAAGATGTATGCGACAATTGGTTATAGACTATCCTGAAATATCAAGCTGAACCCCTTCCTTAACGTTACTTGAGTTGAGAAACAAAGCTGAATTAAATCAGAAGCAGCTAATTAACTTGCTGGTTGTGATTATTTCAGGCACGTGTCCTAGTAACTGATAATGTTCCTTTCATCCCTTTATTTTCCATTTTGCTTAGAATTCCTCTATCTTCCTCATTTCTCGTCATCTGAAGACACGTTTGTTCACTCTATTTTTTCCCATCATCTTTTGTATATCTTGTTTCTTCTCATTATTCAATTATACAGCCAAGTCACATATGCTTGCAGAAATTTTAACAAAAAAATCAAAGTTGCTCTCCCCAGAAAATGTTTGGTCTATTCCAAAGGCAGTACCCCCAACTAATCTCCAACCCTTTTGAATAGGCAAATCCTTTTTTTTTGAAAGAAACTTAGATTTTTTCATCAAAATTTCCGCAACCTTTTTTGACTTTGCTGTATTCATGTTTTTTTTTGTACTTCCTCATGCATTTCTTCCTCATCTTTCTTTATTTTCTAATTTCTAGTTTCTTCTATTTCTCTTTCTCTCTCTTTATATCTTTCATGTTTCCCTTTTGCTCTTTTCATTTTATTTTTTCTCAGACAAAACTTCTTCTTTTTTGACTTCCTTTTATTCCTTTCATTCATTCGTTCTTTCTTTCTTTCTCTATTCTTTTCTTACAATTAAAAGTATGAAACTGATCGATCCTTTTTTTCTCGTCTTGGAATGAATTGATTATAATACATATCATAGACATGTGGAAAATTTAGTATTCAACAGCTCTTTTGGTACGTAATTTTATACCATTATCATTTTTTCTATACTGATTTTCTTTAAATACTTTGCCATTCTTTTTTGAGGCACCACTCTTCCCTGTCCAGAAAATCTCTTTGAATCTTGTTATTCGTGAGCTTTCATTTGATTTTTTTGTCATTGCATTTATTAATTTTTTTAGTCTGCTTGCTTTGTGAATGCTAAATATTGTATATGTTATTCTTTTGCTTATTTTTGATTGTTTTATAGTAAATGGACATGAGCAGGGATGTTGAAGGTGCTAATCCTGCACATGAAGTTTCACAAGCTTTAGCTGCACAAGCAGCACAATTTCAAGCTTTTCTCAAGGATTTCGCTCATCAACAAGAATCAAAGTATGACAGCATCATTGGAGAATTAGCTGACAAGTTGCATTCCCTTGAATCAATGGACAGAAGTGATTCAGCTCAAAATTCTCTCCCATCAAAGAAAAAAGCACATGCTAATAGTTCAGTCGGCAATCCACCTGCAAAAAAAGCAAATGGTGGTCCCACACCCTCCAGCTCATCAAAACCGTCAGTTTCAGCTACAAGGAATGTTCGTGCTGCATCTGCACCACCTCCAACTGGCTATGAAAGTTCAAGAAGCCCGGAAAAGCCAGTAAAGCAAGTCAAAAAAATCTCTGAAGCTCCTCCCATCCCATCCCCCCAACGTAACCCTGCCCAACTACAAACCGGTGACTTCCCGCCAGATTTTGCTACGACTAAGGTGCTATTTTTTGACATATTTTGTATATGTACAGTAATTTAACTCTTTTTTTTCAGAATGCAATGTTCATACATATCAAGATCCTTTGGGGGCTATTGAAGCAAGATTCTGTCCCTACAGCACCCCAACCAGCTGAACTGGAATTTTTTTATTCTCAATTCTCAGATGAAGATCAAATTAAACAGGTCGTAAAGCTAAACTCATCACCTGCCCTTGTTCCCATAAAAGAAGTTACGACACTTGATCATGTGAAGTCTGGTAGTGTGAAAATTGGCCGCTCCTTAGTATATGTATATGATAACTTTGTCAAATATGCCAAAGGACTCTTAACACGCTTAGGTATACAAATTTGGTGTCCAAACCTTGAAGAGGACCCTTCATCATTGTACAATGCTGCTTGTCGAATATCTGCAATAACGACCTTTCGCGAGATTTCTGCTTCAAAAGCTTACACGTTTCTCAACATTAATCCAAAATATCTTGAAAACATGCCATTGCTAATTCAAGCATACAATCACTTTGTGCATTATTTAATGCTTATCAGATTCAAGAAGGAGAAGAAGGAGGCAGGGAAAAATGTGAAAGATTCATATAGGCGAAGAATTCAGAAGAACAGAGAGCGAGTAAGTGTCTCAGTATACTCATTTTTTAATTTTGAAATTAATATAATCTTTACAGTTGAGAGATGCGCGAGTTGAGTTTGGAAAGCAAAATAAATTTCCGAAACGATACATGAAAATACTAGATCAAGTCACAGCCCATAGTGATGATGAATTCATTGAAGAAAAAGGGTATTTTCTTATCAAAACATTGCCCTATCGCTCCAAAAATGCTAGTCGTTTCATGCGCCGTTTAGATATAAGAATGATTCAAGCTAGTGAGCAAGACCCAACCTCTCGTCGAAGGATTCGTCGATTACCTAAGAACACGATTGAATCAACTTTTAAAGTGGCCCCAAAGCGACTTCCATTTGATTTTTATGACCCCCAATGGTTTTTGAAACTTACCCAAGCTCAACAACAAACAATTGTCAACACTGGTAAAGTTGCATTTCTTCCAAATGCCAATGACTCACTTTTGCCTAAAGGCCAAACTCACCCTGATGAAAAAGACTGCGAATCAAAATTCACATCAAAGTTCTGGCATTTCCATGCTGGTGCATACGGATTATTAAGTGACTCAGAACAGGAAGATTCTTCAGATGAACAAGAGGAGTGTCATCCTATACATACTGAAGAACGAGAAAAAGATGAATCTGATGATGCCTTTGAAGAAGGGGACGCTGGAAAGTTATATGACGATGAAAGTTACTTATATGTTACTCAGAAAAAACCTACCGAAAATGATCAGCATTTTGGCCAGAATGCTAAAAAGAGGAGTGCACTTGAGGAGGAGGAGGAAGACGAAGAGGCTAATGATCCTGATTATGTAGATGGGCAAGGGGAAGAGGAAGCAGAAGAAGGGGAAGAAGGGGATTATGAAGAGGAGGAGGAAGAGGAAATCAAAGGTGATGATGATAAAATGGAAGGAGTCGAGCAGGGAAACTTTTGATGCTAATGCTAATGATGTGAAATTTTTCATATTTATTGCACATTTTACTCTTTGTAATGAGATTTATTGATTTATTGATGGTGAAATGATAATTTTATTGTTTTTTTGTCTCTAGAGATCAAAATTATTTATACAATGGCTTAGAAAAGCATATGAGTTATATAGACAATAAATATTGGACCATTGTTTCACAAAATTCAGGTGAAAATATAGAACCTCGAGTGTTTTGTGAGATGTCCAGGTAAAATTACATGCATAACATCAAGTATCATGCCTTTTGTGACAAAACCTTCCACCACTCACTTGATTCGGGTGACACTAATAAATCATTTCCAGTTTGCTTTTGAAGAATACAAACATTTTTGCCACAAACAGCTGATAACAAATGAACTGTGCAAGCATTATTTCATATATATTCTGCATTTTCATACTATTTAATAAATTTTTAATAAAATTACTTAATTACAACACTTGAGAAAACATACTATTTGACTTTTAGCACAGCAATTACATGAAAATTAACAAGTGAAGATATGTGAAAACATTGATAAGTAAGTAAGATAGTGAAAAAGAAAAACAAAAATATCTTGAAAAGAGATTAAGATATAATCAATCAATATTAGAGATATCAAGGAGAGGAGAATGATCGTGGGGCATGAGGATGATTCCATTAAGAGAAATAGAAAAGGTTTTTTTTGGCAAAAACTTATATGCTGCTACACATGTCACATTGGAAGGCTTGACAATTACCTTCTTTTTATAATTTATTTGCCCTACAACTACTTTGTGAAGGTATAAGAGGTATCGAAATGCTGAGGATGGGACATTTAATTTTTTTGGGTATATATTTGTGATTGGAAAAACAAATAGGACTTTTTGTAAATTCTTCAAATGATCTCTGAATTCATAAATTTTTTCAATCAAACCATACTGAACGTTACACAATTCATCTTTCCAAAATATGCAGTTGTTGGGTTTTGTGACAGATAGGAAGAGATCGCCATAGGATAAATTTTGGATTGGTGATGCAAATCCTAAGAACACTTTTGAGTCCACAGGAAGAGGAATTTTGTGTCGGTGTTGAACATTTTTATCTTCCTTTTTGACAAATTCCCACAAAAGGTTTTAAACATCATCAGGTAAGTCGATTTCTCTAGCTTTTCTATTTTGACCGATTTTCTTTTTCCCATTTTTCATATCCTGATATTCCTTTTTCACCATCAGCCTTTGTAGTTCACAACCTCGCCTCATCATTGTAATGTTTATCTTATCTATTTCACAAATACCACTTTGATCAATAGTTAATAAAAAAACTCAAATTGTGTTTATAGTTCTCACCTGCTTTGTTGTTAGTGTTGATTTTTTGCAAAAAACCAATAAGCCTCTCACCTGGAAACTCAGAAATCGCAGTTAAAGGCCCCCAAGTTTTCATTTGCTCAGGCAGGTGAAGTGAAAAATGGTGGTTGGGCTTTACTTTACAGTCAGGGAAGAGCTTTTTTACTGAAATGCTATACTTTTCATATTAGATTTCAAATCTGTTGATTAAATCTATATCAAGACTTCTTGAACATAAAATATGTGTACACATAACCAAATGACCTGTATTGTAAAGAAATCGTAATCGGTTTGACCCTGGTCGCAGCTTCTTGACATTGTTTATAAAAAGCTCCAAGATAACTAGAGGTATTACGTAGGAAAATAGCGTGTACCATTGATATGCAGTGAGCCGTTCATGTCTGTCTTCACCAAGATTTTGAGGAATTTTAGCTAAACCACTTGGTAGAACCACACCTTTCATGAAGGATTGAAATTTTTCAATGAGACTCTGAGAAAAGAACTGCCCGTCCCGTCCATTTTCCAGCTCCAAGTCATCCTCCTCCTCCTCCTCCTCCTCCTCCTCATCATCATCATCATCATCATCATCAGAGCTGGAATCAATGATGGTTACTTCTATATTGCTATCAAGTTGTACACGTTTCATAGCTTGACTGAGGCTTTGTGGTAGACTTCATTTCCTAGTTATATATGCCGGAACACTCCTGAATCTCCAACGGTGTTGAAAATGATCACTAAGAACACCTTCAAACCAATTGTGCATCACACCTAGCACTACATGTTGTGTCGGATCCCAGTAATTTAGCCGGTTGAGTTCAGACCACCGTACACCACTTTCCTTAAGCAAAAATTCTCTAGTACTTTGAACTCTTGCATCTCGTGACTTTTTTGCAATTTTGATAACTTCACTTTTAAGCCTTTTTTCTTCACATTTTAAGAATGATATTTGATCACATTTGGCCATACACCATGTGCAAAACTGAGTTTCCGAGTGTGATGCAAATCCAGCAGCCTTTTTTGTTGCAGGTAGATCACCAACTAATGAGAGAAGTCTCACTTGCACCATACGCCCTTCAGGTTTCAGAAACGTTGGAATTACAACTCCATTCTCAAGAGTTATCAGCTCATCAACAAATGGCTTCAATATATGATTAATAGTTTTGGTAGCTTGAGCATTAGGTCCAGGTGTTATTCCAGCAATACAAATCTGGCCAATCTTGTTACGGAGTCCAGGTGGGAGGTTGAGACAGCTGAAAGATATTATTCCCATTGATTTTACCTTGCCAGCTATTTTATTTCCTTTGGGGTTGAACCAATCAATAAATATAGAGATAGCCAAGTTCAACGAATCAGGATGCTTATTCCATTCCATGTTCTTAAATGCAGTACCATGCTGCACGTCAGAGAAGAAGCTATTGTTTTCATTGACTTCTTTTGCCCAGTTTTCTATCGCCTCTTCAACATCTGACCTGCCTAGAAGCCATTGAATCCAAGTTAATATTTTCTGAACCACAAATACCAGATAAGGAACACAAATCTCTTTGGGGAAACTATTTGATGCTGCACGGTTTTTTGTGGGTTGTCGAGGATCTTTAATTGCACGAAGTCCATTTTTGAAATAGAATAGTGGCTCATTACATGGAGTTGAAGTACGAAACATTTTATAAGTACAAAGAGCTGGACAACTATCATCCTGTGGATATAGATGAAAACACTTTGGGCAACATGTCATATTCAAGAAATTGACAATCAAGTCAGACCGCTTCAGATTAGTTCGAGGATCAAGTGGAAATTTATCAAGCGATGAGATAGGAATCGAGGAGTTCTGAGAATCTTTAATAATATTTACAATCATTTTCGTAGTGCTGATACATTTTTCCCTGCTCAGATTACAGCCAACGTAAAGCCAATTGTTTATCATCCTCAAAGATCCTTTTTTAAATTAACTCAGATAAAAGGTCAGTTGAAAAGTTTGAGAAGTGTCACTGATAAAACAACTTACCAGTTACATCACTACTATCATCAGGATATCTTTCTCCATCATCTGATGGTTTGCTAAGTGGAATAGATGCATTAAGAGAAGATGACTCGTCAGGTGAGCTGTCCGAATCTCCACGGAAATCCATAAACTTATTTTTTTCCATATCATTTAGATGATGCTTTTCGAAAGTGCGAGGAGAAACGTATTTTCCATATTGGTCTTGGCCTTCGTGATTTAAGCACAATTGCTGGATACATTCGGAGCATTGACAAAATCTCATTCTGAGATAGTTTTATTGATATGAAGAGGAGAGAGAGATACTAAAGCGAATAGTCTTCAACTGGGTGCAATGAGATATGATCAAAATGAGGGAAAATGAGCAATACAAGATGCAAAAATGGTGCCAACTGGGTAGTTGTCGCTTCATTACAAACACATGATTATCACTTGTCGTGTCACTACAATCACATGGTACTCACATGTCGCTTCCAAATTTTGGAGCGACAATTCATATATAATGCATTGCCAAATGTTGCGACCGTCGTCGTAACATGATGAAAGGACAGGTCTTTCCCTGTAGTGTTAATAAGTATTATTAGGCCATGGATAAGCTATTTAAACTACTATAAGTTATATAATAGAATAATAATTATATATATATATAATAAAATAATATATATTATTATTTTAACCTTATTTTTAAGATATAAGTTTAATTTACTTAAGGTTATCTTATTTTAAGCATAAGAAATACTCAGTCCTAAGGATATTTAGGCTGACACTCCCTCACCCCAAAAAAAACAATAAAAAAAATGTTAAGACATTTTAATTAAAACTAAGGAGTGAAATATAAAAAATAAAAAATAATTTTTATAATACATATACTGAATAAACAGTATTATTTAGATTTAAATTTTTTCAAGAGATTTTTAAGATCAGAGATTTCATTTTCTGGAATCCACTGGTCATATTCACTTGATTTATTTTTAAATCTTAATAGATACTCAACTCCCTTTTCTTTAGTAAGGTGTCTCTTTTTAAGTATCTTTTCAATTTCTGCCTTTTCAACTATTTCTTCAGGTTTCTGTTTATGCCTTCCTGATCTTCTTGGAAATAGAGAAGTATCATTAGAATGGTATGGTTTTATAAGAGAAATAGGAAATACTGGATGTTTTCTATCATATGGTGCATATAGAATAACCTCAACAGCATTATTACCAACCATCTTTTTAACTACAAATGGTCCAATGAATGGATCCTTCAATTTAACATTAACATTTAAATTGAAATGTAGTTTTGAAATAAGGACTTCATCACCCTCTTTGAACATTTGTTCTTTATGGGATTTATCCCATCTTTTCTTTTCATACTCAAACGCCTTATTTATACATTCTTGAGCATGTTTTCTGCATAATTCCTGCATCTGAAGAAAAGATTTAGTACCTGGATGGATATCCAATCTAGGTAACTTATTAAGAGTTTTAGCAGGGGTATTAGGTACATAACCCAACCATAACTCAAATGGCTTTTTGCCAGTGACAGAATGTACTGTACTATTGTATGCAAATTCTAAACCTGGGATAAGGGTTACCCAATCATGCCTGAATTTGTCATTGTCTTTAAAATTAAGACCAAAAGCACAGTATCTTCTTATCATATCTTCTAAAGTTTGTATCATTCTTTCTGCTAGCCCATCAGTTTGTGGATGGTGTGCTGTAGAAAGTTTTAATTGACACCCTGAAACATCCATAAGTGATGTCCAGAACTCAGAAGTAAATTTAGGATCTCTGTCAGAAACTATTGCTTTGGGGAAACCTGCTGTATTTAACATTTGTGTCCACCATAAAAAAGCTAAGTCCTTTGCAGAAACCTCTTTGTGGGTAGGAATAAATTTACACATCTTTGTAAATCTATCTACAATTACCCAGCAGGAGTTATAACTCTTATGCCCTGCTATTGGCAAACCTGTTACAAAGTCCATGTTAATGATTTCCCATGGAGCTTTTAGTTGCTCAATTTGTTGTAATAAACCAGCTCTTTTGCCTGTTAATCTTTTAGATTTTTGACAAGAATCACATGTTTCAACATATTTCTGAACATCCTCAGACATGTTAATCCACCAAGCTGTGTTTTTTACTCTGGTTAATGTTTTATGGTAGTCAAAATGACCTGCTAATATATCATCATGACATATTCTTAACATTAACTCCTTCATTGAAGGGGGAATTAAAATTACATTACTTAATTTTTTCCTGTAATATATAAAACCATCCTCAATGGAAAATTTTCCTTTTTCTAATGCCTCTTTATACTTAATTGGTAATGTTTTTATTAAAACATCCATTGAAGCATTAGATGGATCAGTTAATATTGTAGTTACTTTACTCAAGTCAGGATCTGAATTATAATTATCAAGAATTGATTGCATAAATTCATCCTCAAGATCTACAATAAAAATGCCATAAATGTTAATAATCTCTGACTCAGGAACATAAGCAGGATTATCATCATTATTAGGCAGAGGTACTCTAGATAACAGATCTACATTAGAGTGCAAGGTTCCTGCTCTATGTGTAATAGTCATCCGGCCTCTTTATTCTTGTACAGCTAATTGCCATCTAAACATGTGTCTATTAGGAGTTTTCATGTTTAAGAGTGACTTAACTGCACTACAGTCAGTTATTAACTCAAATTTTTGGTCTTCAAGGTAATAATGTAGCTTCTCAAGAGCCCATACTACTGCCAAACATTCAAGTTGAGTAGCACCATATTTCAATTCACTACTTCTCAGAGTACGTGAAATATAGCAGATTAATACTTCTGACATTTTTCCTTCAATAAGTTGTTTTTGATGCAAAGCAGCACCCAGTCCAATAAAACTTGCATCTGTATATAATACAAAAGGTAATTGGAAATCTGGTAAACCCAAGATAGGAGCTGTCATTAAACATTCTTTTAACTTATCAAAAGCTTGTTGTCTTTCATTATTCCAAATGAAAGCTTCTGATTTCTTTATCAGTGTGGCCAGTGGTGCAGCAATTGATTGGTAGTTTTTTATATATTGTCTATAATAACCACACATTCCAAGAAAAGATTGTACATCCTTTACATTTTGAGGAATGCCAATATTATTTATTGCAGCCACTTTGTTTTGGTCTACACATATTTGTAAGCCAGATACAATATGACCAAACACTTTTAAAGATTCAAACCCAAATTTACATATTTTCATTTCAAGGGTCATTTTTATTTCATACATTTTTTGAAATACTTTCCTTAAATGGATTAAGTGTTCATCATAAGTTTTTGAGAACACTATGATGTTATCAATGTATACCATTAACCATCCCTCAATCATTTCATTATGGAATGTTATATCCATTAACTTCTTAAATACTGATGGAGCATTTTTTGGTCCAAATGGCATTCTGACATACTTATAAATTCCCATGTGTGTTGTTATCTACAAAAAGTTCTGTGAGTTCTTTTCAAAAATAATTTGATGGTACCCTTTATTTCCATCTAGGCAACTTATATATTTAGCACCTTTAAGGGTAGCATGTATAGAGGCAATCCTTGGCAAGGGATAAATATCATCTACTGTAAATGTATTTAATGCTCTATAATCACCGCACAGTCTTGCTTTATCTTGTTCATAAGAAATTAGCACTGGTGATATTACACAATATTTTGGTGTAGTTTCAACCTTCTCAAGAATGTTCATTTTTAATAACATCTTAATGTTATCCTCTATGTCTTTCCTCTTCATTGGTGAAGCAGGGTATGGTTTCTTTCTAAGACTAGCAGGAATATTATCCATATTACAGGTTAAACTAATCTTCATTTCATGATCTTTTACAAGGCCAAGTTCATTTGTACCATGTGCAAAAGCCATTGGAAAAGCTTTAATTAATTCCAAAATATTATCTTTCTCAGCTTTACTTATCTGAGTGCCAAATGATGCTTTTGAAATTTCTGTTTCCAGAAGTTCCATCTCATTGGATTCTCTTCCTTTACACGGAGAATTTGTTACTGACTCAATGTGTAAGACTGTGTTAAAAGAATTTATTTTAAATTTCCTTTTACCATTCATGAAAATTGTAAAATTGTTATTAGCAGGGTCTAATTTCACACCAAATTCAGTCAGAATATCATTTCCAATGATAAAACAGTTACTACAGTTAGTATTATCCATTACCACAAAGTCACAAGTTACCCTTACATAACCATGTTGGTGTTTAAAGAAAACAGCAGCTTTGTATTTACCAATGGGGTGTAGCACTGATCCAAAACCTCTCCAATTTTTACTTTGAAGTGGCTCAAGCTTAGACTTATATTCACTATCAATTTTGTGTAATGTATTAGTGGAAACAACAGAACCAGAAGCTCCTGTGTCCAGTACTATATTAACATTTTCACCAGAAATGATAGCTGGAACCGTGATAGGTGTCATTCTAAAGTTATCAGCTTGTATATCCTTAATAAATTCAGCATCCTCAAAATTCATTAAAGATTCATTTGAGTCCATATTTAATATTGGATTTTCAAAGATGGACAAATCATCTTCCAACATAAAGACTTCATTTTCATCACTATATGAGATATTGCTGTCATAATCACTTGATTCTTTACTTTTTTCAGTTTCAGTTTCAGATTCACATTGATTTTCAACAATATTTATGTTTTTCTCACATTTGTGACCTTTGACCCAAGGTTTGTTACACTTATAACAAGTATTTGTTTCATACTTTTTAGGTACTACAGGTGCAGTAGGTTTTTTCTGCTTCTCCTGAAGTGTTTTTGAATTCTGAGTTTTTAGAGGTTCAACATTTTGTTTATAAGTGGAATACCTTGATTCATACTTATGGTTTAATAATATTTCATTGCAAATATTAATAAAGTCAGAATATTCAGTAACATTTAATGCTCTAGCTACAACAATTTCTCTGACAGATATAGGTAATTTATATATTATCTTATCTTTCCATAAGTTAAAATCCATATGAGGCTCAATGGCTTTTAATATTTTGTTTAAATTCATTAAAAATACCATAGGTTTGTCACCATTCAACGGATTATACCTAGTCTTTTCATAAAGTCTCTGCTGAGTAAGCCTGAATTTAGAACCTCCAAATTATTTTTCAATAAGTTGTTTCCATTCAGCCCAAGAATTATCTTTACCCTCACTCAAGACAGCTTCAAACCATAATAAAGCAACATCCTTAAATAAAGAAATTAATTTTGATGTTATTTCTTCATCTGGTAACTTATATGAGAATTTCAAGTTGTCAATTCTTTGAATAAAATGTTGCCAATCAGAGCTGGCTTTCCCATCATAAGTTGGGTACTGATCTATCTTAGGCCAGTTTTTCTGATTGGATTTTATCTCACTAATCTTAGGTAAATTCAACAACTCCTTCACTTTTGATAAATGGTCTTGTATTTCCTCCTGCATGGATTTGTGACTTACATTTTCAGATTTGACACTACCACCAGATAGTTTTAATTGAGGTGGTATAGGGAAGGAATGAGATTCACATTTGTCAATGAAAGGATTATTATTATATTGATTATACTTATGATTATCCTGGTTCATTAATAGATTGGCAGTTTCAATCTCAACTTTAGTTAATCTTTGTAGCAACTCAGAGATACTTTGATTTGTCTAGGCAAAAGATAACTTTGTTCTTGATTCAGTTTTTAATAAATGTGTTTCATATAATTTTTCTAACTCACAGAATTTGTTTGAAAGATCATTATATTTATTACTCAATGAATCATATTTAAGAGTTAGAGACAAATGTTCTTTCTCTAATTCTTTGTTACGTGTTGCTAATTGAGAAATGTTTAATGTTAAGGATGATATTGTATCACTAGTGAGCTTAACTGTCTGTTCCTCACAATCAGTCATTCTATTCCACAATGATGAAACAATTCTATGGACAGTTGGATTATTGTTAAAATATTCCATGTCTTCCTTTTCAATTCTCTCACTCTCCTGTGAACTTCTCATCTCACTAGTAGGTGGTTGCAACTGAGGCTTAACTGTATTATCATTATAAATAGTACTGTTATTGTGCACAAAAGAAAATTCAGGTGTATCTACTCTAAAACCTAAATTTCTAAAATCCTCCTCTATTTTTTGTACAGATTTAACATCAATAGAATTACCTATATTGTAATTATCAGTATTATGTTCAATCTGAGAGGGTAATCTACTTACCATGGGATGGTTGCCAGTCCTGATTTTTGGCGCTTTTTTCCTTTGTAAGGGTGAGCTGAGGAAGTCAGATGAGGTGGTGGATCCCTGTTGCAACTGTGGCTTGTCCACTGTTGGTGAAACCAGTCCCATTTCTATTCGTCTACCAGGATTTTCTCCTGGGAGTGAGTTGACCCGCCTTGGATAGGGGGTTGCTGATTTGACTGACTGGGCTGGCCTCCCTTTAACTCTGCCAATGCCTGATTCATCTGCTGAAACCCTACCTTGCAATTGTTTTGCAACTGCTCTACCTCTTTGAACATGTGCGATTTTGATTCCTCCAACTTCAGAACCTGTTTGGCCAGGTGGGACAGTTGATCCTGAAGAGGAGGAGACATTATTTTTATAGTTATCTTTTTTAAGAGGGCGTCCTTTTCCTCTATACTCATGCTTTCTTCCTGGGGGTATTGTTGACCCTCCATGGTGATGTCCTGGAAAGTTTTTGTTAGCTTTAGACCTGGTATTATAAGCAGGCTTTTCACTTACACTGTCCTGGGGAGCACTCATATTATTAAGAATGACAATATTTTATGTCTACAAAAGGAAAAAACTTTATGGAATTAGTAGACAGAAGATATTAGCAATTATATCACTAATAAAAAAGCAATGGAGCTTACCCTGAATTTATATCTTTATTTATTTAAATAAATTATAAGAAAAATTCGAAAAAATCTGTTAAAAATATAATAATAAGTTTAACTAGACCCCTATAAGGGTGAATAAGTAGCTTACCAAGCTTTAACCAAATACCAATTTAATTGGGTGTTATATTGGTGTCCAAATACCAAGTGAAATTGGGTTTATATTGGGTACAGTTACTACTGTAAATATCTAATTTTTATGATAAAAAATTAGTAAAATTATTTTAAGAGTTCTTTTCCGCAATAACTGAGCTATGATGACCCACTAATATGCAGCAGACCCAAATATTTGGTTAATTTTGAGTTGTACTAAGGTAAAAATCACGTCCCAAGGCTTATACTAAATAATAAGTAAAATATAAGGAAAGACCCCCAATTGTCAGTACAGTCTAGTATATAAGTATGATATAATAGTGTTTTTTTATGGTCCTACTACTTATTGATAAATGATTTAGTGATTAAACCTCAGGGGAAGACTAATAAAATAGTTATACTCAAATAAAACTCACAATACTTGGATTTAAATGCATGCTAGTGGTGGAAAATAGATGAATAAAATATAGTTTATAGCTTATATAAAGATAATATCAATTTATAATGGCTTTATAATATATTTCTAAATGTTAATAATTGTATAGTAGTGTTTATTGGAGTTGTAGTAATTGAATGATGATAAATAACCGTCAAAATCCCTTCTTACTTATACCCAAATCCACTGGAGTGCAAAGACCTTCAATCCAGATGATGTCACTGCTATCCCCGGCAATTACAGCACTGCGAGGGCCCATAACCTCCCCATGGCATCCACTTCAAGCATTTTCAACACCCAGACCTCCATTAAGGACCCTCCATCACTATTAATAATAACACAGATCCATACCATAAATAGAAAATCCAGATAAAAGCGGATACCATAAAGAAACAGGTAAAATAAATAATCAAAAAGAGATTTAATGAAACCAAAAGCATATAAAGGAAACAAATAGAATTTCCAAGCCCCCAATAACATCCCCAAGCATCCAAATTAACCCAGAAATATCCTTCCAACCCATAAATCCGTGAATAACCATCCAAGGAAGTAATTTTAGTTGTCCAAACTGGGTGTATGCGCCTGATATAGGTGTCTATGCTTCTGTAGGCGTTGTGAGTCCACTGATTTTGTCCATATGACCTAAAATAAGCAGAAAAACAAAGGTTATAGGCTATTAAGGGGCTAAAACCCACTTATATACCTAAATATACATAATATACTGCATATTTCACTGAATATGAGATTTATGTATACATATAAGCTTATGTATGTCAATAATTACTTCATATCACCTAAGATAATTATATTATGACTCCATTAACACCTTAATAAGTATTATTAGGCCATGGATAAGCTATTTAAACTACTATAAGTTATATAATAGAATAATAATTATATATATATAATAAAATAATATATATTATTATTTTAACCTTATTTTTAAGATATAAGCTTAATTTACTTAAGGTTATCTTATTTTAAGCATAAGAAATACTTAGTCCTAAGGATATTTAGGCTGACAAAACCTTTTGCTACATATCGTGCCTTGTATGTCGGTGAGTCTGAAGAAGGGTTTTTTACAGTGAATACCCATTTAGCATTGGTGATTTTACTGCCTGGTGGGACTTTTTCTTCATACCAAACATCCATATTCTTCATTTTAGCTAGTTCTTTTCTGCATGCCAGTTCCCATTTTTGACAGTCAGGAGATAGCATGGCTTGCAGATGAATTCTAGGGATAACATCAGAGTGTGACAAACCTTTTTGGACAATTTCCGTGACAGTTTTTTCTTGTGACAGGGGTGCTTCTTCATCTTTGAAGTCACCTAGTTTCATATTGTTGAGAATGGACCTAAGGGAACCTTTTGATGGTGTTGTCATTGGAGCTTGTAGAGCAGTGTCATGATTGGGAAGGCAATCACAAGGAAAAACAGCCATGGCTGATTTAAAAAAGGTGTTTGATTCTTCATGCCAGAAAATCCAGCCAGCATTGTTTAAGGAATAACCTACACACTTACAAATCAAAGCACATTGATCAAGTTTTTGGAGAGTCTCTTTTTGGATATGGACAAATACTGTTTCACCGAAGATGCCAAAGTTGGAATAGTTTGGGGTGGCATTGTATAGTAGTTAAAAGGGTGTTTTGTCACCTGTTTTAACATTAGGGATCGGATTGTGAATATGAGCCGCCCACTTGTATGCCAAACCCCAGAATGATTAAGGTAGTTTGCTGGAAAGGAGTATGGTTCTTTCAATGTCACCAACTGTTCTGTTAAACCTTTCAGCTGTTCCATTCTGTTTGTGGTGATGGGGGCATGTAACTTCATGAGTAGCACCAATGTTGACTAAGATCTGAGCCATTTTATTGCTGTGCATCTCACCTCCATCAGTGTGCAAAACCTGAAGCTTCTTCCCAGTTACATTTTCTTATTTTTTATAGAAAGAAACAAAACAAGAAGTTGCCTCAGATTTGGCATTCAGTAAAAACACCTCACCAGATGAAGTTGAGCTTTCTTTGAACATCACTGCCCATCTAGCACCGTGAATAGTGGGATCCATAGGACCAACAAGATCTCCAACAATTAAACTCATTAGGGATTCTGGTTTTGATTCACTAGTGGCTAATGGTTTCCTAGTGCTCTTTGCAATTAAACAATCTTCACAGTCAATCTTACCTGCAGGCATAGATAATGGTAATCCAGTGCCCATACCAGCATTGATGATTTTTCTGATGGTTTCAATGCTGACATGTCCTAGTCTTCTATGCCAATCCACCAGGGAACCATTGGCGGCAGGTGGAAAATTGATATGATGATTCTTTTTTACAGTGCGGAGTAATGAAGGGTGCAAGGAATAGAAATAAGAATGAGCATCATTTGGATTGCAAGTACCAACAATAATTACATCCAAGACCCATCTTCTTCTGGTATTCTCTACCCGGCCAGTCATAATCAACTCCTCTTTCATATAAATCCCCAAATTTTTATTTTCAGAACACAAACCAAAACAGAAACCACAGTTCACTAAATCAAATAGAGAAATTAGAGTTGTCCTAACATCTGGACAATAGAAGACATTGGTAATAGTGACTATTTTACCATCCCCTTTAATTTTTAAATCTCCTATGCCAGTGATGATGGAAGAAGGACTGTTAGTGGCCACTTTGACTGGAATCTGCTTTTTAAGAAGTTTGAAATTTCTGAGAAGGCTCACATTGCCAGTGACATGATGAGTTGCTCCACTGTCCAAGATAGCATAGTTGTCAGCGATCGCATCAGGAGACCATTCAGCACTATTCAGATCAATGTGATCAACCATTTCATATAACACCTCAATGTTTTGTTCAAAGATAGTGAGTTCATTAGCTTCAATTTGAAAATCTCTGGCACAAATTGGACCACGTTGAGGGCGTTTGTATGGAATGTATACTTTCTTGTTTCTTGCATTAGGGTCAGAAGCATACGCAGTTGCAAGTTCCCGCATGATGTATAGTTTAGCTGAGAAGTTGGAAGAAAGAGGATTATATGGACAGTGTGCTACAACATGAGCAGTGGAGTGGCATTCATGGCAATTAGGACGTGCACCGGGAGGCCTGTAAGAGTCAGTTTTCCTCTGAAGTTGAGCAGCAGCATGAAGGGATGGTTCAACAGTAAGGGTCACAGCAGGTGATGACATTCCTTCTCTATCAGTTCTGTCTTGGACTAAACTTGGCATAAGTTGGCATAAATCTTCATATGTGACCGTCTTTGAATCAGGGCGGTTGTCCAGAGAAACACATAAATCAACATGAAGGTCTTTCAGTGTTGATGGTAGTAACGCATGTGAAATGAGAGCTTTGAAGACTTTCTGATCAAAAACAATTCCTTGCCGTTAAATTGCTTCAAAATATTTTTTGAAGGCAATCAGATATTCACTGTGTGATGTGAACAGAGCTTGTTTTAAATTGAGGAAGTTGCAAATTGCTGTCATGGCAGAGGTGTGATTTGATCTGGTAAATTTTTTGCTAATATTGAGATAAGTTTGGCATGCCTTCCAATCAGTTGATATTTCCTGTCGTAGACTTGGAGAGATGGAGTTAACAAGTATTAGGTTGGTGACTCTGTCTTCATACTCATCAGGTCCATTACTGTCATTTAGAGCGTAGGCCCTTGTGCCAACAAAATCTTTAATCAGAGCTAGCACATTTATATGCCATTCAGAGTAGTTACATCCATTTTCATCAAGATTGGGGATTGATTTAGTGAATTCAATGACATTAAGTAATGTGCATTGCCTTTCAGTCATGCTAACAAGAGGGTGATGAGGTTGCAATGACATGTGAGGCGGCAAGGGGCGTGAAGTACTGGGGAGATCTGTCTGTCTAAAGGGTGAGACTGATCTCCCAGATGGTGTTGTAGTATTGTCCATGTTATTGTCACTGGCAGATGTAAGAGGAAGGATTGGCTTTGGATTAATTGATAGACTCTCAATCGCTTGAGTGAGATTTTCTATGGGTGAGGAGAAGCTATCTGACGGCTTGCTATTAGTTTCCAAGTCCGTAAGAATGTATTTAGTATTTATTTCAGGTACAGGTGGGGACAGTGGAGTTACAAGTGGAGGAAGGGGATGAGTCACTAGGGGAGGGGGCCCGAGGTGAGGCGCCAGGTAAGGAGGGGGTGGTATGAGAGGAAGGGGTCACTAGGGGAGGGGGCGTGAGGTGAGGCGCAAGGTGAGGAGGGGGTGGGATGAGGGGCAGGGGAGGAGTCGCGAGGGGAGGAGGAGTGAGGTGAGGAAGGGGAGAAGTTGCGAGTGGAGGATTGGCTAGGGGAGGAGGCTGAGTTGCAAGGGGAAGAGGTGAAGTCGCGAGGGGAGGATTCACTAGGGGAGAGGGAGGGGAGACAGATTGTGCGAGGGGGGAGGGGAGAATTTCCGCGAGGTGAGGGGGGGGGTTTTGAAGTGAATAAGAAGGAGAGCCCAAGATGGGAGTAAGAGTAGGGGAAGGGGTATGTGATTGGGAGGGTGAGTTGTTGGAAGCGTGAGTTACGCAAGGGGCAGTATCAGTAGGATTGGTAAATGTGATTCCAAGGCTTTTAAGCTCCCAATTAGAGATTGAATGGGTGAGTCTTATTTTACCAGCACAGGTGGAAGGTACATCTTTTTCAGACATGCACTGGGGGTCTTTTGGCTACTAACATTTCTAGTGTCGCTAACGTTGTGGAGTTTTGTACGGCTAATGTTTCATTGCCCATGGGTACAGCCCATAACCTGTAGCACGGTGTCAGCCTGTAGAACTCCAGAAAGAACCGGAGAACAGGGGACGCCACAGCTACAGACTATAACACAAATGACTATGTACATAAGGTGTCTAAGCACATAACATTTTTACGTGCTACTATATGCTTTCCTATAATTTAATTTGGTGAGCAATAAGGACACAGGGTAATTATTAGTATTTTGGTTCAGGCACAGACTTGGGCGCCACTATCAATTCAACTTTTTTTTCCGGACTGAAACCACTGTACTACCTCCCGAATTCCCACCAAAGTCGGGTAACCAAGTGGTCAATTTTTCAGCGGAGCTTCAGTTAGTGTTAGATTTCTTTCACTATCTCATTCCTTAGAGGTTAGAGTTATCTCTCTGGTAGCTAGTTAAGATGAAATGGCCGGATGAGACTAAAAAAAGAAAGACAGTCTACAAAACTGCCAAAAAGGTGGTTGCTTTAAAGTCTCCCTAAATAATCATCTTTGCTCATCAGCCTGTGTAAAGACAGAAAACAGCATTGTCTTTTGAATTTGCAGATTTGAAGCTCTGCTGCAAAGTTGATCACTTAGTTACCCAACTTTGATGGGAATTTGGGTGGTATTACAGTGCTTGCAGTCCGGAAAAAAAAGTTGAATTGATAGTGGCGCCCAAGTTTGTGCCCAAACCAAAATACTAATAATTACCCTGTGTCCTTACTTCTCACCAAAATAAATTATAGGAAAGCATATAGTAGCACCTAAAAAACATAATTGAGTCATTTGAGTAGTTTGTTTCACTTGTGCCTCACTTATGTACTTGCCTTGGTTACGGTGAGAGCAAATTCTTAGCCGACGTGGCGCCCACCCAATTTCACCCTTCCCCAACATTGGCGCCACGTAGCGGTGATTTTCTTGGCTGCTTTCACGTGGTGTCAAGAATTAAAAAATATTTAATACAGCTAATCCTAAAACGCTTTGTGGCAAATGCAAAAATTTTGCAACTCTTTCAAAAGAAATCTCCCTCTTTCTGGAAACGCCATCATCACACAATCATGTGATTTGAGAGAGAGAGACAACGATATTGTGCTTTAAATTTCTGTGAAGTTCCTAAAACAACCAAAGAAGCACCCCCCCTCCCACATTATTTTTCCTCCCAACCAGTTTTTTTCCTGCCCTCCCACCCGAGCCATCCTTCACATTTGCCTCCTCTTTCATAATTTGGTAGAAGCAACCATCCTTTTCCGGTCTTTTGAGGTAATTTTTCTTTATTTGAATTTATTTCTTTTGTTAATGTGACCAAATTTTTTGTTTCTTTTCATTTTTATAGCTTCAATTGTGGTTTTTTACTGTGTCTTCTCTTCAATATGTTGTGTTTTTTTGCATAGGTTAGCTTAATATTTTTTATAAAAATCATATTATTATTTATAAGGGGGGTTATTTGTTATCTATCTGGTGGCTCTCTTGGACAAAAATGCCTTATTTGAAATATAACACGCAATTCAAAGTATCTTTAGTAGTGGATGCTTTGAATCGCCTAAGCATTCATGACATAAATGATAAACATGCATGTAATATTCATAAAAACTCACTTCGTAATCGGCTGAAGCTATATCAAAACACTAAATCTGTTGTCACAGATCCTTCAACGTACCTTAAACCTGGTTGTCCTTTAATTTTACATGAAGAACAACATAAATTTATCCTTGAAATTGTAGCTGAGGACCCTACCATATATTAGGATGAAATTCAGTTGAGATTACAAAATGAACATGATATTACAGTTTCCAAATCTACAATAGCAATTGAACTAGTTCATCGCCTTCATCTCAGCAAAAAAACTATTACAATGAGTCAATCCTGCCCAGTGCCCTTTTCAGAGAGTAAAATATTTTGCAAATGTTGGAACTCTAGATGCTTTTCAATATTTTAAACCAATCTTTGTGTTGCTATGGATAACCACCCTTAATCTAAATCTGTCACCTTTGAAGATTTCAGTCAACTCATGCCATCATTAGCTCAAAACAGAGCAGATAGAGAATTAATTTCAACTACTCCTACTGTGTCCTTATCAACTAAACCAATCTTTAATGCGGCGGCTCATCCCCAATTTCAAACTGACTCTTACAGACCCCCTGGTGCTCAATGACAATTCCATGAATGCAAATCAACAGCTCATCTTTTTACTCACTGCCCTTACAACCTTTATTCATCCACCTTCTCTGCAAGACTCTACCTCATGAGAGAACGTGCTACAAACCTTGCATCTGACCCAAATGCAAAAAGAAAACCAATCTACATTCCTTACAAGAGACCCCAATGAAGACAAATTAGAGCAAGAGATGTAAATATTGAAGCAGATGAAGTCACTATCATTGAAGAAAATGTAGAGGCTTTGTATGAACAAGTTTCACAAATTGATCTTAACAGTTCCTAATGGTCACCTGAAGCACTTGCAGGGAATATGCCAATACTGGATTCTGGTGCTACCCATCGTGTCACAGGCAATGTGAGCCTTCTCAGTAATTTCAGACCTCTTAAAAATCAAATCCCTATCAGAGTGGCAACTAACTGTCCTTCCTCATTTATTACTGGTGTAGGGGACCTGAAAATAAAAGGAGATGGAAAAGTTGTAACTATTACCAACATTTTTTACTGCCCTGATGTTAGAACTACTCTTATTTCTCTTTTTGATTTGGTGGACAGTGGTTTTTGTTTTGGTTTAGGTTCTGATGACAAGAACTTAGGGATTTATTTTAAAGATGATCTGATTATGACAGGATGGATAGAAAACACAATGAGGTGCTGGATCTTAGATGTAATTAGGTTTAGAGACTGAAATCAAATTGATATTAATTATTACCACTATTCCTTGAATCCTTCCCTCTTGCGTACTTTTAAAAAGAATGAGAACATCAACTGACCCCCTGCTGAAAAAGGCTCCCTGATGGACTGGAATAGAAAGCTTTGTCATACCTGTGAAAACACAATTAGAACTATCATTGAAACTGGAATTGGTACTGGTTTGCCCCTCTCTATGCCACCAGGTAAGATTGACTGTGAAGATTTATTGATAGCAAAAAGCACCATAAAACCGTCAGCTTCACATGAATCAAGACCTGAATCCATGATGAGCCATTTTTTTGGAGACCCGGTTGGTCCTATGGATCCTACTGTCCATAGGGAAAGATGGGCTGCAATGTTCAGAGAAAGTTCAACTTCTTATGGTGAGGTATTTCTGCTTAATGCCAAATCTGATGCCACAACTGCCTTTGTTACATTTTATAAAAAGCTAGAAAATGTTACTGGTAAGAAATTACAAGCATTACATACTGATGGGGGGGAAACGCACAGTAAACAAATGGCTCAGATCCTGGCTGAAATTGGCGCTACTCATGAAATTAATTTTCCTCACCACCATGAACAAAATGGATCAGCCAAATGCTTCAAAAGAACAGTAGGTGATATTGCCAGGACAATCTTACTAGCAAGTGAACTACCTGAATGCTTCTGGGGCCTAGCTTACAAATGGGCAGCTCATGTTCACAACTGGCTCCCCAATGTCAAGACTGGAGAAAAAACTCCCCTAAATCTCATGTACAATCGTGATCCAACTTATTCCAATCTCAGAATATTTGGTGAAACAGCTTTTTTCCATATCCATAAAGAAACTAGGCTGCAAACTGGACCCACACACTTTGGATTTTAAGTGTATAGGTTATTCTTTAAATAATGCAGGTTGGATTTTCGGCACCCAGAGTCAAACTCCTTTTTTTGAATCTGCTATGGCTGTTTTCCCTGGTGACCAACTCCATGCTCACAAAGCTGCTTACCAACCACCACCATCCAAAGCCTCTCTTGATCATATCCTCAACAATATGAAACTAGGTGATTTCAAGGGTGAAAAAACTCTTCATTCTAAGGAAAAAGCTGTGCATAATACTATTAAAAAAGGTTTGTTTCAATCATCCATTATTCCCAGAACCCATCTGAAAGCTATGCTCTCACCTGAAAGTTGTAAGTGGGACCAAGCATGAAAAAGGGAACTATTGAACATGAAAGATATGGATGTGTGGTATGAGGAAAAGCTCCTCCTGGCTCCAAGCTCACCAATGCAAAATGGGTCTTCATAATCAAAAATCCTTCTTCCGAAACTCCAACCTACAAAGCAAGATATGTTGCCAAAGGTTTTTTTACAGCAGTTTGGTATTTATTTCACTGACACTTTTGCTCCCACTGCTACTTTTGCTTCTCAATGTATTCTTCTTACCCTTGCGGCTTATCACAAATGGCCTGTCAAATCTTTTGATTTCATGTCTGCTTACCTTCACACTCCAATTGATGAAGCAATTTGGGTCCGTCCTCCTTAAGCTTACCAGCTACATGAAATTGGCAATTCACTACGTTTAAAGAAAGCCCTCTATGGTACCAAACAAGCAAAAAGATGCTGGTGGCTTCATATAGCCATCAAAGTGGAATTTCTGGGTTATAAGGTAAGTCAGTATGACAAAAGTTTCTATGTTCTTAGGAAGAAGGGATGTTTGGGTTTGATATGGATTCATGTTGGCGATGGTATAGTGACGGAAAGTAGTGAGGAGGTATTGAAGGAATTGGAGGATGTTTTGGATGGCAGTTTGAAGGTAAATTGGAATGATAATGTAGATAGCATTGTAGGTGTTTCTATCAAAGAGGTTCCAGAAGGTTTTGATCTGAACAATTTTCAGCTCACTGACAAAATCCTGTGGATTCATAACCCCTCTGGATTGACCACAAGATCACCACTTCCAAACAACCTAGAAGTCACCTCAGCCAAGTATGAAGAGGTAGCTATTGATACAACTTAATATCTCTCTATTCTAGGTGCTCTCAGTTATGTGGCAGTAACAACTAGGCCAGATCTATCTTTCCCTGTCAAATTTTTAGCATACTTCTCCTCCAAGCCAAATGCCACACACTGGATTGCTCTCAACCATCTTCTCAGATATTTCCAACACACCACTACTCTTTGTCTTCACATTCACCCTGACCAAAACTCACCACTTGAACTGCTATCTTTTTCTGATTCCACTTGGAATAACAAAGAATTTTCAAGAGCTCAAAGTGGACACCTGCTACTCCTTAACTCTTGTCCAATTGTCTGGACACCGAGGCACCAACTGACAGTAAGTGATTCATCATGCACTGCTGAATATGTGGCACTTGGTGATGGTATGAAAGACGCAATTTGAATATCAACTCTTCTCAAGGATATTTTCCTTATATTATCCCAATCAAGATCTTCTGTGAAAACAAAGGAGCAATTGCAAATGCAAAAGATTACCCTGGAAATGAGAGGAAACAGCATGGGGATAGGTGCTTCTATATTGTAAATTATCAACTCTTTCTGAAAAAAGAAAAATTGGAATGTGTTTGCACTGCTCAAAGGCAGGCAGATATACTCACAAAATCACTGGGCCCATCTCTAAAAATGCTTAGAAGGAAAGATGTATGTGTGTGGTGATGGGGTTATATTTCTTTTCTTTTCATTTATCTCTCTTATTTTTCTCATTTAATTTTATTTCTTGTTTCATATAGGAGTTGGTTATGCTTGCATGAGGGGGATATCAGTAATATCTTTCATAACTAAGTGGGAGGAATGTTAAGTCATTAGGACTATGTATATAGTCTGTAGTTGGGGTGTCCCCTGTTCTCCGATTCTTTCAGGAGTTCTACTGGCTGACACCGTGTTACATGTAAGCAATGCAATCCACTGGTTCTTTCCAGAGTTCTACTGGTTGACGCCGTTCTAAAAAAACATGCCTCCATGAGGAATGAAAACATACCATGATAAAGTATCAAGATTGATTTGTTTCTGAATGTGCTTCATCCACAAAAAATCTTCTCCTTCATTTATTGCACTGATAGACTCACCACAGGAGATCATGGGGTGAACTGCTAGCAGTTCCCTCTATTTGAAACTATCAGGAATTTGTCAGGAAACTGTTGGTAAACCATCCTGAAACTGTCAGAAATATGTTTTTAAATCAGATGAAAAAACATTGAAAAAATAAACTGGCACAGATTGAATCCAGAAAAATCCCTCCTTGAGCAGAGCTTAGGAACCACATTGAACATCAGTTAGTCTCAGGTTTGGCAAAAGGTTGAACAACATCACTTAGCATACCTTAAAAATCAAATATTAAACTTGAATATATGTTGTGTGTTTGATATAGATGCATATGCATTTGAATTTGCATGATGGATACTTATTGCATGTTAAAAATTGATGTGAAATGCCTATCCAAGGTGTATGCATAATGACTATGAAGAATAAATATGCATATTAAATATGCATTAAAATATTAAAATTGAATATGCATTAAAAATATGCATATTGAATATGCAAAAAAAAGGTGCATATATGTATATGAATAAAATATATTAATATGCATCTACATATGTATAATGAATAAGCATATGCATATGCATAAATATGCATAATCATTTAAAAATGCAAAAAAATGATGCTTAACAAGTATATTTTATGCATAAATAGAAATATGCAATATGAATTCATATTGCATACAGGTAACACTGGCAAACCAACTTGACCAAAGCTCATACTAAATTTTCATTCTGGACTAAAGGTGTGAGGGAAGGAAGAAAGACGGTCTGACATTAAAAAATGCTACATGCACTCATTTTGTAGCAGAGCAAATGAGAAGTGCTGAATTATGGTTGGTGCCCATAATTTAGTATGATATCATAATTTTATTTAATTGTTTTCAATATTGAAAAGACTTTAGGTCATTTGGTATGGATCTAGCTGTGCCAGGGTCTAATCTAATTATTTTAACAATTTCTTAATAATTAACACCACACAATATGGGGGGCAGACTTGCTAGCGAGTCTGCAACCTTGGACCCAAACTCACCACAGATTGAACACACATTGAGCTATTGATAAAGGAATTATACAATCAGGGATGAACACCACTCAGCAGAACAGTTTTAGGTGGGTGTTCAAGTAGAGTTCAGTATGGGTTCAGTATGAGTTCAGTCTGAGTTCCATCTGAGTTCCATCTGAGTTCAGGTTGAGGACTTGCTAGCAAGTCCACCCCCTATATTGCATAGTGTAATGGGTTTTCATACAAAAAAAGGTTGTATTTTTTATGGGATATTGGATATGATAAGGTCTTTTGTAAAAAAAACTTATATTGTTTAAAAACATTCCTGAATCAGATGTGTGATAATCACTATAAAAAATTTTAGTACTGTGGGCAAAAAAATATATGCACAAGCAGTAAATAAAGGACAAAGTGAACCCTTTTTGTGCAGTGGGAATCATTAGAGTGGAATTGTGGATGAAAAATATAATTCCTTATTACTATTTTATTTAATCAAAGAATTTATAATATTAAAAAGAACTATTGAATAATTGGTATTTGACCTTTGTGCCTCACTCATATTTATCATTTGAGTGATTTTTTGTCACCATTATGTTACTAATATTATAAGTATAGCAAAAACTCGTGTGCCCAACGCATACCGGGTGATGTTGCACCTTTATAATATTATTAAATAAAGGTGAAAAAATATGAAAATGATTTTTTTTACAAAAAATAAATTGATATCCAAAAGCAATATGAGGGATAAAAAGGTAAAATTAAAGGGATCAAATATGAAATAAAAAATTAAAGTAAAATTCCTGCCATCAAGAGCAAGTAGACATGATGGGGTGAACACCCACCAGTGGCACTAAACTTAAACTATAATTTCTTTTTTGTAAAAATAAAAAAAAAACCCACTTGAGCTTTACCAAAACTTCAGCATGACAATTTTGCCATATTAAACAACTTCTAGTGCAATTATTGAAGAAAAATTAATTTTCATTGCAATACAGAGAATTGATCACATCAGACTGCATGTGACCAAAAGTGTCCAGCACAAGTTCTGACAAACTTGTGCTGGACACTTTTATGATGGAGAGTAGCTAGGGTGGAATTTTTCTCCAGTTCATCTGGTATTTCTTATAAACATGTCCACTGATATTTGATCTTTGTGCCTCACTCATATTTATCATTTGATTGATTTTTTGTCATCATTATGTTATTAATATTTTAAGTATAACAAAAACTTGTGTGCCCAATGCATACCAGGTGATGTTACACCTTTTATAATATTATTAAATAAAGGTAAAAAAAATATGACAATCATTTTTTTTACGAAAAATAAATTGATATACAAAACAATATGAGGGATAAAAAGGTAAAATTAAAGGGATAAAATATGAAATCAAAAATTAAATTAAAATTACTGCCATCAAGAGCAAGTAGACATATTGGGGCAAATGCCCACCAGTGAAGCTAAACTTGGACTATAATTGCTTTTTTGAAAAACAAAAAAGTGCCAACCTGAGGTTTAACAAAACTTCAGCAGAACAATTTAGCCATATCAAACAACTTCTAGTGCAATTATTAAAAGAGAATTGATCACACCAGACTGCATGTGACCAAAAGTGTCCAGCTCAAGTTCCGCCGAACTTGTGCTGGACACATTTATGACAGAGAGTAGCTAGGGTAGAATTTTTCTTCAGTTAATCTGGTATTTCTTATAAACATGTCCATTGGTATTTGATCTTTGTGCCTCACTCATATATATCATTTGATTAATTTCTTGTCACTATTATATTATTAATATTATAAGTATAGAAAAAACTCATGTGCCAAATGCATACCAGATGATGTTACATCTTTTATAATATTATGAAATAAAAGTAAAAAAATATGAAAATTATTACCTTTAAAATAAATTAAATAGATATTAAAGAAAAAAAAAGAGAAAAAAAAAAGTAAAATTTATCTCAAAGAGATCAATTATGAAAAATAAAATACTAGTGAAATTCTTGCTCTCAAGAGCAGTAGAAGTGTTGAAACAAATGGGAGCCATCAGGGCTAAATTGAAATAAGTGACCTTTTTTTAAAAGATAAAAAATTATACACCTGAGGTCAGTAAGAACAACAGGTGGATGATTCAGCTAAACAAAACTACTTTTAGTGAAGTTTGATAAAAAAATGTTTTTTTGTTGCCATAGAGAGAATTGATCCCATCTGACTGCACGTGACCACAAGTGTCCAGCACAAGTTTGGCCAAACTTGTGCTGGACACTTTTATAATGGAGAGTAGCTTGGGTGGAATTTTTCTTCAGTTCCTTCATCTTGTATTTCTCATAAACATGTCTACTGGTATTTGATCAGTCTGTATCTTTCATATTTATCATCCGATTAATATTTTATCACCATTATATTATTAATTTTATTAGTATAGCCAAAACGTGTGTGTCAAATGCATACCAGGTGAAGTTATACCTTCAATAATTTTTTAAAATAGACGTAAATAAGTATGGAAATGATTAGTTTTACAAAAATTAAATAGAAATTTAAAAGTAAAAAGAGGAATAAAAAATTTAAATAAAAGCCAAAGAGTTCAAATGTGAAAAAATACTAGTAAAATTCCTGCTGTCAAAGCCAGTAGAGGTGTTAAAGCAAATGGGAGCCATCAGGGCTAAACTGTAATAAGTGACCTTTTCTTTATAGATAAAAAATTATACACATGATATTGGGTAGAACAGCAGGTGGATGATTCAGCTAAACCAAACTACTTCTAGTGAAGTTTGATAAAAAATTTTTTTTGTTGCCATACAGAGAATTGATCCCATCTGACTGCACATGACCAAAAGTGTCTAGCACAAGTTCAGCTGAACTTGTGCTGGACACTTCTATGATGGAGAGTGGCTGGGGTAGAATTTTTCTTCAGTTCATCTGGTATTTCTTACAAACATGTCCACTGGTATTTTATCTTTGTGCCTCACTCATATATATTGTTTGATTAATTTTTTGTCTTAATTATATTATTAAGTTTATAAGTATATCAAAAAATTGTGTGCCAAAGGCATACTGAGTGATATTACACCTTTTATAATATTATTAAATAAATGTATAAAAATATTAAAATAATTTATTTTTAAAATTATTAATTGATATCCAAAATCAATATGAGGAATATAAAAATTAAGTTAAAGGGATCAAATATGAAAAAAGAAATCCAAGGATTATTCTTAATATTAAAGGCCAGTAGAGATGTTGAAGCAAATGAGAGCCATCAGGGATAAATTGTACTAAATGGACTGTTTTTTAAAGATAAAAAATTGTGTAACTGTGGTTTGGATGAACTCTAGGTGGAAAATTCAGCTATATCAAACTACGTCTAGTGAAGTTTCTTATCAAATAATTTTTTCATTTCCATAGAGAGAATTGATCCCATCTGACTGCACCTGACCAAAAGTGTCCAGCACAAGTTCGGCGGAACTTGTGCTGGACACTTTTATGATGGAAAGTAGCTAGGGTGCAGATCTTCTTCAGTCCAACTGTTAATTTTTTAAAACATGTCCACTGGTATTTGATCTTTATGTGTTATTCATATTTTATTATCTGATTAATTTTTTGTCGTTGGAATATTATTAATTTTATTAGTATTGAAAAAACTTGTGCACCAAATGCATGCCATGTTATATCACACCTTTTATAATATTATTAAAAAATGCTAAAAAAATATGAAAATGATTTTTTTTTTCCAAAATTATAAATTAATATCCAAATGTAACATGAGTGATAAAAAGTAAAGTAAAAGAGATCAAATATGAAAAAGAAAAATTCAAGGAAAGTTCCTGCCTTCAAGAGCCAGTAGAGGCGTTGAAACATAAGGTTGCCATAAGGGCTAAATTTAACAAAATTTAATTTTTTTTAAAGATAAAAATTTTTTCACCTGAGGTTTGGAAAAACTTAAGGTGGATAATTCAGCCATACCAAACTACTTCTAATGTAATTATTTAGAATTTTTTTAATTTAATTTCCACAGAGAGAATTGATCCCATCTAACTGCACCTGAATAAAAGTGTCCAGCACAAGTTTGGCCAAACTTGTGCTGGAAACTTTTATGATGGAGAGTAGCTAGGGTGGAAGTGTTCCTCAGTACATCAGTTTTTTGTTTTTCACATTTCTATTGGTTTTTTATATTTTTTGTCATTCATATTTATCTTATAATTAATTTTTTGTCACCATATATATTATTAATGTTTCTAGTATAGAAAAAACCTGCATTCCA
Source organism: Hemileia vastatrix (assembly GCA_030280995.1). Taxonomy (NCBI): domain Eukaryota; kingdom Fungi; phylum Basidiomycota; class Pucciniomycetes; order Pucciniales; family Zaghouaniaceae; genus Hemileia; species Hemileia vastatrix. The sequence goes on along the minus strand of JASXTE010000016.1, from coordinate 24,122,084 downwards.
AATGCAAAATTGGTGATGTTACACCTTTAATAATCTTATTATATAAATTTAAAAAAATATGAATATGTTTAGTTTTTTAAAAAAAAAATTGATATTTAAAATTAAAAAGAGTAATAGAAAAGTAAAATTAAAATAAATGGTATCAAATACAAAATTAAAAATACAAGTAAAATTTTTACTATCAAGAGCCAGAAGTGGTTTTGGGACAGTTGGGGACCCCTAGGTCAAGACTTGGTCTAAACTTAATTTTATGTATAGCTAAAAAATTTTGACCTGAGGTTTGGACAGACTTCCAGGGGACAGTTTTACAATATTAAACATTCTTTACTTCAATAATTGAGTGAAATATCATTTTTATTGGCATAGAGAGAATTTATCTCATATGACTTCATGCAACCAAAAGTGTCTAGCACAATTTTGGCTGAACTTGTGCTGGACACTTTTATAATTGAGAGTAGGAATACAGCAAGTCTTCTTAAACTCAAATGGGATTTCTTATAAACATTTCCACTGGTATTTGATCTTTCTGTGTCATTTAAATTTACCATTTGATTAATTTTTTGTCATCATTATATTATTAAAGTTATTACTATAGTAATAACTTGTGTGAAAAATTCATACCAGGTGGTGTTCCACCGTTAATCATATATTATTAAATAAAGGTATAAGAGTATGAAAATTATTTATTTTAAACATTAAAAATTGATATCTAAAGCAATATGAGTAATAAAAAAGTAAAATAAAAGGGATCAAATAAGAAAAAAAACTTTAAGGAAAATTCCCACTATCAATAACAAGTAGAGGTTTTAGATCAAATGTGCACCACCAGGGCTAAGCTTGGACTATATTTTCTTTTTTGTTAAACCAAAGAAAGTGTCCTGATGAGTTTTGAAAAATCATCAGGAGGAAATTTTGGCAATATCAAGTGACTTATTGTGCAATGATTGAGCAAAATGTCATTTTCATTTCCATAGAGTAACTTTATCCCATCTGACTGCATGCAACCAAAAGTGTCCAGCACAAGTTTGGCCAAACTTATGCTGGACACTTTTATGATGGTGAGTATCTAGGGTGCAGGTCTTCTTCAGTTCATCAGGTATTCCTTATAAAAAAATACACTTGTATATGATCTTTCTATGTCATTCATATTTATCATTTGATTCATTGTTTTTCACCATTATACTATTAATGTTATTAGTATTGAAAAAACTTGTAAGCCAAATGCATACTGGGAGATGCTACATCTTTAATAATCTTATTAAATAAAAGTAAAAAAAATATGAAAAGTATTAGTTTAACAATAAATAAATTGATATTTGAAAGCAAAAAGAGGAATAAAAAAGTAAAATAAAAGTGATTAAATATGAAATTAAACATTCAAATAAAATTTCTGCCATCAAAGATAATTTGAGTTTTCAGACCAAATTTGCCCCACCAGTTCTAGATTTGGAATATATTTTCATTTTTTTTAAATTAATAAAAGTATCCACCTGAGGTTTTCTGAAAAATCAGGAGGATAGTATAGCAGTATAAAACTACTTCTTGTGCAATGATTGAGAAAAAATTCATTTTAACTTCCATTGAGTAAATTTATCCCATCTGACTGCATGCAACCAAAAGTGTCAAGCACAAGCTCAGCTGAAATTGTGCTGGACACTTTAATGATGGAGAGTAGCTAGGGTGCAAGTCTTCTTCAGTTAATCTTGTTTTCCTTTTAAAAATATCTATGGGTATTTGATCTTTCTGTGTCATTCATATTTATTATTTGATTAATTTTTAGTCACCATTATATTATTAATGTTTTTAGTATAGCAAAAACATGTGCACTGAATGTACACTGGGTGATTTTACAACTTTGACAATATTATATAATAAATGTAAAAAAATGTGAAAATTATCAGTTTTACCAAAATAAAGTTGATATTTAAAAGCTAAAGGATAAATAAAAGGGTAAAATTAAAATTAAAGAGATCAAACATGAAATAAAGATATTAAGTATAATTTCTGCTATCATGAGCCAGTAGAGGCTTCAGATTACACTAGAAGTAGTTTGATATGGCAAATTTGTCATCCTGAAGTTTTGGTAAAGCTCAAGTGGATTTTTTTAATGACTTGCACCCTGGCTACTCTCCATGATTAAAGTGTCCAGCACAAGTTTGGCCAAACTTGTGCTGGACACTTTTGGTTGCATGCCATCAGATGAAATCAATTCTTTTTATGGAAATGAGACTGAATGATCAATCCATCATTGCACTGAAAGTAGTTTTATATGGACAAATTGTCCCCCTGAAGTTTGTCCAAACCTAAGGTAGACAATTTTTACCTTTGGTAAAAAGTAAATTTAATCCATGTTAATCTATGTTGTTGCCCATTTTTTCTGAAGCCTCTACTGGCTCATGATAGCAGAAATTATACTTAATATCTTTATTTCATGTTTGATCTCTTTAATTTTAATTTTACCCTTTTATTTATCCTTTAGCTTTTAAATATCAACTTTATTTTGGTAAAACTGATAATTTTCACATTTTTTTACATTTATTATATAATATTGTCAAAGTTGTAAAATCACCCAGTGTACATTCAGTGCACATGTTTTTGCTATACTAAAAACATTAATAATATAATGGTGACTAAAAATTAATCAAAAAATAAATATGAATGACACAGAAAGATCAAATACCCATAGATATTTTTAAAAGGAAAACAAGATTAACTGAAGAAGACTTGCACCCTAGCTACTCTCCATCATTAAAGTTTCCAGCACAATTTCAGCTGAGCTTGTGCTTGACACTTTTGGTTGCATGCAGTCAGATGGGATAAATTTACTCAATGGAAGTTAAAATGAATTTTTTCTCAATCATTGCACAAGAAGTAGTTTTATACTGCTATACTATCCTCCTGATTTTTCAGAAAACCACAGGTGGATACTTTTATTAATTTAAAAAAAATGAAAATATATTCCAAATCTAGAACTGGTGGGGCAAATTTGGTCTGAAAACTCAAATTATCTTTGATGGCAGAAATTTTATTTGAATGTTTAATTTCATATTTAATCACTTTTATTTTACTTTTTTATTCCTCTTTTTGCTTTCAAATATCAATTTATTTATTGTTAAACTAATACTTTTCATATTTTTTTTACTTTTATTTAATAAGATTATTAAAGATGTAGCATCTCCCAGTATGCATTTGGCTTACAAGTTTTTTCAATACTAATAACATTAATAGTATAATGGTGAAAAACAATGAATCAAATGATAAATATGAATGACATAGAAAGATCATATACAAGTGTATTTTTTTATAAGGAATACCTGATGAACTGAAGAAGACCTGCACCCTAGATACTCACCATCATAAAAGTGTCCAGCATAAGTTTGGCCAAACTTGTGCTGGACACTTTTGGTTGCATGCAGTCAGATGGGATAAAGTTACTCTATGGAAATGAAAATGACATTTTGCTCAATCATTGCACAATAAGTCACTTGATATTGCCAAAATTTCCTCCTGATGATTTTTCAAAACTCATCAGGACACTTTCTTTGGTTTAACAAAAAAGAAAATATAGTCCAAGCTTAGCCCTGGTGGTGCACATTTGATCTAAAACCTCTACTTGTTATTGATAGTGGGAATTTTCCTTAAAGTTTTTTTTCTTATTTGATCCCTTTTATTTTACTTTTTTATTACTCATATTGCTTTAGATATCAATTTTTAATGTTTAAAATAAATAATTTTCATACTCTTATACCTTTATTTAATAATATATGATTAATGGTGGAACACCACCTGGTATGAATTTTTCACACAAGTTATTACTATAGTAATAACTTTAATAATATAATGATGACAAAAAATTAATCAAATGGTAAATTTAAATGACACAGAAAGATCAAATACCAGTGGAAATGTTTATAAGAAATCCCATTTGAGTTTAAGAAGACTTGCTGTATTCCTACTCTCAATTATAAAAGTGTCCAGCACAAGTTCAGCCAAAATTGTGCTAGACACTTTTGGTTTCATGAAGTCATATGAGATAAATTCTCTCTATGCCAATAAAAATGATATTTCACTCAATTATTGAAGTAAAGAATGTTTAATATTGTAAAACTGTCCCCTGGAAGTCTGTCCAAACCTCAGGTCAAAATTTGTTAGCTATACATAAAATTAAGTTTAGACCAAGTCTTGACCTAGGGGTCCCCAACTGTCCCAAAACCACTTCTGGCTCTTGATAGTAAAAATTTTACTTGTATTTTTAATTTTGTATTTGATACCATTTATTTTTATTTTACTTTTCTATTACTCTTTTTAATTTTAAATATCAATTTATTTTTTTAAAAACTAAACATATTCATATTTTTTTAAATTTATATAATAAGATTATTAAAGGTGTAACATCACCAATTTTGCATTTGGAATGCAGGTTTTTTCTATACTAGAAACATTAATAATATATATGGTGACAAAAAATTAATTATAAGATAAATATGAATGACAAAAAATATAAAAAACCAATAGAAATGTGAAAAACAAAAAACTGATGTACTGAGGAACACTTCCACCCTAGCTACTCTCCATCATAAAAGTTTCCAGCACAAGTTTGGCCAAACTTGTGCTGGACACTTTTATTCAGGTGCAGTTAGATGGGATCAATTCTCTCTGTGGAAATTAAATTAAAAAAATTCTAAATAATTACATTAGAAGTAGTTTGGTATGGCTGAATTATCCACCTTAAGTTTTTCCAAACCTCAGGTGAAAAAATTTTTATCTTTAAAAAAAATTAAATTTTGTTAAATTTAGCCCTTATGGCAACCTTATGTTTCAACGCCTCTACTGGCTCTTGAAGGCAGGAACTTTCCTTGAATTTTTCTTTTTCATATTTGATCTCTTTTACTTTACTTTTTATCACTCATGTTACATTTGGATATTAATTTATAATTTTGGAAAAAAAAAATCATTTTCATATTTTTTTAGCATTTTTTAATAATATTATAAAAGGTGTGATATAACATGGCATGCATTTGGTGCACAAGTTTTTTCAATACTAATAAAATTAATAATATTCCAACGACAAAAAATTAATCAGATAATAAAATATGAATAACACATAAAGATCAAATACCAGTGGACATGTTTTAAAAAATTAACAGTTGGACTGAAGAAGATCTGCACCCTAGCTACTTTCCATCATAAAAGTGTCCAGCACAAGTTCCGCCGAACTTGTGCTGGACACTTTTGGTCAGGTGCAGTCAGATGGGATCAATTCTCTCTATGGAAATGAAAAAATTATTTGATAAGAAACTTCACTAGACGTAGTTTGATATAGCTGAATTTTCCACCTAGAGTTCATCCAAACCACAGTTACACAATTTTTTATCTTTAAAAAACAGTCCATTTAGTACAATTTATCCCTGATGGCTCTCATTTGCTTCAACATCTCTACTGGCCTTTGATATTAAGAATAATCCTTGTATTTCTGTTTCATATTTGATCCCTTTAACGTAGTTTTTATATTCCTCATATTGATTTTGGATATCAATTAATAATTTTGAAAATAAATTATTTTAATATTTTTATACATTTATTTAATAATATTATAAAAGGTGTAACATCACTCAGTATGCCTTTGGCACACAATTTTTTGATATACTTATAAACTTAATAATATAATTAAGACAAAAAATTAATCAAACAATATATATGAGTGAGGCACAAAGATAAAATACCAGGGGACATGTTTGTAAGAAATACCAGATGAAGTGAAGAAAAATTCTACCCCAGCCACTCTCCATCATAGAAGTTTCCAGCACAAGTTCAGCTGAACTTGTGCTGGACACTTTTGGTCATGTGCAGTCAAATGGGATCAATTCTCTGTATGGCAACAAAAAAATTTTTTTATCAAATTTCACTAGAAGTAGTTTGGTTTATCTGAATCATCCACCTGCTGTTCTACCCAATATCATGTGTATAAAGGTATGGCTACTTGGGCTGCTGAAAGAGTTAATGGTATATTATTGAAAATTCCAAACAATCATCATCCAGGTATTTAGTTTGGTATTTGGGTGCTTAAAAATGCAAATGAGCTAATTTATTTTTATTGAACATAGAAGAAATACCACGGACCATGCTCAAGCACTGGCATCGGAAGTCTAGGGTATTGGAACTAGGTGAAGCTGAAGATGATGCTCAGTATGGATCTAATATTAAAAAAATTGAGTACTATACAAAAAAAAGACATTTCCATTTAACTGAGGCATTTTTTACAAAATGGGTAAGGGCACGCTTAAGAAAAGAGACATCTTAATGGGCTTTGTTACCATCAGAGAAGGTAGGAGACAGGGTAGTTGAAAATATAGCAAGCATCTTGGTCCATGGAAAGCGTTATACAACTCATGACCAGAATCCTGGGAATTCTACCATTGAATTCTACTTTGGAAAAGATAGTCAGTTTGGGCATATTGATCAGCTTTTTAGTTCAAAGGACAATAATGAATAAGTCTATCTAATCGTTAGTCCATTTAAAGAGCTTATACCAGAAGATACAAAAAAGTATCCCTATGAGGCGTTTCCACAAGTGCATTGCCGTTTAGTAAGAGTAGAAAAAGCGACACAAATTTTAATAAATCAAGATTCAATTATTAGACATGCCGCCACTATACAGAACCAAAGGGGAATGTTTGGAGTAAAGTACGATGTTATCACTGCTGTTGGACTTCAGACACTAGTAAGTAAAAAATTAAACAACATGGACATTTTATTTTTGTTAATATGGTTGAAATTTTTTAGGATTGGTAAGAATTTGGAGGATTTGGAAAGTTTGTAATAGATCTTTGGAACAGCTAGATGCAAGATTAATAAATAAAACTTTTTGAGATGTTGCCTAAATGTTTAAGAAAACAATAACAAGGGCATTCATTACGGTTTAGAAACCCTGCTATTAATGAGTGACATTTTATTGTAAATGTAATTCCAAATAAAAGGAATTCAATGTACTATACAAAGTCTACCTATACTTGAAAAATATTAGAAATAGTTCAGAACGAGGGTTGAAAAATCTAAGGACCATATTTTTCAAGCCAATAAAACTGAGTTTTCCACTAATTTTTTGGCTTGAATATTTTATTCATTAAACTCACAATTAAAATGTATAACCAATTTCTCTTTAATATTATCTTGTCTATATTCTGAAAGTTAATAATTTTTTTTTATAAAGCACAGAATGTCTAATACTGGTGATTCCATGCAGGTTGATCCTCCATTAGAAAGTAATGTTGGAGTGCAAAATAATCCTCCCCCTAAAAATCCTAGAATTCCTCCATCGGGTCCTGCTCCCCCTGAAAGACCTAGTGAAAATCCAGGTAAACCCTAACCTTTTCCTCAGTCTTCATCAGATCCCCAAATTTTATCAACTGATTGCTCTTCTAATATCACAAATACAGATGGTTGATCCGCACCTGGTAATTTTCAGCAGGAAGCAAAAAGTGTAGGTGATGATTGGGCTAGTATGTTGTTGAATCAGCTTCTTGGAAGTGGTGGGGGATCCACTTCTACTAACCCTGCTGCCAGTACCAGTGGACCTGGTGAGTAAACTTTTTCAACATGCTTTTATGTTTTAAAATAGGTTTACCAATTTTTATTTTCAAAAATTTGCAGTTAATCCCTCTCTTTTAATTCAAGCTACTGATCAGCGCAGAATACTTGATTCTGAGTCACTTAAAAATGACCAAAACTTGCAAATAGTTAGAAGCATAGTTACGAGGTGTGATGTACCAAGGAGCTCAGATTCTATTAACCGAAATATCTATCAATTTTTGAAGTTCTGTCTTGGTGGACCAATTAATGTATCTGAGCTTCCTATAGGCCCAACAAATGAAGAGCTTACAGATTGGAAAATTTGGCATGAGTACAAGCTATTGACAATTGAAACAGCATTAAAACAGGTTCAAAACGCACCTCAGGCAACTTCAGCTGCTGATCGTCAATTTATTTTAACAAATACTGCTATATTCTTACGTTCCAAAATTCATCTACCAACTTTTATTTCAACACCTGAGCCCCGAGGACTAAAGGGAGGAGCTGCTGTACCGATCTCTGTAAAACAGCATTTGGAACGAGAGCTTCAAGAGAAATGATTTCATCCACTCACTTTTGATTGGAACTGTCAAAATTTTTCTGAGTCACTATGGAATAAAGTAATGGGGAGTGTAGTATCAGACCATTGTACTAAGTGGCTCTCAACATTGAAAAATATTGATTCAGCAAAACTCAGGTTTAAACCAATCATCATCGAGCAATAGGTGGTCAACAAGGGAAAGGAGATTCGAAAGGTGGCTGGTCAAAACTGTGAGGTGATTGAGGCAAGTAGAAAGGAAAAGAGATCAAGAGCACAGATAAAGCGTTATCAAACAAAGGTATTTATTCAAAGCATAATAACTAAAGAAAGTCTATTACTAATTTGATTTGATTTTAGATTTCAAAAAACCGCTACGACATTCCAAGAAAAAAGTTCTTTGATCAGCCAGGCTTTGTAGCACTTTTTCATGATACAAGTCTCATGTCTAATTTAGAAGAAGCCCCACCCAATCCAGAAGAGAATCGTCCTAAACAGGTAGTTCCTGGATGGAGAAATCCAAAACTCAATGAAATTTTAGATAAAATGGACAACTTGACTAAAAAGACGGCCCATTCAAATGTTGAAAAGGCTTCAATGAAGAAACTTTATGGTTGCTCAACTAAAAAGACAGCTTCAACAGATGGTATCTTGAATTTGCCCAAATTTCTGCCAAAAAACTGCTATTCACCTGGATATTTAGCAAATTTGTCCGTTAATGAGAGGGAGTTACTTGACGTTTGAGAAGATATAGATTTTGCCAAAGTTAATGAAGCACTAGATCGAGCAGCAGCACCTTAAATTTTTTACCCCACTGGTAACCATGTATATAGAGTGATAGTAATCATTTTTTAAATATAACATTATTATTCTTTCTTATAAAAAATTACAATTGATGTATAAGATAAACGAGAGCAAAAGAATTAATGATTTTAAAATTATTGAGGATAGAAAAATAGATATATTTTTGTAAAACTTTAAGATATGATAAACATTTTGATTAGATAAATGTGAAATTGTTTTATGCACAATAAATGAACTTAAAATAAATTAAATTTAATCTCTTCTCAGATACTTATGACAAGATCAAATTAAAGCCTAAAACAAGAATAGAATTAGACTCTAAATTTCAATTTAAAATACCTGTTTTTCAATAATTATAATTGCTTTTTTATTGGCTAAACTCCACCAATGATTAGTATAAAAATGCACATGTGAAAAAAAAAATGAAAGTAAACACCATCCCCACCAAAAAAGAAAGATCATTAAAGGCACTCAAAAATCCATTACCATAGTTAATAAACAAAATATATACAAAAAATTAAAGCATTCAAACAACGGGAATTTGTTTACACAAGGATCTTAAGAAATTTTTTTTTATACTTCACTTTTCGCAACAATAATTGAAAATTATTAATCATTAAAAACCAAAAAATCATGAATTTATATTTGGTTTTCATGCCTTAAAAAAATAAAAGAGGCTTTAATAACATGTAATTGATAAACATACTTCAGTATAATTTAAGTATTGTGCTATGTGTTCAGTACAAGTTCGGCTGAACTTGTGCTGGACACTTTGGCCAAGACCAGTGACTAAAAATTGCAAGGAAAACCAAAAATCAATAGGCTATAAAAGGAAGTTAATTGATGGCATCAAATTTTTTTTTGGTAAAAGTGTCCAGCACAAGCTCGGACGAACTTATTCTGGACACTTTTCCAATTTGAAGTTGTTAAGGTGTATGTTTTTTTAAGAGAAGTGAGGTGTTCCTCATAAAAGTGTCCAGCACAAGTACGGCCGAACTTTTGATGGACACTTTTACCAAAAAAAAAAAATAGATGCCATCAAATATTTTCATGTTATAGCCTAATTTTTTTTAATTTACTTGAAGTAATAAGTTACTGTCCATGACCAAAGTTTCCAGCACAAGTTCGGCCGAACCTATGCTGGACACTTTTATAAGAAACACCTCACTTCTCTTAAAAAACATGCACCTTACCAAATTCAAATTGGAAAAGTGTCCAGCACAAGTTTGGCCAAACTTATGCTGGACACTTTGGCCAAGACCAGTGACTAAAAATTGCAAGGAAAACATAAAATCAATAGGCTATAAAAGGAAGTTAATTGATGGCATCAATATTTTTTTTTAAAAGTGTCAAGCACAAGTTTGGCCGAACTTATTCTGGACAATTTTCCAATTTGAAGTTGGTGAGGTGTATGTTTTTTTAAGAGAAGTGAGGTGTTCCTCATAAAAGTGTCCAGTACAAGTGCGGCCAAACTTGTGATGGACACTTTTACCAAAAAAAAAAAAATGATGCTATCAAATATGTTCATGTTATAGCCTAATTTTTTTTAATTTCCTTGAAGTAATAAGTTACTGTCCATGACCAAAGTGTCCAGCACAAGTTTGACCGAACTTATGCTGGACACTTTTATAAGGAAAACCTCACTTCTCCTAAAAAAACATGCACCTTACCAAATTCAAATTATAAAAGTGTCCAGCATAAGTTCTGCCGAACTTGTGCTGGACACTTTGGTCATGGACAGTAACTTATTACTTCAAGGAAATTAAAAAAAATTATGCTATAACATGAACATATTTGATGGCATCTATTTTTTTTTTTTGGTAAAAGTGTCCAGCACAAGTTTGGCCAAACTTGTGCTGGAAACTTTTATGAGGAACACCCCACTTCTCTTAAAAAAACATACACCTCACCAACTTCAAATTTTAAAAGTGTCCAGCATAAGTTCGGCCGAACTTGTGCTGGACACTTTGGCCAAGAACAGTGACTAAAAATTGCAAGGAAAACCAATAAAAATAGCCCATATAATGAAGATAATTGATGCTATCTAATGTATTTTGTAAAAGTGTCCAGCACAAGTTTGGCTGAACTTGTGCTGGACACTTTTATAAGGAAAACCTCACTTCTCTTAAAAAAACATGCACCTTACCAACTTCAAATTGGAAAAGTGTCCAGCATAAGTTTGGCCAAACTTGTGCTGGACACTTTGGTCATGGACAGTAACTTATTACTTCAAGGAAATTAAAAAAAATTAGGCTATAACATGAACATATTTGATAGCATCATTTTTTTTTTTTTGGTAAAAGTGTCCATCACAAGTTCGGCCGAACTTGTGCTGGACACTTTTATGAGGAACACCTCACTTCTCTTAAAAAAACATACACCTCACCAACTTCAAATTGGAAAAGTGTCCAGCATAAGTTTGGCTGAAATTGTGCTGGACACTTTTACCAAAAAAAATATTGATGCCATCAATTAACTTCCTTTTATAGCCTATTGATTTTTGGTTTTCCTTGCAATTTTTAGTCACTGGTCTTGGCCAAAGTGTCCAGCATAAGTTTGGCCAAACTTGTTCTGGACACTTTTCCAATTTGAATTTGGTAAGGTGCATATTTTTTTAAGAGAAGGGAGGTGTTCCTCATAAAAGTGTCCAGCACAAGTTCGGCTGAACTTGTGCTGGACACTTTTACCAAAAAACAATTTGATGCCATCAATTAACTTCCTTTTATAGCCTATTGATTTTTGGTTTTCCTTGCAATTTTTAGTCATTGGTCTTGGCCAAAGTGTCCAGCACAAGTTAGGCCGAACGTATGCTAAAAACTTTTATAATTTGAAGTTGGTAAGGTGTATGTTTTTTTAAGAGAAGTGAGGTTTTCCTCATAAAAGTGTCCAGCACAAGTTTGGCCAAACTTGTGCTGGACACTTTACTCAAAACAGTTTGATGGATTCAAATGTCTACATATTCCTTACCATGGTCTTTTGGTAAAGAGGGAAAACTTTAGCTATTGGTAGTTGTTTTGAGTATATTATGAGTAGTTGATATTTCCATTTTAAGGTAAAAGAGTACAATATTTTTTGCGATTACCAGTAATTTATTTCCCTCAATATTTCTAAGATATTGGTTATAATTTTTATAACACCTATTTCTAATATTCCTCTTTGATTTGATTATTTTTTTTAGTCCTGATTTAAAGGTTTTTACTATTTTATCAACCAAGCTTTACATCAATGTAAAAATTACCCTGATTAATCCTGCTATATTTTTTTTGACTTTTCCTATTCAATAATAGCTCAAGTTAGAAACATATATCCATTATCTATTTTCTTTTTCAACTTAGTTATCTCAGTGGAAATTGTTCATCAATTACTATTGAATGATGTTTACAGTACGTAACCTTGTACAAATCTGTAAAATACTTTAAAAAATTGTGACTTTGGTAGTTGGTTATTGGATTTTATATGGCAATAATTTCAAATAATTTTATACTTTATTCATATGCTAAGATTCTTAAGTGTTTCTATTTCCGATTTATTATATCAATTTAACTTTAACTAAGTTTAGACTAGGTTTGTGCAACAGGGTGTCAGCGCAGCCCAAACAAGCTCCTATCATAGAATAAATTAATTTTTTTTAATAATTTTATATAATACTATTTAGTGTTATCTTTTTTATCCCCTTTTTTTAAATTATCTTCTTCCTTTGTTTTTGTCCCCTATTATTTATAACACATAAAGATGCCGAAATTTCCAATAATATATCCCTTTGTCATATTGCATGATGTCAATATTTATAAATAAATTTAAATATTTAAATTAGTTAAACTTATATTCTCAACTATTTACCCTTTGCAATTATCAAATTGTAAATTGGACATTTTCTTTGTTTGTCATCCTTTTAAGCCCCCAATGTTTATGTCTAGTTACTTCCCTTTTACTATTAACCCCATTATTATCATCTGACTATTTTACAATATGCTTGCTAGCTTGATGCCATTGTAAAAGAACCCCTATCAAAAACCTGCTTCTGGTAATATATAAACCCTCTTGTTTAGTACCACATTTCTCAATTCATTTATTTCTCTCAATTTTACTACTATTATCTTTTGGTTATCACATTTATCTGTGTTAGTACAGCTTGAAAATACAAATAGCAATATATATTTTTTATCTCTTTATTACCTTGATATAAGAATTTTTCATTTTTTTCAAGTAATAAGTCATTAAAATTCCTCGTGATAAACAGACACCTCCTTTATGTGAGATCTATTTCTTTATCTCTTATATCTTCTTAGACTAACTTTTCTTTTCCATTAATATATTTGATATATTAGCACCAAGTAGTTATTTGATGAAATCTCATCAGCATCCTTGATTTGAATCCTTCAAACTCAAGAAACAACCACCTCTAGGCATGTCTCCAAACCCCCCTTCTCTTGCTAATGAAAGGACTGAAATTACCCGATCTCAATATGGAAAGATACTTGAGTTTGCTAAAGGCAAAACTGAAGAACTACTGTCAAATCTTAGCGATAATCCTTTGCCATCTTATATTTCGAATGCCTACAACAATGTGCTTGAATACATTGATGACCTAGAAAAATGTAAGTAATTATTTTATATTAAATTCTTTAAACTCAGAACAATAAATTATCAACACTTTTTCTTTAAAACTTATTCAAATTCAGCTTATGAAAAAGGTATCATTCCTCCTGATGATATCATTATCATCAAAGATGATGATGATAATGAAATACCTGACGCTGAAGGCTATGCATCAACATCTCGAGCGGGAGATAAGACTATTCTTCAACATTCAAAAAGAGTGAGACTTTCTAGGGGCTCTAGTTTTGTCAGTGCTACTAAAACTCTTCCTGCCAAGGATTCCTCTTACTCAGCATCTCAAAAATCTAAACAAACTAGCCAAAATGTGTCGAAAGGGTATGTCATTTCTTTCATGAGTGATATAGCAATAAATTTTATATTAGTGTTTAAGGCTATCTCCAAATTTTTTACTTTCTTATTTATTATTTCTTGTCTTTTTCTTATCTTTTAATCCAGCTCTAAAAACAACAATCACTCCAAAGCATCAACTAATAGCGAATCTTGCTCTAATGAAGAAGAAGTAGTAGAAGAAGAAGATAATGAAGTTTAAAAATATGAAGCTTCTCTAACTCAAAAAGATGATGAAGCTACTTCTGCTGATGAGGTTGAGAAAACACCAAATGAAGAAATTGATCCACCTAGCCAGCCACAAAAAAATACTTCAAGTTCAAAGAAACAGCTTATAGTTGCCGTATCTTCAAAATCTAAAATTGAAATTCCCCAAATCCTACGGTCTCTATCATCATCAATAAAAATTTCTAATAACTCCCTTCCTTATACTCCAAAAATTATTGGAAACTTAAAATTACAGAAGCAAATAGCTGAAATTCATCGATTTTTTGAAGGTAGAATCAATGGTCAAAAGGTACTTAGGGCGTGGCCAGAAATCAATCAGTTATTTGAAATCCGTTTGTCTGATTCTCTTGAAAAGCCACACAAAATTTCGCACAAATTCAATTTTCTATGGATGAAATCTGCTCATGACAAAATGCTTACAAAAATTAATGAACTCTGTATTTATCACTTACTTGAAGTTGGATAATTTATTTTATGATAACTAATTGTTTTGTTATTTTTTTTAGCTTTGGATTTTCTTAATGTTGACACTTCACAGATCTGGGTGGTCAATAATTTGAACTTTGAAAATTTGGAAAATTTTTGTAACTCTGAAGAACCAAACTCAAATAATCTTTCTCCGTTTAAGAAGACTGATCACCCTGAATCATCGATGATACACATGCTATCAAGACTAGTTAGCCCAAGTGCTCACCAGCGTTCTTTTTGGGCATCCCTTGTCGCATCATCTCTTTATCTTGCTTCTCAAGAGTTTACCCTTCCTGCTGAAGAATCCGACTTCAATCCAGATTGTCCTATTGAATGTGCCCTACATATTCTAGCCCGCCTTACACATCTGAAAAGCAAAGTTCCCAATACATTCGACAGCTCAACATCACAGTTAATTGCTGCAAATTTTTCAATCACTCCCCTATGCCAATTTAGAAACATAATAATTGACGTCATAATTTCAATAATTATTTTAAAATCTAGAGAGGCTGCTGCAAATACAACTCAAGCTGAAAGCAAGAAACAACAACGTTCGAGGAATAAAAAAAACAACAGATATGCAGCAATTTGATGAGTCTCATAATGATTCTATTTAGAAGATGAATCAAGAATATGCACACCATAAATATCAATCATTTACTTTTTACTTGGTTGATGGTGTTTGTGGATTATTTCTTTCCTCACAGGACCACCAGCTTGTGTCAGCTTCAGACTGCTTAGAATTCATAACACAACTCGGCCTCCTTAGAAAATACTGTGATAATAATAATCTGGGCGGTGAAAAAATCTGGAAAAACCTTAATTTCTATATCTTTAATATTATCAAACCCTTAATAGATAATTCTGGGCCTATGTAACTTAATTTTAATACTCCTACCATGATCCATATTGCTAAAGCAATGGCAGCTGATTTTCTTGATTATTGGAATCTTATTAAGCCGAATTTTTCATTTTTCTCTATTGTTGACGTAATTAATACATAATCCTACTTCATGTAAATATATACTTTATCCTATTGATAAATTTTTTTGTGTAACTCAAAATATTTATTTATGTGAGATTTATTACCGAATCTGAATAAAGATGCTTAAACTATCAATAAATATTATTGTATAAATTTCTTACACCTTTTTGCTATTCAGTAAATATTATTGCAATAATCATAACTCAAAATCATGATGGATCAAAAATTTGAAGAAAAATTAATAATACATTATAAGTCATTTTTCTCATAACACTATATATTTCTTTAAGATGGCAATACATCTTAGCATTTGTCACAAATTTTAAGATAATTATTACAAAAAATTGAAACAGTTTTCTATTAATTCTTTTCAGCATGTTAAAAAGTTAAAAATATTAAGTAAAATGAATTTTTGCTCACAATTCATCAAAGCTTTTTCTTAAGTAGACTTTTCTTAATCTAATTTCTATAATCTCTAGGTGCATAATTATCTTAATTATACTAAGTATTCTCTATGAAAAACTCCTGGAAATAATGAGAAGCCATCATATTGGTATGAAATCATATTAAAATGTCTTTGAAAAACTAGTTGAATTTAAAAAATATCTTTTTATCAGTGTCAATTATTTTGAAAAATAAAATTTACTCTACATTTTGATGATCTATAATTTAGCTTTCTGTATTTTGATTCATATTTTATATTGATTATTTTTTACACTTACAGATTCATGTATAGATATCAAATTTTGTTCAATAATTTGGTAAAAAAGATATTTAATTCTTTCTATGAAAGCAAAAAAATAAAAGAAAGCACCTAGGGTACTCCTTATTAAGAACTTAAAAATATTATTTCTATAAATATTAAAACAAAACCTTTTTAGATTTCCATCCTTCTTGTTCATCCTTAAATGTCAATAATAAGTTATTGAAATATTATTTTTCAAGTAGAATTTCATATGAATCAAATTTTACTTACATCTACCTGAATAGATCAAGGTCAAAAAAAATATATCTACAATCTTTTTCTAGGATTTTAAGATTCATTCAACTCCTTGAAAAAAGAAATATTCATCCCAAACTCTAAAAATTAATTCAATGGATAAATATTCAAACACTTCAAAAAAAATTTCAATTTGATTGTGTTATATTTATCTTTAAATATATTAAGGTCCACTCTCTCACAAAAGTAAAAGCCCTTTCATAATTATTAATATTTTATTATAATATAATAAAATTTACTTAAAAATGAAGTAGTAGTTTCTATTTTACATACCTGGTTTTATGAATTTAAAAAAAAATTCACTTAGATATATAGAAATATCATCACATAATTCAGCTTTTGGAACTCTGCACCTTAATTAAAGATAGATGATAAAGGCTAAGTCAAGATCTACAAGGAAGTTTAAATTCATATTTATTAAATATTCCTCTTCTACAAGGCAATTTTTAAAATTGGAATTAATTTTTATTGGAGATCTAAATTGATTGGTAGATTCATTATTCTCAATATATCTCATTTCCTTTTATTGATTATTTCAATTCTACTTTTGCAGTTATATGCTTCAATAAAATATAATTATGTGATGAAAAATATTCAATTTATCAAAAAATAAAATCACAAGTCACACTAGTGTACAAATTTCATTATATATAAGATTGAGTAATGCCACTAAATTAACTCAAGTTAGATATGAAAGTAAATAATGAATGACTCAAAGAAAATATTTAATATTTAATTTTCCTTTAATTTATTTTTTATTTTTATTTTTACTTAAATATAAATAAAATAATACATGGTTTTACTTTATTTATTAATAAGAAAAAACTTATTGCAAAAATTAGCAAATTTTTAATATTTTTAAAAATAATATTAATAGTACAGATCTATTTATGTTGATGCATATGATCTTATAGGAAGGATTTGTAAGATATTGTTTATTTTTAGGTTCCATTTGCAATAATTAAGCAAGTTACTAAGCTATATTTTGTTTCTTATATTATATTTTATTATATTTTATTTTACTTGTAGCAATGATAATTTTTTATTGTAATATGGTTTTCCAATTTTTACATCCATTTTTTTTGATACTTTTATTGTTTTAGGTTTTTCACCAGATTATACATAATCATCAGCTTTATAAAAAGTATTTATAGACATGTGTGTAAATATATCATTCTACCACTAAACTAAAACTATACCTGTACAATAAAATCACATTTTTACCTATCACTACTTAATGGTCTTTTACTTTTTTTATTAACATGTATATCAGAATCATTTTCTGTATTTAATTTTTCAATATCTTTAGTAACATTAAATATATAGTGATTCACTAAATTTCTTTTTTTTTTTTTGTTAAATCAGTCTTTTCATTGTACTTAGAAAGTTTCATCATAAGAAAATTACATCTTTCTAACTCTTCATTTATATTTAAGTACCCAGAAATATCTATTTCAAACTTTTGGAGTTTTTTAAATGTATTGAAAAGTCTTGTACTAACTTGAATAAGAGAGCCAAGGCAAGTGAATCCACCAATTTCATAACATTGTGAAGTGAAATGTTTAAGAAGGTTTACTGGCCATAGAATCTCTGTGATGCCATTAGTGGCCTCCATGTCTACTTTCCAAGCTATTTCAGGAAAATGAAGCTCTCCGCCTTTTTGACATGGTTGATTTGAGTCATAAGATTAATGAAGAGAATTTTTCTCAGTGCCTTTAGGTATGAAAAGTCCAAATGTATACTCGCTACGGTCTGAGTCACAGTGAGAACTATTCGAAAACCCGTTTCCATTTGAGCCTGTTGTCCAAGTAACATTGCCAGCAAATGGTTCAATTTCTTCATTGTTAAAATTTTCTCCAAACCCAGGAATCCCAAGCTTTTGACAGAGTTTTTCTGCTTCTTGATACTTAACATTAGATATATTTTGATAAAAAAATTTAAAGAATAACTCTATTCGCTTCATTCAACAAACATACTCTGCCAAATCTAAGGGCTTAGAAGCATATTTACCTAAAAAAGTAATTAAAATAATAAAAGATTAAAACTATTCATAAATAAAACTAGATAATACTTACAAATTAATAGAGACTTCTTCCTATCTAAACACCAACCACCAACAAACATATTACCAAATCCACCACCATTTTTATGAGCTTTATTTTGCAAAACTTGATGTTCACAATACGAAAAGTCTTTGATGCACTGAATTGTTGCTTCAAGCATGTTTAATCAAATGAGATCTTCAATAGAAAATGTTTTCACTATAACAATTGGAATTGAGGAGCGGATCGGATGGAAAATATAACAGCTAGAATTTGAAATCGAATACCGTTCTGGATTAACTAAATTTTTTACAAAACTCCTAGAAAAATATTTTGCCCTCTTTCCATCTGTCTCAACACCATAATTTTCAACCATAAGCAATGCATTCTCGATGTTTTTCACATGCTTGTTGTTTGATTTTTTTCCTCGGTGGTGATTTTTCTTTATAAACAAACTTTGTGAAGCCTGCATCTTGTAGTGTAGTAAATAAGAAATTAATTTAATTCAAAAATAAATAAATAAAAGTGCAAAATAATGCAATGGTTAAAAATAAGGCCTCCAAAAATAATCATTATATTCTTAATATTAAATAAAAAATCATATCCAACATGCATGTAGAAAAGATGAGTATTAGTTGCATTTAAAATATTAATCAAGTATTTGGAATT
This sequence comes from Hemileia vastatrix, assembly GCA_030280995.1. Taxonomy (NCBI): domain Eukaryota; kingdom Fungi; phylum Basidiomycota; class Pucciniomycetes; order Pucciniales; family Zaghouaniaceae; genus Hemileia; species Hemileia vastatrix. The sequence goes on along the minus strand of JASXTE010000016.1, from coordinate 24,102,834 downwards.
AAAGCTTCATTTTATTGCTTACAAGTATAGTTGTCAGCCAGGCTACTAGACTTACCAGGTAAAATAATTAATTATTTTACTGAGTTGAAGCCACGCCTTTCTTCTTAATAATAAATAATTATTTATTTACTTAAGTATTACTTACAATTAACTATAGTTAAGTACAATAAGTAGTATAAATAAATAATATAAATAAAATGTCCCTTACAATTTTACTCCCTAACACCGTGCTCAAAAGTATATGTCAAAGGGAGTAACATTAATAATAAATTTATAATATAAAAACTTTAAAACAATTATATTACCTCAGTGAGAGATCTGTAATCCCGTGAAAGTAATGTAATTGATTATTTATTGTGTAATAATTGTGACAGTACAAGGAATTCAAACTTTGTTGCTAATAAATTTGATGCCTTTGTTGACGTACTAATTTATTACTTTCTTATGTCATTAATGTACTCCTTTTTCTTTTCATTCTTTCTCTCACACTCATTTTAGACGGTGTAAATTCCTTACATTTTATTTTATCATATTTTGCCTATAAAAGGCCTCTGGTTTTGTGCTTTTCAAACCATTCTTTTTATCACCTTACTTTATTATTACTATTTACAACACAATAATTATTTTTATATTTTATCACATTAGTAGTTACAAGAGCGTAATTCTAATCAATAAATTATATCAATATTTAAAACCTACCTCTTATATTTGAGTAATAAATCACTTGGACTAAGAAAAAAGTACAAATTTTTGAGTGTTCATTAAAATCCTTAAAATCCTTGTAGAAACTTTGTACCAAATCTTCTAGACCAAAAGTGTCAGCCTAAATATCCTTAGGACTGAGTATTTCTTATGCTTAAAATAAGATAACCTTAACTAGATTAAGCTTATATCTTAAAAATAAGATTAAAATAATAATATATATTATTTTATTATATATATATATAATTATTATTCTATTATATAATTTATAATAGTTTAAATAGCTTATCCATGGCCTAATAATACTTATTAAGGTGTTAATGGAGTCATAATATACTTATCTTAAGTGATATGAAGTAATTATTGACATACATAAGCTTATATGTATACATAAATCTCATATTCAGTGAAATATGCAGTATATTATGTATATTAAGGTATATAAGTGGGTTTTAGCCCCTTAATAGCCTATAACCTTTGTTTTTCTGCTTATTTTAGGTCATATGGACGAAATCAGTGGACTCACAACGCCTACAGAAGCATAGACACCTATATCAGGCGCATACACCCAGTTTGGACAACTAAAATTACTTCTTTGGATGGTTATTCACGGATTTATGGGTTGGAAATATGTTTTTGGGTTAATGTGGATGCTTGGGGATGTTATTGGGGGCTTGTACATTTTATTTTTTTCCTTTATATGCTTTTAGTTTCATTAAATCTCTTTTTGATCATTTATTTTACCTGTTTCTTTATGGTATCCGCTTTTATCTGGGATTTCTATTTATGGTATGACTCTGTGTTATTATTAATAGTGATGGAGGGTCCTTACTGGAGGTCTGGGTGTTGAAACTGCTTGAAGTGGACTCCATGGGGAGGTGATGGGCCCTCACAGTGCTGTAATTGCCGGGGATAGCAGTGACATCATCTGGATTGAAGGTCTGTGCACTCCAGTGGATTTGGGTATAAGTAAGGAGGGATTTTGACGGTTTATTATCATCATTCAATTACTACACTTCAAACAAACATTACACTACAATTATTAACATTCAGAAATATATTATAAAGCCCTTATAAATTGATATTATCTTTATAAAAGCTATAACTATATTTTATTCTTCTATTTTCCACCACTAGCACGCATTTAAATCCAAGTATTGTGAGTTTTATTTGAGTATAACTATTCTATTGATCTTCCCCTGAGGTTTAATCACTAAATCATTTATTAATAAGTAGTAGGACCATAAAAAAACACTATTATATCATACTTATATACTAGACTGTACTGACAATTGGGGGTCTTTCCTTATATTTTACTTATTATTTAGTATAAGCCTTGGGACGTGATTTTTACCTTAGTACAACTCAAAATTAACCAAATATTTGGGTCTGCTGCATATTAGTGGGTCATCATAACTCATTGATTGCGGAAAAGAACCCTTATAATAATTGTACTAATTTTTTATCATAAAAATTAGATATTTACAGTAGTAACTGTACCCAATATAAACCCAATTTCACTTGGTATTTGGACACCAATATAACACCCAATTAAATTGGTATTTGGCTAAAGCTTGGTAAGCTAATTATTCACCCTTATAGAGGTCTAGTTAAACTTATTATTATATTTTTAACAGATTTTTTCGAATTTTTCTTATATTTTATTTAAATAAATAAAGATATAAATTCAGGGTAAGCTCCATTGCTTTTTTATTAGTAATATAATTACTAATATCTTTTGTCTACTAATTCCACAGAGTTTTTCCTTTTGTAGACGTAAAATATTGTTATTCTGAACAATATGAGTGCTCCCCAGGATAGTGTAAGTGAACAGCCTGCTTATAATACCAGGTCTAAAGCTAATAAAAACTTTCCAGGACATCACCATGGAGGGACAACAGTACCCCCAGCCAGAAAGCATGAGTATAGAGGAAAAGGACGCCCTCTTAAAAAAGATAAATATCAAAAAGACGTCTCCTCCTCTTCAGGATCAACTGTCCCACCTGGCCAAACAGGTTCTGAAGCTAGAGGAATCAAAATCTCTCATGTTCAAAGAGGTAGAGCAGTTGCAAAACAATTGCAAGGTAGGATTTCAGCAGATGAATCAGGCAATGGCAGAATTAAAGGGAGGCCAGCCCAGTCAATCAAATCAGCAACCCCCTATCCAAGGAGGGTCCACTCACTCCCAGGAGAAAATCCTGGTAGACAAATGGAAATGGGACTGGTTTCACCAACAGTGGACAAGCCACAGTTGCAACAGGGATCCACCCCCTCATCTGACTTCCTCAGCTCACCCTTACAAGGGAAAAAAGCGCCAAAAATCAGGACTGGCAACCATCCCTTGGTAAGTAACTTACCCTCTCAGATTAGACATAATGCTGATAATTACAATATAGGCAATTCTATTGATGTTAAATCTGTACAACAAATAGAGAAGGATTTAAGAAATTTAGGTTTTAGAGTAGATACACCTGACTTGTCTTTTGTCCATAATAACAGTACTATATACAATGATAATACAGTTAATCCTCAGTTGCAACCACCTACTAGTGAGATGAGAAGTTCACAGGAGAGTGAGAGAATTGAAAAGGAGGACATGGAATATTTTAACAATAATCCAACTGTCCATAGAATTGTTTCAGCATTGTGGAATAGAATGACTGATTGTGAGGAACAGACAGTTAAACTCACTAGTGATAAAATTTCATCCTTAACATTGAACATTTCTCAATTAGCAACACGTAATAAAGAATTAGAGAAAGAACATTTGTCTCTAACTCTTAAATATGATTCATTGAGTAATAAATATAATGACCTTTCAAACAAATTTTGTGAGTTAGAAAAATTATATGAAACACACTTATTAAAGACTGAATCAAGAACAAAGTTATCTTTTGCACAGACAAATCAAAGTGTCTCTGAGTTGCTACAAAGATTAACTAAAGTTGAGATTGAAACTGCCAATCTACTAATGAACCAGGATAATCATAAGTATAATCAATATAATAATAATCCTTTCATTGGCAAAAGTGAATCTCATTCCTTCCCTGTACCACCACAATTAAAACCATCTGGTGGTAGTGTCAAATCTGAAAATGTAAGTCACAAATCCGTGCAGGAAGAAATACAAGACCATTTATCAAAAGTGAATGAGTTGTTGAATTTACCTAAGATTAGTGAGATAAAATCCAATCAGAAGAACTGGCCTAAGATAGATCAGTACCCAACTTATGATGGGGAAGCCAGCTCTGATTGGCAACATTTTATTCAAAGAATTGACAACTTGAAATTCTCATATAAGTTACCAGATGAAGAGATAACATCAAAATTAATTTCTTTATTTAAGGATGTTGCTTTATTATGGTTTGAAGCTGTCTTAAGTGAGGGTAGAGACTACTCTTGGGCTGAATGGAAACAACTTATTGAAAAACAATTTGGAGGTTCTAAATTCAGGCTTACTCAGCAAAGACTGTATGAGAAGACAAGGTATAATCCGTTTAATGGTGACAAACCTATGGTATTTTTAATGAATTTAAACAAAATATTAAAAGCCATTGAGCCTCATATGGATTTTAACTTATTGAAAGATAAGATAATATACAAATTACCTATATCTGTCAGAGACATTGTTGTAGCTAGAACATTAAATGTTACTGAATATTCTGACTTTATTAATATTTGCAATGAAATATTATTAAACCATAAGTATGAATCAAGGTATTCCACTTATAAGCAAAATGTTGAACCTGTAAAAACTCAGAATTTAAAAACACTTCAGGAGAAGCAGAAAAAACCTACTGCACCTGTAGTACCTAAAAAGTATGAAACAAATACTTGTTATAAGTGTAACAAACCTTGGGTTAAAGGTCACAAATGTGAGGAAAACATAAATATTGTTGAAAATCAACATGAATCTGAAAATGAAGTAGAAAAGAGTAATGATTCAAGTGATCATGACAGTAATATCTCATATAGTGATGAAAATGAAGTCTGTATGTTGGAAGATGATTTGTCCATCTTTTACAATCCAATATTAAATATAGACTCAAATGAATCTTTAATGAATTTTGAGGATGTTAAAATCATTAAGGATATATAAGAAGATACTGTGCTTTTGGTCTTAATTTTAAAGACAATGACAAATTCACGCATGATTGGGTAACCCTTATCCCAGGTTTAGAATTTGCATATAATAGTACAGTACATTTTGTCACTGGCAAAAAGCCATTTGAGTTATGGTTGGGTTATGTACCTAATACCCCTGCTAAAACTCTTAATAAGTTACCTAGATTGGATATTCATCCAGGTACTAAATCTTTTCTTCAGATGCAGGAATTATGCAGAAAACATGCTCAAGAATGTATAGATAAGGCTTTTGAGTATGAAAAGAAAAGATGGGATAAAGCCCATAAAGAACAAATGTTCAAAGAGGGTGATGAAGTCCTTATTTCAACGCTACATTTCAATTTAAATGGTAATGTTAAATTGAAGGATCCATTCATTGGACCATTTGTAGTTAAAAAGATGGTTGGTAATAATGCTGTTGAGGTTATTCTATATGCACCTTATGATAGAAAACATCCAGTATTTCCTATTTCTCTTATAAAACCATACCATTCTAATGATACTGCTCTCTTTCCAAGAAGATCAGGAAGGCATAAACAGCAACCTGAAGAAATAGTGGAAAAAGCAGAAATTGAAAAGATACTTAAAAAGAGACACCTTACAAAAGAAAAGGGAGTTGAGTATCTATTAAGATTTAAAAATAAATCAAGTGAATATGACCAGTGGATTCCAGAAAATGAAATCTCTGATCTTAAAAATCTCTTGAAAAAATTTAAATCTAAATAATACTGTTCATTCAGTATATGTATTATAAAAATTATTTTTTTTTATTATTTCATTCCTTAAGATTAATTAAAATGTCTTAACATTTTTTTATTGTTTTTTTTGGGGTGAGGGAGTGTCAGCCTAAATATCCTTAGGACTGAGTATTTCTTATGCTTAAAATAAGATAAACTTAACTAGATTAAGCTTATATCTTAAAAATAAGGTTAAAATAATAATATATATTATTTTATTATATATATATATAATTATTATTCTATTATATAATTTATAATAGTTTAAATAGCTTATCCATGGCCTAATAATACTTATTAAGGTGTTAATGGAGTCATAATATACTTATCTTAAGTGATATGAAGTAATTATTGACATACATAAGCTTATATGTATACATAAATCTCATATTCAGTGAAATATGCAGTATATTATGTATATTTAGGTATATAAGTGGGTTTTAGCCCATTAATAGCCTATAACCTTTGTTTTTCTGCTTATTTTAGGTCATATGGACGAAATCAGTGGACTCACAACGCCTACAGAAGCATAGACACCTATATCAGGCGCATACACCCAGTTTGGACAACTAAAATTACTTCCTTGGATGGTTATTCATGGATTTATGGGTTGGAAATATGTTTTTGGGTTAATGTGGATGCTTGGGGATGTTATTGGGGGCTTGGAAATTTTATTTGTTTCCTTTATATGCTTTTAGTTTCATTAAATCTCTTTTTGATCATTTATTTTACCTGTTTCTTTATGGTATCTGCTTTTATCTGGGATTTCTATTTATGGTATGACTCTGTGTTATTATTAATAGTGATGGAGGGTCCTTACTGGAGGTCTGGGTGTTGAAACTGCTTGAAGTGGACGCCATGGGGAGCTGATGGGCCCTCAAAGTGCTGTAATTGCCGGGGATAGCAGTGACATCATCTGGATTGAAGGTCTGTGCACTCCAGTGGATTTGGGTATAAGTAAGGAGGGATTTTGACGGTTTATTATCATCATTCAATTACTACACTTCAAACAAACATTACACTACAATTATTAACATTCAGAAATATATTATAAAGCCCTTATAAATTTATATTATCTTTATAAAAGCTATAACTATATTTTATTCTTCTATTTTCCACCACTAGCACACATTTAAATCCAAGTATTGTGAGTTTTATTTGAGTATAACTATTCTATTGATCTTCCCCTGAGGTTTAATCACTAAATCATTTATTAATAAGTAGTAGGACCATAAAATAACACTATTATATCATACTTATATACTAGACTGTACTGACAAAAAGTGTACCTTGACAATTGAGGGCTTTCCGAATTATTGATGGCGCAAAGATATTTGAGGCGTAATTGAGGGGACCATAGGTGTGCGAGTACCTGTAAAGGATGAGAGAGCGAGAAAACAACAAACGTCATACGTTGTAGACAATCCTATAGTACTAGCTATAGGCCTTGACCAAGGGAGTTGGAGAAAAACCAGAGAGAAAATCCCCTGTCGCTTTAGAAAAATAGAGTGAGATTTACTTGCTAAAGTAAGTTGGTTCCTGTTTTGCTAAAGACCCCTTTTAAACACACTTGACTGCTTGATGAGCCAAGAAAGTAGTCACCAGATAGACTACCAGACCAAAGAACTGAAATGTAGAACAAAGTCCACACCAGAGACAGCAAAGATACTTGATGTAGGCTGCAAATCCACACCAGAGACAGCAATAAAACTTGCTATAGCTTGCAAGACTATAACAGAGAAAAAAGTTGCCAAAGTTAAGTTAAATGAAGAACTCACTTGCAACAAACACAGCCAATTGTGGCCAGAAAACAGTGAAAACTGAGTGGGGAACAATGAGATCACCTCCAGATGGTTGTATGATGATTAAGGTTGCCCCAAACTGTCTTATTCACTATATACACACAGACCACTATCTAAGAGCCAATGCGCACCCACCAATCTGGCGCCTGTACCTGCCAAATTGCATAAAAAACCCTCCTGGAGCGCTCCCCAACCTCCTAAAACAGAGGCGGGCGGGCCGCCCGACGTCGGAGATGCCGCCTGAAGTGGCCCGGCCTCCCTGAAGCCAGAAAACCAATAAAAACCACTAATCTACTTAGAAAAATTAGCTACAACTACTAAAACCTTTAAAACACGGAATTTCACTATAACAACTTTGCGACATGAAATATAGAGAAAAATTAGCTCTATCAAATGGTACTAAGCACTTAACCCTAAGACTTAAGGTTATCCCGTAAAACACGAAAAACAAAATTAAACAGCAATCTTTTATAAATGAAAAATGAGGAAATGACCCCTTAAAACTCAGAATATGAAAAATGTCTTCAAGACATAAAATATAGAGAAAAACCAGGGCTATCCAATGATAGTACCCACATACCCGCAGACCCAATATCCACGGAATAAAACCAGAAAAATACCAAATTCCTTAACAGATGTCAATTAAGACATGCACAAACAGCGCCAAATCACACAACAAAGGCCCCTGCCAATTTCGGAAGACCACATCCTCCCTCCAATTGAGAATGTCTGCATTCTTTCTTCATCCAACCACCATGTTTAACCTCCTTTCCAAATCTGCCTCTGAAATGGGCCCCTGCCAATACTGCATCAACAATAATTTAATCTGCGCCATAACACCACCTGTTCATCCATACAGAACGTCCTGCAATGTCTGCCACTCCAGAAAGAAGACCTGCCACAGACCTGGTCCACTTTCTTCTACAACAGATTCACCTCCGCCTCAACCTGGTCCTTCTTCTGCCAGCACCAAAAGATCTAAGCCATCCATCCTGATACCCAGATTAATCAAAAAGCTCCACCCTTCCCAGAAGAGTGCCACAACCCATAAAGCAACTAGTTCCCCCATCCCTGGTCCATCTGATGGTAAAGAACATTCATTTCTTCAACTTTAAAACTGATAACTTGTCAGTTCCTTCCTCTTCTGATAGTGATGATAACAATGTAGGATCCATTGCACCACCAACACCAACGCACTTGCCCACTATCAAGGCCAAGTTCCAACAACACACATCTCAACAGAAACAACTTCTGCTTCACTATTTCCAATCCACTCCTGCTAGAGATCCACAGGACATTGAGAACAGAAGACACCTCATTCACCAGTTCAAGGCTAATTCTGAACACTTCATTTCATCTCTTGATTCACTCTGTAATTCCACTAGTACTTGAGTTTGATTCAGAAAAGAAAAATTGATCACACCCTCTATAGGATGTAACCACAAACAAACCTCAGTTTTAAGTCTTGGGGGACCATCCTCATTTTATAGTCTTGGGGGACTCAAAAACCCTCAGTTTAAAGTCTTGGGGGACTCAAAAACATAAATCATAAACCCAGAACCAGAGATAAACCACATTAAGACACAGAGAAAAAAACTAACATTCTGGGGTAATTGTGAATAGAGCTGCCAACCCATCAATTACCCCCAAACTTGCCTTTGCTAAATTCGGAGGCTCCCCCTGTGGATACCCTCCACCAATCTTTCAAAACAAATCCAACAACAAAAGCTTTTCCCTCAGTTTATAGTCTTGGGGGACTTACAACCCTCAGTTTAAAGTCTTGGGGGACTAACACAGTGTTCAGTTTAAAGTCTTGACGGACTACTTCTTGATAAAATCTTGAAACCAGCCAGTTTAAAGTCTTGGAGGACTTATAAATTTTCCAGTTTAGAGTCATAGAGGACTGACAGAATCTTGCATGAATCTGACCCAGCCAATTTCATGCAATACACACACACAGCCAGACCCACGGAGCGTCCACCTTCACTTCATCTTCTATTCATCACTGACAAAATCTTCTCTTATCCTTTTCATCACCTTTCACACCACAAATCATGTCTGGATCCCCTGCTGTTGACTCCTCTACTCTTCCTTGCTTCACTGCTCCAAGGGACTATGCCTGAAAACAGTGCATACACATGTGCAGACCTTGCACATTCACTCTTCCAAATCCAGAAGCCAAATTCTACAACAGGGCTTGTGACTCCTGCTATTCCAAAAAAAAGAAATGTGACAGAGATGCCCACTATCCTATTCCTCTGCCTTCTCCTTCTCACAAGTACATCTCCAGATCCCCTACCAGGTCTCCAGAACTTGGTCCATCCTCTTCCTCTCTATCTTCAGCTCCTTCCAGAAGATCCAGAAGCTCAGCTTCCCGCAATCTTCCAAAAAGATCAGCCTTAGCTTCTCAAGAAACTGCTTTTATCACTGCTAAATTAGCTCCAAAAGCTTCAAAATCAACCCCTAGGCTTCTAGACCACGTCTAGGCGGCCCGGCCGACGTTGGGCGGCCCGCCCGCCTCACCAAACAGCAAAAATCAGGGCCAAAACCTCCAAAAACGGCCAGAAAATAGCCAAATTCATCCAAATAACAATAACAGCTCAAACCAACTACCTCCTACTGCTCCCAGAGAAATGCAATCCACCCTTCCAAAGTCCAAAAGTACCAAAATTTACCAGATTTCTAAGAGAACTGCCAGAGAACCCCAAGAAGAAACCAGAACACCACACACTGCTCCACAACAACAACTTCGTCCCCAACTAAGACAAAGAAACTATACCTCTCCTCTGTCAGCCAACTACTCTTCTGACAGTTCCATCTCTTCAAATTCTCCATCCAGAAAAGAGCAGTCTGCTTCCAAATCCCCCTCTCCTGCTCCATCCTTTAACAACCCTGGTACTCCATCACCAGCACCTCCTCCAGCTGAATCCAACAGAAATAACAAAAAAAACAACAACCACAATCTCACTGCTCCAACTAGGCCCCAGGAACCTCATCATCCCAGTTCACCTTCTCAGGATCCTTCAGAGGAAGACCATGAGAATCCATATCTTTCCCTAGTTGATCCACCCACTATGACCATAACAAAATCGTCAGAGATCCAAATCCCAGCTGCTTACAGATTTGATGAGCTTCCAATCTGTAAGTACCAAATTAATTATTCCATTTCTTCAACAAAAATAATTACTGATCCAATTCTTCTTGTCTATTTGGCACCCCTCCTCCTGAATCTATTATTGGAGTTGGCCAAACTCTTGAAACTTCTTTGACCCTGGATTATGGAGACATGAAGAAACACCTAAGCACCATGTGTTCCAATATGCTAAAAGCCTTTGCCCTTCATGGACCCTTGAATGACTTTGAAAAATCCCTGAGAAAGCGCCTACTGGACGACCACTCGAAAATGTCTAGGATCATTAAACACACCCTCCAGCACTCCATTCCTGCCTCTTCTTCTTCCTCCTCTGAACTTCCCTCTAATCCAATCCCTATAATCTCTCCAGCAGGATGCACTTCAAAGAACACAGTGCTTCCCACAATCCCAACAAAAAACAAAAACATCATCACAATCCGGACCAGCCTCCAGAAGCTTCCTCATTCAGACAATGAGCTCCTGCAAAGGATTAGAAACATAAAAATAATATAAAACAAATAATAATAAAAAATAATTTCAGATTTTTTTTTTTTTTTTTTGGTCTACTGATATACTAAAATAAAAAATTAATAATTAAAATGAAATGAAATAACATAAATGAAATAAAATAAAATATAAAAAATAATACAAATGGTATCCCCCAGCCAATTGATGAGCTGATCCCCTGATACCTTACCCACATCCAAGTGCACCTTGATGTGGATACACAATTAAATCTTTTAAATGATTAATCAGAAAACAAAATTCAAAATTTGGAAATTCAGAAAATAATAAAAAAATAATGAAACACAGAAACACATGAAATAAATAATAAATAAAAATAAAATAGCATTGCCCGGCCAATTGATGAGCCTTTCCCCACCAATGCTTGCCCACATCCAGGTGACCCTGATGTGGTAACACCCTATATTTTTGATTTTATAATTTTAAACAACCCCCATAAAAAATTAAAAGAAAAAAAGAGAAAAAAGAAAATAATCTAAAACTGCTATCTAGCAAAAACATAACTGCAAAATCAAAGAAAGTCCAGCTCCATAGATGGTCCAATAAGGGAAAGTCCGGTCCATAGAAATGATCACTGGGTGGGCTCCCTCCAATAAGTAAAAATGATGGGAGACCACCAGTGATCCACCACCAATATGAAAGAACCAAAGATAAAGAAGCCAGTCCCAAACCAGTTTAAAGTCATAGTGGACTCAAAACCTGAATAATAAACAACAGAACTAGAATTCAACTAGGAAAAACAAAAGACTTGAAACAGACATTCTGGGGTAACTGTTCTACAGAGCAGCCAGCTCATCAGTTACCCCCACACTTGCCAAAATAAAATCTAGAAGCCCCCCCTGGGTACCTTCTAACAAAAACACAACATTCAACACAAAAAAACAAAACCAATAAGAGTGAAGAGTCCGGCGCTTGAAAACCAAAGGAAATTCCAGTTTAAAGTCATAGAGGACTAAAACCTGTGAAAATAAACCAATACTAGGGTTCAACAAAATTAAGAGAAAGGGTTGGAAACAGACAATCTGGGGTAACTGTTGATAGAGCAGCCAGCCCATCAGTCACCCCTACACTTGCCAAGATCAAACCTAGAAGCCCCACCCATGGGTACCCTCTAACAAAAAAGGTTCCAACAAACAGATGCATAGCATCACCACAAAAAAAAACCAAAATTAAAGAATGGTCCGTAGTTTATCCTCATTGCGGAGTCAATCTTCTTCATTCCTAGTGCCTCTGGGATAAAACCTCTTCACTTGGTCTGCAGCCACTCTCTTTTTCAAGACTGCACCATCCAACTCTTCCAAGACATAAGAACCTCCAGACGCCTGAGATATGACTCTGTAAGGTCCATTCCATCTGTCAGAAAACATTTTTCCCCACTGACTCTCCAAAATTCTATTATACACCAAAACCAAACAACCAGGTTTTAAGGGATTCCTGAGTCTATGAGCTAACTTCTTGTCCCAGTATCTGACTGATTGATTCCTAATCCTCATCATTCTAGAGTATGCCTTCTCTTGACATTCCTCTCTACATTCCAACTGTTGCATCCTGGCACAGAGCAAATATTCTGTTGTTTGCACGTCATCCCAATCAATTCCAAGATAAGAGACAGCTTCCAAGTCCACTGGTAGAACGGCTTTCTGACCAAACATTAACTCATAAGGAGAATAGCCAGTTGTCCTCTTCACAGTGACCCTATCAGCAAATAAAACCAAGGGTAAATAATGCCTCCACTTTTCGGCACTATCTCCACACATCTTCACCAAAGCATTCTTGATAACTTGATGGCCTCTTTCAACCATTCCTTCAGCTTCAGGATAATACGGTGTAGCCACTCTAACCCTAGAACCAACACTAGCCACAGCTTCTTTAAATTCGGCACCAAACTCTGGCCCTCCATCAACAGTCACCAACTTCATCAACCCATACCTATAAATCCACTCCTTCTTCAAAAACTCTGCCACATTCTTGGCAGTCAAATTAACCAGAGGCACTGCCTCAACCCAGCCAGACAAATCATCCCTAGCAACAATCAAGTATTTATACCTGCCCTCTTTAATATGGACAGCATCCAGACTGACCCTTCCAAAAACAGTTGATTCACCAGTAGCACGGCCCATCTCTTTAGGGTTCAAGTGACTTCTTCTTTGACATTCTTCACAAGATTGAACCCAACCCTGCACAGCCAACTTCATACCCGGCCACCAAAATCTGTCTGCTACTCTTCTATAAGTCTCCCCAAAGCCTCTATGACCAAGATCTTCATGCAAAGACTTCAAAACCAATTCTTGACCCTTCTTCTGAGTCACCAACACTTGAGGATTAGGATGTCTCCTTCTCATCAAGCGCCTTCCTGACACATAAAATACAGGACTCTTCTTCTTGATTGCCAACCAAGTATCATCATCACAACCATCTGGCCTCTCCAAGGTCAACAGATATTCCACCAGGATAAAATAAAACCCAGATTGACCCCAGGTCTCATCTTCAAAATCCAACAAAACAACATCCAAGGGTACAACTCTGTCATCAAAATCACCAGTGTGAACATGAGCCAATTGAGCAGCCCAACCAGGACACCAATCCTTAAATTTTGGCACGTCCTTCTCTTTCCACTGAACCTTGTGAGAATCCAGTTCACTAACAAAAACACCCTTTTCCAATTTTGAGCTGTCCCAAACAAAAACTCCATCTTCATCAACAAAAACATCCTGATCACCAGAATCAAGATTAGATCCAGCCAGTTTAACCTCTTGGGGGAGGTCAGAACAATAATCCAGTTTAGCCTCATGGGGGAGGAAAGAAAAATCCTCAGCACCCTTTGTGTTGGCCCTAATCACTGGAACATCTTCGTCAAACTCTTCAGAATCAGAATCCTCATCTGTAGGTGGCCTCCTTGATAACCCATCAGGCATAGTAAAAGTTTTACCTGGTTTGTGTACCAGGTCAAAAGAAAAATGTTGAATAAATGCCACCCACCTAGTCATTGGAGCATTTGGAAGACTAGGTGTATTGATCATCTGAACCAAAGATTTTGCATCCACCTGCAGCTCAGAATGCTGCCCCCACAAAACCGTCTGTAGCTTCTTTAAAATTTTAGCTACACCACACAATTCCAACTTAGGTTGAGAATACCTAGATTCCACCTCATTAAACACCACAGACTCATACCTTACTGGCCTGACCCTCCCAGTCATATCCTCCTGAGACAACACAGCACCAGCAGCAATATAACTTGAGTCCACTGCCAGATAAATCTTTCCAGCACCAACACCATAATCCAACTTGTGAAGAATTATATCTTCACCAACAACCTTTTTCAGCTTCTGAAAAGCCTCTTCACACTCTTCAGTCCATTCCCAATCTGCATCTTTTCTGGCCAACCTCCTTAAAGGTGAAGCCAACAAAGAAAAATCCTTAATGAAAATCCTGACATATACACATACACCCAAAAATCCTCTGACTTCAGTAGTATTTTTAGGCCTTGGCCATGCCTGAATTTTATTAATCTTCTTCTTCGCCATAATCCTTCCCTCTTTACAAACCACATGACCCAGAATTTCCAAAGCAGGAACACAACAACAGAATTTTGACCCTGAAATGGTCAAACCAGCCTCTTCAATCCGGAACAACACTCTCTCTAGAGTTATTGCATATTCCCACACAAACCTCCTTATGCCAGGGTTCTCCGCTAACACCTCATTACCATAATCAGTGGATGGTCCTTTAATTCCACCATCATCAATAAAAATACCAGCATGAGTAGGAACCTCATCCTGCAAAATCCAAGCCATCTGTGCTTGATAAACTGCCACTGAATTAGTTGCTCCTTGAGGCAACCTAGTGAGCTGAAATCTTCCCAAAGGAGTCTCAAAAGTTGTGAGAGGCCTTGAATCTGTATGTAGTTCCCTCTCATCATAACCACCCATAATATCACCCAACCCATAACACACCCTTCCAGCAAAAGCTTCCACAAAATCCTCTGCACTTGGCGGCATACCAGCGTCCTTGATAGTGACTCTATTCAAGGCTCTAAGATCATGAACCACCCTCAACTTTCCATTCTGCTTCTTTACACAGAACACCGGACTTGAGTAACTGGATGTTGATTGTTCATATAACCCAGTCCTGACTCTTTCCCTAATAATCTCCACAAAATCCTCTCTGATAGCTGCTGGAATTGGAATAGGTTTGATTTGCCAAGGTTAATGACAAACAACAGGAATCAAGTAAGGTTCCCCATAAGAGTGCTTCAGAACACCCCTTTCATCCTCAACAAATGCCACCGCTTTTTCCCTTAGCACAATAACGTGCAACAGCAACTTCTTTTCTTCCTCAGACAACCACCCATCAGGACCAAAATTAACAACTTTCAATCTTTCCACAGTCACCCTAGCCGTCTCTACAAATTCTGGAGGATTCTTCACCAAAGGAGTACAGTATGGATCTCTTGACAAAGGAGGTCTCTTCAAAGGCGGATTCAAACCCACAGGCATAGGCTCATTGACAGGCCTAATCTTCTGCGCTACCTTCAACTTGAGGGATCTTCAGGAATTCTTCACCACCAGACCTGGAACAAAAACCAAGGGTTTCCCCATTGCTCACATGTGTGGCCAAGGTAATGTTTTTGACAGGTGTAGAAGAAACCCTAGCGGTGCACAATTGGGAGGACTTACTTTTAGACCCCAATCTCACCGCCCCAAAACTTTTCCGCAATTCCACATCTTCATCCTAACTTCCAACTTCCAAATCTTCAAATCTTGATTCGTCTTCTGAATCACATCTTCCAAAATTGTGCAGTTTATCCTCATGCTGGAGGTCCAAAAATTGATCTTGACGATCATCATGCTTCAAAATTTTCTGCAGTTTAACCTCATGCTGGAGGCCCAAAAATAGATCTTGACGATCTTCACAAAAATATTTTGCGTCTTCTTTATTCATTATCTTCAGATTTTTTTCTTGATTTTCATGAATTATCTTGAAATTTTTATCTTCTTTTCTTGAGTTTTCTTCTGACTTTTAGACCCAATCTCACCACCCCAAAACTTTTCCGCATATCTTTCAATAAAGATATATAACCAATCTTCTTCTTTAAACTTGAATTAAAAATAATTAAGAATCTTGAGAGAGAACAGAGACTTGATAAAAAACTTGATGAATACTTTCAGAGAAGAGAAACATTAAAAAGAGAAAGTTGAAAATCCACTTGGTATATCTCCAAGGGAGCTGACCTACTACAACCTGGGATTTCCTCATCTCGGGGAGAGGTTGTAGCACTAGGGTGATCAGCCCTCATTACTCTAAAAAAGACAGACTCTCAATAGAGCCTGAGCCGCACTCCAAAAAACCAGAGGCAGCACCCACTTCCTTCTTTCTCCTGCAGCAGTCCATGCATTGGCACATTGAAGATAAACCAGGCCTAGTCTCCCAACCATCCTCTCCAGGGGATGATAACCTCATGTGAAGCCTCCTTTTGTCTTCACCAGTCAACTCCAAACTGATTCCCAAATCAAATTGATAACCTATTCTTGCCTGAAAATCCATCAAGAATGGCCCACCAAAAACTGCTTTTACATTACCTTTAGCAATGTAAAAATGAACTTTCCCTGAGGCTCCTCCAACATCTAACTTCACAAACTCTGAAGTCCCAACCAATTCAGTGACATGGCCACCGATCCCTCTCAAATTCCCACCAATACCAGTTTTGATGGGGAGGCCCATATGAGTTGCCTCAAACAAAGAAATCAGGTTTATCTGAGAACCTGAATCCACCAATGCCCTTGCCTCCCTTCCATTCAGAGTGACATTGACATATCCCAGAGGAGCAGAAAAATGAGTTTCCAACCCCTCACCAAACTTTTCAGCAGAATCACAAATGTATTCTACCTCACCAGAAGAAACCCTTCTCCTGGTCAACAACTTCTTCTGCCTATCAGCCAACCCAGGACTGATAGCATACAATTCCCCATAAGATAGGGAAACCTGACCCTGGTTCATCCTTTCCAGGACAGAGTCCATAACATTAACTTGACCAGACACTACTGGCCTCTCAAAGTGAGCTCTTTGCTTCACCGCCTTGGTCCTAGAAGATTCTTGAGGACCAGCACCACCAACAGATTTACCCTTAACAGGAACCAAACCAGATCCTTCACCAGAACCTCTGACTCCAACAGGCTTTGGCAATGAAGCCAAAGGGACATCCTCCTCAGAATCAGAATCCACCTCCATTGGCATTGGCTCACCATTCAGGTCCAATGCACCAAAACTAGGGGGGCCCATGTCAGCCATACCCTTCTGCATCTTGTACAGCTCTTCTTTGCTGTACCTCTTCCTAGCTGCACTCAGCTTAGGATCACCCTTTGAAGCATTTGGCTTTGGTTGGGCCTGAGAACTGCTCTTAGGCCTACCAACCTTCCCTGCTTCCACATCATAAACACCAGCCAAGCATTCACCACTTGACTGTCCACCACAAGAATACAACTCCAAACCACCAAAAGAAGTAGAAAAAGAGAACTTATTGACCTCCTTCCCCTTTCCCTTGACGTCCTCATCTACCTTAACAGAAGACTTCCCCTGATCAGGAATCTCCTCAAACCTTGGCCTCCTTTGATTGAGACCACCTCTTCTCCTGACCAAATCAACAGGAGCCTGCCCCTCACTGGGCTTCACAAAAGAACCGTCAGGGAACTTAAAAACCCTGCCATCAAACTCCACTTTTCCTTCAGACACATCTCTGTTCAATGCCCAACAATCATTGGACCTGTGCCCCCTCCTACTACAATAAGAGCAAACCCAAGGATCACTCCTACCAGCCCTTCTTTCAAACTCTCTTGGCTGAGAAGGTGCCTTATTAACCTTCTTGGCCTCTTGGACAAAAATGTGCAGCTGTTTTTTCAGATCAGCCAGCTGCTCCACCATTGGGTCCCTCTCCTGTTTGGGAACCTGCACCAAATTTTTCTCCTCCTTCTTCTCCCTAACTTCCTCTTCAGCCAAAGCCTCACTGACTTTGCTGACATACTTGGCACACCCCTCCTGATAGGTGTCCACAGCCAATAACTTCAAATGGGCCTCAACAGCCTCCTTCACCTTATCCAAGGCAGGCAACTTCTGATCCCCATTAGAAAGAGTTTTCATCAATTCCTTTTTTGACAACTCCTTCAACACATCCATCCTGACATCTCTAGCCAGGGCAGACCAAAAAACATCTTTGGCAGCATTTTCATGTGCCAGCTCCTCCACTTCCACCAAATATTCCACCACAGGATCAAACTGTACCAGAAACTTCCTGTAACTATGTAAGTTACCAACACCACCATAAGATTGCCATTCACTGACAACCTTGTTCAAGTCCACCATAGTGAACCTGATGCCCCATCTATCCACCATTTCCCTACACAAAAATTTCCAATCCCTCTTCTTGTAGCCAGACATGGCCACAATCTCCTTCTCCACTGACCTATCACCAATGAAGAAGATAATCTGCTTCACCATGTCCAGGTAGGAAGCACCATCCACTCCAGCAGCAGTTTCATACTTCTCTAGAAACCACTTGACATCCTCCCCATTAAACTTGGTACCATCCCAAGTTTTAATCCTCACACACTCCCTAAACATCACAGAAGGAGGACCATTCCCCCCACTGACAGTCACCACAGGAATAGCAGAAGCAGAAGCCATTCCTCCTGACCAAAACACCAAAAACAGCCAACCAAAGAAAACAGAGATTCCAAAGAACTAGCAAGTTCTTCCCCACGTTGGGCGGCAGAAATGTAGATAATCCTATAGTACTAGCTATAGGCCTTGACCAAGGGAGTTGGAGAAAAACCAGAGAGAAAATCCCCTGTCCCTTTAGAAAAATAGAGTGAGATTTACTTGCTAAAGTAAGTTGGTTCCTGTTTTGCTAAAGACCCCTTTTAAACACACTTGACTGCTTGATGAGCCAAGAAAGTAGTCACCAGATAGACTACCAGACCAAAGAACTGAAATGTAGAACAAAGTCCACACCAGAGACAGAAAAGATACTTGATGTAGGCTGCAAATCCACACCAGAGACAGCAATAATACTTGCTATAGCTTGCAAGACTATAACAGAGAAAACAGTTGCCAAAGTTAAGTTAAATGAAGAACTCACTTGCAACAAACACAGCCAATTGTGGCCAGAAAACAGTGAAAACTGAGTGAGGAACAATGAGATCACCTCCGGATGGTTGTATGATGATTAAGGTTGCCCCAAACTGTCTTATTCACTATATACACACAGACCACTATCTAAGAGCCAATGCGCACCCACCAATCTGGCGCCTGTACCTGCCAAATTGCATAAAAAACCCTCCTGGAGCGCTCCCCAACCTCCTAAAACAGAGGCGGGCGGGCCGCCCAACGTCGGAGATGCCTCCTGAAGCGGCCCGGCCTCCCTGAAGCCAGAAAACCAATAAAAACCACTAATCTACTTAGAAAAATTAGCTACAACTACTAAAACCTTTAAAACACGGAATTTCACTATAACAACATTGAGACATGAAATATAGAGAAAAATTAGCTCTATCAAATGGTACTAAGCACTTAACCCTAAGACTTAAGGTTAGCCCGTAAAACAAGAAAAACAAAATTAAACAGCAATCTTTTATAAATGAAAAATGAGGAAATGACCCCTTAAAACTCAGAATATGAAAAATGTCTTCAAGACATAAAATATAGAGAAAAACCAGGGCTATCCAATGATAGTACCCACATACCCTCAGACCCAATATCCACGGAATAAAACCAGAAAAATACCAAATTCCTTAACAGATGTCAATTAAGACATGCACAAACAGCGCCAAATCACACAACAAAGGCCCCTGCCAATGTTGGAAGACCACAACGTCACGTGACAATAATTTTTGGTGCGAACAGGAATCGAGCCGCGCTCCAAAAATTAAGTTCATATACTGACTAAACGTCATATATATTGTGGTAATTATTGTTATTACTATTTGTGGGTTACTCTTCACTCTTCATTTGCTACGTATTTCCTTTTACTCAGCACTCTTTAAGTGGCATTAATTTGCTCATTTTTAAGGGGGAGGTGTCTGGTAATTGGACTTTATTTTTATTATTATATATTTTTTTTATTTTTCCTGGTAGACCATAATAGAGCAATAAGTGTCATCCAGGCTATTCCAGGAGTCCAGTAAATGATATGTTATCTTATAAGACCTGAAAGAGGGCGTAAGAATTGTATTTAATGTATATAAATTAATATTTTACTGCATAATAAAATTCTATAAGTATCTTATTACATATAAGTGTTATATTAATTTTATTGTTTATATAAATTTTTTATACATATAAATTAAACATAATACATATTATATTCTACAAATAATGGCGCATTTTTATGTATTGAATAATTATAAATTTATATTTAATTAATTGAAAAACATATATTATAATTATAAGTGTAAAATTGACTTATAATATAATTAAATTAATTATTTAAATTTATATATTAATAACACCTTTCATATAATACTAAACAATAATTAATTCCGCTTCTTTTGACCCTTAATTGTGTCAGGAAAAACAAATTAATTAATTTATAATAAAATGAGATTAATTACACGTTTTGTTGTGTCAAAGTATTTTTTGTTTCACTTAAAAATATCCTTAAATCAGACTGTACCATCTGTTTGGAATTATTTTTCTCATAGTTCCTATGTTCCAGTCTTGCTTAGTTATTCACTATTTTTACTTACTGATTTGGGAATTAATGTCGGGAAAATTGGATTCTTAATTGGGGTTTTTAATTATTTGTTTCATATTTTTCTCTACATTGTTATGTTTCATTTACTCTTTGATATACAAGTTTTATTCTATTCTAATTATTGTATTTACAAATATAGTGGCGCTTCAGAGGACCCATTGCCTATAAAAGGGCCTTGGTTAATCCCCTGTAGTCCCATCACTTATTACACACTCAACAATTTAAAGATAAATTTATTACACTTATTATTATTTTTATTAGTATTAAATTCTAATTAAAAATTCTAAATAACAATTTAAAGGTTGCCTTAAGTCTGATAGTAATCATAGCGTTTGCCGTGCAGAACTCTTGCTTATATAATATTAATATTAATAAAACCAATTTGTTGTCACCTCTCAAATCACTTGTCATTGATTCCTCTCAATAAATTAAATAATTTTATTAAATTTTATTTCTTTTATTACCCATACTCCTTTTCTCCTTCTCCACCTCTCATTTCTTCCCTCTTTTCTTATCCCTTCTAGACGACTGACCGACAAATGGGGGCCTTTCCAAATGACGACAACGATCGAGCCTGGCGACGAACGACAAAACGCACGGACCACCTAGCAAAAAACAAAACTTTTGCCGCGACTGTGTTTCGAACTTGGGTTCGATTTCTTAGGTTTATATTATATTAATTCTTACATTATTTTGAAGTGATTTTTTGATCACTATAGTAAGTTCACCTTTGCACCTCTCACTCATATTACTATATTTTTACTGCAATAACAGTGATTGTGGCTTAATTGCTGATTCACTGAGTGTAAGTGTTCAATTATTAAATTTTTTTTTTCCTAGTTGACCATTATAGAGTGTTAAATCCTCTTAGTCCTAGAAGAATTGACATTTTTATTAATACAAATTGAATTATTAATTTAATTTTTTTTTATTATTAATTATTGTTAATTTTGGTTGACTTAAAAGTACTTTGTGCTTAGTCCCAAATATATTGCCATATTTAATATTGGTAATTAATTGGTTGAATTAACTTGATTTTTTATTCCCAATTTAACCTTGCAATCCATTTTTTAAAAATTAATTTTTTATAATTATTACTTTATATTGAAATTTTTTTTTCTATAATTTAATTAATAAAAAATTTTTATTATTATTTGGAGCAATTATTAACTAACTTTTATTAGTTTTTTTAAAAAATAAGAAGTAAATTAAAATCTTCCCACTATTATGTCTTACAATTTGGCTGAAAAAATGGATAACATGCAAGTAGATGAAATTGAAATTGACTATGATGCTGACACTGTGAGTTCTTCTAAAGTTGGACATAAAAAATCTTATGCTAACACAAAGAATTCACATACTGCAGGATGTGGAAATGACAGGAAATGCAAACAAACCAAACCCCCTTCCCCCAGTACCACAGAAGGAAGTAAAGCCTCTAGTGCCTCAAGAAGGTCTTCAAAAAGGCTTCAAAATAAAAAAGCTTCCTCTGCCACAACAAATCAGCAACCTATACAGTCATATAAAAGAGTTGAAGACAGAAAATATGACGTACAAAGCAAAGTTAGACACCTTGTGGGATCAGGTTCAAGAACTCAGGAACCAGATTCAGGCCCCTCCTCAGTTGCCTCCCAATCAGCCTCAGTTTCAGGCTCAACCTTCACAGCCACCCAGCTCAACCATCCAAAATCCAAATACTATGGAAGTAGAGCAATGGAAATGGGATTATCTAATGAGTCACTACCAACAGAATGTGCAACACCCTCCTCATCATCAGCCTGGCCCATCCAGAACACCCAATTTCCACCCACCTCCTCATCCCTACCAACAAGGCAGGAGAAAGAAGGCCCAAGCACAATCCCAAACCCAGTCTCAGGGGAAGTTTCCTCCTCTGCCATGGTAAGTAATTTGGTTGATAGTCACTTGGGTATGTTTTCTAATAAATCTTCTTCAGCAGGTAATATTATTGAACATGGTGAAAGAACAGTTAAACCTGTTAAAAGACAGCTTCCTGTAACTAGTAGCCCTATTGATGTAATTAGCAAATTGTCATTTGATGAACCTTTACATTTAACTTCTACTTCTTTAATTAATCCTTCTCTTGCAATTAAAAATGATTCTGTTCCCCCTGAAATCTATACCTTAATTGAAAAAACTTCTGAGGAAATATTGAAAGATACCCTTGACCTTAATGTTGTGAAAGACAAACATGTGAGAGATGTGTTAATCCATGAAAATGATAGATTAAATAATTTAGCCTTGCAATGTAAAGTAAGTTCTTCTGTACAAGATACAGCTTATTTAAAAATCAAAGAAACCTTGAATATTGTTCTTAGTCAACAAAAACAAATAAGAAGTGACCATAGAGCTATCTCAGATAGAAATATCAGTCTACATAAGATCTTGAGTGAATTGAAACCCCTTATTGAGGAAAATTATTCATTCAAGAATGAAATAAAATCTCTGCAAAATGAGTTTAAGAAGCTAAAAAATGATTTCCATGCACTAAGTACCAAACACTCAGTTTCTGAGGACAGAGATGTTCTATCTCTTGCAAAAGTAAATGACCAGATGTCTGAAATTCCAAGAATAAGAAACTATGTGTCTGACCTGCAGGAAAAGTTCTCAAACTTAACCATCAATAATGAATTAAATGAGATTTCTGTAAATAAGCTGAATAAAAATAAAGGGAAAAAACCTGAGCAAAGTTCATCCTTTCTTCCTCATATTTCAACCATTAAACAAACTGACAATGAATCTGTAAAATCTTTTGCTACTAGCAAAAAATCTTGTGATGGTCATGCGCCAGCTGTTTCTGTAAATAATGAAATTTCTGAACACCTGGCTAAACTTCAGGAATTATTAATAATGAATAATTCAAACCAGAAAGTGGACCATCCCAGTAGTCAGAAAAATTGGCCTAAGTTAGACCAATATCCTACCTTTGATGGTGATTCTTCCTCTGATTGGCAACACTTTATCCAAAGAATTGATAATTTAAAGAGATCTTATAAACTACCTGATGAGGAAATTGTTTCTAAGCTAATTTCTTTCTTTTCCAATGTAGCCTTGATGTGGTATGAATCTGTCCTTTTAGATAACAATCATTATACATGGAATGATTTGAAATCCTTGATTGAGAATCAGTTTGGTGGTTCAAAATTCAGGTTAGCTCAGCAAAGACTGTATGAGAATACTAGATATGTATCCTCCTCTGTTGAAAAGCCCATTGTTTTTCTGATGAAAATAACAAAAATCCTTAGAGCAATTGATCCAAAGATGGATTATGATATTTGGAGAGATAAAATCTTGTATAAATTAC
This sequence comes from Hemileia vastatrix, assembly GCA_030280995.1. Taxonomy (NCBI): domain Eukaryota; kingdom Fungi; phylum Basidiomycota; class Pucciniomycetes; order Pucciniales; family Zaghouaniaceae; genus Hemileia; species Hemileia vastatrix. The sequence continues at coordinate 24,078,743 of JASXTE010000016.1, read as the reverse complement.
CAAATTCACTTAGAGATTTGATTGTGGCTAGAACTGAGCATGTAAGGGAAAATTCTTCTTTCATTAATATCTGTAATGAGGTACTGCTCAACCATAGATATGAACCAAAGAATTATCTTGGTAAATCTTATAATGATCAGAATAAACCTTCTACAAAGCTCCCAGAAAAATCTGGTAAACCCTCTGCCCCAGTTGCACCTAAAAAATATGCAACAAATACTTGTTATAAGTGTAACAAACCGTGGCAGAAGGGTCATGTTTGTGACAAGAAAATTCATCTTGTTGAACAAAATGAAGACACTGATGAAGTTGAACTTGATGTCAACAATTCTTCCAGTGACTGTGAAAGTAATATCTCCTATGACAATGAATCTGTTAAAGATGTTTTAATGTTGGAACATGATGTCCATTATTTAAATAATATATCTGAAGATTGTGTATTAAATTTATCTTCAGTAGAAAATGCTGAGATAATTAAAGATATTACTAACAATTCTATTCCTATATCCCCTTTAAAAGCACTTGTTATCATTAATGGTAAAAATGTTGATGTAGTTCTTGATTCTGGTGCTGGAGGAAGTGTAGTATCTGAAAAAGCTTTGGCTTCAGTGTATAAGGAATATTTGAGTAAATTATTACCTATAACTTCTGAAAAATGGAGAGGGTATGGTTCTACCTTGTTTCCTATTGGCAAATACAAAACCTCTGTATTCTTCAAATATAATGGTGGTTTTGTCAGAGCTATTTGTGAGTTTGTTGTCATGAAAAATAATAATTTGAGCAATTGGTTTATTATGGGAAATGATATTTTAACCATGTTTGGTGTGAAACTGGACCCAGAAAATAATTGCTTTACCTTAGGAACGAATGGGAAAAGGAAATTCAAAATTTCCTCTCCTAGAACTTCTGGGCATTTGTTGAAATCTTGTAACTCACCGATCCAGTGTAAAGGTAGAACAACAACTGAAATGGATGATTTATTACATGAAATAAATACTGCTTCTTTTGGTGATCAGTTGACTAGTGAACAAAAGGATTCTATTGTTGCCTCTATTACCTCTTTCCCTATGGCTTTCGCTCATGGTTCTCATGTCTTGGGAATTGTTCAGGAAGAGATGAAAATTACCTTATCCTATAATTTGAGTGATATTCCTCCTACCCTTAAGAAAAAACCATATCCTGCTTCTCCATCAAAAAGAAAAGATATTGAAGATAATATTGAAACATTATTAAAAATGAATATCATTGAGAAAGTGGATGTCACCCCCAAATATTGTGTCATCTCCCCAGTCTTGATTTCTTATGAAAAAGATAAAGCTAGATTATGTGGAGATTACAGAGCTTTAAATACTCATACTGTTGATGATATTTATCCTTTACCCAGAATTAATTCAATACATGCTACCTTTCAAGGTGAAAAATTTATTAGTTGTCTGGATGGTAATAAAGGTTATCATCAAGTTCCAGTTGAGAAAAATTCTCAAATTTTTTTGCTTATTGCTACTCATATGGGAATATATAAGTATGTTAGGATGCCATTTGGCCCTAAAAATGCTCCTTCAGTTTTCCAGAAAGTCATGGATAACACTTTCCATCAAGAAATTATTGAAGGTTGGCTCATGGTTTATATTGATGATATTATTGTTTTTTCTAAAACTTTTGATGAACATTTGATTCACTTGAATAGAGTTTTCCAAAAAATGGATGAAATCAATATGACCTTATCTTTAAAAAAGTGTAAATTTGGTTTTCAATCTTTGAAAGTCCTTGGCCATGTTGTGTCAGGCTTACAAATTTGTGTAGACCATAATAAAGTTGTTGCCATTCAAAATGTGAAAGCACCAACTTCTGTGAGAGAAATCCAAAGTTTTTTGGGTATGTGTGGCTATTATAGACAATATATTAAAAATTATCAGGTCATAGCCTTGCCTCTTACAAAACTGACCAGAAAAGATGTTGCTTTTCTCTGGAATAATGACTGTCAAAAAGCTTTTGATACATTAAAAAGTTGCTTTATAACAGCCCCTATATTGGCTCTTCCAGATTTTAACAAGCCATTTGTCCTTTATACAGATGCTAGCTTTATTGGTCTGGGTGCTGCCCTTCACCAAAAGCAAATTATTAATGATAAATCCTCAGAGGTTTTAATTTGTTATATTTCAAGGACCTTAAGAAATAGTGAATTGAAATATGGTGCCACTCAATTGGAGTGCTTAGAAGTTTTTTGGGCTCTTGAGAAACTTCATTACTATTTGGATGACCAAAAATTTGAGTTGGTAACTGACTGTAGTGCTGTGAAGTCCCTCTTAAACCTAAAGACACCTAAAAGACATATGTTCAGGTGGCAACTTGCTGTTCAAGAATACAGAGGAAGGATGACAATTATCCATAGAGCTGGAAATGTTCACTCTAATGTTGATATGCTCTCCAGATTGCCTCTACCAAATAATGACTCAAATCCTGCTTATGTACCTGATGATGATACTGTTCATATCCATGGTATATTTATAGTTGATATGGAAGAGGAGTTATTAAAATTAATGCTGGATTCATATGATAAAGATTCTGATTTAAATAAATTGGTTACTATCTTAAATGATCCTAAGAATGCTTCAATTCAAGCATTAATAAAAACTCTTCTTGAAAAGTACCAAAATGCTTTAAATAAAGGAAAGTTCTCTATTGAAGATGGTTATATATATTATAGAAGGAAGCTTACCAATGTAATTGTAATTCCTCCTTCAATGAAAGAAACTATCCTCAAACTTTGTCATGATGACATATTAGCTGGTCATTATGATCTTGAAAAAATATTAATTAGAATCAAAAACACTGCATGGTGGGCTAATATGTCTGAAGACACAAAATTATATGTTGAATCTTGTGATTCCTGCCAAAAATCTAAAAGTTTAACAGGTAAGAGAGCAGGGTTATTACAACATATTGAAGCACCTAGTGCTCCCTGGAAAATCATTAATATGGATTTTGTCACTGGTCTTCCTGTTGCAGGTAAAGACAGCTTTAACTCTTGTTGGGTAATAGTTGATAGATTCACAAAAATGGGCAAATTTATTCCAACCCACAAAGATGTATCCACCAAAGAATTAGCTTTCTTATGGTGGTCTTACATGTTTAATATTATTGCTTTTCCAAAAGCCATTATCTCTGATAGGGATCCAAAATTCACTTCTGAGTTTTGGACCTCTTTGATGGATATTTGTGGCTGTGAGTTAAAATTGTCTACAGCTCACCATCCTCAGACTGATGGTCTAGCTGAAAGAATGATTCAAACTCTGGAAGATATGATTAGAAGGTATTGTGCCTTTGGTTTAGAATATAAAGACAATGACAGATTTACTCATGATTGGGTCACTCTTTTGCCTGGTCTTGAATTTGCATATAATAGCACTGTTCATTCTGTCACTGAGAAAAAGCCTTTTGAGCTTTGGTTAGGTTATGTTCCAAACACTCCTGCTCAGATTCTCAATAATAAATTACCTAAATTGGAACTACACCCTGGTGTAAAATCTTTTATGCAAATGCAACAGCTATGCAGAAAACATTCTCAGAGTTGTATTGATAAAGCATTTGAATATGAAAAGAAAAGATGGGATAAATCCCATAAAGAATACACATTTAACAAGGGTGATGAAGTGTTGATCTCTACTGTCCATTTCAATTTACAAGGTAACCACAAATTAAAAGATCCTTTTGTAGGACCATTTGTTGTTAAAAGAATGGTTGGTGATAATGCAGTAGAAGTTGTATTGTATTCTCCATATGATAGGAAACATCCTGTCTTTCCCATTTCTTTGCTTAAGCCTTATACTTCCAACAGTGACTTATTTCCAAAAAGAAGAGGAAGACCTAAGAAGAACCCTCAGGAAGTCACAGAAACAGCAGAAATTGATAAAATTCTCAATGATAGAATTATCACTTCTGAAAGAGGTACTGAATATTTATTGAGATATAAGAACAAATAATCTGAACATGATGCATGGATACCTGGCAAGGAGATTTCAAATCTCCCTACTCTGTTGAAAAAGTACAAAAAGAAAAAATCTTAGCATTTTTTTTATTGTTTTTTTAGAGTGAGGGAGTGTCAGCCAGGCTATTCCAGGAGTCCAGTAAATGATATGTTATCTTATAAGACCTGAAAGAGGGCGTAAGAATTGTATTTAATGTATATAAATTAATATTTTACTGCATAATAAAATTCTATAAGTATCTTATTACATATAAGTGTTATATTAATTTTATTGTTTATATAAATTTTTTATACATATAAATTAAACATAAAACATATTATATTCTACAAATAATGGCGCATTTTTATGTATTGAATAATTATAAATTTATATTTAATTAATTGAAAAACATATATTATAATTATAAGTGTAAAATTGACTTATAATATAATTAAATTAATTATTTAAATTTATATATTAAATAACACCTTTCATATAATACTAAACAATAATTAATTCCGCTTCTTTTGACCCTTAATTGTGTCAGGAAAAACAAATTAATTAATTTATAATAAAATGAGATTAATTACATGTTTTGTTGTGTCAAAGTATTTTTTGTTTCACTTAAAAATATCCTTAAATCAGACTGTACCATCTGTTTGGAATTATTTTTCTCATAGTTCCTATGTTCCAGTCTTGCTTAGTTATTCACTATTTTTACTTACTGATTTGGGAATTAATGGCGGGAAAATTGGATTCTTAATTGGGGTTTTTAATTATTTGTTTCATATTTTTCTCTACATTGTTATGTTTCATTTACTCTTTGATATACAAGTTTTATTCTATTCTAATTATTGTATTTACAAATATAGTGGCGCTTCAGAGGACCCATTGCCTATAAAAGGGCCTTGGTTAATCCCCTGTAGTCCCATCACTTATTACACACTCAACAATTTAAAGATAAATTTATTACACTTATTATTATTTTTATTAGTATTAAATTCTAATTAAAAATTCTAAATAACAATTTAAAGGTTGCCTTAAGTCTGATAGTAATCATAGTGTTTGCCGCGCAGAACTCTTACTTAAATAATATTAATATTAATAAAACCAATTTGTTGTCACCTCTCAAATCACTCGTCGTTGATTCCTTTCAATAAATTAAATAATTTTATTAAATTTTATTTCTTTTATTACCCATACTCCTTTTCTCCTTCTCCTCCTCTCATTTCTTCCCTCTTTTCTTATCCCTTCTAGACGACTGACTGACAATAAGTGTTCTTAGTCCCAGAGGTAATAAAATAATTATATTTTAATATTAATTATTATAATTTTTCAGTTGACATTTGTCCTTATTAATTTAAATTTTAATTGTTCCAGTTGACAAATTATTGTGCCTTTGGCCTTGAGTATAAAGATAATGACAGATTCACTCATGATTGGGTTACCTTACTTCCTGGGTTAGAATTTGCTTATAATAGCACTGTTCATTCTGTTACTCAAAGAAAGCCTTTTGAGCTCTGGCTTGGATATGTTCCTAATACTCCTGCCCAAATTCTCAATAACAAAATACCTAAATTGGATATACATCCTTGTGTAAAATCTTTTCTTCAAATGCAACCACTATGTAGAAATCATGCTCAAAAATGTATTGAAAAATCATTTGAATATGAGAAGAAAAGATGGGACAAATCCCATAAAGAATACACTTATAAAAAGGGTGATGAAGTGTTGATTTCTACAGTCCATTTCAACTTACAAGGTAATAACAAATTGAAAGATTCATTTGTTGGTCCATTTGTTGTCAGAAGAATGATTGGAGATAATGCAGTTGAAGTTATTCTGTATTCTCCATATGACAGAAAACATCCTGTTTTTCCAATATCTCTTTTGAAACCTTACACATCCAATAGTGATTTATTTCCAAAAAGGAGGGGAAGACCAAAGAAAACCCCAAATGAAATCACTGAAACAGCAGAAATTGAAAAATTCTAAATGACAGAATAGTCACTACTTAAAAAGGTACAGAATACTTATTGAGATTCAAGAATAAATCATCTGAATATGATTCTTGGATACCTGGGAAGGAGATATCTAATCTTCCTACTCTACTAAAAAAGTATAAAAAGAAAAAATCATAGCAATTTTTTTATGGTTTTTTTAGAGTGAGGGAGTGTCAGCCAGGCTACTAGACTTACCAGGTAAAATAATTAATTAATTTACTGAGTTGAAGCCACACCTTTCTTCTTAATAATAATTATATATTTATATACTTAAGTAGTACTTACAATTAACTATAGTTAAGTACAATAAGTAGTATAAATAAATAATATAAATAAAATATCCCTTACAATTTTACTCCCTAACACTGTGCTCAAAAGTATATGTCAAAGGGAGTAACATTAATAATAAATTTATAATATAAAAACTTTAAAACAATTATATTACCTCAGTAAGAGATCTGTAATCCCGTGAAAGTAATGTAATTGATTATTTATTGTGTAATAATTGTGACAGTACAAGGAATTCAAACTTTGTTGCTAATAAATTTGATGCCTTTGTTGACGTACTAATTTATTACTTTCTTATGTCATTTATGTACTCCTTTTTCTTTTCATTCTTTCTCTCACACTCATTTTAGACGGTGTAAATTCCTTACATTTTATTTTCTCATATTTTGCCTATAAAATACCTCTGATTTTGTGCTTTTCAAACCATTCTTTTTATCACCTTACTTTATTATTACTATTTACAACACAATACTTATTTTTATATTTTATCACATTATTAGTTACAAGAGCGTAATTCTAATCAATAAATTATATCAATATTTAAAACCTACCTCTTATATTTGAGTAATAAATCACTTAGATTAAGAAATACGTACAAATTTTTGAGAGTACATTTAAATCCTTAAAATCCTCGTAGAAACTTCGTACCAAATCTTCTAGACCAAAAGCGTACCTTGACAATAGTATTCTGCCGTATGCATTTGGCACACAAGATTCAACTATACCCTAAACATAAACAATTAAATGTGAAGCTTAAATCCAATGCCCAATTATTATGATAAGTACAGCAATAATACATAAGTATCTGTTGATGCTTTATTTAATTTTTCTCCATATATCAATAATATATCAAACCGCCAGATATCCATGATTTATAATGTTGAAAGGTATAGTTTCCTTAAACAAGAATCAACTATACCTCTACCATTAATAGAATTACAGGAGGCCAATACAATAAATTATTGATATGTAGAGAAAAATTGATCACATACACATGTGGATACTATGATATTTTATTTTGTTTAATTATTTAATATATAATCATTGAGAATAATAAAAAGTTTAAAAATGAAATAGTGAAAAAAAGATATTCTTACTTGAAATTTAAAAAAAATCCTTTGGCAGGAGTTGATTGATCAATAAATGGACAACTAATCTGTTAATTATAATTTTTAGGAATAGATTATTGTATAAAAATAAGTATCATTTTTATTGAATGAAAAAAATAAAAAGAGAAAGACAAACCAAAATAAAATTTGGATGCTAACCAAAAATTAGCTTTTTGATGATACTATGACAAGTTAGAGATCAAGCTGCCAAGAGTTAAAAACAATCATCAGTTCTATTTTTTTTATTTTTTAAAGAGATTAAAAAGGAGAGTAAAATACCAAAAATCCAAGTTAGTAATCTGTAAACAAGTTAGTTTGGTGGCAAACCTAATGATTGAGTAAAATGGATTCCCTAAAAGTTGAACTTATATTTAAAGTGAAATTAATATTTTTACTTAAGAAAAAAGTATAAGGGAAAAACCAAAATGAAAAACTTTTAAGTAAAACAGATGGAAAGCTAATTATTATAATAACCTGTTTCTTCTAAGTTGAAAGAGAGAAGTAGAAAATTTGCCACTCGGATGAAAATTTGCTTACAGTTATGCCTATAGAAACATGCAAGTTACTGAAGCCAGTTGCATGGCATGCAGTGAATTGAATAAGGCGTATATGCAAAAGGCTTTTACACAGAAATATATTGTACAAATGATGACTAAACATTTTCACATGCTTTTAATTAAAACTTACATATTGTTTTTACAGCTTATTTTTATAGGGTTTCACAAAGTATAATTTGAGGAACCAAAGCCTCGGATAGTTTCACACGGATGCAATTAATATTTACATTCACTTATTTTATGAAATCAATCCACTTATCCATATTATTTTTTCACATAAGGTTGGAAAACTAACCTTCAGATGTTATGGACCCATTTTTTATAACTTATTTTTTTTTGCCACTAAGTTGAAATTTGGCTACAAAAGAGTTAAAAATCAAGTATGCATTTATGAAAAACAATCTACACACAAAATCATTATTCTGATATTTCAAACATTTTAAAACTGGGCATATAAGTTTTGGCATTTAAAAATATCCGATACCTCTTTTTTTGGCTTTGATTTTTTATTATGCACATATACATTTCACACTGTCAAAAAACTAATGTCAAATGGCATGTAAAAGAGTAGCGCAAATTTAAATGTATATCAACTTTCATCTTATTTCTTATTAATTCAAACCATCCAGGCTCCCCCTGACTGGTAGTTTATTTTTATAGTAGCCAATGTTCCTTTAAGCAACATTGGCTGCTCAAATCTCACCATCAAACCTCCCATCCAGTGTTATCTGGCTGGGAGATGCAAAAAACAGTTTGCAACCAAAGTCGCTGCAAGCGACTTTGGTTGCTTTATTAAATGACTTTCAGCCAGTTTATAACTGGCTGCAAGTCAATAATATAAAAAGAAAAGCAAGCAAATTTGCTGCATGCAACTTCGCTCACTTTTAAACACAAAATCTTGCAGGCAGTTTTAAACTGCCTGCAAGATGTATTATAAAATTGGCCAAAGCCACTTTTAGTGGCTTTGGCCAATTTTTTTATTATTATTAAATGCTTCCAGCTTAAAGCTGGCAGCATTTTTTTTTTATTTCAATCCCGAGCCACTTCCTGTGGCTCGGGTTCTTTTTTTTTATGTAATTATAAATTACTACCAGCCAGGCTCCCCCTGGCTGGTAGTTTATGTTTTAAGCAGCCAATGTTGCTTAAAGCAACATTGGCTGATCGATCACCTTAAGACCTCCCAGCCAGTGTTATCTGGCTGGGAGATGAAAAAAATAATTATTGAAACCAAAGTTGCTTGTAGCAACTTTGGTTGCTTTAAAAAAAGACTTGCAGCCAGTTTATTACTGGCTGTAAGTCAATAATATAAAAAAAAAGCGAGCAAAGTTGCTGCATGCAACTTCGCTCGCTTTTAAACACAAAATCTTGCAGGAAGTTTTAAACTGCCTGCAAGATGTATTAAAAAATTGGGCAAAGCCACTAAAAGTGGCTTTGCCCAATTTTTTTTTTTTTATTAAACGCTGGCAGCAATTTTTTTTTTTCAATCCCAAGCCACTTCCTGTGGCTCGGGTTCTCTTTCTTTTATGTAATTATAAATTACTACCAGCCAGGCTCCCTCTGGCTGGTAGTTTATGTTTTAAGCAGCCAATGTTGCTTAAAGCAACATTGGCTGATTGATCACCTTAAGACCTCCCAGCCAGTGTTATCTGGCTGGGAGATGAAAAAAAAGTTATTGCAACCAAAGTCGCTTGTAGCGACTTTGGTTGCTTTAAAAAAAGACTTTCAGCCAGGTTTATACTGGCTGCAAGTCATTAATATAAAAAAAAGCGAGCAAAGTTGCTGCATGCGACTTTGCTCTCTTTTAAACACAAAATATTGCAGGAAGTTTTAAACTGCCTGCAAGATGTATTATAAAATTGGCCAAAGCCACTAAAAGTGGCTTTGGCCAATTTTTTTCTTATTTTTTATTAAATGCTGCCAGCTTAAAGCTGGCAGAAAATTTTTTTATTACATCCCGAGCCACAGGAAGTGGCTCAGGTTCTTTTTTTTATATTTAATTATAAATTACTACCAGCCAGGCTCCCCCTGGCTGGTAGTTTATGTTTTAAGCAGCCAATTTTCCTTAAGCAAATTGGCTGCTTAAACCTTACCTACAACCTCCCAGCCAGTGTTATCTGGCTGGGGGGTGCAAAAATGAGCTTGCAACCAAAGTCGCTACAAGTGACTTTGGTTGCTTTATTAATTGACTTGCAGCCAGTTTATTCCCGGCTGCATGTCAATAATGTAAAAAAAAGGTGAGCGAAGTTGCTACATGCAACTTCGCTCACTTTTAAACACAACATCTTGAAGGCAGTTTTAAACTACCTTCAAGATGTATTATTAAATTGACCAAGGCCACTTTTAGTGGCTTTGGTCAATTTTTTTATGTTACAATAAGCACTGCCAGCTTACAAAGCTGGTAGCAAAATATTCTATTTTATTTTCAAACCTAAGTCACTTCCTGTGGCTCGGTTTATTTTTTTATGCATTTTCAAATTACTACAAGCTAGGCTCCATCTTTCTGGTAGTGTTATCTGACATTTGAAAGCTTGAAAAAAACATTATATGAAATAAAAAAAGCATATTCTTTGATATATTAAGAATTTTGAGTGGTAAAGGATTGATGAAGGGATTAATGGCTCAAAAATAAAATTGGCCATTTCTGATAAGGAGAGTTCTAGAACAATAGAGATTATCTATGAAAATTAGATGGGATGGAGTACATTAGGGCATCTCAAAATTGATCAAATACATCATATAAACACACCACAAAAAAAGTACCAAACACACCATCAGAAAATGAAATACACCTGCCCTGGACAGGTGTATTTTGATGGTGTGTTTCGCCTCAAACACACCTTCTTTTGGTAAAAAAAGCCATCAAAACGCTTTTCTCCTTCATCTTGATTAGTCAGCAATAGGTACAGACAAGCCATCTCTTTAGATTCTTTTCCGTCTAATTCTTAAGGGCTTATTATTCAACATGTGAAAAACATGACTTCCCACCACTTAAGCAGCCACTTCATCATACACTCACCCTTAGTCTTAATCACCATTCACTAAAATTCCTCTTTCAGTCAATTGTAAACTAGAAATAACTGCTACCACTCTAGCCCTGGATCTATTGGTTAACTCAGATACCAACTCCAATGCTGAAATTGACTTGGCTTACATGTGTGACATGCTGAAGAATCACTACTTATATTCCAGAACACTTTCCACACAACACCAACCACAATTTAAACTTGAGGTTCTTTAAAGCATTCCTTAAATTAGCTTTAAACAGATATTTTGCACAACCTTGCCTGGATTTCCCAGTTACTTGAACTGATAAAATATCACTCAATTTTCAGAAATGATTCTTGTTGTTCATAAAGAGATCCTCCTATTCAAATCTGTGTTGCACTTTGTCATTTTAGTTCAAAATGAAATGATGGAACATTTACCCATCTTGAAAACCTCTTCCAGATAAGAGATAGAAATAAATATTTTGATTGTAAAAAAATGTTTTGAATCTCTCTTATATACCTTTCATGCTTCTACTCTTGCTATTTTTTAGGATTCCAGTTAATTAAATGTTTTGTATTTAAATTATAAGTAATGTTTTTCTCCATATCTACTTGACTAAAATTCATTCTGGATTTCTATTAATAATTTGGTTAAATATGGTTTTTCAACAGCTTCATTAACAAACCCTTATGCACATGATACATAAATTAACAAATTTTATTTTTCTAAATCTAGAAATTTGGCAATACCCTCCCCTGAATTTCACTATATTAGGGGGTGGTGATCGCCATTTTTTTCATGTCAAAAAATTTTTTTATGTCTGAAAAAAAAATGGCAATACCTCATCCTGAATTTTACTGTGTGAGGGGGTGGAGATTGCCATTTTTTTTCATGTCAAAAAAAATATTTATGTAAGAAAAAAAATTTTACAATACCTCCCCCTGCAACTTACTGTGGGAGGGGGTAAATATTACCAAATTTTCATTTTAATTTCATAAATTCTTATATAAATCAATAATAAAATATAATCAGCCAAGTAAAAGTAATGGGATTCACAATTCCACCTGCTAATGATTTCATATGTGACCAAAGCCAAATAAATCATATGACAAGCAATGTATTGACAATTCATCCATTCATTACAAATAAATAATTAAATGAACAAATTTATACAGCAGCAAGGCTCAATTGCACAAACGTTTTATTTGATTGATTATATTTAATAATTGATAATTTAAAAATTTATGAAATAAAAATAAAAAAATGGAAAATCTTCTAATTACCCTATTTGGAACCCGTCCCTAAAGATTTTGTCAGCCTGTATATCTCCAGGACTGAGTAAAAAGTGATTATAAGTTATGTTAAACACATGAACTATACATGGGAACAATAAATGAGAGTACACAAACAGTATACATAAGTAAAATTATGATAATACACAAAAATATGCCATTATAACACCTTATATACACGCATATATCCACCTTTTATAAGTCTTATGTAATTAATATTAACTTGGAATATGTTAGGGTAATCTTAAGAACCTTAAGTATAAGGCTACATAATTTTTAAGTACACTTAAAGCTGTTATATTCACTGTTTTATGCAAAAAACAAGAAATGTGCTTTATTTGACTTAAAAATTGACTATATGCGCCATAAATTGGAGAATATCAAAAATGAGCTTTGACAGATCAATTTGTCTCATTTAGGACAATTTATTTGGTTATTTAAATGCATAAAAAGAACATGTTTCAAATGTGGTGTGTTTTTTTTATGCCAGAAAGAAATGGTTTCTGTGTTACTGGCTACATACTGCCTGCTTTTTTTTCCCATGTGAATAGCTTCATTTTTAGCAAAGTTAGCTTTTTTTCACACTATCATTACCACCACATTCTACGCCCACTGTGGGGAAACACGCTAAAATAGGCAAGAGGTGCTTATTTAGTGTCCTAGTTTAATTAATAATGCATTGACCTTGTTTATATGCACTAATTTCATTAATAAGCTGACTCTTGGTGTCTTATTTCATCACCATGGTTAAATTTGCCTAAAATTAGTCAAGGATTTACCTGTGCAAGTGCCTGCAAAGGAATGCATGTAGTTACCCCACATCTCACGCTCTTTTTTGAGTTTTTGGGTGGGTTCTCAGCCAATATTGGTTATTTTTGAATGGGAATTTCATATAGTATAATGTCAGGATTAGCCCCATTAGTTCTAAAGTGAATCCTTCTTATTATTAAGCTATTATTAACCTTAAAAAATCCCCTTTAGTCTTTTATATTGTTGTTTAATATGCATATACTCTCTTTTTATCTTATTCTTAAAGTTTGATGGATTTTCCTTATTATTACAGGATTTTGATGGTTGTTACTCTTCTAATTATGTCATGGGTTACTGGGAATGTTTATGGGCATGTCTATTAGTTGTTTGGAGGCATCATTAACTGTTTATTGGGTGGTACATCAAGGGAATCGTTGGGGAACTCAGTGTGTATAAAAGGAGCAGGTTTTTGGGTTGTATTTCTACATTCTTTATCATGACAATTAAACATATAACCAATACAATTACAATACATATCAATAGTACTTATAAAGTCTTTGAATAGAATCTGAATTTATTCAATCTATTTTTCTACCAACTATAAAGATTGTAAGCCATATATAAAAATAGTGAGATTAGACTTACTGAGACCCTTATATTGAGTAATATTTTAATACTTATTGGATTTTTTTACTACAGTATTCATTTAGGACCATTAAAATCTTCTAGACAACTGACCATTCAAGCTAGTTCATGTCTTTGTACTTGACCTCAGCCTGACAGTATGGGTGAATGTAAATGAGTGTGTATATGTGTGAATGAGAACAATCTATGACTATAATTAATATAAAAAAAAAAATAGCCACCAACCCTTCCACTCCCCCCCCTCTTAAGAACCTTAAGTATAAGGCTACATAATTTTTAAGTACACTTAAAGCTGTTATATTCATTGTTTTATGCAAAAAACAAGAAATGCGCTTTATTTCACTTAAAAGTTGACTATATGCGCTATAAAATTGAGAATATCAAAATTGCGCTTTGACAGATCAATTGGGCTCAATTAGAACTATTGATTTGGCTATTTAAATGCATAAAAATAACACTTTTCAAATTTGGTGTTTTTTATGCCAGAAATGGCTTCTGTGTACTGGCCACATACTGCCTGCTTTTTTCCCGTGTGAATAACTTCATTTTTAGCAAAGTTAGCTTTTTCACACTATAATTACCCCACATTCTACGCCCACTGTGGGGAAACACACTAAAATAGGAGACAGGCGCTTATTTAGTGTCCTAGCTTAATTAATAATGCATTGACATTGTTTATATGCACTAATTTCATTAATAACCTCACTCTTGGCACTTTATTTCATCACCACACTTAAATTCGCCTAATTTTAGTCAAGGATTTACCCGTGCAAGCGCCTGCCAAGAACTGCATGTAGTTACCCCACATCTCACGCTCTTTTTTAAGTTTTTGGGTGGTTTCTCAGTCAATTTTGGTTATTTTTGAATGGGAATTTCACGTAGTATAATGTCAGGATTAGCCCCATTATTTCTACATTAAATCCCCCTTATTATTAAGCTATTATTAAACTTAAAAACGGTCCCCTTTAGCCTTTTATATCATTGTTTTATACGCATATACTCTCTTTTTGTTTTTTTCTTTAATTTGGATGGATCTCCCTTATTATTACAGTATTTTGGCGGTTGTTACTTGTCTAATTATGCCATGGGTCACTAGGGATGTTGATGGGAAGGTCTATTAGTTGTTTTGAGGCGTCATTAACTGTGTATTGGATGGTATATCAAGGGATTTATTGGGGAACTCAGTGTGTATAAAAAGAGGAGGTTTTTGGGTCTTGTTTCTACATTCCTTATCATTTAAAATTTACCAATATAACCAAATCAATTACAATACATATCAATTAGTACTTTTATAAGACTTTTGAATAGTATCTGTATTATAAAATCTATTTTTCTACCAACTATAAAGATTGTAAGCCACATATAAAATAGTGAGAGTTATATTACTGAGACCTTAATTTTGATATATTTTACTACTTATTGGATTTAGATTACAGTATTCATATAGGACCATTAAAATCTTCTAGACAACTGACCATTCAAGCTATTTCACGTCCTTGTACTTGACCTTAGCCAGACCATTGGGGACCTTTCCTCAAGAATTCTGTTATAATCCAGTAAGTGAAATTTTCAAAGAAGGTACACGTAAATAATATCCCTATAGAAATATTTGGATAATTACAACAGGTTGGGGTCACTTATATAGTGATTTCAGGAAAAGAATCCCTGTTATATAATAAAATTGTGATATTGAATCATCAATTTTACCACTAATTTAACATATAATTGTTCTTAGTGGGAGTCTGTCAATAGACCAATTAAATTTGTGATCTTTGCGGATGATAACCAATTAAACTGATTAATTGTTTTCTTTTTACAGGAATCTTAATCCCTTTTTATTGGTTTAAAAAATTCATTTAATATTTGGAAAGAATCTTACTAACAAATTTTCTTTTTTAAATATAAATACACGGCTACATATTGTAGACCAGTTAAATCAAGTGACCACATAAAAGCGTATTTGACTTTTGGCACTTAAAGATTCAATTCATACCAATAAGTAAGAAATAAAATTGTCTTCAGTGGTATTAATAAATACTGATTAAACTCCTTTTTGAATTTTTTCATATCTAAACTTTCAATTCTCTAAAATTCCACGTAAAAATGTGTGACAACAATGACATTGTAAGTAATAAGGCAAAACCTTATAACTTAAGAACTAGAGCTGAAAGACCTGTTAAAGGACATCCAAATGGAGGGTCAAGAATCACCAGTAACAATAAACAACACCCCACCAATGTCCATGGAGGAAAAGGAAAAGCTCTTAAAACAAATGTCAATAAAGAAGTCCAAAAACACCTTACAAGAGCAAATTCACTCCCTCTCAACCCTACTGAATACACTAACAATAAGAGTAAACAATATGTTAGACCAGATCAACAATCTGGAGAAAAGGGCGGCACAGGGCTTTATAGAAGTCAATTAGGCTCTAGTGGATATAAGGTCTCATCAACAACCAGTGGCACCAAATACCACAGCAACACCTCCAGTCCCAGAAAAGGACCAAAAGATAACTGTAAGAAAATGGAAGTGGGATTGGTATGCCCAAAACTACAACAATCCTCCTCAACAGGGATCCAGAAGTCACCCTTACAGGGGAAAGCCAAGGAGAGGCAGGGGAAATGGAATAAGACCATGGTAAGTCATCCATCTTCTCAAGATCAATTATATAATCCTAACAATGAATTACTTATAGGTAATGAAATTGATAGAGAGTTATTGGATATAATTGATAAGGATTTAAAAAATTATTCATTTGAAAATAACATGTTAGACTTGTCATTAAATGAGGACAATGTACATAGTTTTATTGATCACCAGGAAAATACTATTAATATAAAAATGGAATCAAATGAATTAAAAATTGACCCTGATGATGAATCTTCTGAATTGGAAACAGAAAAAATTGAATATTTTCTAAAAGAAAATCCAATGGAATCAAAAATAATTAGTAAATTATTATTAAGAATTGAAAAATTGGAAGAATTCTCTAGAGAGTCCAACAATAATACGGAAAGTGTATTATTAAACATCACACAATCATTGAGTACAACAGCCAATAAGTTAAAAGTTATTGAGAATTCAAATAATGAATTGATAAATGAAAACAAAAGATTAAATTCTGAGATTAAAAAATTAGAAATTAAATTAGAAAATTCTCAGAATATTATGGCCACCATAGAGGGACGTGTAAAATTGTCTTTTTCAAATGTAAATGATACCTTAACTCATGTACCTGTGATAAAAGATAGGTTACAAAGAGTAGAAATTGAAGTAGCTAACATTTTGAAAAATACTGAAACAATAAAGGATAATACCTCTTATGTAGAAAGAGTACCAGTTTTTATGAAACACTCTAATGATAAACCAATGATGGAACATGAACATAGTGTCATGGGCTCTGAGAATATAAAATCAGTAAAAGATGAAATAAATGATCATCTTTCTAAAGTAAGTGAATTACTCAATATTCCTCAGGTTAGGGAAGCAAAAACTAGCCAAAAGAACTGGCCTAAGTTAGATCAGTACCCTTCTTTTGACGGGGATTCAAAATCTGATTGGCAACAATTCATACAAAGAATTGATAACTTAAAATTATTATACAAATTACCTGATGAAGAAATTACTTCAAAGTTAATATCTTTATTTACAGATGTGGCCTTATTATGGTTTGAATCTGTATTGAGTGAGGGAACTAATTACTCCTGGAATGAATGGAAGGCACTAATTGAAAGGCAATTTGGTGGCCCAAAATTTAGAATCACTCAACAAAGATTGTATGAAAAGGCCAGATATAATCCAAATTCTGGAGATAAACCCATGGTCTTCTTAATGAATTTAATGAAAATCATGAAAGCTATGGATCCAAAAATGGATTATGAAGAGTGGAAAGAAAAAATAATGTACAAGTTGCCTATATCAGTTAGAGACATTATTGTAGCTAGAACTGAAACTATCAGAGATACCTCTGGATTCATTAATATATGCAATGAGATATTATTAAACCACAAGTATGAAACCAAGTATAGTACTTACAGACAAAGTGTTGACATGGTAAAACCTACTACAAGTAAGTTACTAGTAGAAAAGAAAAAACCTTCAGCTCCCCTTGTCCCTAAGAGACAAGAAAATAACACTTGTTACAAATGTAATGAACCTTGGGTTAAGGGTCACACGTGTAAGAAGAGAATAAATGTTATTGAAACCTTAAAGAATTCTGAACCTAGTAATCATGAATATGAGAATGTGGAATCTAGTGAGGATTTTAAAAGTAACATATCTTACAGTGATGATGAAAATGAGATATTTGTATTAGAACAGGATATAATGTTCCTGAATGATGCTATACCTCATACAGACACATCTTTAACTTCCATAGAGGAAGCTGAAATAATTAAAGATGTATCTCATGATACTTACAAAATAACACCTATCAGAGCACCTATTATCATATGTGGAAAAGAAATGAATGCCATTCTTGACACTGGGGCTGCAGGTAGTGTAGTTTCAATTAATACATTAATGAAACTTGATAGTAAGTACCAGGAAAAACTAGAACCTGTTTAGACAAAGAACTGGAGGGGTTTTGGTTCAGTATTAAATCCAATTGGCAAATACAAAACTGCTGTATTCTTTAAATATAATAATGGATATGTTAGAGCAGTTTGTGAATTTGTAGTAATGGATAATAATAATTGTAGTGATTGGTTTATTATTGGCAATGATTTATTGACAAAATTTGGCATTAAACTAGATCCTGCAAACAGTTGTTTCACCATAGGCGTGAATGGTAAAAGAAAATTCAAAATATGTTCTGAAAATTCAGTATATGCCATTTCTCCTAGAGAAGAACAACTACAAGGTGGAAGAACCACCAAT
The DNA here is from genome assembly GCA_030280995.1 of Hemileia vastatrix. Taxonomy (NCBI): domain Eukaryota; kingdom Fungi; phylum Basidiomycota; class Pucciniomycetes; order Pucciniales; family Zaghouaniaceae; genus Hemileia; species Hemileia vastatrix. The sequence goes on along the minus strand of JASXTE010000016.1, from coordinate 24,060,265 downwards.
GAAGTGGTTGAATTGGAAAATGAAATCCAAAAGGCCTCTTTCAGTCCTCAACTCTCAAAAATTGAAGAAGAAAATATTTTGAGATTAATTAAATCATATCCTATGGCATTTGCTCATGGTTGAAATGAACTAGGATTGGTCAAAGACCATGAGATGAAAATCTCTCTAAGCTGTGATTTGGATAATATTCCTGGCAGCCTAAAAAAGAAACCTTACTCAGCATCTCCTGCAAAAAGGAAAGATATTGAAGACAAAATAAAATTGTTGTTGGAAATGGGTATTGTTGAAAAAGTGGACACAACACCTAGGTATTGTTTCATTTCACCAGTATTGATCTCTTATGAAAAAGATAAGGCAAGATTATGCGGTGATTATAGAGCTCTGAATACATACACAGTAGATGATATTTACCCTCTACCAAGGATAGCTTCTATCCATGCTACTTTACAAGGAGCAAAATATATTTCCTGTCTGGATGGAAACAAAGGTTACCACCAGATTCCTGCAGAAAAAAATTCTCAAAATTACTTATTAATAACCACACATATGGGTATATATAAGTATGTGAGAATGCCATTTGGCCCAAAGAATGCGCCTTCAGTCTTCCAAAAATTGATGGATAGTGTTTTTCATCAGGAAATGGTTGAAGGATGGCTATTGGTCTATATTGATGACATCATAGTGTTTTCAAAAACATATGATGAACATTTAAACCACCTGAAAAGAGTCTTTCAAAAAATGGATGAAATTAATATGACTATTGCATTAAAGAAATGTAAGTTTGGATTTCAATCCTTGAAAGTACTTGGACATGTTGTATCTGGATTACAAATTTGTGTTGACCAGAATAAGGTGGCAGCAATTAAAAACATTGGGATACCTAAAAATGTAAAAGAGGTTCAAAGTTTTTTGGGTATGTGTGGATATTATAGACAATATATTAAAAATTACCAATCCATTGCAGCCCCTTTAACAACATTAATCAGGAAGAATGAGGCTTTCATTTGGAATAATGAAAGACAACACGCCTTTAATAAATTAAAGGAATGTTTAATGTCAGCTCCAATATTGGGACTGCCAGATTTCACCCTACCTTTTATCTTGTACACTGATGCAAGTTTCACAGGTTTAGGTGCTGCTTTACAGCAGAAACAGACAATAAATGGAAAATTATCTGAGGTAGTTATCTGTTATATATCCAGAACCTTAAGAAAAACAGAATTAAGGTATGGTGCCACACAGCTAGAATGTTTAGCCGTGGTGTGGGCTTTGGAGAAACTTCATTACTATCTGGAAGACCAGAAGTTTGAACTTATAACAGATTGCAGTGCAGTAAAATCATTGCTAAACATGAAAACACCTAATAGGCACATTTTTAGATGGCAACTAGCTGTACAAGAGTACAGAGGAAGAATGACAATCACTCACAGAGCAGGAACATTGCATTCAAATGTGGATTTATTATCCAGAAGTCCTTTGCCAAATGATGCTGAAAACCCATCTTATGTACCTGAAAATGAGGTTATACATATATTTGGGATTTATATAGTGGATTTAGAAGAAGAGTTTATGCAAACTTTATTGGAAAATTATTCATCTGATAAAGATTTGTCTAAACTATCTACCATTCTTAATGATCCAACAAATGCCTCGATGAGTGCATTAAGTAAAACCTTGCCTCCAAAGTATAAAAATGCGTTGGAAAAAGGTAAACTATCAATTGAAGATGGATATATATATTACAGGAAAAAGTTAAGCAATGTAATAGTAATACCACCTTCTATGAAAGAGTTAATGTTGAGTACTTGTCATGATGACATCTTAGCTGGTCATTTTAACTTTAACAAAACATTAACCAGAGTTAAAAATACAGCCTGGTGGATAAACATGAAAGAGGATGTACAAAAATACATTGAAACATGTGACTCTTGTCAGAAATCTAAAAGATTAACTGGGAAGAGAGCTGGGTTGTTACAACAAATAGAGCAGCCAAAAGCTCCATGGGAAATTATAAACATGGATTTTGTAACTGGCTTGCCATTAGCAGGAAAAGAAAGTTTCAATTCTTGCTGGGTAATAGTGGATAGATTAACAAAAATGTGTAAGTTTATCCCTACCCTTAAAGAGGTATCTGCAAAAGACTTGGCATTACTATGGTGGACTCAGATGATGAATACTGCTGGGTTCCCCAAAGCCATAATCTCTGACAGAGATCCTAAATTTACTTCAGAGTTCTGGACATCTTTGATGGAAGTATCAGGTTGTCAATTAAAATTGTCTACAGCACACCATCCACAAACTGATGGGCTGGCTGAGAGGATGATACAAACTCTAGAAGACATGATCAGAAGATATTGTGCCTTTGGATTAGAATACAAAGACAATGAGAAATTCACACATGACTGGGTAACATTAATTCCTGGCCTTGAATTTGCTTATAATAGCACAACTCATTCTGTAACAGAGAAGAAACCATTTGAACTCTGGCTGGGATACGTACCAAATACCCCAGTAAATCATTTAAATAAATTACCAAGGTTGGATATACACCCTGGCACTAAATCCTTTATTCATATGCAACAAATGTGTAGAAAGCATGCAGAAGAATGCATCCAAAAAGAATTTGAATATGAAAAGAAAAGGTGGGACAAATCTCATAAAGAATTTGAATTCAAAAAGGGAGATGAAGTCCTCATATCAACACTACATTTTAACTTACAAGGTAATGTTAAATTAAAGGATCCTTTTGTAGGACCTTTTGTAGTAAGTAAAATGGTTGGGAATAATGCAGTGGAAGTCATATTATATGCTCCATATGATAGGAAACATCCAGTTTTCCCTATCTCATTATTGAACCTTACCATGCAAATGATCCTGACTTATTTCCAAAAAGAAGGGGAAGGCCTAAAAAGCAACCTGAAGAAATTGTGGAAAAAGCAGAGATTGAAAAAATACTCAAGAAAAGAATCCTTACTAAAGAAAAAGGAACTGAGTATTTACTAAGATTTAAAGGGAAATCAAATGAATTTGATAAATGGATACCTGAAAAAGAAATTTCTAATTTATCCACCCTTCTTAAAAAATTTAAACAGAAATAAACTTCTGTTCAACCAGCTGAGGGGCTAAAAAACCAGTACTCATAATATTTTATTATGTTTTATTTCTTCAAAGTATAATCTTTAATGCTACAGAATTAATCTGTATACCTGAAAATTACAAATTAATAAATAAAATGTATAACTTATCATTTTTTTTATTGTTTTTTTGAGTGGGCGAGTGTCAGCCTGTATATCTCCAGTACTGAGTAAAAAGTGATTATAAGTTATGTTAAACACATGAACTATACATGGGAACAATAAATAAGAGTACACAAATAGTATACATAAGTAAAATTATGATAATACACAAAAAATGTCATTATAACACCTTATATATACGCATATATCCACCTTTTATAGATCTTATGTACTTAATATTAAGTTGGAAAATGTTAGGGTAATCTTAAGAACCTTAAGTATAAGGCTACATAATTTTTAAGTACACTTAAAGCTGTTATATTCATTGTTTTATGCAAAAAACAAGAAATGTGCTTTATTTCACTTAAAAGTTGACTATATGCGCTATAAAATTGAGAATATCAAAAATGCACTTTGACAGATCAATTGGGCTCAATTAGAACTATTGATTTGGCTATTTAAATGCATAAAAATAACACTTTTCAAATTTGGTGTTTTTTATGCCAGAAATGGCTTCTGTGTACTGGCCACATACTGCCTGCTTTTTTCCCGTGTGAATAACTTCATTTTTAGCAAAGTTAGCTTTTTCACACTATAATTACCCCACATTCTACGCCCACTGTGGGGAAACACACTAAAATAGGCGACAGGCGCTTATTTAGTGTCCTAGCTTAATAAATAATGCATTGACATTGTTTATATGCACTAATTTCATTAATAACCTCACTCTTGGCACTTTATTTCATCACCACACTTAAATTCGCCTAATTTTAGTCAAGGATTTACCCGTGCAAGCGCCTGCCAAGAACTGCATGTAGTTACCCCACATCTCACGCTCTTTTTTAGGTTTTCGGGTGGTTTCTCAGTCAATTTTGGTTATTTTTGAATGGGAATTTCACGTAGTATAATGTCAGGATTAGCCCCATTATTTCTACATTAAATCCCCCTTATTATTAAGCTATTATTAACCTTAAAAAAGGTCCCCTTTAGCCTTTTATATCATTGTTTTATACACATATACTCTCTTTTTGTCTTTTTCTTTAATTTGGATGGATCTCCCTTATTATTACAGTATTTTGGCGGTTTTTACTTGTCTAATTATGTCATGGGTCACTAGGGATGTTGATGGGAAGGTCTATTAGTTGTTTTGAGGCTTCATTAACTGTGTATTGGATGGTATATCAAGGGATTTATTGGGGAACTCAGTGTGTATAAAAATAGGAGGTTTTTGGGTCTTGTTTCTACATTCCTTATCATTTAAAATTTACCAATATAACCAAATCAATTACAATACATATCAATTAGTACTTTTATAAGACTTTTGAATAGTATCTGTATTATAAAATCTATTTTTCTACCAACTATAAAGATTGTAAGCCACATATAAAATAGTGAGAGTTATATTACTGAGACCTTAATTTTGATTATATTTTACTACTTATTGGATTTAGATTACAGTATTCATATAGGACCATTAAAATCTTCTAGACAACTGACCATTCAAGCTAGTTCACGTCCTTGTACTTGACCTTAGCCTGACAGATTTACTATAAATAGGGCCCTTCCCCCTTGCTTTACTTACCTGGTTTATCAGACTTTGGTTGATCTGGAATGAAAAACAAAAATGAGTAAGTGCTTCACAAGATTCTGAAAAAATGAGAAAATTTTTTACAAGATATCAAACCAGGAGTTTCCTTGGTATTTTGATGATTATCTCTTGGATTTTTGATTGATGATTATGCTGAGAAGAGTTCCAAATAGATTTGATGATACCATCTCCTGAAAAAAATCCAAAACATCAAGAAATAAGGGAAAAAAATGATTTATAAAGAAGAAAAATTGAGGAAACAAATGATAAAAAACAGTTGAGGAATTGACATACCTTGGGAGTGGTACAATGAAAAGTATCAGAAAAAACATGCATATTACAGAATATCAAAATTCAAAAATTTAAATTAGTTTACATAAAAAGACTAAATTTTAAAAGTAGATATCTCAGAAATTTCTGAGCCAAAATTGATTATGCTTTCTGGAAATGAAATTCATGCCTATAGAGAACCTGTAATCAAAATAATGTGAGATTTGAATGAGCTAAAATTCATCAAATGTTAATATTCATCCTCATAAAAAAATTACAAAATAGGAAGGACTTATCCAAAACTGAAATTTAGCTGATCAAATCGGAGCCAAAAGCCTGAAGTATTATTTGAAATAGATTGCATAAGCCCTATATGCATATTATGCAACATTGAACTTAAAAAATGTAAATTAGTCTATGAAACAAGATTCAACTTTGGAAGAAGTTATCTCAGCAATCACTAGACCAAATTCAACACCATTTGCTGTAAATAAAATTAATGATTCTTGAGATTCTTCCTAAAAAAGTATATTTCATTTAAAAAATCCCAATCCTATTTCTGACCTTTTATTTTTGACTTAAAAGAAAATCAAAAAAGGGTTATAAAAATTAAAGTCAAGTATTATCAATGGTCTAAAAAGATCTATTTTAGCTACCTATGTTATTTATAAGTATTTTATTTGTTCTAGAGTAAGACCTACTTGAGAAGATTAGAATAAAGTTGATGGAAGTTTGAGCCAAGTAAATAATAAATATCTCATTAACCAGTGAGCCAAATCAGATGTTGCTTGGTGGATATAAGAGCTAGTCTTCTGTAGAACCTTCTTAAAAGTGGAAATGTGATTTGAGAAAACAAAAAAATAAATAGAAAAAAAAACAAATTCAGAAAAAGAACTTTAGTTAAAATTGAAAAAAAGATGGTGGGAGGATGACTTACCTGATGAGATGTCTTCAAAGATGTAAAAGGACCAGATAGAAGTTCACGAAGTGATGGGTAAAAAAAATAGAAGAGGAGTTAAGGAAGTGAGAGAAGATGAATAAAAGGATATGAGGGATCATTGAAAAACAGAAAGAATGAAAAATTATGCAATTTCTGAAATATCCAACTTCATGTTGAGATGATTAACCAAAATGAATCAGGAAGGGAAAAATTATGCTTTCAGTGAAAATTCAAAATAAAAGTTAATATGCAAAAATAAACAAAACCAAGTGGAAAGTACATGCAACATGATCATTTTGAGAGCATGAAAAAAGGATTTAAAAGGGTTGTGTTGACAATTTTGTAGTGTTCTTGGCATGATGACTGAGTTTTGAGGATATAAATTTGTTCAGGAACTTTTGATAAAGAAAGTAATGAAAAGCTCAAAATTTACTCGGGCACCATGTGTAAAAATTTGTATCAAAAAAGTGGGTTGGGAAAGATTTGATGTGTGGTGAATTGGGAGGATCTTTAGATTGGTTGCCTGTGCTGTGGTTGGAAAATTTTCACTAAAGTAGGACATATTCGACCCCATGTTTATAATCTCATGTACCAAATCAGCCATGTCTCATGGTGTGTTTATGTGGTGGTTTTCAAATGAAATCCACCAGGCATATTTGTTCAAGTTTGAGACCCCCTATTAAAAAGTAGATGGGTAGAGGAGGAGGAAGAGATCCTTAAGAAGATGAATAAAATATTACTTTCAAAAATTTTTATAGATAAATATTAAATTTAAATAAATTTTGTAAATATTTTTGTCATTATATTGGTTTCCACATTTAAATGCAGTTACTATTTCACATGTACTCATACCAAAACTTGGGAAAGTGATTTATATAAGCATTAAATATTTAAAAAGGAAAACTTGCATATTAATTTCCATAAAAACCTTTCATGTTATACACTTTAAGGACTATTTTTATTTTTATTTAAATATAAATATTTCTTTTAGTTAAGTAGCTGAAGATTTTATTTTCAATAGCCTGTAGGCCTTATATTTTTGGTAAAATTTAAAAAATTATACAAAATTTAGTTTTGCAAAGACTTAACAGATTGGAAGTGAGAAGTGACTATAATCTTTTTAAATTTTGAAAATAGGAATGGCATTAGTTATTTCAATTTCTATAGTTATTAATATTTGTGATCAAAAAATTTGCTAAATTTATTTATTGTTACAATTATGTAGTAAAAGATATTATTATTGTAAATTAATTTTACTTTCATAACTTTATGTTTTATCTTTTGAATGCAAAGTGATGATTAGGTATGTCAAATAATAATTTTCTTCCTCTAAAATGATAAAAATATTGTATATTCAAAAGCTTATGTTGGATCAATGTGTGCTCAATGTGTGCTCAATGAAGGATAAAATCATTGCTATAGTTGATCAACTTATGCATAAATTGAGATCAGTTGAGGTTCATTTTTGGACCAATCTGAGAATAAATGTAAATCTAACTCTAATTTACTTATTTTTATAAAGTATTCATAAACCTGGCATAATTAAGGGACACTGTAAATTTCAGGAGAGGGGATTGCTAGCAATTCACCCCTAGATTTCCCATGGTGAATGAGGAACCAAATTCTTGAAATAAAATCATAAAAACTATCCATTTTAAAGTCTTAGTGGATTAACAGATCCAATAAGGAACCAAATTCTTGAAATAAAATCATAAAAACTATCCAGTTTAAAGTCTTAGTGGACTAAACATTTTTAAGTAGGATCCAATTTTTCTCGAGCTTCTCTTGACCCTTTTTCCTATATAAAATATACTATAAAAGAAATAAACCAAAAGAAAACTGTAAATTAAATTTAACAAAATTTGAAAAAAAAAATGATAATAATAATAATTGTATGTCTACATATTTATTTTATTTTTATTTTATTTATTTATTTATTTACTTATTTTTTATTATTATTCTTATTTATTTATTTTTTAATATTATTTTTCATTTTTCATTTTTTTATGTTTTTTAATAATGAAAATAATAAAAGTTTATAAAAGATTGTTATAAAAAAATTTAAAATTTATTTTTTTTTAAAAAAAAATGATCAACAAATTTGAAATATACAATTTATGAAATGTAAAATAAAATTTAAAAGATGCCCCCTGGCCAATTGATGAGCCGTACCCTTGACATCATACCAACATCCAAATGCAACTTGATGTGGTTACACAATTTTGAGAAATTGTAAATACAAAATTAATAAATGAAATTTTAGAATAATAATATTTTTTTTTGATAATGATCACTGGGTGGGCTCCCTCCAATTTGTAAAAATGATTAGAGACCACCAGTGAGCATCACCCTTAACAATATTTTATATTATTATAAAAAATAAAATGAAAGAAAAATATATTTCATTATATAAAAAATCTAACATAAAATAAATAACAAAAATAAAAATAAAAAAGAATCTTGAATCAGGCAGTGAGAGCATTGTATCTTTGTACTTTCCAGTTTATAGTCTTAGCGGACTCCCTATAGATCAAAAACAAATCCAGGATTCAACTAGAAACAAGGGAAAAATTGGTAACGAACATTGTGGGGTAATTGTGTATAGAGCAGCCAGCCCATCAATTACCCCAAACTTGCCAATATTTAATTCAGAAGGTTCCCCTGTGAACACTTCTAAAAAAAAATTTTATCAATCCAACATATATCTTCTTGTTGGTCAGTCGTCTAGAAGAGAGAAGAAAGAGGGGAAGAAAGAGAGAGGGGACAAGGAGAAAAGGATATTTGAGAAATAAAAGAAATAAAATATAATAAAATTATTTAATTTATTGAAAAGGAGCAACAACAAAGTTTCTTGAGAGATGATATAACAATGAGGTTTTTATTTAATTAACAATATTATTTTAATGTAAGGGCTATGCACGGCAGACACTATGATCACTATCAGACTTAAGGCAACCTTTCAATTGTTATATAGAATTTCAATTAGAATTTTGATACTAAAAAAAAAATATAAACGTAATATAAAAATATATTTGAGTTGTTGAGCGTATAATAAGCGATGAGGCTACAGGGGATTATCCAAGGCCCTTTTATAGGCAATAGGTCCTCTGAAGCGCCACTATATTTGTAAATACAAGAATTATAATAGGATGAAACAAGAATATAAAAGAATAAGTGAAACATAACAATGTAGAGAAAAATATGAAACAAATAATTAAAAACCCCAATTAAGAATCAAATTTTCCCACAATTAATTCCCAAATCAGTAAGTAAAAATAGTGAATAACTAAACAAGCCTGGGACATAGGAACTATGAGAAAAATAATTCAAAACAGATGGTACAGTCTGATTTAAGGATTTTTAAGTGAAACAAAAAATATTTTGATGCAACAAAATATGTAATTAATTTCAATTTAGTATAAATTAATTAATTTTTTTCCTGAAACAATTAAGGGTCAAAAGAAGCACCATTAATTATTGTTTAATACTATATGAAAGGTGTTATTTAATATATAAATTTAAATAATTAATTTAATTATATTATAAGTCAATTTTACACTTATAATTATAATATATGTTGTTAATTAATTAAATATTAATTTATAATTATTAAATACATAAAAAATGCGCCATTATTTGTAGAATATAAAATATATTATGCTTAATTTAAATGTATAAATAATTTATATAACAATAAAATTAATATAACACTTATATTTAATAAGATACTTATATAATTTTATTATGAAATAAAATATTACTTTATATACATTAAATGCAATAACTTATGCCCTCTTTCAGGTCCTATAAGTTAACATGTCATTTACTGGGCTCCTGGAATAGCCTGGCTGACACTCCCTCACTCTAAAAAAAACAATAAAAAAAATGCTAAGATTTTTTCTTTTTGTACTTTTTCAACAGAGTAGGAAGATTTGAAATCTCCTTGCCAGGTATCCATGCATCATGTTCAGATTATTTGTTCTTATATCTCAATAAATATTCAGTACCTCTTTCAGAAGTGTTATTTTTATCATTGAGAAATTTATCAATTTCTGCTGTTTCTGTGACTTCCTGAGGGTTTTTCTTAGGTCTTCCCCTTATTTTGGGAAATAAGTCACTGTTGGAAGTATAAGGCTTAAGCAAAGAAATGGGAAAAACAGGATGTTTCCTATCATAAGGAGAATACAATACAACTTCTACTGCATTATCACCAACCATTTTTTTAACAACAAATGGTCCTACAAAAGGATCTTTTAATTTGTTGTTACCTTTTAAATTGAAATGGACAGTAGAGATCAACACTTCATCACCTTTGGTAAATGTGTATTCTTTATGGGATTTATTCCATCTTTTCTTTTCATATTCAAATGCTTTATCAATACAGCTCTGAGCATGTTTTCTGCATAGCTGTTGCATTTGCATGAAAGATTTTACACCAGGGTGTAGTTCCAACTAAGGTAATTTATTATTGAGAATTCGAGAAGTAGTATGTGGGACATAACCTAACCAAAGCTCAAAAGACTTTTTCTCAGTGACAGAATGAACAGTGCTATTATATGCAAATTCAAGACCAGGCAATAGAGTGACCCAATCATGAGTAAATCTGTCATTGTCTTTATATTCTAAACCAAAGACACAATACCTTCTAATCATATCTTCCAGAGTTTGAATCATTCACTCAGCTAGACCATCAGTCTGAGGATGGTGAGCTGTAGACAATTTTAACTCACAGCCACAAATATCCATCAAAGAGGTCCAAAACTCAGAAGTGAATTTTGGATCCCTATCAGAGATAATGGCTTTTGGAAACCCAATAATATTAAACATGTAATACCACCATAAGAAAGCTAATTCTTTGGTGGATACATCTTTGTGGGTTGGAATAAATTTGCACATTTTTGTGAATCTATCCACTATTACCCAACAAGAGTTAAAGCTGTCTTTACCTGCAACAGGAAGACCAGTGACAAAATCCATATTAATGATTTTCCAGGGAGCACTAGGTGCTTCAATATGTTGTAATAACCCTGCTCTTTTACCTGTCAACCTTTTAGATTTTTGGCAGGAATCACAAGATTCAACATATAATTTTGTGTCTTCAGACATATTAGCCCACCATGCAGTGTTTTTGATTCTAATTAATGTTTTCTCAAGATCAAAATGACCAGCCAATATGTCATCATGACAAAGTTTGAGGATAGTTTCTTTCATTGAAGGAGGAATTACAATTACATTGGTAAGCTTCCTTCTATAATATATATAACCATCTTCAATAGAGAACTTTCCTTTACTCAAAGCATTTTAATACTTTGCAGGAAGAGTTTTTATTAATGCTTGAATTGAAGCATTCTTAGGATCATTTAAGATAGTAACCAATTTATTTAAATCAGAATCCTTCTCATATGAATCCAGTATTAATTGCAATAACTCTTCTTCCATATCAACTAAAAATATACCATGGATATGAACAGTATCATCTTCAGGTACATAAGCAGGATTTGAGTCATTATTTGGCAGAGGCAATCTGGAGAGCATATCAACATTGGAGTGAACATTTCCAGCCCTATGGATTATTGTCATCCGTCCTCTGTATTCTTGAACAGTAAGTTTCCACCTGAACATATGTCTGTTAGGTGTTTTCAGGCTTAAGAGGGACTTCACAGCACTACATTCAGTTACCAATTCAAATTTTTGGTCATCTAGATAGTAATGAAGCTTCTCAAGAGCCCAAAAAACTGCTAAGCACTCTAATTGAGTGGCACCATATTTCAATTCACTATTTCTCAAGGTTCTTGAAATATAACAAATTAAAACCTCTGACAATTTATCATTTATAATTTGTTTCTGGTGAAGGGCAGCACCCAGACCAACAAAGCTAGAATCTGTATATAGGACAAAAGGTTTGTTGAAATCTGGAAGAGCCAATATAGGGGATGTCATTAAGCAACTTTTTAATGTATCAAAAGCTTTTTGATAGTCATTATTCCAGAGAAAGGCAACATCTTTTCTGGTCAGTTTTGTATAAGGCAAGGCTATGACCTGATAATTTTTAATATATTGTCTATAATAGCTACACATACCCAAAAAACTTTGGATTTCTCTTACAGAAGTTGGTGCTTTCACATTTTGAATGGCAGCAACTTTGTTATGGTGTACACAAATTTGTAAGCCTGAAACAACATGGCCAAGGACTTTAAAAGATTGAAAACCAAATTTACACTTTTTCAAGGACAAGGTCATATTGATTTCATCCATTTTTTGAAAAACCCTAATTAAATGAACCACATGTTCATCAAAAGTTTTAGAAAAAACTATAATGTCATCAATGTAAACCATGAGCCATCCTTCAATTATTTCCTGATGGAAAGTGTTATCCATGACCTTTTGAAAAACTGAAGGAGCATTTTTAGGGCCAAATGGCATCCTAAAATACTTATATATTCCCATATGAGTAGCAATAAGCAAAACGTTTTTTAGAATTTTTCTCAACTGGAACTTGATGATATCCTTTATTACCATCCAGACAACTAATAAATTTTGCACCTTGCAAGGTAGCATGTATTGAATTAATTCTGGGTAAAGGATAAATATCATCAACAGTATAAGTGTTTAAAGCTTTGTAATCTCCACATAATCTAGCCTTATCTTTTTCATAAGAAATTAAGACTGGGGAGATGACACAATATTTGGTGCTGACATCTACTTTCTCAATGATATTCATTTTTAATAATGTTGCAATATTATCTTCAATATCCTTTCTTTTTGTTGGATAAGCGGGATATGGTTTTTTCTTAAGACTAGGAGGAATATCACTTAAGTTACAGGATAAGGTAATTTTCATCTCTTCCTGAAAAATTCCCAAGACATGAGAACCATGAGCAAAAGCCATAGGGAAAGAGGTAATAGAGGCAATAATAAAATCCTTTTGTTCACTAGTTAACTGATCACCAAAAGAAGAAGTATTTATTTCATTTAATAAATCATCCATTTCAGTTGTTGTTCTGCCTCTACACTGGATTAGTGAGTTACAAGACTTTAACAGATGCCCAAAAGGTTTTCTAGAAGAGGAAATTTTGAATTTCCTTTTACCATTCATTCCTAAGGTAAAGCAATTATTTGCTGGGTCCAATTTCACACCAAACATGGTTAAAATATCATTTCCCATAATAAACCAATTGCTCAAATTATCATTTTTCATGACAACAAATTCACAAATAGCTCTGACAAAACCACCATTATATTTGAAGAATACAGAGGTTTTGTATTTTCCAAAAGGAATTAAGGTAGAACCATACCCTCTCCATTTTTCAGAAGTCATAGGTAATAATTTACTCAAATAATCCCTATCTACTGAAGCTAAAGCTTTTTCAGACACTACACTTCCTCCAGCACCAGAATCAAGAACTACATCAACATTTTTACCATTAATGATAACAGGTGCCTTCAAAGGGGATATGGGTATAAAATTGTTAGTAATATCTTTAATTATCTCAGCATTTTCTACTGAAGATAAATCCAATACACATTCTTCAGAAATATTATCTAAATAATGGACATCCTTTTCCAACATTAAAACATCTTTAACAGATTCATTGTCATAGGAGATATTACTTTCACAGTCACTAGAAGAATTATTGACATCAAGTTCAAAGTCATCAGTGTCTTCATTTTGTTCAACAAGATGAATTTTCTTGTCACAAACATGACCCTTCTGCCAGGGTTTGCTACATTTATAACAAGTATTTGTTGCATATTTTTTAGGTGCAACTGGGGCAGAGGGTTTACCAGATTTTTCTGGGAGCTTTGTAGAGGGTTTATTTTGATCATGATAAGATTTACCAAGGTAATTCTTTGGTTCATATCTATGGTTGAGTAGTACCTCATTACAGATATTAATGAAAGAAGAATTTTCCCTTAAATGCTCAGTTCTAGACACAATCAAATCCCTAAGAGAATTTGGTAATTTATACAAGATTTTATCTCTCCAAATATCATAATCCATCTTTGGATCAATTGGTCTTAGGATTTTTGTTATTTTCATAAGAAAAATAATGGGCTTTTCAACAGAGGAGGATACATATCTAGTATTCTCATACAGTCTTTGCTGAGCTAACCTGAATTTTGAACCACCAAACTGATTCTCAATCAAGGATTTCCAATCATTCCATGTATAATGATTTTTATCTAAAAGGACAGATTCATACCACATCAAGGCTACATTGGAAAATAAAGAAATTAGCTTAGAAACAATTTCCTCATCAGGTAGTTTATAAGATCTCTTTAAATTATCAATTCTTTGGATAAAGTGTTGCCAATCAGAGGAAGAATCACCATCAAAGGTAGTATATTGGTCCAACTTAGGCCAATTTTTCTGACTACTGGGATGGTCCACTTTTTGCTTTGAATTATTCAACATTAATGATTCCTGAAGTTTAGCCAGGTGTTCAGAAATTTCATTATTTACAGAAACAGCTGGCGCATGACCATCACAAGATTTTTTGCTTGTAGCAAAATATTTTACAGACTCATTGTCAGTTTTTTTAATGGTTGAAATATGAGGAAGAAAGGAGGAACTCTGCTCAGGTTCTTTTCCTTTATTTTTATGCAGCTTATTGACAGCATTCTCATTCATACCATTATTGATGGTTAAGGTTGAGAATTTTTCCTGCAGGTCAGACACATAGTTTCTTATTCTTGGAATTTCAGACATCTGGTCATTTACTTTTGCAAGAGATAGAACATTTCTGTCCTCAGAACTGTGTGTTTGGCACTTAGTGCATGGAAATCATTCTTTATCTTTTTAAACTCATTTTGTAGAGATTTTATGTCACTTTTTAAAGAGTAAATTTCTTCAATAAGGGGTTTCAATTCACTCAAGGTCTTATGTAGACTGATATTTTTATCTGAGATAGCTCTATGGTCACTCCTTATTTGTTTTTGTTGACTAAGAACAATATTCAAGGTTTCTTTGATTTTAAAATAAGCCGTATCCTGTACAGAAGAACTTACTTTACAATGCAAGTGCAAATTATTTAATCTATCATTTTCATGGATTAACACATCTCTCACATTTTTGTCTTTCACAACATTAAATTCATGGGTATCTTTCAATATTACTTCAGAAGTTTTCTCAATTAAGTCATAGACTTTGGGGGAAACAGAATCATTCTTAATTGCAAGAGAAGGATTAATCAAAGAAGTAGAAGTCAAATGTAGAGGTTCATCAAATGACAATTTGCTAATTACATTAATAGGGCTACTAGTTACAGGAAGCTATCTTTTAACAGGTTTAACTGTTCTTTCACCATGTTCAATAATATTACCTGCAGAAGAACTCTTATTAGAAAACATACCCAAGGGACTATCAACCAAATTACTTACCATGGCAGAGGAGGAAACTTCCCCTGAGACTGGGTTTGGGATTGTGCTTGGGCCTTCTTTCTCCTGCTTGGTTGGTAAGGATGAGGAGAAGGATGGAAATTGGGTGTTCTGGATGGGCCAGGCTGATGTTGAGGAGGATGTTGCACATTCTGCTGGTAGTGACTCATTAGATAATCCCATTTCCATTGCTCTACTTCCATAGTATTTTGATTTTGGATGGAGGAGCTGGGTGGCTGTGAAGGTTGAGCTTGAAACTGAGGCTGATTGGGAGGCAACTGAGGAGGGGCCTGGGCCTGATTTTGGTTCCTGAGTTCCTGAACTTGATCCCACAAGGTGTCTACTTTTGCCTTGTATTTCATGTTTTCTGTCCTCAGTTCTTTGATATGACTGGACAGATTGCTGATTTGTTGGGGCAGAGGAAGCTTTTTTATTTTGAATCCTTTTGGAAGACCTTCTTGAGGTACTGGAGGTTTTACTTCCTTCTGTTGTGCTGGGGGAAGGGGGTTTGATTTGTTTACTTTTCCTGTCATTTCCACATCCTGAATTATGTGAATATTTCTTGTTAGCATAAGATTTTTTATGTTCAACTTTAGAAGAACTCACAGTATCAGCATCATAATCAATTTCAATTTCATCCACTTGCATGTTATCCATTTTCTCAGCCAAATTGTTGGACATAATAGTGGGAAGATTAATTAACTTCTTAAAAAAAATTAATAAAAGTTAGTTAATAATTGCTCCAAATAAAAAAAAATTTATTAATTAAATTATATAAAAAAATTTTTAATATGAAGTAATATTTATAAAAAATTAATCAATAAAATGGATTGCAAAGTCTAATTGGGAATAAAAAAATAAGTTAATTAAACCAATTAAATTACCAAAATTAAATATGGCAATATATGGGACTAAGTACAAAGTAGTATTTAAGTCAACCAAAATGAACAAAAATTAAAAAAAAAATTAATTTAATAATTCAAATTTTATTAATAATAATGTTAATTTCTTCTAGGACTAAGAGGAATTAAACACTCTATAATGGTCAACTAGGTAAAAAAAAATTTTAATAAATGAACACTTACACTCAGTGAATCAGAAATTAAGCCACAATCACTGTTATTGCAGTAAAAATATAGTAATATGAGTGAAAGTGCAAAGGTTAACTTACTATTGTGATCAAAAAATAACTTCAAAATAATAGATGAATTAAATTAATATAAACCTAATTGATCAAACCCAATTTCAAAACACGTTCGTTGCAAAAGTTTCTTTTTTGCTGGGTGGTCTGTGCGTTTGTCGTTCGTCATTTGGAAAGGCCTTGTCGGTCAGTCGTCTAGAAGAGATAAGAGAAGAGGGAAGAAAAGAGAGGAGGACAAGAAGGAGATAGTAGTGTAGAAATAAAAGAAATAAAAACAATTGAAATTATTTAATTTATTTGAGAGAAAGCAACGACGATTGATTTGAGAGGTGACAACAAATTGGTTTTATTAATATTAATATTATTTAAGTAAGAGTTCTGCGTGGCAAACACTATAATTACTATCAGACTTAAGGCAACCTTTAAATTGTTATTTAGAATTTTTAATTAGAATTTAATACTAATAAAAATAATTATAAGCGTAATAAATTTATCTTTAAATTGTTGAGTGTGTAATAAGTGATCCTGGTACAGGGGATTATCCAAGGCCCTTTTATAGGCAATGGGTCCTCTGAAGCGCCGCTATGTTTGTAAATACAATAGTTAGAATAGAATAAAACAAATATATCAAAGAGTAAATGAAACATAACAATGTAGAGAAAAACATGAAACAAATAATTAAAACCCCAATTAAGAATCCAATTTTTCCGCCATTAATTCCCAAATCAGTAAGTAAAAATAGTGAATAACTAAACAAGATTGGAACATAGGAACTATGAGAAAAATAATTCCAAACAGATGGTACAGTCTGATTTAAGGATATTTTAAGTGAAACAAAAAATACTTTGACGCAACAAAACATGTAATTAATCTCAATTCAGTATAAATTACTTAATTGGTTTTTCCTGACATAATTAAGGGTCAAAAGAAGTGTCATTAATTATTTTTTAGTATTATATGAAAGGTGTTATTTAATATATAAAATTAAATAATTAATTTACATATATTATAAGTCAATTTTACGCTTATAATTATAATATATGTTTTTTCAATTAATTAAATATAAATTTATAATTATTAATTAACATAAAAATGCGCCATTATTTGTAGAATATATTATATTATGTTCAATTTAAATGTATATAAAAATTTATATAACCAATAAAATTAATATAACACTTGTATATAATAAAATACTTATATAATTTTATTATGCAATAAAATAATAATTTATATTCATTAAATACAATTCTTACCCACTCTTTCAGGTTTTATAAGTTACATATCATTTACTGGACTCCTGGAATAGCCTGGCTGACACTCCCTCACTCTAAAAAAAAACAATAAAAAAAATGCTAAGATTTTTTCTTTTTGTATGTTTTCAACAGAGTAGGCAGATTTGAAATTTCCTTGCCAGGTATCCATGCATCATGTTCAGATGATTTGTTCTTATATCTCAATAAATATTCAGTACCTCTCTCAGAAGTGATAATTCTATCATTGAGAATTTTATCAATTTCTGCTGTTTCTGTGACTTCCTGAGGGTTCTTCTTAGGTCTTCCTCTTCTTTTTGGAAATAAGTCACTGTTGGAATTATAAGGCTTAAGCAAAGAGATGGGAAAGACAGGATGTTTCCTATCATATGGAGAATACAATACAACTTCTACTGCATTATTACAAACCATTCTTTTAACAACAAATGGTCCTACAAAAGGATCTTTTAGTTTGTGGTTACCTTGTAAATTGAAATGGACAGTAGAGATCAACACTTCATCACCCTTGTTAAATGTGTATTCTTTATGGGATTTATCCCATCTTTTCTTTTCATATTCAAATGCTTTATCAATACAACTCTGAGCATGTTTTCTGCATAGCTGTTTCATTTGCATAAAAGATTTTACACCAGGGTGTAGTTCCAACTTAGGTAATTTATTATTGAGAATCTGAGCAGGAGTGTTTGGGACATAACCTAACCAAAGCTCAAAAGGCTTTTTCTCAGTGACAGAATGAACAGTGCTATTATATGCAAATTCAAGACCAGGCAAAAGAGTGACCCAATCATGAGTAAATCTGTCATTGTCTTTATATTCTAAACCAAAGGCACAATACCTTCTAATCATATCTTCCAGAGTTTGAATCATTCTTTCATCTAGACCATCAGTCTGAGGATGGTGAGCTGTAGACAATTTTAACTCACAGCCACAAATATCCATCAAAGAGGTCCAAAACTCAGAAGTGAATTTTGGATCCCTATCAGAGATAATGGCTTTTGGAAACCCAATAATATTAAACATGTAATACCACCATAAGAAAGCTAATTCTTTGGTGGATACATCTTTGTGGGTTGGAATAAATTTGCACATGTTTGTGAATCTATCCACTATTACCCAACAAGAGTTAAAGCTGTCTTTACCTGCAACAGGAAGACCAGTGACAAAATCCATATTAATGATTTTCCAGGGAGCACTAGGTGCTTCAATATGTTGTAATAACCGTGCTCTTTTACCTGTCAACCTTTTAGATTTTTGGCAGGAATCACAAGATTCAACATATAATTTTGTGTCTTCAGACATATTAGCCCACCATGCAGTGTTTTTGATTCTAATTAATGTTTTTTCAAGATCAAAATGACCAGCTAATATTTCATCATGACAAAGTTTGAGGATAGTTTCTTTCATTGAAGGAGGAATTACAATTACATTGGTAAGCTTCCTTCTATAATATATATAACCATCTTCAATAGAGAACTTTCCTTTATTTAAAGCATTTTGGTACTTTACAGGAAGAGTTTTTATTAATGCTTGAATTGAAGCATTCTTAGGATCATTTAAGATAGTAACCAATTTATTTAAATCAGAATCTTTATCATATGAATCCAGTATTAATTGTAATAACTCCTCTTCCATATCAACTATAAATATACAATGGATATGAACAGTATCATCTTCAGGTACATAAGCAGGATTTGAGTCATTATTTGGCAGAGGCAATCTGGAGAGCATATCAACATTAGAGTGAACATTTCCAGATCTATGGATAATTGTCATTCTTCCTCTGTATTCTTGAACAGCAAGTTGCCACCTGAACATATGTCTGTTAGGTGTCTTTAGGTTTAAGAGGGACTTTACAGCACTACAGTCAGTTACCAACTCAAATTTTTGGTCATCCAAATAGTAATGAAGTTTCTCAAGAGCCCAAACAACTGCTAAGCACTCCAATTGAGTGGCACCATATTTCAATTCACTATTTCTTAAGGTTCTTGAAATATAACAAATTATAACTTCTGAGGATTTATCATTAATAATTTGCTTTTGGTGAAGGGCAGCACCCAGACCAATAAAGCTAGCATCTGTATAAAGGACAAATGGCTTGTTAAAATCTGGAATAGCCAATATAGGGGCTGTCATTAAGCAACTTTTTAATGTATCAAAAGCTTTTTGACAGTCATTATTCCAGAGAAAAGCAACATCTTTTCTGGTCAGTTTTGTAAGAGGCAAGGCTATGACCTGATAATTTTTAATATATTGTCTATAATAGCCACACATACCCAAAAAACTTTGGATTTCTCTTACAGAAGTTGGTGCTTTCACATTTTGAATGGCAGCAACTTTATTATGGTCTACACAAATTTGTAAGCCTGACACAACATGGCCAAGGACTTTTAAAGATTGAAAACCAAATTTACACTTTTTTAAAGATAAGGTCATATTGATTTCATCCATTTTTTGGAAAACTCTATTCAAGTGAATCATATGTTCATCAAAAGTTTTAGAAAAAACAATAATATCATCAATATAAACCATGAGCCAACCTTCAATAATTTCTTGATGGAAAGTGTTATCCATGACTTTCTGGAAAACTGAAGGAGCATTTTTAGGGCCAAATGGCATCCTAACATACTTATATATTCCCATATGAGTAGCAATAAGCAAAAAATTTTGAGAATTTTTCTCAACTGGAACTTGATGATAACCTTTATTACCATCCAGACAACTAATAAATTTTGCACCTTGCAAGGTAGCATGTATTGAATTAATTCTGGGTAAAGGATAAATATCATCAACAGTATAAGTATTTAAAGCTCTGTAATCTCCACATAATCTAGCTTTATCTTTTTCATAAGAAATCAAGACTGGGGAGATTACACAATATTTGGGGGTGACATCCACTTTCTCAATGATATTCATTTTCAATAATGTTTCAATATTATCTTCAATATCTTTTCTTTTTGATGGAGAAGCAGGATATGGTTTTTTCTTAAGGGAAGGAGGAATATCACTCAAATTACAGGATAAGGTATTTTTCATCTCTTCCTGAACAATTCCCAAGACATGAGAACCATGAGCAAAAGCCATAGGGAAAGAGGTAATAGAGGCAACAATAGAATCCTTTTGTTCACTATTCAACTGATCACCAAAAGAAGCGGTATTTATTTCATGTAATAAATCATCCATTTCAGTTTTTGTTCTACCTTTACACTGGATCAGTGAGTTACAAGATTTCAACAAATGCCCAGAAGTTCTAGGAGAGGAAATTTTGAATTTTCTTTTCCCATTCACTCCTAAGGTAAAGCAATTATTTGCTAGGTCCAGTTTCACACCAAACATGGTTAAAATATCATTTCCCATAATAAACCAATTGCTCAAATTATCATTTTTCAAGACAACAAACTCACAAATAGCTCTGAAAAAACCACCATTATATTTGAAGAATACAGAGGTTTTGTATTTGCCAATAGGAAATAAGGTAGAACCATACCCTCTCCATTTTTCAGAAGTTACAGGTAATAATTTACTCAAATATTCCTTATCCACTGAAGTCAAAGCTTTTTCAGATACTACACTTCCTCCAGCACCAGAATCAAGAACTACATCAACATTTTTACCATTAATGATAACAGGTGCCTTTAAAGGGGATATAGGAATAGAATTGTTAGTAATATCTTTAATTATCTCAGCATTTTATACTGAAGAAAAATTCAATACACAATCTTCAGATATATTATTTAAATAATGGACATCATGTTCCAACATTAAAACATCTTTAACAGATTCATTGTCATAGGAGATATTACTTTCACAGTCACTGGAAGAATTATTGACATCAAGTTCAACTTCATCAGTGTCTTCATTTTGTTCAACAAGATGAATTTTCTTGTCACAAACATGACCCTTCTGCCACGGTTTGTTACATTTATAAAAAGTATTTGTTGCATATTTTTTAGGTGCAACTGGGGCAGAGGGTTTACCAGATTTTTCTGGGAGCTTTATAGAAGGTTTATTCTGATCATTATAAGATTTACCAAGGTAATTCTTTGGTTCATATCTATGGTTGAGCAGTACCTCATTACAGATATTAATGAAAGAAGAATTTTCCCTTAAATGCTCAGTTCTAGACACAATCAAATCCCTAAGAGAATTTGGTAATTTATACAAGATTTTATCTCTCCAAATATCATAATCCATCTTTGGATCAATTGCTCTAAGGATTTTTGTTATTTTCATCAGAAAAACAATGGGCTTTTCAACAGAGGAGGATAAATATCTAGTATTCTCATACAGTCTTTGCTGAGCTAACCTGAATTTTGAACCACCAAACTGATTCTCAATCAAGGGTTTCCAATCATTCCATGTATAATGATTTTTATCTAAAAGGACAGATTCATACCACATCAAGGCTACATTGGAAAAGAAAGAAATTAGCTTAGAAACAATTTCCTCATCAGGTAGTTTATAAGATCTCTTTAAATTATCAATTCTTTGGATAAAGTGTTGCCAATCAGAGGAAGAATCACCATCAAAGGTAGGATATTGGTCTAACTTAGGCCAATTTTTCTGACTACTGGGATGGTCCACTTTCTGGTTTGAATTATTCATTATTAATAATTCCTGAAGTTTAGCCAGTTGTTCAGAAATTTCATTATTTACAGAAACAGCTGGTACATGACCATCACAAGATTTTTCACTAGTAGCAAAAGATTTTACAGATTCATTGTCAGTTTGTTTAATGGTTGAAATATGAGGAAGAAAGGATGAACTTTGCTCAGGTTTTTTCCCTTTATTTTTATGCAGCTTATTTACAGAAATCTCATTTAATTCATTATTGATGGTTAAGTTTGAGAACTTTTCCTGCAGGTCAGACACATAGTTTCTTATTCTTGGAATTTCAGACATCTGGTCATTTACTTTTGCAAGAGATAGAACATCTCTGTCCTCAGAAACTGAGTGTTTGGTACTTAGTGCATGGAAATCATTTTTTAGCTTCTTAAACTCATTTTGCAGAGATTTTATTTCATTCTTGAATGAATAATTTTCCTCAATAAGGAGTTTCAATTCACTCAAGGTCTTATGTAGACTGATATTTCTATCTGAGATAGCTCTATGGTCACTTCTTATTTGTTTTTGTTGACTAAGAACAATATTCAAGGTTTCTTTGATTTTTAAATAAGCTGTATCTTGTACAGAAAAACTCACTTTACATTGCAAGTGTAAATTATTTAATCTATCATTTTCATGGATTAACACATCTCTCACATGTTTGTATTTCACAATATTAAAATCAAGGGTATCTTTTAATATTTCCTCAGAAGTTTTTTCAATTAAGGTATAGATTTCAGGGGGAACAGAATCATTTTTAATTGCAAGAGGAGGATTAATTAAAGAAGTAGAAGGTAAATGTAAAGGTTCATCAAATGACAATTTGCTAATTACATCAATAGGGCTACTAGTTACAGGAAGCTGTCTTTTAACAGGTTTAACTGTTCTTTCACCATGTTCAATAATATTACCTGCAGAAGAAGATTTATTAGAAAACATACACAAGTGACTATCAACCAAATTACTTACCATGGCAGAGGAGGAAACTTCCCCTGAGACTGGGTTTGGGATTGTGCTTGGGCCTTCTTTCTCCTGCTTGGTTGGTAAGGATGAGGAGAAGGATGGAAATTGGGTGTTCTGGATGGGCCAGGCTGATGTTGAGGAGGATGTTGCACATTCTGCTGGTAGTGACTCATTAGATAATCCCATTTCCATTGCTCTACTTCCATAGTATTTGGATTTTGGATGGTTGAGCTGGGTGGCTGTGAAGGTTGAGCCTGAAACTGAGGCTGATTGGGAGGCAACTGAGGAGGGGCCTGAATCTGGTTCCTGAGTTCTTGAACCTGATCCCACAAGGTGTCTACCTTTGCTTTGTACGTCATATTTTCTGTCTTCAACTCTTTTATATGACTGTATAGGTTGCTGATTTGTTGTGGCAGAGGAAGCTTTTTTATTTTGAAGCCTTTTGGAAGACCTTCTTGAGGCACTAGAGGCTTTACTTCCTTCTGTGGTACTGGGGGAAGGGGGTTTGGTTTGTTTGCATTTCCTGTCATTTCCACATCCTGCAGTATGTGAATTCTTTGTGTTAGCATAAGATTTTTTATGACAAACTTTAGAAGAACCTACATTGTCAGCATCATAGTCAATTTCTATTTCATCCACTTGCATGTTATCCATTTTTTCTGCCAAATTGTTAGACATACTAGTGGGAAGATTTTAATTTACTTCTTATTTATTAAAAAAAATAATAAAAGTTAGTCAATAATTGCTCCAAATAATAAAAAAAAAATTTTATTAATTAAATTATAGAAAAAAAATTTTCAATATAAAGTAATAATTATAAAAAATTAATTTTAAAAAAAA
Source organism: Hemileia vastatrix (assembly GCA_030280995.1). NCBI lineage: Eukaryota > Fungi > Basidiomycota > Pucciniomycetes > Pucciniales > Zaghouaniaceae > Hemileia > Hemileia vastatrix. The sequence continues at coordinate 24,036,033 of JASXTE010000016.1, read as the reverse complement.
TGGATTGCAAGGTTAAATTGGGAATAACAATCAAGTTTATTCAACCAATTAATTACCAATATTAAATATGGCAATATATTTGGGACTAAGCACAATGTACTTTTAAGTCAACCAAAATTAACAATAATTAATAAAAAAAAATTAAATTAATAATTCAATTTGTATTAATAAAAAATGTTAATTCTTCTAGGACTAAGAGGATTTAACACTCTATAATGGTCAACTAGGAAAAAAATTTATAATAATTGAACACTTACACTCAGTGAATCAGCAATTAAGCCACAATCACTGTTATTTCAGTAAAAATATAGTAATATGAGTGAGAGGTGCAAAGGTGAACTTACTATAGTGATTGAAAAATCACTTCAAAATGATATAAGAATTAATATATTATAAACCTAAGAAATCGAACCCAAGTTTGAAACACAGTCGCGGCAAAAGTTTTGTTTTTGCTAGGTGGTCCGTGCGTTTTGTCGTTCGTCGCCAGGCTCAATCGTCGTCGTCGTTTGGAAAGGTCCCCAATTGTCGGTCAGTCGTCTAGAAGAGATAAGAGAAGAGGGAAGAAAAGAGAGGAGGACAAGAAGGAGATAGTAGTGTAGAAATAAAAGAAATAAAAACAATTGGAATTATTTAATTTATTTGAGAGAAAGCAACGACGAGTGATTTGAGAGGTGACAACAAATTGGTTTTATTAATATTAATATTATTTAAGTAAGAGTTCTGCGCGGCAAACACTATAATTACTATCAGACTTAAGGCAACCTTTAAATTGTTATTTAGAATTTTTAATTAGAATTTAATACTAATAAAAATAATAATAAGCGTAATAAATTTATCTTTAAATTGTTGAGTGTGTAATAAGTGATCCTGCTACAGGGGATTATCCAAGGCCCTTTTATAGGCAATGGGTCCTCTGAAGCGCCACTATATTTGTAAATACAAGAATTATAATAGGATAAAACAATAATATAAAAGAATAAGTGAAACATAACAATGTAGAGAAAAATATGAAACAAATAATTAAAAACCCCAATTAAGAATCAAATTTTCCCACAATTAATTCCCAAATCAGTAAGTAAAAATAGTGAATAACTAAACAAGCCTGGGACATAGGAACTATGAGAAAAATAATTCAAAACAGATGGTACAGTCTGATTTAAGGATTTTTAAGTGAAACAAAAAATATTTTGACACAACAAAAAATGTAATTAATTTCAATTTAGTATAAATTAATTAATTTTTTTCCTGAAACAATTAAGGGTCAAAAGAAGCGCCATTAATTATTGTTTAATACTATATGAAAGGTGTTATTTAATATATAAATTTAAATAATTAATTTACATATATTATAAGTCAATTTTACACTTATAATTATAATATATGTTTTTTCAATTAATTAAATATAAATTTATAATTATTAAGTAACATAAAAATGTGCCATTATTTGTAGAATATATTATATTATGTTCAATTTAAATGTATATAAAAATTTATATAACCAATAAAATTAATATAACACTTGTATATAATAAAATACTTATATAATTTTATTATGCAATAAAATAATAATTTATATTCATTAAATACAATTCTTACCCACTCTTGCAGGTTTTATAAGTTACATATCATTTACTGGACTCCTGGAATAGCCTGGCTGACAGGCCTCCAGTTGTTGGTCAGTCGTCTAGAAGAGAGAAGAAAGAGGGGAAGAAAGAGAGGGGGGCAAGGAGAAAAGGATATTTGAGAAATAAAAGAAATAAAATATAATAAAATTATTTAAATTATTGAAAAGGAGCAACAACAAAGTTTCTTGAGAGATGATATAACAATGAGGTTTTTATTTAATTAACAATATTATTTTAATGTAAGGGCTATGGGCGGCAGACACTATGATCACTATCAGACTTAAGGCAACCTTTCAATTGTTATATAGAATTTCAATTAGAATTTTGATACTAAAAAATTAATATAAACGTAATATAAAAATATATTTGAGTTGTTAAGCGTATAATAAGTGATGAGGCTACAGGGGATTATCCAAGGCCCTTTTATAGGCAATGGGTCCTCTGAAGCGCCACTATATTTGTAAATACAAGAATTATAATAGGATAAAACAATAATATAAAAGAATAAGTGAAACATAACAATGTAGAGAAAAATATGAAACAAATAATTAAAAACCCCAATTAAGAATCAAATTTTCCCACAATTAATTCCCAAATCAGTAAGTAAAAATAGTGAATAACTGAACAAGCCTGGGACATAGGAACTATGAGAAAAATAATTCAAAACAGATGGTACAGTCTGATTTAAGGATTTTTAAGTGAAACAAAAAATATTTTGACGCAACAAAATATGTAATTAATTTCAATTTAGTATAAATTAATTAATTTTTTTCCTGAACCAATTAATGGTCAAAAGAAGCGCCATTAATTATTGTTTAATACTATATGAAAGGTGTTATTTAATATATAAATTTAAATAATTAATTTAATTATATTATAAGTCAATTTTACACTTATAATTATAATATATGTTGTTAATTAATTAAATATTAATTTATAATTATTAAATACATAAAAAATGCGCCATTATTTGTAGAATATAAAATATATTATTCTTAATTTAAATTTATAAATAATTTATATAACAATAAAATTAATATAACACTTATATTTAATAAGATACTTATATAATCTTATTATGCAATAAAATATTACTTTATATACATCAAATGAAATAATTTATTCCCTCTTTCAGGTCCTATAAGTTAACATGTCATTTACTGGGCTCCTGGAATAGTCTGGCTGACACTTCTCCATAATTTTTGTCCCTTTTAAGAGTTTTAAGAATTTTTAAATGAATGTCTTCATAAATGTTGTAAATTTTGTTAACGGTTTTTTCTCCCATACCATAGTAAAATGACAGTAATATTTTTAATAAGAAAGTAGTTTATCCTCATTCCAGAGTTAAACTTTGACAAAATTTTATTTAATCAATTATTAAGTTTATCCTTGTTTTGGAGTTGAACTTCAGCACTCTGGGTGTCTCTAGGATAGAACCGCTTGACTTGATTGGCTACTACCCTCTTCTTCAAAGCTACTCCATCCAACTCTTCTAGCACATATGAACCGCCAGATACTTGTTCCTTGACTTTATACATTCCATTCCACCTATCTGCAAACATCTTGCCCCATTGGCTCTCCAAACTCCTATTATACACCAAAACCATATCTCCAGTTTTCAAAGGTTTTCTAAGTAGATGTGCCAACCACTCATCCCAATATCTTACTGACTGATTTCAGATCTTCATCATCTGGGAATATACCTTTTCTAAGTTCTCTTCTTTCTTTTCTAGCTGCATCATTCTTGCACATAAAAACTCTTCAGTAGTCTTGACCATGTCCCAGTCAACTCCAAGATATGATTCAGCTTCCAAATCAACTGTTAAAACTGCTTTCTGTCCAAAAACAAGTTCATAAGGTGAAAATCCAGTTGTCCTTTTTGCAGTAATTTGATCAGCAAATAAAACTAAAGGTAAATAATGACTCCACTTTTTAACACTCGACCCACACATTTTGAGGAAAGCATCCTTAATAACTTTATGCCCTCTTTCAAGAATACCTTCAGCTTCAGGATAATAAGGGTTGCTACCCTAACCGTTGACCCAACTTTTGATATAGCTTTTCTAAACTCTGTCCCAAACTCAGGACCTCCATCTACCATTACCAATTTCATAACTCCATATTGATACACCCAATTTTTCAAAATAAATTCTGCCACATTTTTGGCAGTCAAATTAATAAGAGGCGCTGCCTCTACCCAACCAGATAAATCATCTCTGGCTACAATTAAATATTTATACCGTCCCTCCTTAATATGAAGGGCATCCAAGCTAACCCTTCCAAAGAGAGTATTTTCGCCGGTAGGGTGTCCAGGTTCTTTCAGCCTTAAATAACTTCTTCTTTGACATTCTTTGCATGACTGAACCCACTGTTTAACAGCCATCTTCATGCCTGGCCACCAAAACTGATCAGTAATTCTTCTGAACATTTCTCCAACGTCTCTATGCCCAAGATCTTCATGCAGTGACTTTAAAACTAATTCTTGCCCTTTCTTTTGAGTTAAAACTACTTGAGGATTTGGATACCTCCTTTTCATTAATTGTTGACCAGATAAGTAAAACATAGATAACTTCCTTTTTATTGCCACCCATTCATTGTCTTCAAAATCTTTTGGATTTTCTAAATTCAATAAATATTTGACCAACAACAAATAAAAACCAGTCTGACCCCAGACTTCATCTTGAAAATCGATTAATATAATATTAATGGGCAATTCTATATCACCAATATCACCTGCACATGAATGAGCCAATAGATGTTGACCACAAATTTGATTCTTGATTGAAATATGTTGATATTCTTCTTTTAAACCTTTTGACCTCTTAGAAACCAAATTCAAAAATACCTCTTTCTCTTCTTCACCCTTTATACACATAGATTTGTCCATCCTCTTTTTAAACAAATTCTCTAATTCTCCAACATATACACCCTTCCTTAACCTACTACTATCTGAAACTACCACTCCATCTTCATCTATATACACAAGATCTTCTTCTACCTCTTTTTTACAGAACTTGTTCACACCAATTTTATCAACATAAAAGTAATTTTCCAGTTTATCCTCTTGATGGAGGTCTTAATCACAATTATCTAAACACAATAGTCCTTCCAGTTCAACCTCATGGGGGAAGTATGGAAAGTATTCAGCTCCTTTAGTGCTGGCTATAATCATAGGTATATCTTCATTGAACTCTTCTGAGTTTGAATTGTCTTCAGTGGGTGGTCTCCTTGACAAACCATCTGGGATAGTAAATGTTTTTCCAGGCTTATGAACTAAATCAAAAGAAAAATGTTGGATGAATGCTACCCATCTAGTCATAGGTGCATTTGGTAAACTTGAGGAATTAATCATTTGAATTAAAGATTTTGCATCCACTTTCAATTCAAAGTGTTGAACCCACAAAAAATTTTGAAGTTTCTTTAAAATTTTTGCCTCTCCACACAGTTCCAATTTTGGCTGAGAATATCTTGACTTGACTTCAGTGAATACCACAGATTCATACCTAAATGGTCTAATGTAACCTGCTTTATCCATCTGAGACAAAACTGCCCCAGCAGCAACCTGACTTGAGTCAACTGCTAAATAAATCCTACCGGCATCTTTTCCATAATCTAACTTGAGCAGGACTAAATACTTTGCCACAACCTTCTTCAATCTCTCAAATGCCCTTTCACACTCTTCATCCCACTCCCAGTCTGCATCCTTCCTTGTCAACTTTATCAATGGAGCTTCCAATGAAGAAAATTCCTTGATAATAATTCGAACATAAACACATACACCTAAAAACCCCCTAACTTTGGTTGTATTCTTGGGTCTTGGCCAGGACTGAATTTTATACACTTTTTCTTTGACATAATCCTACCCTCTCTACATACCACATGACCTACTATCTCTAAAGCTGGCACACAACATGAAAATTTTGAACCCAAAATAGTTAAACCAGCTTCTTCAATTCTAAACAAGATCCTCTCTAAAGTGATTGCATACTCCCAGATGAATTTTCCTATCCCTGGGTTCTCCTCCAACACTTCATTATTGTAATCTGTTGAAGTTCCTTTAATTCCTCCATTTTCAATAAAGATTCCAGCATATTGAGTAATTTTATCTTTAAGAATTCAAGCCATCTGAGCCTGATAAAGGGCAACTGAATTTGTTGCTCCTTGAGGTAATCTTGTCAATTGTAATTGTCCTAGTGGTGTATCAAAAGTAGTGAGAGTTCTAGAGTCTGGATGCAACTCTCTCTCATCATATCCCCCCATAATATCTCCTAAACCATAACACACTCTCCCAGCAAATGCTTCCATAAACTCCTCAGCACTAGGTGGTATACCAGCATCCTTTATTGTAACCCTATTTAATTCCCTGATATCATGAACTACTCTTAGTTTGCCATTCGGTTTCTTGATACGAAATACCAGACTAGAATAACTTGATGATGATTACTCATGCAGTCCAGTGCAAATCCGTTCTCTGAAAACTTTGATATAAGCTTCTTTTAATTCAGACGGAATTGGGATTGGTTTTTTCTGCCATGGTTCATGACATACCACAGGAATCTTGTAAGGCTCCCCATAGAAATGCTTCAACACACCCCTCTCCTCTTCTACAAAAGAAATGGCCTTCTCTCACTTGACCATCACATCCAACAACAACTTCTTCTCTTCTCCAGACAACCAACCATCAGGTCCAAAATTAACAACACTTAATCTATCAAAAGTGATTCTTGACGTTTCAGTAAATTCAGGCGGACTCTTCTCCAAGGGACATTCATAAGGATCTCTTGATAGCCTTGGTCTTCTCAAAGGTGGATTTAATTCAGCAGGTAGAGGTTCATTAATTGGTTGGATTTTATTTGCTACCTTCTTATATTTTGCTGCTACCACATCTACATAAGCTTGAGGTAAAATATTTATTTTGTATTGCCATTAAAAATTTCATCAAAGGAATTCCCATCTTTGTCAGAATCAGAACCAATATGAGTAGGAAAATATTTTATTTCATTTTTAGATTTAACCCTTTTCCCTTTTTCTTTGTCTAATTATCAACAAATTTTCCAAAACCTTTAATTCCCTTATCCATCATAAAATTACCCATAAAAAAAGTTGAAAGTTTATCCTCTTACTGGAGTACCAGAATCAAATTATCACAAAAATTATTTTTTTGTGTTTTAATTATACTAAGATTTTTTATAGAATTTTGATGAAATAATTGCAGTTTACCCTCTTGCTGGAGTTCAGAAAATAATTCATTCCAATTTTTATTCAACATAATATTTCCCATCTTCCCTCTTGATCCATTCTTGAATGTGATTGAAAATCTTGACAGAGAAGTAAGACAAACCAAAAATTTGAAAACATAATAGCAATTTAACGTATTATTAACAGAAAATAATTGAGAATCCACTTGAATTATCTCCAAGTGAGATGACCTATTCCAATACGGGATCTCATCCTGGGGAGAGATTGCAACATTAGAGTGATCAGCCCCCGCTACCCCAAAAAATGAGGGTCACCAACAAAATAATCACCACTATCCTCAAATACACCAGAAAAGGACTTCAAATCTTTTCTCTTCCTAGTTCAAGTGTAACGCTGACAAGCTGCAGAAACACCAGGCCTAGTTTCCCAACCTTCATCACCTGGGGGTTCCAACCTCATATGTAATGGTATCATATCCTCCCCAGTAATCTCCAAACTAATCCCAACACCAGTCTGATAACCAATCTTGGCCTCAAAATCCATAAAAAATTGCCCTCCTAAAACTGTCTTCACAGCTCCTCTAACCACATAAAAATTAACTTTTCCAACAGCTCCACCTACACCTAATTTTACATGCTCTGTTGTACCAATCAATTCAGTAGCATGCCCACTAATTCCTCTGATATTTCCACCAACACCAGCTTTAATTGGCAAATCCAGACTAGTTTCTTGATCCAATGAAATTAAATTTATTTGTGAGCCAGAATCAACCAATGCCTTCACATCTTTTCCATTTAAAGAAACTACCAAATATCCCAAAGGAGCAGAAAAATGAGTCTCCACCTCATTTCCAAACTTCTCCACATTTTCACACATATACTCCATCTCACCAGTAGCCACTCTTCTCCTAGTCAAATGCTTCTTCTGCTTTTCAGCAAGGGCCAGACTAATAGTGAACAATTCACCCAAAGATAATGGAATCTGAAGCTGGTTCACCCTTCCCAAAACAACATCCATAGAATTCTCTTGACCAGAAACCACTGGCCTCTCATAATGAGCCTTACTCCTAGCAACCTTTGCCCTATAAGACTCCTGAGGTCCCACATTACCAACAACATCAAGCATCTCAGCATCAGAATTATCCTCATGAGCCTTTCCATCCACAGATACCAAACCAGAACCATCAACAGTAGTTCTAACTCCCTTCATTGGCCCACTAGAACTTGGCCTAGTAAAAGAAGTTAAAGGCACATCCTCCTCTGAATCTGAACCATCATCCAAAGGCATAGGATCACCAATTGGATCAAAAGCACCAAAACTAGGGGGAGCCATATCAGATATCCCCTTCTGCATCTGACAAATCTCTTCAGGAGTATAAATCTTCTTGGGATCTTCAGCCTTCTTAGCATTTGCCTATCCACCTCTTGACCTTAACTGATTAGAAATACTGCTTCTAGCTTTAGAAGCAGCCGCCCTCCTAGCAGTCTCCACATCATATACACCAGCCATACACTCACCATCCACCTTAACAACCTTTACTAACTCCAAACCACCATATGAAGTATAAAAAGTAGCCTTACTAGCCTCCTTTTCCTTCCGCTTATCTCCAGAATTATTTCCAGAACCAGAAGAATCCTCAGTAGGCAATTCCTCAAACCTAGCTCTCTTTTAACCCATACTATTCCTCCTCACCAAATCCAAAGGAGCCTGACCCTCACTGGGCTTGAAAAAATAACCATCTGGAAACCTAAATACCTTTCCATCAAATTTGACTCTACCAGCAGGTTGATCACTATTCAAAGTCCAACAATCATTAGACTTATGTCCCTTTAGTTACAGTAGGAACAAATCCAAACATCAACAGTACCGCCATTCCTCCTATCATAACCTCTACTTGAATAAGAAGATGAAGAAGCAGAAATCCTGCTGGTCTTCTGAGTTTCTTGAACAAAAATTTTCAATTGCTTTTTTAAGTCAGCCAATTGATCCACCATCTCCTTATCCACATTCTCATCCACCTTAGGAACTGGTTTCCCCAACTGAGCTTCTCTTGCCTCCTTGGCCTTCTTCATAATATCATTATTATCAGCCAAAACTTCATTAATTTTTCTGACATACTGTGTTCAGGTTTCTTGATAACTGTCCACAGCCAAAAGCTTGAGGTTAGACTCCACCAATTCTTTAACCACCTTAAGAGCAGGCAGCTTCTGCTCCCCATTAGGTAAGGTTTTCATCAAACCCTTCCTAGACAACTCCTTCAACACATCTAACCTATCATCCCTCCAAAAAGTGGACCAAAATAAATCTTTGAATGCATTTTCATGAGTTAATTCCTCTACCTCCACCAAGTATTCCACCACAGTTTCAAAACTACCAACAAATTTCCTATAGCTTACCAAAGAATTTATTCCACCCTGCACTTGCCATTCTCCAACAACCATATTTAAATCCACCATTGAATATCTGACTCCTCATCTGTCCACCATTTCTCTACTAAGCCTTTTCCAATCCCTAGTCTTATAACCCTCCATACCAGTAATCTCCTTCTCAACTTCCCTATCACCAATGAAAAAGATTACCTGCTTCACCATATCTAAATGAGAAGCCCCATCAATTCCAGCAGCAGCCTCATATCTGCCCAAAAACCACTTTACATCATCACCAACAAACTTGGGCACATCCCAAGTTTGAATACTTACTGAAGGCTTGAAACCAACAGCAGTAGCACTAAAACCAGCACCAGATGGAGAAGACATCCCAAATAGCACCAGAAATAAATAAAATCTGCAAGGGTTCAGCCCTTTACCAGACAACCAACAATATCCTACAAGGGTTCAGCCCTTTACTAGGTTAAACAAACAAACAGAAACAAAACAACAGATCTAGAAAGGGTTCAGACCTATACCTAGACAACCAAAAATATCTTACAAGGGTTCAGCCCTTTACTAGGATAAACCAACAAACAGAAACAAAAACAACAGATCCAGTAAGGGTTCAGCCCTATACCTAGATCCCTACAACCACAGATCCTGTACTGGTTCAGCCAGTTACCAGAATCACCAAAACAACAACCAATAAAAATAAAACAACAAGAAAACCAAAATCCAGAAGTCCAACAAGTAAGTTTCTTCAGAAGCTAGAGAATTTGAACCCCATGTTGGACTCCAAAAATGTAGAGTAGACTCTTACAGTTGCCTTGCTGTAAGCAGAATCCAAAGGAGTTGGAAAAATAAAATAAAATCCCTGTCCCTTTAAGTAAACATAAGATTCAATTAACTAAGCTTGATGATCAACTTGAAGAGTGGAATAGATGAAATCCTGATTGAAAAACTTTGAAAGCAATCAAAACCTATATTTAATAAAAATCTAAGTGCAATCAATGATTACACACCCCAAAAAAATACCTAATACCAGATTACACTGATACTAGTCACAGAAAATACTTAGAAAAAGCTGAAACACTTGCCCCAGAGACTGAAAAGTACAGTAAAGTACTCCAGAAACTACCCTTGGAATGACCTGTTCAAAGGTGCCTAATTAAAGGACTGCCCCAGGTTTATCCAGTTTTCCACCAAAATTAAAGAGTGTACTTTATTATATTTTTATTTTATGAATTTTATAAGAAAATTAATAAATTTTAGTCACCCTAGATGAGAGCTATCCAATGGTACCCTATATGTTGATATTTTATATTATAATTGTTGTAAATGTTAAAAATTGTTAATTATCAAAAAAGACTCTCATTATCAAAACTAAAAGACAAAAAACATATAAAAGACTAAGATTCTCCCCCTTTTATCTGATTCTCCTACTCCATACCTCTTCAACAATACCCTAAATGCATAGGATCTACAATAAACTATTGATCTAACAAGCATAATAAATTCTAACCAAATTTTTCCACAATAGCCAAACTTTTCTGCAGTGACCAAACTTTGCACTGGTGATCATATTTTTCTACAGTGACCAAGCTTTACCACAGTGCCCAGACTATTCTGCAGTGACTAAACTTTGCACTGGTGATCAGACTTTCCCATTGTGAGAAAATTTTGTCACAATGAGCTCTTTTTGCCATAAAAAGTTAATTTGGCCAGAGTGAGCTAAATTTTCCACAGTGAGTTAATTTTTTCACCATGACAAAACTTTGCCACAATGACAGAATTTTTCCAGTACACTTCGCTTTTGCACTGTAAAATCACCAGAGCAAATCAGAGCGCACTGGAGAAAAAGTGGTCATTCCAAGAGCACACTTCATTCTCCAAAAATACAAATCCATAAAACCATCAAATCACAAAAGAAATACCACATATAACTATTCCAAAACACCAAAAATCAACTAAAAAAAATCCAGTTAACCCCCTTCAACCAAATTAACACCTGGTAACACCATTATTTTCTTCCAAACAAGTTCCATTCAAATTTTCACCTAAGTGGCTTACCCAGATTTGGAATGCCACAACGTACCTTCCATAAAAATCACCCTCATCTCAGCCATCAACATACCACTCAATGCATAGAATCTCCTTAACAAAAATGACATTTTAAAGTATTAAATAAGGATGATAATCTTATCAAATGCTCAACCTCCAGGGAAATAATTAGTTTTCCTTTATTCCAACTTCCTATCCATAGTGTTTCAAATTCCCTTCTTACATTTCACAAAGATTTAAACTGTCTTCATCACCAGTATGGTCACACAATTAATCAAACTATGGAAATTTTTTTCCCAGATTTAAATTTCTCTAACTTTATCTGTAAAACCTGTGTGCTTACTAAATCCAATATTTTACATTATTCTGGTACCTTCACAACACCTGGATTTCCCTTTGATGTAATCCATATGGACTTGTGCAGGCCAATTACTCCTGAATATAAAGGAGGGAAATAATATTTTCTTCAAATTGTAGATGGACGTTCAAGGCTCCGGTACATTTACTTTGAGAAATATCAAGAATATTAAAGATTGGTGGAAAATCAGCTGAGAGGCAAAATAAAATGTATTGTTTCTGATAATGGAGGAAAATTCACTAGTAAATCCTTTGAGAACCATCTCAAAAATAATGGTATTGTCCATCTACGCACTGCTCCTTACTCCCCTCCACAGAATCCTATTTCTGAAAGAGGAAACTGTTCCATTGTAGCAAAGGCACACTTTCTACTTATTGATTTGGGACTTGACTCCTACTGGTGGGAAGAAGCTGTAAATACTGCTACATTCTTATTAAATATATTACCCTCATCTTCTTTCAAAGAACATAAGAAACCATGGGAGGGGTGGCACAATGACTCAGTCAAGGTTCCTCAAAAAGTTCACTCCTTTGGATCTGATGTAATTTTCTACCTAAAAAAACATCAACAAAATGGTAAATTTGACAGTGTGGTCTTCCAACATTGGCAGAGCCCTTTGTTGGTTTATTTGGTGTTGTTTTGGTATGCCATAAATAGCATTGTTTAAATAATTAGGTTTTTTTCTGGAATTACGCAGCAAATATTGGGACTACAGGGATGTGGGTACTGCCATTGGATATCCCCAGTTTTTCTCTATATTTAATGGCTGGATGAAATTTTTCATAGTCTAAGTATTTGGGGGATAATTTTTCATTTTTCATTTTAAAATATTGCGTTTAGTTCTGTTTTTTGTGTTTTACGGGCTAACCTTAAGTCTTAGGGTTAAGTGCTTAGTACCATTGGAATGAGATGAGTTTTATCTAAATTTCATGTCAAAATGTTGTTATAGCGTAATTATGTGTTTTAAAGATTTTAGTAGTTGTAGATAATTTTTCTAAGTATTTTGGGTGTTTTTGGTAGTTTTCTGGCTTTAGGCAGACTGCCTGCCTCAGTTCTAGAGGGCTGGGAAGTGTTTCTAGGGAGGTTTCATGCAATTTGGTGGTCAGGAATGCCAAATTTGTGGGTGTGCATGGGCTCTTAGTTAGTAGTCTGTGTGTATATAGTGAATAAGAAAGTTTGGGGCAACTTTAATTATCATACAACCATCCGGAGGTGATATCTTGTTCCTCACTCAGTTTTCACTGTTTTATGGCCACAATTGGCTGTGTTTGTTGCAAAGTGAGTTCTTCATTTAACTTAACTTAGCAACTGTTTTTTCTCTGGTGTAGTCTTGCAATCTATATCAAGTATTATTACTGTCTCTGGTGTGTATTTGCAACCTACATCAAGTATCATTGCTTTCTCTGGTGTGGACATTAGCCTACATTTCAGTTCTTTGGTTTGGTAGTCTGTCTGGAGACTACTCTCATGACGGATCAGGTAGTCAAGTGTATTAGAAAAGGGGCTTTTGGTAAACAGGAACCAATTTCTGTAGCAGGTAAATCTCACTTAATTTTCTAAAGGGACAGGGGTTTTTCTCTCTGGTTTTACTCCAATTACTTTGGTCAAGGCCTATAGCTAGTACTATAGCATTGTCTACATCTCTGGCACCCAACGTGGGGGGCTAATCTTCTAGTTCTTTGGAATATCTTTTGTCTTTGATTGGCCTATTCTGGTGATTTTGGACTAGAAGAATGGATTCTGGTTCTTCTATTCCTGTGGTGACTGTCAGTGGGGGGGAAGGTCCTCCTGCTGTGATCGTTAGGGAATGTGTAAGGATTAAAAATTGGGATGGTACCAAGATTAATGGTGAAGATGTGAAGTGGTTTCTGGAGAAGTATTTAACTGCTGCTGGTGTGGATGGTGCTTCTTACCTAGACTTGGTGAAGCAAATTATCTTCTTCATTGGTAATTGGGCAGTGGAGAAGGAGGTTGTGGCCATGCCTGGCTACAAGAAGAGGGATTGGAAGCTACTGTGTAGGGAGATGGTAGATAGATGGGTTGTCAGGTTTACTATGGTGGATCTGAACAATATTGTCAGTGAATCGCAGTCTTTTGTTGGTGTTGGTAACTTGAACAGTTACAGGAAGTTTCTGCTACGGTTTGATCCTGTGGTGGAATACTTGGTAGAAGTGGAGGAGCTGGAACATGAAAATTCTGCCAAAGATGTTTTTTGGTCTGCCCTGGATAGAGATGTCAGGATGGATGTGTTGAAGGAGCTATCAAGGAAGGACTTGATGAAAACTCTTTCTAATGGGGACCAGAATTTTCCTGCCTTAGACAAGGTGAAGGAGGTGGTGGAGGCCCATTTGAAGTTATTGGCTGTGGACACCTATCAAGAGGGGTGTTCTAAGTATGTCAGAAAAGTCAGTGAGGCTTTGGCTGAAGAAGAGAGCAGGGTAGAGAAGGAGGAAAAGAACCTGTTGAAGGTTCCAAAACAGGAGAGGGACCCAGTGGTGGAGCAGTTGGCTGATCTGACAAAACAGCTACACATTTTTTTTCAGGAGGCTAAGAAGGCCAATAAGGCTCCTGCTCAGCCCAGAGATTTTGACAAGCGGGCTGGTAGGAGTTATCCTTGGGTCTGCTCTTATTGCAGTAGGAGGGGGAACAAGTCCAATGATTTTTGGGCTCTGAACAGAGATGTATCTGAGGGAAAGGTGGAGTTTAATTGCAAGGTGTTCAAGTTCCCTGATGGTTCATTTGTGAAGCCCAGTGAGGGGCAGGCTCCTGTTTATTTGGTCGGGAGAAGGGCTGGTCTCAATCAGAGGAGGCCAAGTTTTGAGTAGATACCTGATCAGGGGAAGTCTTCTAGAAGGAAGATGTTGACGTCAAGGGAAAAGGGAAGGAGGTTAATAAAGTCTCTTTTTCTACTCCCTTTGGTGGGTTGGAATTATATTCTTGTGGTGGACAGTCAAGTGGTGAATGCTTGGCTGGTGTCTATGATGTAGAGGTAGGAAAGGTGGGAAGGCCTAAGAGTAGCTCTCAGGAGCAACCAAAGCCTAAGGCTTCTAAGGCAGATCCTAAGATGAGTGCAGCTAGGAGAGAGTACAGCAAAGAAGAGCTTTACAAGATGCAGAAGGGGATTGCTAATATGGGCTCCCCTGGCTTTGGTGCATTGGACATGAATGGAGAGCCAATGCCCATTGATGTGGATTCTGACTCTGAGGAGGATGTTCCTTTGGCTTCATTGCCAAGGCTTTCCGGAGTTAGAGGTTCTGGTGAGGGATCTGGATTGATTCCCGTTGATAGAAAATCTGTTGGTTTTTCTGGTCCTCAGGAAAATTGTAGTACCAAGGTAGTGAAGCCAAGGGCTCACTTTGAGAGGCCAGTTGTTTCTGGCCAATCTTATGTTATGGACTCTGTACTAGAAAGGATGAACCAGGGTCAGGTTTCCCTCACTTATGGGGAATTTTATGCTATCAGTCCTGGGTTGGCTTATAGACAAAAGGAGTTGTTAACCAGAAGAAGAGTGTCTTCTGAGGAGGTAGAATACATATGTGATTCTGCTGAAAAGTTTGGTGAGGGGTTGGAAACTCATTTTTCTGCTCCTCTGGGATATGTCAATGTCACTCTGAGTGGCAGGGAGGCTAGGGCATTGGTGGATTCAGTTTCTCAGATCAACCTGATTTCCTTGTTTGAGGCTACTCATTTAGGCCTCCCCATCAAAACTGGTATTGGTGGGAATTCGAGAGGTATAGGTGGCCATGTCACGGAGCTGATGGGAACCTCCAAATTTGTGAAGTTGGATGTTGGTGGAGCCTTTGGAAAGGCTTATTTTTACATTTCTTAAGGTAATTTTAAAGCTGTTTTGGTTGGGCCATTCTTGATGGATTTTCAAGCAAGAATTGGTTACAAATTTGAGATGGGAATCAGTTTGTAATTTACTGGTGAAGACAAAAGAAGACTTCACATGAGGTTTTCATCTCCTGGAGATGATGGTTGGGAAGCCAGGCCTGGTTTGTTGTCCATGTGTCAATGCATGGATTTTTGCAGGAGAAGAAAAGAAGTGGGTGCCGCCTCTGGATTTTTTGAGTGTGGCTCAGGCTCTAGTTAGAGTTTGTCTTTTTTAGAGTAATGAGGGTTGATAACCCTAGTGCTGAAGCCTCTCCCCAAGATGAGGAAATTCCAGGTTGTAGTAGGTCAGCTCCCTTGGAGATATACCAAGTGGATTTTCAACTTTCTTTTTTTAATGTTTCTCTTCTCTGCAAGTATTCTTCAAGTATTTTATCAAGTCTCTGTTCTTTCTCAAGATTTTCAGTTAATTTTAATTCAAGTTCAAAAAAGAAGATGGGTTATATATCTTTATTGAAAGATATGCAGAAAAGCTGTGGAGTGGTGAGATTGGGGTCTAAAAGTAAGTCCTCCCAATTGTGCACTGCTAGGGTTTCTTCTACAGCTTTCAAAAACATTACCTTGGCCACATCCATGAGAGTTGGGGAAACCCCTGGTTATTTTTGTAGGTCAGAAGAAAACCCAAGAAAATAAAATAAAAATTTAAAGATAATTCAAGAAAATCAAGAAAGAAATCTGAAGATAATGAAGAAAGAAGACAAAAATTCTTTTTGTGAAGATCATGAAGATCAATTTTTGGACCTCCAGCAAGAGGTTAAACTGCCCAATTTTTTGAAGAATGAAGATCAGGAAGATCTAGTTTTGGGCCTCCTGCATGAGGTAAAACTGCACAATATTAGATGATGAATCAAGATTCGAAGTTTTGGAAGATGGAAGTGAAGATGAAAATGTGGGATTGCCAAAAAGTTTTGCAGTGGTGAGATTGGGGAGTAAAAGTAAGTCATCTCAATTGTGCACCTCTAGGATTTCTTCTACACCTTTTAAAAACATTACCTTGGCCACACATGTGAGCAATGGGGAAACCCTTAGTTTTTTTCCTGGTCTGGTGGAGAAAACATCCTGAAGATCCCTCAAGTTAATGGTGGAGCCGCAAAGTACAAGAAGGTGGCGCAGAAGATTAGGCCTGTCAATGAGCCTATTCCTGTAGGTTTGAATCCTTTGTTTTCAAGAGATCTGTACTGTACTCCTCTGGTGAAGAATCCTCCTGATTTTAAGGAAACTGCTAGGGTGACAATGGGAAGGTTGAAGGTTGCTTATTTGGTCCTGATGGTTGGTTGTCTGATGAAGAATAGAAGTTTTTGTTGCATTTTATTGTGCTGAGGGAGAAGGTGGTGGTATTTTTTGAAGAGGAAAGGGGTGTGTTGAAACACTCTTATGGGGAACCTTACTTAAATCCTGAGGTTTGTCAAGAACCTTGGCAAATCAAACCTATTCCAATTCATGTTTCTATCTGGGATGATTTTGTGGAGATTTTTAGGGAAAGAACCAGGACTGAATTGTATGAACAATCAACTTCTAGTTACTCAGGTCCGGTTTTCTATGTTAAAAAGCAGAATGGAAAGCTTAGGGTGGTTCATTATCTTAGAGACCTAAATAGAGTTACTATCAAGGATGCAGGGATGCCGCCTAGTGCGGAAGACTTTGTGTAATCCTTTACTGGAAGGGTGTGTTATGGTTTGGGTGATATTATGGGTGGTTATGATGAAAGGGAGCTTCACACTGATTCACAGCCACTCACAACATTTGAGACTCCTCTGGGGAGCTTTCAGCTCACTAGGTTGCCTCAAGGAGCAACTAATTCAGTAGCAGTTTATCAATAACAGATGGCTTGGATTTTACATGATGAGGTTCCTACTCATGCTGGTATTTTTATTGATGACGGTGGAATTAAGGGACCCTCCACTGATTATGGAAATGAAGTGCTGAAAGAGAACCCATGTATAAGGAGATTTGTTTGGGAATATGCAATTACTCTAGAGAGAGTATTGTTTAGAGTTGAAGAGGCTGGTTTGACCATTTCTGGATCAAAGTTTTGTTGTTGTGTTCCGGCACTGGAAATTCTTGGTCATGTGGTATGTAAAGAAGGGAGGATTATGGCAAAGAAGATGGTTAATAAAATTCAGTCATGGCCAAGGCCTAAAAATACTACTGAAGTCAGGGGATTTTTGGGAGTTTGTGTGTATGTCAGGATATTTATTAAAGAGTTTTGTTTGTTGGCTTCACATTTAAGGAGGCTAACCAGGAAAGATGCAGAGTGGGAATGGACTGAAGAGTGTGAAGAGGCTTTTCAATAGTTGAAGAAGGTGGTGGGTGAATATATTATTCTTCACAAGTTGGATTATGGTAGAGAAGCTGGAAAAATTTATCTGGAGGTGGACTCAAGTTATATTGCTGCTGGTGCTATTTTGTCTCAGGAAGATAGGTCTGGGAAGGTCAGGCCAGTAAGGTATGAGTCTGTGGTTTTTAATGAGGTGGAATCTAGGTATTCTCAGCCAAAGCTGGAATTGTGTGGTGTAGCAAAAATCTTGAAGAATCTACAAACTGTTTTGTGGGGGCAGAATTTGAGCTGCAGGTGGATGCTAAATCTCTGGTTCAAATGATCAACACACCTAGTCTTCCAAATGCTCTGATGATTAGATGGGTGGCATTTATTCAACATTTTTCTTTTGACCTGGTGCACAAGCCAGGTAAAACTTTTACGATGCCAGATGTATTATGAAGGAGACCACCCACAGACAAAGATTCTGATTCTGAAGATTTTGACAAAGATGTCCCAGCTGTTAGGGCCAGCACAAAGGGTGCTGAAGATTTTTCTCTCCCCCCCCATTCATGAGGCTAAACTGGATGATTGTTCTCTCCTCCCCCAAGAGTTTAAACTGGATGGTTCTGATCTTGATTCTGGTGATCAGGATGTTTTTGTTGATGAAGATGGGGCTGCTGTCTGGGATGGGTCAAATTTGGAAAATGGTGTTTTTGTTAGTGAACTGGACTCCCATAAGGTTCAGTGGAAGGGACAGGATGTACCAAAGC